>OY747718.1:26956388-27556388 GCA_963556495.2 Valencia hispanica | reverse complement strand
CAAAAAACACTGTAGAAGCAGATGATAGAGATGCGTGAGAGCGGCAACTGTCTGATCAAAGACTTGAAATATTAGACTGGAAAAAACCTCACATGAGCTGGCAACCATTTTACCAGAGTTGGCATTTTTTAAAGATTATTAACAAGCAAACCCAATGAACTAACTGCTGTTCTTGGATGGTCTCCAACTTGAGACCCTTTCAGCCGTCTTATCGTAAAAACCTACTTTTAATCAAACACAATGCCTTAAGTTGTCTTTCTATCTTCCTACCTTATCAAATTTGGGAAAGAGCTAAAGCACACAATCAGTACTACGTTTACTTATATTCATCACTAACAGGAATATTATACTAATTTTAGGCTTTTTAAGAGATGTTTGATCTGTTCTTTTATCAGCATAAGATATAGTACAGGATACAACTCAAATAATACTTTAAAAACAATAACTAAGTGCACAAATCTATTATAGATTTTCTTTAATCCACACAAGGTTGATCAAATATATACATCCATAATCACTAATGCCTTCGGGAAATTTTCCCTTAAGTTGTACAGAAGCTATGCAGCTTCTGAAGTCACCAATGAGGTTCTGGCGTAATTCTTCCATGACATTTGACCATTCTTCTTATCAGAAGTTGTACAGCTCATTAAAATGGCTCGGTTCCACGGCACAAAGTGAGTTTAAGCATAGTCCAGAACTTTAAAAAGGGTTAAGCTCATTCTAGCAGCTCAGGGTTAGCCTGATTTATTTAAAAGCATGTTTGATGTGTAATTGTGAGTCTATTGCCGAGTATTTTGATGATGATATTGATTACAGTTAAAACAATCTAGATGACAAACAATGTCACCAACGCTCAGCCACTGCAGTGGGGAAAAGTCAATTCAACAGGCAGGCCAAATAAGTTACTGGCATGCAGAATTTGCATGCATAGCACTTCAAGCAAAGTATTCTACCAAATATTGGATCCCAGCAGTCCTTTGGGATTGAGATATTGCAGTTAGGATTATAACCCAATAAATTGTGAAGCTTTAAATGTTGGTCTACAGCATCCTCAGACTTTCCTCCTTCACCTCTCCTCCATCAAACCTGCTTCTTCTAATTGTAGCCAAACAGCTCCTTTTTTCAGGAGACACTGGGCTTTTAAAGAGCTATTGTAGGCAGCTACCTCTTAGAGCAGCTTCACTGTGAACTATGACACTGCTGTTAAAGCATATTTCAGTTCATGACTGGCTTGAGCCTTTGTGATTTGTTTTTGATCATTCTAACTGTTTTACTTTCATCTAAAGGGGACTATTTGGGCTTGGTGATTGAAACTTTGACAACATTGCTGCTATAGTCGGACAAAAATCCCAAACATTGAATAATTAAAGCAGACTCATATTAAGGTTCTGGAAAGCCCTGACCTCAATTCTACTGAAAATGTTTGGACTGTAAGTGCCTGTAGACTTCTGGACACCACTGTGTGTTTTTATGGCCACAAACGACTCAGATGGTCTGAAGTACTTGTGAACGTCTGGTAAATAAGACTGGTGGACCACATTCGCATTCAGGCTCAAGTTATCATCTGCTGACCTGCTGGTATTCCTGGCAGACTTCAGGCTGCACCAAGGTGTCTGCGACCTGCTGGAGATGTGGTTTTAGGAGCGGTCTGGAGCCGCCTTCCAGGACTGCAGCCAGAACCATGAGGGGGGTCCAAGGGTGGGAGGGAGAGCTCGGGGCCGTCACATGTTCAAGCATCAGCTTCAGGAAGACAGGTGGGGGGACAAAAGTCCCAATCAGTTTAGCAGCTGCCAGGCACTGTTAGTGAGCACAGACAGGAAGAGAGACAGAGAAACCAAAAAAATAGGAGACATCAGGAAGGACAAGAAGAGGAAGTCCTTTTTTAATCCACCACACATCAAAGACAAAGCTTGTCAAACATTGTCTTGCCAAACCATTACTGTAAACAGGCACATCCTTGGTCCTTGAACCCTCCTTGTTCCTCTCTGAACTGAAAAAAAAAACTGATCAACTTAAATGAATGTCAAACTGCTGACTCAACAAATCCCTCCATCTCACTATAACCTCTATTGTTGCTTTGATTCTGATTCACAAGTAAATCAATACATAAAATAATGCCACACATCCTTCCCAGGTGATGAAAAGGTTCTTTGGGACTTACATTGTTCACCACGTCCCTCTCTGTGTCGGTACAGGCCCGGTAGAGCACAACCAGCAGAGGCTGCAGGTGCTGCGTGGTGTGGTCCTCAGCATGCAGCAGCAACACAGACAGCAGCTGAGATGTCCGGACCCGGGTCGGCACTAGCCAGTCGGTCACATCGTGGGCGATAGCTGGTACCAGTCTGCTCAGGTTTCTAACCACCAGTTCCCTGCAGCCCAGTCCTGGACGTTCAACTGGAAAGAAACAAATACTGTCATTTTCAATGACTTAGAAAATGCATTCCGATGAGGCTCGTTTGTCAGATTAAAAGAAGCTTTTGCAAAAACAACTGTTAAGCACGTACTTTTCGCTAGGCCCATATTTCTGTCTGATGTAATATTATAATCCTAAATGTCGTCTTTTCGCTGGCTGTAAGTGGAAAATGGTCATATTTAACAGAAATAAAGGCTTGAAAACATCAGTCTGTGTGTAATTAATCTATATAACGTGTTTCACTTAGCGAAATGAGTTACTGAAATAAATGAACCTGTCAATAACATTCTAATTACCTCCACGAAGGAGGTTATGTTTTTGTCAGGGTTTGTTTGTCTGTCTGTTAGCAACATAACTCAAAAAGTTATACTGTAGGTGGATTTTGATGAAATTTTAAATGGGTCAATACATTGTCTTGCTAAAACAAGATCTTTGATTAAACAACCTATAAAACAGATAGTGAAATGTATACCTAGTAAAAGAATTCACAGCCTTTGAACTTGATCACATTAACCACAAGCTTCAATGTATTGTATTTCGGAATTTAAAAAAAATTTGTGGTGCCAGCATTAGGGTGTGGGTACGGTTTTCTTCAGCAGGTACAGGGAAGCTGGTAGCAATTGATGGAAAGATAGCTGGAACTTAATCACTGCCGTCCAGACTATTTGCCATTTCAAATTTAAATATTGAATATTTTTGGGCCTTTTTCTTTTTATTCTGGTATTTTCATAAAATAAAGAAAACAGCTGCTTTGTTGAATTAAAAAAAAAGAATCTGTAAATCACTGTAGGTATGAAAAATCAAGTGTCTTGCACATTTGCTTTAGTGAATATATTTTTTTTTTCTATTTTGTTCACCAACACAAAAAGAATATGGGTCACTCTTCCTTCAAAAATGCTTGGTAGTCAAGCTTAATGAATGGGTGCAACCAGGTCTATTTTTGAGTAAGTCTCTGAGTGTTTGTGATTGCCATTACTATAAAATAGAGATGAAAACAAAAAGTGTGGTTAGTAAATGACAAATACTTTGTGTTGTTCTGAACATGTTCCATTGTATGATTGTAACTTGTCAGTAAAAACTTGCTGTAGAACAAAAACAAGTTTTCCATTTGCATCCACACAATGTGTGGCTGAGCAAAAATGTTTCCACTTACTATTGGATGGTTTACATCTAGGGGTGCATAAGTCCAGTCCTCAAGAACAACCATCCTGGGACTTTTATATGTATGCCCTTTCCAATACACTCAAATTGAACGGCAGAATTTCCTCATTCAATTCTGCTGAGGCCTGGTAACAAGCCACTCATTTGATTCAGGTATGTTGGAGAAAGGATGCGTTTAAAGTTTCAGGATTGTAGTTCTGGCCAACTGGAGTTGGGCACCCCTGGATTAGATCAAAGCCTATTGATGCATTAGCATGGCCCAGTCAAAGTACAGATAACATTTCCAAATGGAAATCTGTGGAAAGATTTTGTAAGAAATCATTGTACACAGACACTACACTTACGCTTCCTATATGACAGAGCTTGAGCAATTTTGCAAAGAAAAATTAGCAAATATATTTGTCTCTTGGTGTGCAAAGATGGTAGAAACAGATCCCAAAAGACTTTCAGCTGTAATTGTGAAATGTGGTTCTACAAAAGTACGAAAAATTAACCAATTCATACATTGCAACAATACTGAAAGGTATGTGTCCTTCCACTTCCCAAATATGTGTTAACCAATTAACCAGATAAAATTTTGTGATTATAAGGACTGAATTCCCCTGCTAATTTTGATTGGGGCACCCCTCTCTTTCTTTTTCTCTTATAGAGCCACATTGATGAGAAAACAAGCGAAGACTAATGGCAGACAGAAATAAATCAGAGAGGCAACCACAACAAGCCCGAACCAGACCCTTCTGGACCATTTTTGCTGTCTGACAGTGACCTCTTCACATGGGGTGAGCCCGCAGATTTATGATGGCAAGAAAGTGAAAGACAAAAGGAGGCGGAAAAGAAAAGCCTCTTGTATTTTCTTTTCCTTCTGTTGGCAGAGCTGGTTTTAATCCATAATGTTGCACTGGTAGCTCTGCGGTTTGGACAGAAGCTTTATTGCAGAGCAGAGTACACTCGTCTCTGGCTGTTAGGTAACACATGGTGACCATGTTCAGGTTCATGCTCATTCTTTGACCCGAGGCAAACATTAATCTTTGCAAGTCACTGCCTGCCCTGACAACATAACCATCATAGAAAGCTTAATTTCATAGAATGTAATAACCAAGAACAGCTGTAAAAAAAACCCGAAGACTTACTATAAGTTGGAGTTATTACACTACCTCAATATGCAGCTGAGAACACAAAAAATCTGTTTAAATTTTTTAATTGACTTTTTTCTCATTGGTTTGTATTATTAAAGCTGCATTATGTAATATTTTTGTTACAATAAAACCGTTTTCTCAATCTATAGTCAGTTTTTTCATGTCCTGACAATACAATTGACTGGCACTTCTTGCCGCGGTGACATGTAGGGATTGCAATTCCATTTATTTTGAGGTGATACAGGTCCGAACAGCGAGGGGTACTTGAGAGTGCGCGTGCCGCGACATAATGACTCATGTACGTATGCACGTTCAATAGGAGGCGGTGTTCTCTATCAGGTAGCCGCTAGATAAGGTAAGCTAGGCAGCCCAGGCACCCACATAAACTCTGCGTAAGTCAAAGAAGAGAAGAATTTTGTCCTGCGCTAGAAATAGAACAAAAATGTCCTCCAAGAGTCGTAGAGCTCGGACAAATGAGCACACGCTTGAACGTCACGGGAGTGGACCTTTTGCTGACTGCAGTTTCTCTAACGGCCACACGGTGGACTCTCAGCAAACTCCGCAGAGAAACTTTAAATATAAAAATTTATTTAAAAAAAAGATTTATCAATTACAGCAGATATTAAGCAGGATTAGATGGGCATCTGGTATTTTCAGTAAAGAAAACACAACAGCTATTATTTAAAGGCAGATAAACACTTTTTTCATTGTTCCAAACAAATCACACATTAACGCTCAACTTACACGCATAAAAATGGAAAGGAAACATGTTGCTTGTACAATTACTCACCTCCAGGTGGATAGTGAGGAGGTGGGCTGAGAAGAAAGTCAATCTTGTCCTTTATGTCGTCCTCGTTCTCCTTCTCCCACTGCACGCCTGCTTGTCTCCACAAATCAGCTGCTAACATTCTGTAATGGTTGGTGAAACATCCCATATTTCCTACTTAGCTGCTTTCTCATACAGTTTACAGAGATTTGCAACATGTTTACTTTCAATATTAGAAGGAGAAATATTTTAAAACAAGTAGGTTAAAAACTAGCAATCATAATTTAGTGGGAATTGAAGATTTCCAACAAAAACAGGGCCACGTCCTACCATCTTTACCTTCAAATCATGCTGCAATGAATAGGCCTTTAACATTCTGTATTTTTGCAGTTGACCTACATTCTCATCAGGAATTTGATTTTAATAAATTTAGGAATAAATAACTTCCTTTAATACCCTTTTCCCCAAAGCCAAACTTGTACAGCATGTAAAATGAGTATTGAACTTGTCGATGTTTACTCTGTCATTAAATTTTAAATACTTCTATTGACATCAAGTTCACACCAGATGTCTGCAACAATCTAAATAATCCACACATACAAGGCAACCAAAGTGAATTAGTCCACAAATGAAGTTTTAAGTAAGAAATTGGAAACATACAGGGTTAATAAGTATTGAATACACTTACAGAAATGTATTAGCCTAAATACTTTGTAGCCTGTTTTGGTGCTTACAAATACAAACCACCTGTTTGGAGAAACTAGACACATCCATTGCTCGGATGAGATTTTGACCCAGTCTTTCATAGACTCTTTAGACAGATCTTGAAGATTCTGTGGATTATTTCTATACACTACGATCTACAGTTTTTCCCCCATAGATTTACATTAGGATATAAATTAAGTGACTGGCTTAGTGATTCTAACAGTTTTACTTTATTTCGCTGAAATAAATTAAGAGTTTGCTTGCCTGTGTTTTTGCCACTAATTTTCTGTTTGGAAATCTCAATCGGTTCAACTTCAGATACTTATCAAGCATGCCCCGTACATCTTTCTATTCATCCATCTTTTATTTATAAAATGTCTGACACTTCCACATGATGTAGGACAGCCCCCCCATACTGTAATCTTTCCACATGCAGACTTCACTTTTGACATGGCGTTTTTGGGATGATGTAAAGAACCCTTCTTTCTCCAAACATGGTGGTTGCGATGACATCCAAAGAGTTTAGCTTTGGCCTCATCTGACCAGCCTACATTCTCCCTATATTGCATTGTAAATGCAATTTCACTGGCTAGTCCAAACCTTCTGCAACAAACTTCAAACAAGCATCAACATGCTTTTTCTTCAGAAGTGAAATCATGCACCGTCAGTGTGCATAAAGTGAGTGCATTATTTAACTGTTTTCATGAGAAGAACTTTACTTGCCATTTCTAACTCTTTCTGGGACTCTGTGAATGATCAATGGGTCTTTGAAACCTCTTAATTAATCCAATAGGCAAGGCAAGGCAATTTTATTTGTATAGCACACTTTCAACAGCAGGGTAATTCAAGGTGCTTTACATGATTTGGTGATTTAAAAAATCAACACATGGAATATAACATTGGAAATTAAAAGTAAAAGAAACACACATTAGACATGATACAAAAATCAAAAAAGCAAGAGAGCATGAACACATTTCATACATATAACATCAAGCATTTACTCGAAGGCAATTCTAAACAGATGGGTTTTTAGTCTCGATTTAAAGCAGTTCAGAGTTTCAGCAGCTCTACACTCGTCAGGAAGTCTGTTCCAGATAAGGGGAGCATAGAAACTGAAAGCTGCTTCTCCATGTTTAGTTCTGAGTCTAGGGATGTTTAGTAGGCTAGAGTTGGAGGACCTGAGTGGTCTTGGTGGTTGGTACTGTGACAACAGGTCTTCAACATATTTTGGTGCTAAGCCATGTAATGATTTATAAACTAGTAGCAGTATTTAGAAGTCTATTCTCTGAGCTACAGGGAGCCAGTGTAAGGACTTTAGATCTGGGGTGATGTGCTCTACTTTCCTGGTTCTAGTGAGGACGCGAGCGGCAGCGTTCTGGATCAGCTGCAGCTGTCTGATTGACTTTTTAGGCAGACCTGTGAAGATGCTGTTGCAGTAATCAATCCGACTAAAGATAAACGCATGAATGAGTTTTTCTAGGTCCTGTTGCGATATCAGTCGTTTAATCCTAGAAATGTTCTTCAGGTGATAGAAGGCTGACCTTGTTATTGCCTTTATGTTACCCTGGAGGTTCAGGTCTGAGTCCATTACTACACCTAGGTTTAGAGCCCGATCAGTAGTTTCTAGCTGTATTAACTGAAGCTGTGTGCTGACTCTTGATCTTTCCTTCTTGGGTCCAAAAATAATTACTTCAATTTTGTTTCATTCAGCTGGAGAAAGTTATGGGCCATCCATCCATTTATTTGGTCAATGCATTGATTTAGGGTTTGAATGGGTTCAGAGTCACCTGGTGACATTGTAATGTAGAGCTGGGTGTCATCCGCGTAGTTATGGTAGCTAATGTTATTGGTTGCTATAATCTTGCCTAGTGGGAGCATGTAGATATTAAATAAGAGGGGCCCCAGGATGGAGCCCTGGGGCACCCCACATGTGATTTCTGTTCATTCTGATGAAAAGTTTCCTATTGAAACATAGAAGTCCCTGTTCTTTAGGTAAGACTCGAACCAGCCAAGTACTGTACCAGAGAGTCTGACCCAGCTCTCCAGTCGTTCCAATAAAATAACATGATCAATAGTGTCAAATGCTGCACTGAGGTCCAACAGAACCAGCACTGTGGTTCTACCACAGTCTGTATTTATGCGGATGTCATTGAATACTTTGACGAGGGCAGTCTCGGTGCTGTGGTGAGCACGGAAACCAGACTGAAAAACATCAAAACGGTTAGTCATTGTTAGGAAGCTATTTAACTGCTGAAACACAGCTTTTTCAATAATCTTACTGATGAATGGAAGATTAGAGATTGGCCTGTAGTTCTGCATTAATGTGATTTTTCTTCTTTAGTAGTGGTTTAATAACTGCTGTTTTTAAAGTCTGAGGGAAGACACCTGATAGCAGGGATGAGTTCACTATTTGAACAAGATCAGACCCAATAACAGGAAGAACTTTCTTTAAAAACGCTGTGGGTAGGATATCAAGACAGCAGGAGGAGGAGCTTAATTGGATAATGATTTTTTTCAAGGCTGTTCTGGTTTAATTCGTGGAATTCAGACATTTTCTCTACATTGTTGTTGATTGGGGATGGCACTGGTTGTGGGTTTGATATTGAGGTACAGATTGACCGTCTAATTGTTAGAATCTTTTCAGTGAAAAAGCTGGCAAATTCATTGCAGGCCCTGGTAGAGCTTAGTTCAGGGGCTACTGTCACTAAAGGCAAGGCAAGGCAAGTTTATTTGTATAGCACAATTCATGTTACAAGACAATTCAAAGTGCTTTACATAAAACATCAAAAGCAGTACAGCAGGGTGCAGAAAAAGCAAAAGTACAGGAATAAAAACCATGAATTAAAATGAAAAAAATAATAATAATCTTAAAAGAAGCCGTGGAGATTTAAAACTTAGAATAAAAACCTAATCAAAAGCAGCTGAGAACAGATGGGTCTTTAACCTGGATTTAAATAAACTGAGTGTTTCAGCTGATCTGAGGCTTTCTGGGAGTTTGTTCCAGACACGTGGAGCATAGAAGCTGAATGCAGCTTCTCCATGTCTGGTTCTGACTCTGGGAATTGATAAAAGAGCGGATCCATGGGGGGTCGCGTAGTGGTTAGAGCGGGCACCCCATGTGCAGAGGCTTTGGTCCTCGACGCGGCTGTCCCCGGTTCAAGTCCCGTCCCGGGCGACCTTTGCTGCATGTCTTCTCCCACCTCTCTCCCCCTTCAAAACTCTGTCCACTATCAATAAAGGCCACTCAGGCCCAAAAACCTTTAAAAAGAAACAAGATCCAGATCTTCTGTCCTTGAGATATTCTTAAGGTGATAGTAGGCTGATTTTGTGATTGCCTTAATGTGTTTTTCAAAGTTTAGGTCTGAGTCCATCACTATACCCAGATTTCTGACGTGGTTGGTGGTTTTTAGGTGTATGGACTGAAGCGTTGTGGTGACCTTCAATCTTTTCTCTTTAGCTCCAAAGACAATTACCTCCGTTTTGTTTTTGTTCAACTGCAGAAAATTGTGGCACATCGTCATTAATTTCCTCAATGCATTTGCCAAGAGCCTGTACAGGCCCTTGGTCTTCTGGTGACATTTTAATATATATCTGTGTGTCATCTGCGTAGCTATGGTAACTTATATTGTTGTTATTTATTACCTGTCCCAGTGGATTAGGATTAGTTAGTCTTTCCACTGTTGCAAATAGAGTCTTTCCACTGTTGCAAATAGAGTCCGTGCATTATTAATGTTTCTGTTGATGATTTCAGAAAAGAACGATTCCCTAGCATCTTTTATGCTTAGCTGATATCTATTCAGTCTCTCTTTGTAGATCTCACAGTGAACCTGGAGTTGAGTTTTCCGCCATTTTCTCTCGGCTCGTCGACACTTTCTCTTTTCACTACGTACCAGTGGATTACTTGTCCACGGAGATTTCTTTCTACCTGAGACTGCTTTCACTTTAGTTGGAGCAATGGAATCCATGATGTCTGAGATTTTCGCAAGGAAATTATCTACCAGCTTATTTACTGAGTTTGAGTTGGGAGATGAGGGGGATGTGGTGGAAGGGTAAATACGTTCAAAGGTTTCTACTGAACTGTCCCCTAGAAAACGCTTCTTTATAGTGGTCTTACTGTGGCTGGATAATTTAGCAGAGATGGTACTTTCAAAGAAAATACAGAAATGGTCAGATAATGCAATATTAATTACAGAGATGTTGGAAATATTTAAACCTTTGCTGATAATTAAGTCCAGATTGTGTCATTTATTGTGTGTTGGTTGTTTGACATGCTGGGTCAGGCCGAAATTGTGGAGAGTATCATCTAATGTTTTTGCTTGTCTATCTTGGGGGTTGTCGGTATGGATGTTAAAATCCCCCACAATGATTAGTTGGTCATAGTCGATACATATTACAGAAAGAAGGTCATTGAAATCATTAAATAAGTTAGAGTTAAGTTTTGGGGGTTTATATAAACTTAGAAATAAAGCTTTGTTAGGCTCGTTTATCTGGGTGGCTAGGTATTCAAAAGAATCAAACGTGCCCAGGGTTACCTTTTTAAAGTTCATTGAGTTGTGAAAAACGGTGGCTACACCTCCACCTCGTCTGTGCTTTCTGCTCTCGCTTAAGGAATTGTAATTTGGAGGAGTAGATTCTATCAATGCAGTTGTTTCGTTATTTTTTTCATCTAGCCAAGTTCCTGATAAAAAAAAGGGCGTGTAAATTATGCTCAGTGATGAAGTCATTGATAAGAAAAGACTTCCCGGATAGAGATCTAATGTTTAATAAAGCTAACATAAGTATTGCGATGATGGGCAGCTGAACCTTCTGGCAGGTTATCAATTTGAGATTTTGTTTAATATGAGAGCGTGTGGTTAACGGTTTATGTTTCCTGCTGCTGATAATCACTGAAATCTTAGACTCAGGGGTCCCGGGCGAGTTCTGGGGGACAGTAGGGGTAGATTCACTGCCCGGTTCCCTCAAATATCAAATATCTGTAATAATCAGTGGGGGGAAGCTCCCAGGTTTATTGACACTAGTCCCAGGGGTTTGGTGTAGTCTAAGTTTAGGTGTTAATTGTGTCCCAAATTTGATTTGCTCGTTCAGTCTGTCTGTAAAGTTTCTAAATGGAGACTCATTTGATGTGGCTGAGTCACAGGAAGATGAAGACTTAATCTCTGATGGTTGTTTATCTGTTCGGTCCTGTGGTGTCATCATGACTTGCTGTTTTTGTTCTCTGATATCCATGGGCGCCTCAACGTCAGCTTTTGGGAGCAAGTGTTTTGCTTTCTGATTTTGATAAGAAAAAATGTTTGCTGCTAAGAGCCTTACTCCGGCCTTGTTAAGATAACGTTGGCTTGCTTTAAACAGATGATTAGCACTTCCAAATACTTTGAAATTATTAATAAATGTGAACAACTTCTCAGCTGATTGTTTCTTCAACCATTTATGGAGCATGCAGAGTCTGCTAAATCTTTCATCATTCCCTTCAGGGACTGGTCCGCTGATGAGGATGTTTACGTTAAGTCTATCAAGTCTCTGTAGTAGATCAGAAAAGTCTCTCTTCAGAATCTCGGATTGTCTCATCGCGATATCTGCTGATTCAGCGTGAATGACGAGTTTTTCCAAAGTAGAATGTTGGTCCAAGATGTTCTGGATTTTTTCTGATATTTCTCTCACTGTATTTTTGTAGCAGTTATAAACTCTGGTATTCTTGCTACAAAAAGCCTCAATTCCATTTATTGATCCATCTTGTATGATAACAATCTTTGCTGGGGGGGGCTCTTACTTTGTTATGTATCCGTTTGATGCGGCTGGGTTTCTCCTGGTGGCTTTGACTGGTCCCGGGGGCTGCGTCATCTTTTGGGGAACTCAAGGCTGCGAATCTGTTTTTCAGCGGGATTCCAGGTGGAGAAATCTCCCTTGTTTTTGGCTGAAACCTCTTTTGTTTACTTTTAGCAGAAGCGGCAGGTCTGGGTTCAGAGCTTTCTCTGTGCTGGTGGAGTTTCTTTAATTTTTTCTTCCTCTGAGAACAGGCTGGGGCTGATGATTCTGTGCGTTTTAAAGCTGGCCAGTCTTTATTAGAGTGCGGAGTTCTGCCAGTAAGACGTTTGTTTGCTGATGGAGTTGTGTTGTCCTGTGTTTTCTCTGTGACACTGTTAGAACGATGTAACACCGGGCTGACATGCTGTTCACTGTGTGTATTTAACGGTAAAGTTGTGTCGTTTGCATAATCAGCGTGGAGATCAAAATTAATTTCCAGACCACGTAGCTTCGTTTCAATGCCCTCAATTCTGTGGAGCAGTTTTTCAAAATCCTCAGCTGAGCAAAAACCCATGTTGATAAGTCCATAAAAAAGTAATCCAAGAGGAGATCCGGTCCAATACAGTAACTCCAGGCACTGGGTAGATAAAGTAACTAAGAAAAGGTTTAAGAAAAGAAAACAAAAGAAAAGAAAACAAGAAAAGCAAACAGAAAATAAAATAAAGTGAACGGATCTGGAGAGAGACAGAGAGCAGCTGCTCCTCCTTCAGCTGTCAGAGTATGCACCTGACCATGGGTGGATATGGTCCAATTATGCTTTTTCCATTTTTGGGGAATGGCTCTAACAGTACTGACTGGAACATTCAGAAGTTTAGAAATGCCGCAGTAACCAATATGTCTTGCAACAGTAAGACTTTTTGTAAAGGTCTCTTTGCTTTAACCAGTTGTATCACTCTGTGCAATACTTTGGGATTGATAAATCCATTTTAAAGAGCATCAGGAATTATTAAACCAGCTTTTGTTTTTCTTGATTTCTTAACTTCTTATTTGCCTTGCACATTCTTTTCTTTATGTGCTTATCATTTATTCCCTGTGTCATTCCACTGCATTACTCATAAACTGATTTATGGACAGTTTGCTCAGACATCTTTGTATGTGTGAGTGACTTGGGTTGTTACCCAACTATGGTGTTAATTTCCTGCCCATAAAAATATTAGAAATATATTTAAGGCGAAAAACATTGACATGTTCAATACCCGCTGTATTTTTTACGTTTTCTCTCAGTTAATGAATGCATCATTTGTAATAACCAACAAAGGAAACAAAATTGTCATTTAAAATTAACTCTGGCAAGGAACAGCAATAGTCAAGAAAGAAAAACAGAGAAGGAGTTAAAACCAGGATCAAGATAGTTGATGGATAAATGCTGCATCTGCAAATTGAAACAACTAGGAAACTCTTCCAAAAACATTGCTCCTGGAATAATTGTAAACAATGCATGCTATAGACATTTAAATAAAGCTCCACACAGGAATTCCATATTGTATTAGGGGCCAGGTCCCATTTAAATTTATAATAACATATTTCTCAAGCATTAGATAAGGGATTGTGTTTTGTCAGTTCAGACCTTATTTCTGGGATCTCATCACTGATGCTGCTCAGCAGGAGTGGAATGAGTTTGTGAAAATATGAATATCGATCTCTCATGTTTAAAAGCCAGTCCCCAACAACTGCAGTCACGGCTTTTCTCACCTGAAATAAAATAGAAAAAGGGGAGCAGCAAGAAAAAATAAAAAAACAGTTTTGCTTGTTTATTACAGAGATAAAATAAGAAAATCTTTGCTGAGAGAAAGGAATGTTGATTTTGTAAAGGAACTTAAAGCCACATAATAAGTAAACAGCAGGTGATGGCGTGTACACAGGTGAGGCTCTCTAAAACACACTTAATGAAAGCAAAACCTGCGGCGAGTCGTCGAATAGTCTCTGTGCGAGGTGTGAGACCACATCATCCACGTTGTTTCCGCTGCCGTGCTGTATGACTGCTCCGGTGGCTTCGATGACTGAAACTCTGACCCGTGAGTGCTGATGAGTTATGGTCTGCATGAGAGGCTTGACCAGACTCTCAGCTTGCATGTGAAATTGTTCTAAAAGCAAGAGAGAAAAAAGCAGATTTCAATGCTTTTAGGTTTTCATTTTGACATCTGGATTTTTCTGCTTCAAATATAAATGATTCATTTTACAATGAAGTATAACCAGACAATAAATAAGCTTAAAGAACAACTCGCCTCCAAATAAACTTTTTTTCTGATAAACTGTCATAGTGCTTTCTACATGTCTGGTCATTATTTTTGGTATTTTAGTACATTTTAGTAGAAATATAAATTTTCTACCAAAAACCGTCAGTGTTACGCCCTCTTCAGATTACTCTACACTTCACTTGAATTTGAATCTGGCATTGCTATTCACTCTGTGGTGATGGCTGACATCCGCCATACTGCTATAGGCAACGCCTCCTAGTGAGTTGGAGTTGAAAGAGCAAGGAAGTTTTGACACCGCCCAGCCCTCTCGAGAAGGAATAGGCTGCAGAACGCAGAAAGAGGCGGGTTTTTGTTGTTTTTGTTGCTTTAAATATTCATTGAAATGAATTCCGTTTATCAAAGATTATGCTTTTTATTTAAACATGTTTAACGATCTAGTAAAATTAAGCCAGCATTTCAATTAAAAATGTAATTTTAAAAAACTTGCTAATTCAGCTTTGTGTATGTTTGTGTCAGTGACATCGCTACAGTTCCTTGAATTGAGCTGCTCAGCTGTCAATGCTAAACGATTTTACAGAGGAGTATATTTTTATAGATCTTGACATTGTTGAAAAATTTGAGCTGCATTAATGCAAAGTGTTACAGAGCAGGAAGCTGGAGCTACCTCGGTTTGACCAGACTGCTGAACCAGTTAAAGCTCGGTTAAAGATTGTGGATGACACGTCTACTCTTTACAATTTAAAAGATTCAATTCAATTTGATATGATATGATTACTGCAACCACTTGGTGCTACCTGATGTAAAATGTTTCATCGAGGTAGGTATTAGAACAATTTTGCTCAGTGCAAAATCGCCTTTATTTTAATTGGCTTTATGTAAAACAGCCTGCAAGACAGCTTATAGCTTGCAAACTGGACTCTACTTTACTTTCCACACCTTGACTGTCTGTGTTTTTTTGCAACTAGAAATATTTCCAAATAGTAAAATTTTATTTTCTACATCTGTGACAAAAATGGTAGCCTACTTTCAGCCAGCGGACCAGAAGTGCACACAAACAGGTGGGGGAGGGGCAACACTGCATTACTCTTTTTTTCTCTGACATCCTGATAAACTGTAGCAATGACGTGACGACGTTTCAGCGGTTTTAAAATCACAACTTTTTAAAGCGTTTATATATCCACTTTACCAGTAAACGCCTAATTGTCTTATGTGATGTCATCTGTGGAATGTACAGGTGAATGCTCGTTTCTGAGAGAGTAGAATTTGCATTAATTAAATAACTTATCTAAAACAACAGCAGCAAAATAATAGAAAGAAACTGATAGGTGATCAATAGTTAAAAGCTATACCTAAAGAAATTTGACCATACAATCTGACTTGCAGCTTTAAATAAACAAATGTGGCACAAACAGCCACATCAGCTTGACTTCTGTTTTTATCTTGTGTAATAATTTTGACAATATTGTGCGATCTGTTATCTCAAAATTCCAGCAACTCCCTCTCTATACTGCACTGGATTCCAGCTTTGAGAACTAGCTGAATGAGGAAGAAAAACATCCCTGTAGAAACTGCGGCTGCGCAGAAGAGAAAACTAAGCATGTGTTGATGTGAAACCAAGGTAACCAACCTGGTACAGACTTTGCAAAGCTAACGGTGCATCTGCAACTTTCCTTTTTGACATCCGGGAACGGGTCAACGATGGTTCTCTGCAGAATGTTGATCGTTTCGTTAAGATACGGCGCTAAATGTTTACCGCACACCTCCACCGTCAGAGTCAACAACTCCACAACCGACAACCGAAGCTCCTCCGACGGCTCCAAGATCTCTTTGTCCCCGAACCGCTGAGCCAGACAGGGCATGAGATAAGGCAACGATTGCTCCGGTTTGGGGACACAACGAATAAACTCTGTTATGATCGCAATGGTGGTTTCTCTGCATTTCTCCATCGGGTCTGACAGACACTTGAGAAGAGGCTTGAGGAGTGAAGAGAATACTTCCTGTAAAACGCCGCTGGAAATTCCTTTATTCACGGTCTCCTTCTTTATCGACTCAAGGGCCCTCTTTCGTGTCGCCTTGTTGTCCTCGTTCAGGCAGTTTAAGTATCGGCTGATTCCTCTCAGAACCTCGGAGGCAGCATGTTGGTCTCCACCCGCTGCCATCTTAACTATCGCTATGACAACCGGTTGCTTCGCGACAAACAAACGGCTGCTTTACGACACCTTCCTATTCAAAACCTCAAACTTTATTGAAATTTACAGACACAAACCGCCCAGTTTTAGAAAACTAAGTAAAACACTAGGAGTAAACTAAATTCAGATTATTGCAAAAGTATAGCATTGAAGACGATGGATGCCAGTTAGATCCACTAACTACATTGTGTTTTATTGAAATTTGATGTGCTAGACCAACACTGAGTTGTGCATAATTGTGAAAGATGACCCATTGTGGGAATGCAAGCTATTGTACAATGAAATTTTTCTGCCATATTGTTTTAGATGTTGGCCAAAGTCTTTTTGCCAAACTAAACAAGTTTTGGTAGTATTTGATCAGCACCTTCAATGCTGTGTTCTCTACATGGTCATGGATTTCTCCCAACAATGGGTTTCTTCTTACCACTCTTCAATAAAAGCCAGACTTGTGGATCGCTCAACCAGCAGTTGTCCTGTCAGATTCTCCCACATGAAATTTGGATATCTGGAACTTCTCCCAAATTACCATGGGCCTTTTGGCTGCAGGTTTACTATCATTCTTGAATGGATTGAACAGAACTCCATTAAATATGATCTTATAACCTAATCGTGCTTTACATAACTCCCCAACTTTATGCCTGACCTCTGTCGCTTTCATTATGCTGTTTAATAACAACAATAATAATAACTTTATTCATAAAGCGCTTTTAAATAAAGAGCTGAACAGCTGTTAGAGATTAAAATCCATCCATTCATCCATTTTCTATACCCGTCCAAATGGTACAGAATAAAACAATGTTTGCTTACTAATGTTCTCTAACAAACCTCTGCAGGTTGTCTACACACAACAGGTGGATTCATACTGAGATTAAATTACACACAGGTGGAAGCAATTTACAAAGTTATTTTGGAAGGTAATTCAGTTTCATTTACGGATGTCAGAGTACAGTATAACCTAAATTTTTTTTTACTTCAGTTAAACTGATTCCTTGAGGTGAAGCAATTTAAATTAATTAGTTTTTCCAAATCAAAACAAAGGAGTTGTGGTTTTTACTTCAAGTAATTGTTCTACTACATCTAACCTGAAAATGTAAACTTGACGTAAACCATTTTTGAATATTTGAGCAAATTTACTTTTTTAAGTTGTCTCAGACAAATACTTCAGGTTCACAATCTAATAAAGCTGAATTAGACTTTAGCATTATATTTTGATTTACACAGAGTCAGAACACATTTTTTCATGTATACAATATTTATTGTTCCATGAACAAGCTGACTGAGATGCTTTAAGCACATGGAATGTCATGATTCATTTTATTTTCATTTCTATACGGTGTTTAACGTGATGTTAAACGTGGACTTAGAGGTTAGAACTACAATGTCACTTACATTGATGCGCGATGGGTGATATGTTAGGATGTTGGACCCAGAGGCTGGAGGCAGTTGTGGGATTTGTGTCCTAGTGAAGTTTGATAAAACCAGTTGTTAACACACGAAAGTTTGTTGAATAACGTGACACGGAGTACAGGGGATTTCCTGCAGTTAAACATGTGAACATGTAGCAGGTGTTTCACCAAGATGTGTTCCCCATCAAAAAGGGTTCTCCACTGATTTGGTTATTTTACCTTACTGGTTTTAACGTCGCTCTGAATTAGCAGCTCCGACTTGGGCAGAAATAAACGCCCGCCAGAATTTAAACTTTAAAGAGTGTGCATGCGCACATCAAACTCAACCTAATAAAAGTGCTTTCATGAAAATAAAAGAAAATCACTTTGGTCTCCTGCTGTCATTTACATTATAGTAGAATAAGAAACACCAAAGACACATGGCATAACTTATAAAGCTTCAGTTTAAAAGAGCAAAGTAAAATTTTTTTGATTATTGCAATGAGGAAAAGCACATTAAACTGATGATAGCAATGGTTTACTTTTTTCATTGCATGCCACACATTTCAAATTTTATTGTATAAAAATCTAAGAAACACAAGCAGCATTTTCCTTCCACTTTACACACTTTATGTCTAAATTCCAAAATCTAATGAAGACCTTACAATTTGTGGTTGTAACAAAATGCATGAGAAATTTGCAGGGCATTGTATGCATATTTAATTTTTTTGTGTTTACTTTTATAAAATGTTTTACATTTAACCAATTAATATGTAATGTATTGGCAAACTGATTAAGAAATAGCATATTAATTGTCAGCTCTCGGTTGAGTATTTAATTTACTACATGCTATTAAAATAATCTTTGAAAATTATAGGGAGAGTTTTCCCAGATTTTCTAAACCTCAGCTGAGCTTTTGAAAAAATTATATGAAACTAGCCTATGTAAAGAAATGGTTTTAAAAATTAGAAAAATTGATTTGTAAATGTATATATCTTTTTCCTGAAATTTAATTTTGTAGTAATATTATTTATTTGTACTAATTTTTTATTTTATTCTTTAAAATATCAGAATTTGCACTTAACCTTATATTTATTTTTCTGTTTTATTGCCCAATTTTACAACAACAGTTACCTAGAATTGAGCAAACTTTTAACCAAAAACGTTTTTACTCCTAATTGAGTAATTTTTTGGGGTGACTACCTTTTTAGTTGTACTTTGAGTAAAAATATGTTGAAGTCTCTTAGCAAAAAGTGATATACTTGAAGTTCATTTTATCAAGTATACTTCTAACCCTAAACCTTAAATTGGAACATTTTTAAGGTTACTTCAATAAACAAAAATGTGAACTACTATATACCTAGTACATTAGCAGTATAGTACTTAAAATTCAAGGATTCAAGGAACTTTTATCGTCATACCATCTCATGTTACATGTAATGGAATGAAATTAGGACTCAGGTCCGGAATTATAAGCCATTTAAATTAAATTAGTGAAAAAAATTATTTAAATAAATGTAATAAATAAATAAAAATATATGTGCTCTACAAGACACACCTGGAGTTCAGCAGTATGTACTTGTACAGCAAAATGTACTTGTAGTTCATATTTTTGTTAATAAAGTATACTTTACTAAAGTTTACTTAAATAAACTTTAAAATGTTCCAGTTTAGTTTGAAATATAGCCTAGGCTACTTGATAAAATGAACGTCAAGTATAGCCTACTTCTTTTTGCAATGGGATAATTTGACCTTTGTCATTCTAATTACCATATGTGTGAACTAGAGTATTTAAAATGGGTCAAATTTTATAATCTAACTAAAATCTTTATCAATCAGTAGTTCTGTAATGTTTTCACCTCTTTGGGCTGATTGTGTTGCCGCGTGCCAGTTGCCGCTGTCCTCGAGAGAGCGACGCTGCGGTCGAGAGGATGACAGATTGACGTCATGGAGACTGACGCAGAGCGAGCGGACAGGAGAGAGAGAGGCACAGCAGCAACAGCATCATCATCATCATCATCCCAGCTAAACAGCGGCACATCATCAATCCGCCAACCCCTGCGAGGTGTTTTCTTACTGAGCATCCGCCACAAACAAACGGTAGGGACCCCCCGCGACAGCTCCGACTGAACCGCGGTTATAAAATAGCTGTTTATGCCATAGAGGTGGGCTGCTGCTTTGCGTTTATGATGTCGGTAGTCGCAGTAATTTCTCTTCGTTGTGATTTGGGGCTCACTGTAATGCTAGCTGTGTTAGCTTCCATTTGAATGCGGCTGAACAGGTGCTGACTTTCATTACAAGCGACAATATTTACAGTTGTTTTATTACCCATGGACTCTGCTGGGCTATGCACTCTGGAAAAAAAATGACACTTTGTAGATGTCATTACCAAAGTCATGATCTAATCATGCATAATGCAATAAAACCCGTACTGTTGACGTGATATGCATTCCAGGAAGTGAAACGAGATGGTTATCTATGCTCCTCTTCCTGGATTGTCAAGATATATCATGCTTCTGCTTGTTATTTGATTTTGCTTATTTGTAGGCTGACAATCAGAGCTGTTATGTCCTTCATCTTTCAATGATTAAATTAAAGGATGTTCAATTAACTGAATTTAAAAGGAAATCAAAAAACGTGTTTATCATTTAATCAGCATATTTTATGTGGAACTTTTTTGCAAGGTTATTAATAAAGGTTGGATCATGGTGTAAAATGTAAATAAAAATAATAATAAAAGAATCCTAAGTAATTTAAACCCAATATTCATTAAATGGTAAAACGCCTCATATCATTCATAACTGTTTTGAAGTTTCTTATATAAAATAAGACTTGGATCATGCAACAAATTTTATGCAATTACACTCAATGTGCGTTTTCTTCAATTATTGCCATTTATTAGGTAAAGTAATTCTGAAAATGATCATTTATGCCTGCAAGGCAAAATGTGACAGCTACTGTATTTGCACACAACTCAAACTGACTGTTTTTATTTGAAGTACTAAACCTATCAATTATTCTTACTGTTTGCTACTAAAATAGTATTATTATAATATTTCAAAAGTTATTTCTATTTTTGATATAGAGAAAACAAAAAAAATATTTAAAAAAGCTGATATTAGCTGGTTCATTAGTGAGGCTCTCTGCTCAGGTAGCCACCCTGCAGTCAGCTGCTTAGCAGACACTATCACTGTATATATATATATATATATATATATATATATATATATATATATATATATACACCCTGCCCTGTTGACTCTGTGAAAAAATGACCACACAGCTGTTATTGCTTCTCTGCTTCAGTTAAATACCCAACAATCCTGCGCCAAATCACTGTCACATGCTTGAACACATACCACATGGCCACCCCCTTCTTTCCCAAACCACATCCACAAACGGCAACAAGATTGGTTGTTAATATTGCCTCAGCTTTACTTATGGAACCAATAACGATATGTTACAAGATGAGTACAATCAGCCAATACGAATGTTAAAGCCGATATATCGTGCATCCATACTTTAAACTAAAGAAACAGTTTGATGGAAATTGAAAAACCTTGATTTCCTTTTAGGCTCTTTTTTCCGTCTTTTTCCTGCCGCGGTGCTCTAAATATTTTTAAATTGAGTGATAGATAGAAACTGCCATGCTGCTGTAATGTTTGAACCATGTAGTTTGACATTACCTTGCTGAAACAACTCAGATCCTTAAATGCCATCATATGCCAAAGAATGGTCAAGTATGCTTCTTAAAAATCTACAGATATTGTTTACAGTTAATGGTGCCCATTGGAGGTTATTGCATTCTATTTTTATTTTTGTTCTACACAATGTTTCCATCCAACATGTATGATTTTGCTCTGGCTGAATGGGTACTGACTGGGTTGACAAAATATATTCCATGCTATATATGGACAGGTACAGTGGGGGAAATAATTATTTGACCCCTCGCTGATTTTGTAAGTTTGTCCAATGACAAAGAAATGAAAAGTCTCTGAACAGTATCATTTTAATGGTAGGTTCATTTTAACAGTGACAGATAGCACATCAAAAGGAACATTGAAAAAATAAATTTCAAATAACAGATAGAAACTGATTTGCATTTCATTGAGTAAAATAAGTATTTGATACTCTAACAAAAAAATGACTTAATACTTAGTTGTAAAACCCTTGTTTGCAAGCACAGAGGTCAAACGTCTCTTGTAATTGATGACCAAGTTTGCGCACATTTTAGGAGGAATTTTGGTCCACTCGTCTTTGCAGATCATCTCTAAATCACTAAGGTTTCGAGGCTGTCTCTGTGCAACTTTGAGCTTCAGTTCCCTCCATAGGTTTTCTATTGGATTAAGGTCCGGAGACTGACTAGGCCACTCCATGACCTTAACGTGCTTCTTCTCGAGCCACTCCTTTGTTGCCTTTGCTGTATGTTTTGGGTCATTGTCATGCTGGAACACCCATCCACGATCCCTTTTCAGTTTCCTGACAGAAGGAAGGAGGTTGTCGCTCGGGATTTTACGATACATGGCTCCGTCCAAAGCCCAAAAGACCCCTATGAAGAAAACGACAGATGGACTCAGTGTTCCCTCGGCCGGACGCGGGTCACCGGGGCCCCCCTCTGGAGCCAGGCCTGGAGGTGGGGCACGTTGGCGAGCGCCTGGTGGCCGGGCCTTTACCCATGGGGCCCGGTCGGGCTTAGCCCGAAGAGGTAACATGGGCCCCCCTTCCCATGAGCTCACCACCTGTGGGAGGGGCAATAGGGGTCGGGTGCTGTGCAGGATGGCCGGCGGCCAAAGGCGGGGACCTTGGTGGTCCGATCCTCGGCTGCAGAAGCTGGCTCTCGGGACGTGGAACGTCACCTCTCTGGTGGGGAAGGAGCCGGAGCTGGTGTGCGAGGTTGAGAGGTTCCGACTGGACATCGTCGGACTCACCTCGGCGCACGGCTCTGGCTCTGGAACCCGTCTCCTCGAGAGAGGTTGGACTCTCTTCCACTCTGGGGTTGCCCCAGCTGAGAGGCGCCGAGCTGGGGTGGGCATACTTGTTGCCCCCCATCTCGGCGCCTGTACGTTGGGGTTTACCCCGGTGAACGAGAGGGTAGCCTCCCTCCGCCTTCGGGTGGGGGGACGGGTCCTGACTGTTGTTTGTGCTTACGCGCCAAACAGCAGATTAGATTACCCACCCTTCTTGGAGTCTTTGGAAGGGGTGCTGGAGAGTGCTCCTCCTGGGGACTCCCTTGTTCTGCTGGGGGACTTCAACGCTCACGTGGGCAATGACAGTGAGACCTGGAGGGGTGTGGTTGGGCGGAATGGCCCCCCCGATCTAAACCCGAGTGGTGTCTTGTTATTGGACTTCTGTGCTCGTCATGGATTGTCCATAACAAACACCATGTTCAAGCATAAAGGTGTCCATATGTGCACTTGGCACCAGGACACCTTAGGCCGCAGCTCAATGATCGACTTGGTTGTCGTCTCATCTGATCTGCGGCCGCATGTTTTGGACACTCGGGTGAAGAGAGGGGCAGAGCTGTCCACTGACCACTACCTGGTGGTGAGTCGGCTCCAATGGTGGGGGAGGACGCCGGACAGACCTGGAAGGCCCAAACGTGTTGTGAGGGTCTGCTGGGAACGTCTGGCAGAGTCTCCTGTCAGAAGGAGCTTTAACTCACACCTCCGGCAGAACTTTGAACACGTCCCGGGGGAGGCGGGGGACATCGAGTCCGAGTGGACCATGTTCCGCGCCTCCATTGCCGAGGCGGCTGACCGAAGCTGTGGCCGCAAGGTGGTCGGTGCCTGTCGCGGCGGCAACCCCCGAACCCGGTGGTGGACACCGGCGGTAAGGGATGCTGTCAGGCTGAAGAAGGAGTCCTACCGGGTCTTTTTGGCTTGTGGGACCCCTGAAGCAGCTGATAGGTACCGACAGGCCAAGCGGGATGCGGCTCGGATGGTTGCTGAGGCAAAAACTCGGGCGTGGGAGGAGTTTGGAGAGACCATGGAAAACGACTTCCGTACGGCTTCGAAGCGATTCTGGTCCACCATCCGGCGTCTCAGGGGGGGAAAGCGGTCTGCCACCAACACTGTTTACAGTGGGGATGGTGTGCTGCTGACCTCGACGCGGGACGTTTTGGGTCGGTGGATGGAATACTTCGAAGACCTCCTCAATCCCACCGGCACGCCTTCCAATCTGGAAGCAGGGTTTGGGGACTTGGGGTCGGTCTCTCCAATCTCTGGTGCCGAGGTCACCGAGGTCGTTAAAAAGCTCCTCGGTGGCAAGGCTCCGGGGGTGGATGAGATTCGACCGGAGTTCCTCAAGGCTCTGGATGTTGTGGGGCTGTGTTGGTTAACGCGGCTCTGCAATATTGCGTGGACATCGGGGGCAGTTCCCTTGGATTGGCAGACCGGGGTGGTGGTCCCCCTGTTTAAAAAGGGGGACCACAGGGTGTGTTCCAACTACAGGGGGATCACACTTCTGAGCCTCCCTGGTAAGGTCTATTCAGGGGTTCTGGAGAGGAGGGTCCGACGGATAGTCGAACCTTGGATCCAGGAGGAACAATGCGGTTTTCGTCCTGGCCGTGGAACACTGGACCAGCTCTACACCCTCAGCAGGGTCCTGGAGGGTGCGTGGGAGTTCGCCCAACCGGTCTACATGTGTTTTGTGGACTTGGAGAAGGCGTTCGACCGTGTCCCTCGGGGGGCCCTGTGGGGGGTGCTCCGGGAGTATGGGGTACCGGGCCCCTTGATACGGGCTGTTAGGTCCCTGTACGACCGGTGCCAGAGTTTGGTTCGCATTGCCGGCAGTAAGTCGGGCTTGTTTCCGGTGAGAGTTGGACTCCGCCAAGGTTGCCCTTTGTCACCGATCCTGTTCCTAACTTTTATGGACAGGATTTCTAGGCGCAGCCAAGGCGTTGCGGGGATCCGTTTTGGTGGCCTCAGGATCGGGTCTCTGCTTTTTGCAGATGATGTGGTCCTGTTGGCTTCATCGGAGCGTGATCTACAGCTTTCGCTGGAGCTGTTCGCAGCCGAGTGTGAAGCGGCTGGGATGAGAATCAGCACCTCCAAATCCAGGGCCATGGTCTTGAGCCGGAAAAGGGTGGGGTGCCTCCTCCGGGTCAGGGATGGGGTCCTTCCCCAAGTGGAGGAGTTTAAGTATCTGGGGGTCTTGTTCACGAATGAGGGAAAAATGGAGCGGGAGATCGATAGACGGATTGGTGGGGCGTCTACCGGTCTGTCGTGGTGAAGAGAGAGCTGAGCCAAAAGGCGAAGCTCTCAATTTACCGGTCGATCTACGTTCCTACCCTCATCTATGGTCACGAACTCTGGGTGGTGACCGAAAGAACGAGATCACGGATACAAGCGGCTGAAATGAGTTTCCTCCGCAGAGTGTCTGGGCTCTCCCTTAGAGATAGGGTGAGAAGCTCAGTCATCCGGAGGGGGCTCAGAGTAGAGCCGCTGCTTCTCCACATCGAGAGGAGTCAGTTGAGGTGGCTCGGGCATCTGGTCAGGATGCCTCCTGGACGCCTCCCTGGTGAGGTGTTTCAGGCACGTCCCACCGGGAGGAGGCCCAGGGGAAGGCCCAGGACACGCTGGAGGGACTATGTTTCTCGGCTGGCCTGGGAGCGCCTTGGGGTTCCTCCCGAGGAGCTGGAACAAGTGGCTGGGGAGAGGGAAGTCTGGGTCTCTTTGCTTAGGCTGCTGCCCCCGCGACCCGACCCCGGATAAGCGGAAGAAAATGGATGGATGGATGGATGGATGGCTCCGTCCATTTTCCCATTGATGCGGTGAAGTTGTGCTGTGCCCTTAGCAGAAAAACACCCCCGAAGCAAAATGTTTTCAACTCCATGCTTGACGGTGTGGTCGGTGTTTTGGGGGGTCATAGGCAGCATTTTTCTTCCTCCAAACACAGCAAGTTGAGTTAATGCCAAAGAGCTCAATTTCGGTCTCATCTGACCACAGCACTTTCTCCCAGTCACTCTCTGAATCATTCAGGTTTTCATTGGCAAACTTCAGACGGGCCTGCACATGTGCTTTCTTGTGCAGGGGGACTTTGCGAGCTCTGCAGGATTTTAATCCATTGCAGTGTAATGTATTTCCAATGGTTTTCCTGGTGACTGTGGTCCCAGCTAGGGGTGCAGCGATCCGATATTAGGATCGGATATCGGCCGCAATACTGACAAAATAGCTGGATCGGGGATCGGAAAAATGAACAGATCCACTGGCTGATCCAGGTTTTTGTTGTGTTTTTTTCGTCGCAGCAGAACGTATTTCATGTGTCAGCTTCACGTGTGTCGCATGCTAGAAGTAACATGGAGCGAGCCAGAGGGTCGGCTGTGTAGAGATATTTCACGCTTGCCATGCCAACTAGTTCGTCGTGTTTCGAGGGGAGGTGGTATTACTGCAAAGTACAACACTACCACTTTAATCTAGCACATTAAGAAGCACTATGCTAAGGAGCACGCTGAATTCCTGCACCTCAGCAAAACAAAAGGAGCGGGGTCAAAAAAAAAAAAAGTCTTAGTTATGTTTAGTTAGTAAAGTCTGGTACCTTTAGTCTCTTCAAGTAAGGTGTACGGTGGAGGGTATACAGTTTATTATTAATTCAACAATAGCATTGGATCGGTATCGGGTATCGACAGATACACAAAGCCCAGGCATCGGTATCGGGACTGAAAAAGTGGGATCGGTGCACCCCTAGTCCCAGCTACTTTGTGGTCATTAACTAATGCCTCCCGTGTAGTTCTAGGATGATTTCTTACCTTTCTCAGAATCAATGACACCCCAAGAGGTCAGATCTTGCATGGAGCCCCAGACCAAGGTCGATTGATGGTCATTTTGTGCTCCTTCCATTTTTGAACAATTGCACCAACAGTTGTCACCTTCTCTCCCAGCTTCTTGCTAATGGTTTTGTAGCCCATTCCAGCCTTGTGGAGGTCTACAATTTTGTCTCTGACATCCTTGGACAGCTCTTTGGTCTTTCCCATGTTGAAGAGTTTGGATTCTGCTTGATTGATTGATTCTGTGGACAGGTGTATTCTATACAGGTGACTAGTTAATACAGGTGTCTTCTATACAGGTGACTAGTTAAGACAGGTGTCTTTAATGAGGGTGACTAATTGAGTAGGAGTGTCTAACCACTCTGTGGGATCCAGAACTGTTAATGGTTGGTAGGGGTTTAAATACTTCACTCAATGAAGTGCAAATCAATTTCTATCTTTTATTTAAAGTTATTTTTTCAATTTTCCTTTTGATGTGCCATCTGTCACTGTTAAAATTAACCTACCGTTAAAATTATACTGTTCTGAGAAATCATTTCTTTGTCATTGGACAAACTTACAAAATCAGCGAGGGGTCAAATAATTATTTCCCCCACTGTATGTATGTATTTTGCAGTTCCAAATAAACACCACATTAAGGAATCATATGCATCCCAATTGTAGCAATTTACACATAATTGCCAAATATGTATAGGTAATTAACATGTTGCCGTTATGTAATCTGTACATGCTCCTTTCTAAGGCTCATTTTTAAAACAATTTTTATCCATATAGGACTCAAATGTAAACGTTAAGCAATATTAAACTGTATTCCTAAACTAGTCAGTGTCACAGTTAATCATTAACATAATCTATCAAGTCAATCTGAAGGATGATTTTCATTGAACAATCTCTATCACATAAAAAGATCAGGACATTTCCATTTTATTCTCAGGATGTAAGATTTATTTAGCATCATTCGATGATGCATTTCTTCTGAAAATAGAAAAATGTATGAGAATGTATTACATTTATCTTTACCCTGATTAAATAAAGGTAAAAAAGGACCTGTAACGATTTCCATAATCATTATTCTTCATGTGAAAGACATGGCAAAGAAACAGTTGCTAATGTTTCCTCTTCAGAAGAAATATATTATGTTCTCCTCTTACTGTGCTTTATGGAGGTTCCAATTTTTTCCCCTCCCTTCAATATTTCTGTTTTCCTCAACCCTATTTTCCCTAAGCTGGCTACACCGTTCTTGCCCCCTCTTTGTTCTACTTTGCCTCCCCTCCTCTCATGGTCCACCCTGTTTGTATCTCACTGTCACAGAGATAAAAGATAAGATGGCCACTTCCTCCTCGGCTCTAGAAGAAGACGAGAGTTTGAAGGGGTGTGAGATCTTTGTGCAGAAGCACAACATCCAGCAGATCCTCAAAGAGTGCATCGTGAACCTCTGCATTGCCAAGCCTGAGCGTCCTATGAAGTTCCTGCGGGAGCATTTTGAAAAGCTGGAGAAGGTTGGTGAAAACAAAAAATAGTCTGCAGTTTAAGATGCTTCTTTGCAATGTGAGGGCTTTTATGTGTTTTCGGTTGAGTTTGAGAAGGTCACAGACAGATTTTCTTTGCATTATTAATAAATTATAAAATAAGTTATAAATTATAATCGGCAGTTTTTGTTGTTTGCATTACTCTTTTGCAGCAGAGGTTTTCTGGTGCCTTGTCTGGACTTTTTCAGTGTCATAGCAGTAGAAGAGGAAAAACCCAAAATGCAACATAAAAAGAAATATTATAAAAGAGCTTTTATTTCATGTGCTACAATAGTAGAGCCCATTAAGGGATGTGAGAGAGGTTTCCATAAAAGGCCAGTGTCCTGCTCGCAGACTTGGACAGCAGACTTTTTGTATCTCGCTCTCTGTAAGCCCGTTTACATCAGAGCAGAAAAACAATGGGGATGACACATTAATTAAAGTCCAACGACTTACATGAAGGAGAGAGCTTTTTGGATTCAGCTGAAAAGAAAGAAAATCACATCTACAAAGTGGGGGAACCCCTGTAGCACATTTGCTGTGGCTGACAGGTAATGTAAATCAGTGGTCCCCAAGCTTTTTTATATCAGACAGTTTAATATCAGACAATATTTTCACGGACCGGCCTTTAAGGTTTGGCGGATAAATGATAACGAACGGTATAAAAACGGGTTATTTTTAAATTATAACAATAGACGTAAATCCAATGTGTATTTGCAGCTTTATTAACAGCGTCCTTCTAACATCGAGCAGACAACATGACACTCAGCCCCCTAACGCTCTCTGGTCGCCATGGTAACATGTAAACATATCTTTATTAATTCAAGATTTTACACAAAAACAAATACAAAGTGTATGAAAAATCTAACTCACCACAACGCTGAATCAGTGAGAGCCTTGGGCCTTTTCCCCTTTCCAAAGAAACGACAGAGAGACGTTTGTTTTCTATCCATCTTGCTAGCTTGTGGGATTAATATTAGCGGTAACTATCACGTGACCAATATAAGCCTCTTGACGTGTCAATGGTCAAGACTGAGCTATGTAATGGGGATATCCGGTCATTTTTCAAAATAAAACAGCGGTCACCCTCAGATAATAAATTAAACGGAAATACTGGAAGTTATTTATTCTTTCTGTGTGGCTCGCGGCCCGGTACCACATGACCCACGGCCCGGTACCGGTCCGCGGCCCGGGGGTTGGGGACCACTGATGTAAATGATCAGTGTCACTGAGTGCCAGTATTTTTTTAGATAATATGGTAGCATTTGCAACTACCAACAGGGTAACAGCTCGCTTTGCTTGATGCCTCTTATCTCTTGGCCTGTTGAAAACGTAAAAAAAAACCAACAAATTTTTTTTCTGATCAGTGAATGCATCATACCAAGTGAAGACCATTCAGTTTGGAAGTTGTTGCAGAATCAAAAAGGCTCAAAGTTAGCGAAGGTTAAAATAGACTAGCTGTTTGATAATGAAGTAACACGAGCACAAAGGTGCTGCGCTACAGTTTGGGCATTTTCTGCAACAGTCCACTACGGATCATATGTTGGCACAAACTGAATGAAGTATCAAGGCTTCATGCTTGTTCAGGAGGAGGGATTGCTGCACAATCAGTCCAATTGGCCTGGTTTCCTTAGACAGGCAAAAGAGATTTGTTGTGAATCAACGCATTATATCTGAATTTAACTGAATTGAGTTGGATTGAAGCTTCTAGAAAACGTCAGATACATGTCTGTTCATTCAGACTGCCAGTTAGTTTAAACAGGGAGGAAGATATAAGTGGATTAAAGGTAATCATCAATGTTGCTTTGTTTTATCATTTTAAATACCCCAACTCTACCTGTTGTGAAACTTGCTGGTTTATGAAATTTCAAATTTAAGGTGAAGGCCTACATACTCTAGGGAATACACACAACTTCAGGGTAATTTTACTGGACCTTCATGGTATGCGCATTTCTCCACTTCACTGGGCCGGGCCGACAGGGACGTTTTTAGGGCCATTTCAGGAACCAACGGAGTAACTGTATGGAGGTATTTACTCGATCCAGTCACTGAGCGGGGGCTGTGCTTAAGTTGCACTGATTGATTGTCGCCAAACAACCGGCCTTGTAAAAATAAGACGAGTTGCTGGCAAACAGAAACGCAGCAACCATCTCTTCTGTTTCCATGTCGATGTCTTATTTGGCTGCTCTGGGCGCCTTTTTGCACTGATCAGTGACGCTACTTGCTGCTGAAATGGTCGTGATATGCGGACTTTTTAGCTGATTCCAGATTAGCTGAGAGGAGCGGGCCAACAGATTACCCCTTCAGAAAAAGATCTGGTTAAATTACCCTGAAGTTCAGATAGTGGAAACGTGCCTATAGACTAAAGTTTAGTAAGTAATCCTAACTGTACTAATGGGCTAATCTCTAAAATAAGATACTAAAGAAGACTTTTCAGCTCTCTAATTTACAGTCTGTGTTTTTAAACATTAGTGAAATCCTATTTTACTCTACAATTGTATAACACTGACTATTCTCTCAAACTCACCCAGTGTGACGCCTCCTCTCATCCTGATATAAATAAAAATAGTCATTGATCAAAATGGAAACACTTCTTAAAGGGTTTGTTTGTTTAGTTACAATGAATAAATGAATGATTTTACATTCCAACACATCTGACAGGATATCAGATCTTTTCGTCTCAAATATTTCATATTTTTGAATGGAAGTTGTGAAAACAAATTGTACATCATATATTCCGTACTCGACATAACCAGGAGGATTTTACTATTGTAGTGTATTTTCGTCGATACAGAGATCATTACCTCTGTAACTATGGGCTGTGTTGCAGAAGAAGTTTATAGTTAAGAGAGCTTTATTTTTATCCAGAAGGTAGAAAATGAATTGATTTGCTGCTATTTATAGTTTTTTAAAGAAATAGAAATCAGCTAAAATGAAAACTGGTAGGTGAGAGCCTTACAAAATCTCTGATCATACATTTGAATTAGATTCAATCTTAAAATGAGTGTCAGTTATATTTTTTTCATAAAGTCAGGTTTGGTCATGCAGAGATAATACAGGTTCTCATGTGCGGATCATGAGACATTTATCTGAACAATAGACCCTTCTCTACTTCTGCTACAAATGGGTCATCAAGGTGTATGAGCTGAAGCTGCAGGACGATCCTTATGGCCTGAGGACAGTTCAGTCTAGGGAAGAAATCTCCAACAAGAGAAGTGATTGTAAAGAAGCATCAGATGCAGAAGGATTAAAGTTATCTACTGTATTATCTGCAGAGTGGGTCGGGGTGGCGGTTGTCCTCATCCTTGCTGCGGGGTTCTGTGGCGTCATGTGGGAGTCATCAGATTTTAGCAACAGTTGCATTTTTATGTCTTTATTGTTCTTCACTAGCCCAAAACTGTATATCTTTGTTTGGGGACTGATTTTACAGCAAAAATGATAAACTTCTTCTCGTTTCCACGTCCTGCAGCTTTGTGTTCAAAACGCTTTCAGAACGGTCATGTATAATCAATGTCAAAATGGGTACAGTGTTGTAAACAGCTGCTTGTGCTGTTGTTGATTGGGACTGCGATGCCGCATCAACAGAGAGGCAGCTTGAATACTAATGATTGTGGTAGAGATCAGCACATAAAAGTTGCAAGTAATCCGTTCAATGGGGTTTATGCTCCTATCTCAATAACATATGAACATTAAATAGTTAGTAGCTGTAATTCAGGTTGCATGGTGATAGAAAAACAGGCTGTATTATTGTTGAGTATTATGATTTACCCATATTTTCTGATTTATCACTTTATATTCCATCATCATGATTCTGATAATCATCTAGATCAAATCTGAACCCCTCAAACAGTCACGCGCCATCTAACTGGACAAATATATTATTGGAGTATGAAAACATGGTACTTGATATGATAGATAGATAGATAGATAGATAGATAGATAGATAGATAGATAGATAGATAGATAGATAGATAGATAGATAGATAGATAGATAGATAGATAGATGTTTACATGAACTTATTGGATTGTGCATTTGAAAGATGGGTCAATGCTAAGAAATAAACCATTTTGAATTAACTCAAGAAGCCTTTGCTTGAGGTGCATGCAAGGGGAGAACATTGACACTTAAAAAAAAAACAGACCAGGATTCAAACCTAGAACCTTCTCAAGGTAAGGCAAAAGTCCTACAAACTGCGTCACCGTGTAGCCCTGCCATGAAACCATATTACCAAATTGCCCACATTACCACTTTAACAATATAGTAATTAATGCCTGTGAGTCTTTGTCCAAGGTCACAGCAGCCTCTTTGTTGGTTATTTAGATAAAAAACTGAGTGTTTACATTTGTGTAGTTTGAATTAATTGGTCTGTACAACTGGCTGAAATAAAAACTGCTCACCTCTAGCTTTGTACGGTCAACTGAAGCTCAACATGATTTCGGTCAACCAGTCCACATCTGTTCTAATATTATGAGGCCAGTCACTGGTGGAGCTGAAACAGGCCATGCACGCTTCTGTGGTGTTCTACTTATTTAAGAGGCTTTAGGTTTTTCTTTCCTACAGCTCTGATTCATAACCAGCATTTCTTCTCAAGACCATAATCTTTATGATTCATCTTTTCAGGTTATTTGCGCAAATATTGGGCTATTTCTGAAAATAAAATAAAACTTTGCACTTTCAGCTTTTGGCTGAACTCAGGTAGTTTAATTTATTTTTTGTTTAGGAAGATGTTTCTCTCGGCTTAAAACAAAACAAAGACTTAAAAAAAAAAATCATTTCACTTTCTCTCTTTGATTGCGTTTTTCTCCCCTCTCTCAGGGCCACCCTTGTCAGCGCTCCTTGCCCACTACAGGCGGTAACCTAGGCAACAGGAGGGGATGGATTGACTGTAGATCCATCCTATATTCACAAAGTTTATTTCCTAATCTGGTCAGGGTTCTTTGTGTGCGATTTAGATTGCCTGGGCATAATCCTTCTGTCTTTTTATCAAACCCAACCTCATTTTCCTCCTGAAAAGGTTCCATTTCACACAGCGCAAACAGTCTTATCTATTTTGGTTTCTCCATTGCCCACTCTCAGAAACCTGCTCCTTCATGCATATTTCACTAATATATATATGATAAGTTTTCTCTTTCTTCTTTCTCTTTCTTCTGTTTCTGTCTTGATTGCAATCATCACAGTAGGTACTTTGTTTTTAACCTTTGCGTTCACACATTAACACGTCTACAGACAGAGTAAATGTGAAAATGACAGGCGTCTCGGTTCCTTTCTTCCTGCCCATTTATGCATGGTAATGATGCCTTATTACGCGTACAATAGAAGCTTCAGATGGGTGTTCTAGTCTCCTTGTCTCTATCAGCTCAGTGTGTACTGTCTGGCTCTGATTGCAGAGAAGCAAGCTCCTAATTGTTGACATTAGTTCAGGCTCAAAACAGTATTTGTTTTGTCATAACTGACAGGATCGCTTTTATAGAGACAAATTAGTAATTGCAGAAGTGGCATTTGTTCATAGATGATTATTGTCTCACAGTCTACTTTGAATGGTTCAATGTATATTGCACAACAGTAACTGTGACAGCTTGCACCTGCTGAAACTATAAGAGTGTTTGTGGATGTGTTGGTCATTACTTAAATTGAGCAGCTTTCAATACAGATGTTTTCTGAAATTAAGCATCTGCAGGCTAAACCGTTTTCTCTGGGATCTTTGTGGTGATGTTGGGGATGTTTATTTAAAAGAAATACTAATTTAAGTCAATATGAAGGTTTATGTGGTTATAAGACGAAGCTAGGATATTGAGAATCTAATATACAATGAGCAATATTTATTAGCTCATGGTATAAAAAAATATGTAAAAACCTTAATAAAATCAAAATCTCACATTAAAAATGACGAAAGATCCAACTTTCAATTTGAGTCAATTTATTCTGTTGGGGAAAAAATGTAATCTCAATTTTATTAGTTATCAAGATCTCTAGGAATTTATAATGATCAATCCATGACTTTCTGTTTCTCTGGGGTAAAAATATGAACTGAAAAAGAGGCCTCTTCCTTTTAGCCACGGGCAACTAAGCAGGGGAAAGACCCATATTTCACACAGTGAGGGTGTTGTGAAAAAATCCCCAAAGATCAGTGTTAGAGAACTGTTAATGAATGGCATCTTGAAGTCACCAAGTCTCTGCAGTAATTGTTAGACGCTGAGCAATTGTTTGTGAGGCATGCCCAGCAAAATCTTGTTCTGTCCAACAATCACAAATGTAAACGTGGAAAAATGCGGCCAAACATATTTTTCTTAGCAAAATACACCCCAAAAAGTGTCTGGTGTGACGTAAAAGATGACGATTGGCAAGAACTTCAGACCAAGTACATTTGAGGGTAAATTCAGTAGAGGATCTATGACACTGTGGGTTTGTTTCTTTTCTAAAGGCACTTGCAACCTTCTTATAACGCACAGCATAATGAACTCTTTGAATTAGATTTTTGTTCAAATTATGGTAGATAATTATGCTACCAGTACAGTCTTCACTGGATTATTCTGGAGGATAATTTTCCAAAACACTTGAGCAAATTAAATTAAATTAACACCGAAATGGTTCATGAAACACATAAACTAATCGGATCTTGTTTTTGACGCAGATGAAAACCAGTGAGGCGAGCTGAATAAAAGAGACTATAATCAATAAAATAATACATTTGGAACCTTTTATTCATGTTCGTTTGGGTCACCGATGAATCTGGCTATCACAGTATATACACTGTAAATTATTGAAATACATTGAGCTTTCACAAGAAGCAGGTGTAGAGATGCTAAAACAGGGGAAATGTGATCTCTAATTGTGGCGACTAATTGATTTAGAGGCTTACTCCAATGCAACTAAATTCAAATGTGTTTCTTTCAGTCTTTTCATAGGGAAAAAGTAAAATATAAGTATAAAATATAAAAAAATGGTGCAAATGCCTAAACGAAAAAATAGTTGTTGAGGATTAAAATTATAAAGTGCCGGGAGTGAAGCATGAGACAAAGTTATGATGAACATGTGATCATTGGAACACACAAGACTTTCTCTAAGTCATGACAAGAAAGGGAAGAAAACATAAAAATAGAAACAAAAACAGAAAAGTTCATATTTTCTTATCAGTGCAATTATAAAACATCAATTTTAGCCTTTGAATTTGAAATGTAATGATGATTGCCACCTGTCCATTTGAGATATGCAAAAATTTTTTTCTAAAAGATTAACTACTATCAGATTCAGTCATCAGAAGTGGTATAAATATATTTTTGTATGAGTTTCTTAAATTGCACATGAGCTGAATAGGGAGCAGAAGAGTAACGCTAAGTGTGCAATTTTCCAGTGCAATTTTCTGCATGATGGATAATGTCGAGTTAAACCCATGACAACTCTGCTGCATTACGTCTGTATGTATCATTCAGCTGTTGTCTTAATTTTTGCAGTATAAAGAGAAGATGCCTTGTGCTCTGAGTCATTCTGACCTCTAAAAAAATCAACTGGTCCTTTTAAAGGGATTCAGGAATTCAGGAAAGTTTTTATGAACTGTAATCTATTTTTTTATTTATTTTTTTATACTTGCTTGGCAAAACTATTCTTACCCCTTTAACACATTTTGTCAAGGAACAACCACAAAATGTAGTATATTTTATTCGGTTCTATGTGATATCCCATTACTTACTTATCCTTATACCTATATACTTAGACTTATCCTTGTGAAGTGGAAGAAAAATAACTTTAAATTTCTTTACAGTATAGACATAAAAACGTGCGGCATTTGAGGTGATAAAAGCATCTCTGCAACATGATGGTGCCATTACCTGGTTTCGCAGTGTAGATGATGTATCCAGGGTAGTGCTGTGTTGAAATATAGTAGATTCTGAATAGATTCCTATAAAAATTTATAAAAATCAATTTGGACGTCCAAAAATCGATTCAATCCTTTAACATTGTTTTCCCTTTTTACAGCTAGAATAGGAGGGAAAAGTCTAGACGGGCATTTTAAGGCTTAGGTCTGTAAGGGTTAATACAGTTTCCCCCGGTGAACTGTAACCCCACCTGCGGCAACTGTGGCTCAGGAGTGAGGAGTTCGTCTTGTAACCGGAGGGTTGCTGGTTCGAGTCCCCGGCTCTGTCCGTCTCAGTCGTTGTGTCCTTGGTGGTGGTCAGAGGGCCCGGTGGCTCCAGTGTCCGGCAGCCTCGCTGTCAGTGTGCCCCAGGGCAACTGTGGCAATGTAGCTTGCCATCACCAGTGTGTGAATGTGTGTGTGAATGAGTGAATGACTGAATGTAGTGTGAAGCGCTTTGGGGTCCTCACGGACTAAATAAAGCGCTATACAAGTACTTACCATTTACCCATCCAGTGTGGCGTCATTGAATTATAGGCATATAATTAATAGCACTGACACATATCAATACTTAATTGGGACAGATTGGATCAGATCATAATAAACGATTTTAACTCTTCAGAATCGGAGTCGAATTGATTCTTGAAATTTGAATTGATACACAAATTAGGTGTGTAATAAACAGATACATAGTTGCACTTGGTTTTATTTTAGAGGTATGAGAGTAATTAATAGCACTGACACATATCAATACTTAATTGGGACAGATTGGATCGGATCATAATAAACGATTTTAACTCTTGAGAATCGGAGTCGAATTGATTCTTGAAATTTGAATTGATACACAAATTAGGTGTGTAATAAACAGATACATAGTTGCACTTGGTTTTATTTTAGAGGTATGAGAGTAATTAATAGCACTGACACATATCAATACTTAATTGGGACAGATTGGATCGGATCATAATAAACGATTTTAACTCTTGAGAATCGGAGTCGAATTGATTCTTGAAATTTGAATTGATACACAAATTAGGTGTGTAATAAACAGATACATAGTTGCACTTGGTTTTATTTTAGAGGTATGAGAGTGAAAACTAATTACAAATGTACATAATAAAAAAAAACTGTGTAGTATTTTCTTTCCACTCCAAGATTATGCCTCACTTTGTGTTGGTCTATCCCATTAAAAACCCGATATAATACGCCACTTGTGGCTGTATTGTACCGAAATGTGAAACGGTTCATCGTGTGGGAAGACATTTACAGATGGTTTTAGAGTCACTGGTCTAAAATTGTGAGGTCAGGTTAAGACCATAAACAGTATTGCACCCATAAGGACTCTCAAAGTTATAGTAGTAAGTGGAGGTAATGCATTCATGCTCACCATTGCACTCTGACCAGAGTAGTTTGTCAAGTTACCCCTGGTTGCATACAGTGACCCGAAACCGAACCTCCTCTTCCATGGCTCACCTGAGGGTCTCCAGAGTTATATAGGACCCCTTGACTTTTGTCTCCAGGGTGGTCCTTCTTTGTCTATTCTCATCTCTCCATTGTCTCCTGCCATTTTTCTTCCGTTAATCTTCGTGTAGCAGCCCTTGACTTCCAAAAGAAATTCAGGCGAGAGAGTCTCAGACTGGTGCAGACTTTTATTTACTTTTGGTCTTCACTCAGTTTTCGCAAATTCCACCCAGTGAGTACAATGAACATGTTGAACACTTCTGTGCACATCTACACTCCATTGTGCACCATTGCGTGTCACTGTGCACCGTGAAAACTACAAAAACAAAAGTTAATGATTAAAAGTCAATATACACTTGACCATAAACAAACATACAAGGCTTCCTTCAGAAGGGTAAACCTGCAGCACAACATAGCTCGCTTCGCTTGCCAAGGGATGCAAAACTGCTTCATAAGTACCTGGCCACTCTGACAAATTATGCAGCTGGCTTGGAAGCTTAAAAAAGAAAAAACACCATATGCAACATTCTTCTGTACATCTTTAAAGTTACACAAGAAACCAAATCTTTCTACTTACATGCTTGACAAAGCTGTTGCTGCTGCAGAGCTCACCAAACTGACTTACCAATTACTGGGCCTGCCTCTCATTTATATATACACACACACACAACACCTGAGAGGCAGCTCCAGCACTGGCAGATTTAAAGAGACAGTTTCATTACACTCCCACCAAATCATGTTACAGAAACTACATAATTTCTAGGGTAAAGAAAGAAGAAAAAAGAACAAAAAAAACAATAAAATCACACAAGCTCACATTGCAAATCCACCCTTTAAGTTTGACTTTCAATAAGCACTATTACCTTTTGTACAGGACGTTCAATAATAGAGGGTTTAGAAATGTAGCCTTGTTTCTTATTCCAACTTCTCTCTCCAACTTGAACTTTCACCCTGCGAACCAATCCATCATCTCCCTGAGTAGTCTCAACAATTCTTCCAAGTTTCCACTGACATCTTGGCAACATTTCTTCCTTCAAGATGACATCATTAACCTGTAGATTGCGACGAGGTTTGTGCCACTTCTGTCTTGTAATGAGGTTCATAAGATATTCTCTTTTCCACCTACCCCAGAACTGTTCAGGAAGATGCTGCACTCTACGCCACCTTTTAGCTGCATACAAATCTTCCCTAACAAATTTTCCAGGCGGTGCTAGTGCAACCTTAGACTTCATCAAAATCAGATGGTTGGGAGTGATTGGTTCTGGTGCTTTTGGGTCATTAATACTTTAAACCGTTAATGGACGACTATTAACAATAGCCATGGCTTCGTAAAACAAAGTTCTAAGTGAAGAACTATCAAGTCTCCCTGCACTCTGAGCAATAGTTGCATTCAACACATTACGAACGCTTCTAATCTGACGTTCCCAGACTCCTCCTGCATGACTTGCAGAGGGAGCATTGAAAATGAACTTGCACTGTTTATCTGCAAGAAAGGCTTCCAGGGCATACATGTCACACTGCTTGAGACCTTTTTGAAACTCATTTTTAGCACCTATAAAATTTGTGCCATGATCACAGTGAAGCTGACAAACTGCTCCTCTCAGACTGATGAAGCACCTTAAAGAGTTAATGAAAGCATCTGTAGAAAAATCATCAAGCAACTCTATATGAACTGCACGCGATGACAAACATGTGAATATCAATCCATATTTTTTGTAATCCTTGCGACCTTGCTTCACAACAAAGTGGCCGAAACAATCCATTCCAGTATACAAAAAAGGAGCAGAAGCTTCAACACGTTCTGGGGGGAGTTCTGACATGCGCTGTTCTTCTGTGGGATGCCTGAGCTTTCGACATTGCATACAGTTGTAAATCAATTTAGCAACTGCTTTGCTGCCACCCACCACCCAAAATCCATTCGCTCGGAGTTCTATCAGAGTTTGATTGCGTCCTTGGTGACAGATATTTGCATGGAAATGAGATAATATCAGCTTTGTAATGTGGCTTTCCTTAGGAAGAATAATAGGATGCTTCATTTCTTTACTGAGGGTTGACTTAGCAAGTCTTCCACCAATATGAAGTAGCCCATGATCTAAAATAGGATCAAGACAAATTAAAGGGCTTGTTTTTGGAAGGCTGTCATTTCGTTTTTAGTAACTTGATCTCTTGTGGCAAAGCTTGCTGCTGAACTAGACGAATGATCACTTCCTCAGCTTTCTTACGTTCTTCAACCTGCACAACCTTACCAGTATGAGCCGACTTCACATTCAATCCCTTTATTCTTGCAACTACTCTGATGAGCATTGTCCAACTTGAAAATTGCTCTAAGTGGGCAAGAATATCATCTTGCTTCTTGAGATGCGTGGCAATAGTTTTCACAGATCTAATTTCTGGATCACCAACAAGTAGATCTATTGCAGAGTTTGGGGAAGGCAATATTTCAGACGCCCATAAAAACTTGGGTCCCGATAACCAGTTTATTAAAGGAATGTCTGCAGCACGAAGACCTCTTGAGGCATGATCAGCTGGGTTTTCAGTGGTGTCAACATAATGCCACTGGCATGGATCTGTGACATCTCTTATGAACTGAACACGATTTGCAACAAACACATGGAATCGGCGAGCTTTGTTGTTAATGTAGGCTAGAACTCTTTGTCAATTAGCATTTCTAGTTCGTTTCTCAACATAACGCTCATTCTCGCTGCAACAACTGCAGCACTAACTTCCAGCCTTGGTACACTCAAAAGTTTGGTTGGAGCAACTCTGGATTTGGCCATTACAAGACAGCAGTGAACTTCACCCCTATCATTTTTGTATCTAATGTAAGAACATGCCCCGTATCCTGTATAACTTGCATCTGAAAAGTGATGCAGTTCTACTCCTACTATTTTGCCAAAATCTGGAGGATGGTAACATCTTGAGATTGCTACTTTTCCTAGTTTCTGTAGATCATTCTTCCATTCCTCCCACCGTGAGCATAAACTTTCTGGCAAGGGATCATCCCACCCAATGCCTTTGTGACACAGCTCTTGGAGAATAGACTTCCCAATTAAGATAAAGGGACACACAAGACCGAGTGGATCATAAAGGGATGAGACAACTGACAAGACACCACGACGGTTTAAAGGGTGGTCCTTTACTGCAATGTTAAAGCTGAAGGTGTCATCTTCCTTTGACCACTGAATGCCAAGTACATGCTCTGTCACTGAATCTGGGTTGAGACATACAGGTCCTAGAATTACTGCCCTTTCTGATGGAGCAACACCATCTAGCGCCTCCTTTTGGTTAGAGTTAAATTTGTTTAACCTCAAGCCCCCCATTTTGCACAATTCCTGTGCTTTGACAATCAGATCTCTAGCCTCTGCAACTGATGGGACACTGGTCAAGCCATCATCCACATAAAAGTTTTTCTCAATATAAGCAGAAGCTAGAGGAAAGTCTGTTTTATGTTGCTGCGCAAGATATTTAAGGCCAAAGTTGGCACAACCAGGAGAGGATACAGCACCAAAGAGATGAACGGCCATTCTATACTCTTTGGGTTCCGTTTCTAACTGACCTCTCTCCCACCATAAGAACCTAAGGTAATTGCGCATCTTTGGTGGAACATAGAACTGATTAAACATTTTTTCAATGTCACAAGTCACTGCTACAGTTTCCTTTCTAAAACGACAAAGAACTCCTAATAGGAATTAATCAAGTCAGGACCAGTAAGCAAAGTATCGTTAAGTGAAATGCCCTGAAACTTTGCTGAACAATCAAAAACCACTCTTAAGTTATCTGGTTTCTTAGGATGGTATAAACCGTGATGTGGAATATACCACACCATCTCTCCCTCAGAAAGTGAATCTGCTGGCTCTGCAACACCCTGCCTGATGGTTTCTTCCATGAATGCAGTATAACGTTCATGGTACCGTTTGTCTGCCTTTAATCTTCTTTTAAGATGCTGCAGCCGCAAAAAAGCTAGTTTCTTGTTGTTTGGCAATACCGGGGAACCTTCACCCTTAAAAGGAAGAGGCATTTCATAGTGTCCATCTACTCTCCTTTTGATCGTATTTGAGAGTAGCTGCAAGAAACGAACATCATCTTGAGAGACAAATTTATCCTGATATGTTCTTTCACTAAAATCCATTTCTAAGGCCTTTAGCACATCTTTGACTGGTGGTACTGGTAACTCTTTTACTGAAACTCTGTGCACAAAACTCTGACTTTCCTGCCTGTCAAGGTGTGGATTAGCTGTCCCTATGATACTCTAACCAAGCACTGCCCTTTGAGCAAATGGTTCATTTTCTGATCCTGAGATCACTTCTAAAGGAGCTAAAGCAAATGGGCAGTCATAGCCTGTCAGTAATCCCACCTCACAGTCTTGGAGAGGCTGCAGCTTGTCTGCTAATTGTCTAAGATGCTGCCATTGAAGTGCGGTGTCTTTTGTAGGTATGTGAGATTTATCAACTGGGATGAAATCCCTAGTATACACTTGTTGGGGTTTAACAGGGGTTTCTAATCCAAAACCTCTGATCTGTAAACCACACACAACTTTACTTGATATGACAGTATCTACTGCTGTCATTGTGCTGAGCTTTAACTGAGCAGGCTGTGTATTCACACTTAGCTTAGAAATTAGGCTTTCGAAGATAAAACTTGAATCACTCTGAGTATCCAATAAAGCATACGTAAGAATTTCTCTATGTGGCTCAGTTGCAGCTGCCACAAAAACTGGGACAATACTAGAAGTAGCAGAAGAAAACTGTGTCAACGTATGAGACATAACATGCTGAACTTCTCTAGCATCATCCTCAGTAGCTGTTAAATTGGGTCGAGTTGTCCTAATGTTCTCATAGTTTCTCTGTATATGCAAGCAAGTTGGATGGCGTCTACTACATATGCTACAAGTGAGTTTCTGCCTACAACTGTGCTTCTTTAACTTTTACTTCTTCCTTTATTTTCTCAAATTCTTCAGCTACACAGAATCCCTTAGGTTTGACTCTGGCATCTTTGGCTGTCTTTTTCCAGGACTTATAAGCCATGTCAAAGCCTCTAATTTTTCATTGCTTGCTTTTCATTCATTGCTTTACCTTTCTCTGTTAATGTACGCTCTCTAGAGCTAGATCTAACCTGCTGCACCTCCTTGCATTGCTCTGTTGCTTCGGCAGATGCTAACATTTTGTGTTTATGTATTGGCCCTTTTAAGAGTAAATATCTAAACTTAAACTGAATGGTGACTTCAATTTAATTAGACTGACTTTAGATACTTGCATTTTCAAAATCACCATTAGTTACAAACAACTTGAATTGCTCTTAAAATTGCAATAGATAGTATACTTTAAACTCTTAATGAAAAATAGCACTTTAGACACATTAACAAATTGAAAGGTTTACAACAAACAGCTTTTAGCTTATTCAAAAGGCTTATGACTGAAGTCCACCAGTTTTAACCAGCCTTGACTTATTTAACAAGTCCATTACTGCAGCTCGGAGTTTTGGATGCCAACATGGGACGTCAACCCAATCTTTACTCACAGTTCACCATGGATGGAGACATGGAGGATCTCATGTAGTCTTAAAGTCTTTCACGTCAGCTTCACGGTCACAAAAACATCAAGTTCTTTACTTCAGCGATCCTGAAGCGACGAGTTTTCACTGTAGCAGCCCTTGACTTCCAAAAGAAATTCAGGCGAGAGAGTCTCAGACGGGTGCAGATTTTTATTTACTTTTGGTCTTCACTCAGTTTTCTCAGATTCCACCCAGTGAGTACAATGAACATGTTGAACACTTCTATGCACATCTACACTCCATTGTGCACCATTGCGCGTCACTGTGCACCGTGAAAACTACAAAAACAGAAGTTAATGATTAAAAGTCAATATACACATGACCATAAACAAACATACAAGGCTTCCTTCAGAAGGGTAAACCTACAGCACAACATACCTCGCTTAGCTTGCCAAGGGATACAAAACTGCTTCATAAGTACCTGGCCACTCTGACAAATTATGCAGCTGGCTTGGAAGCTTAAAAAAACAACAACAACAAAAAAAACACCATATGCAACATTCTTCTGTAAATCTTTAAAGTTACACAAGAAACCAAATCTTTCTACTTACATGCTTGACAATGCTGTTGCAGAGCTCACCAAACTGACTTACCATTTACTGGGCCTGCCTCTCATTTATATATACACACACACACACACAACACCTGAGAGGCAGCTCCAGCACTGGCAGATTTAAAGAGACAGTAGTTTCATTACACTTCGCTTTGCGTGAGAGACAAGGATTGTGCAAAATGATTATAGCAAGAAATGGCAATGTTAACAATGTTGAAAACTAGCAGTAATTTCTCTCGAGGTTTTTCAGACTAATTTGTTTTTTTCAAAAAGTCATTTGTATTGTGGATTAATCAGCATATTGTTTTCTCAGTAGACCTGTGCGATGAAAGACAATCAGCTCTCATTGAGTAATTTGTTGTCTTTTTCTCTTTAGCCCACTTAAGTTTGTCAGCACAATTCAAATATAGGTAGTTTGAAAACTGATTTTTGAGATTTAATATACATATATTGTACAGGGAGACAGGCTTGGATTTGTGCTGAACGAACATGATCATCGCTGTCAGAGCTGACACAGCAGTAAGAATTTGGCCCATTGTGGTACTGTAATGGTGTGGAACGGAGTGATGAGTAGACTGTTAGCTGCACTAGTGGATCAGCTCTTCCACGCTTCATTACCTGCGTGTGATTGTGTGTGTGTATGTGTGTGAGTGCAGTGCAGTGCAGTGCCGCGTTGTTTTTGGTTCACTCACATACTTTCAACCCCAGCAGTCCCAGAGTGAAACTGTGGATGATGCTGGAGGAGGTAAACGTAAGGTAACCACTTATGATTGTGTACGTTTTTTCTTCTTCTCAGTTATCATAAATTATTGTTATAGAGTAACTCGTGTTTTTTGTGTATTTATGGATAGACATAACTAATCTACTTTGAGGAGTTGAATGCTTTTGTTCTTGTGCATGTAGGGTCTCAGGCTGATTATTAATTGTTAGTCGCGGCTTTTCAAATGAGTTAGTCATAACTTTTGTTTACATCTACTGGGTACAAATTGATTCAGGGAACGAAGGGAGCAGAATATATTAATTTTAATAAGCCTCATCCTCCATGAATTAGCTTAAAGTGGAAGTGATGATGCTTTTAACAAAAGTGACTTTTTAGAGCCACTGTGTGTGGGATTGTGTTTGTGTTTTTACACTTTATTGCTAATCGAAAGCCAACTTTTAAGAGAAATGTTCTTCTATTATTCAGCCCTGCTTATGGTTGTGTCCTCTGTCTCCTATCATCTTTCTCCTAGCCCCGTCCTCTCTTGTCTGGCAAGCAGCTGCGGATGATGACGCAGGAAGAGCAGAGTACAGACGAAGGGAGAGAGCCTAATGTAGGGCAATGGCGTGGTTTCTTTTAGCTAAAAACAAAGCAGAACCGAAGGCATGATATTAACTGATCTAGTGCTGATCTTTTTATGAAAGCAACAGCAAAAGCTAGATACATTGTAATTTTGTATTGCCGTTCATAGGATGTGCTCAAAAAGGACTTAGTCTGGTTGTTGTTGCAGAATAAAAAATAGTGAGAAAGCATCTTTGCAGCTGTAGCCTACTGTGTGGAAACCCACGACTGAAAGTCACGCTGTTGGTATAGAAGCACTGATCTGGATTTTCCCGTCTGATTTCTGATTTTCTATGAGGACGTGACTGGTCGTTGAAATATTCTGTATCTCATACCAACTCATTTGAGTAACTTTTGTTTTAATTCAAAGATTAAATCTACCAGGTGTGGGCTTCAAACGGAATATGAAACGTGCTGCTGGTTGATTTTTTTTTACAAGTAGTGGCTTTGAATCAAATGGAAAATGAAAGAATTACTGGATTATCCCATTTTTTGCACCAAAGCATTTATGTGTATCTTAAAGAGTTAGAATGTCATTGAAAAGTTCATTTAGGGCGGGAAAACTGTGGTAAATAAAGATACACTAACAATTAGATAACAACTACTTGATAGAATATCTGTCTTTCAGGAAATTTAAGAACCTTTGATGCTTGTCTCTACTGATATGTTTATAGAGATGCTGATTCCATTTTTCAGTAGGACTTGACACCAGCCCACATTGCCGCAAATACCAATACCTGGTTTTACAACCATGGTATTACTGTATTTTCAAGAGGAAGATGAAAGACCCCGGACCCAACAATGTGCATATGCTGAAAGCTGCTATTAAAGCAAACTGGGCTTCCATAACCTCAGCAGTACCACAGACTGATCGCTTCCATGCCATGCAGGATTCATGTAGTAATTCATGCTAAAGGAGTCCTGACCGAGTATTGAGATCAGATTTTGTACAGTACATGGACATATTTTTTTGTGGGACAAAATGTTATTTATTGCTTTTATATGATATTCGTAGTTTCTTTCTGTCTTTGTGTGAAGATTCTATAGAATACTACTTTTCAATGCTAATCTAATCTATTGAGAGGCACCTGAACTATTCTTACTTTGATCTGAATTTTACAAAATTTCTAACAAAAAAACTAAATTAGTAAATGCAGTTTCTGATCCGTTTATTTCTTTTAAAAAGTTTTCAGGTCTGAACCCGGAAGAAAAGAAATATATTTTTTGTATTTTGTATTTATTTTTATTTTATTTGTCCTACCAATAACCAGTTAGGATTGATAGAATTTTGAGTAGATAGTGGATCACTATCTATAAGTGTTATCAGACCCTCTAAACTGAGAAGAAAGCCTGTAGAGATCAATAAGAAGATCAGAAAGAAGTTTCTGGCATTAACAGGAGGTTAGGAACATGCAGACACACCATTTGGTTCGAGCAGAAGTGCGTGCCGGGGAAAGTGATGTTTCCCGTTCTGCTAACTGACTCACTTGGATCCGAGATATTTTGTTGACCAGGCGTCAGAAGAACTGGTGCGTGCGCGAAGGCAAGAGCATCTCCGAGCTGCTGTGTCTTTCCGATCAGACTCTTCCAGCACCTAGTTGTCATAGTGACGGAGGGCAGCAAGAAGAGTCCGCTCACTGCACCACCTGATTGTGAGTGCGAGAGTGAGAGAGCCAGACAGAGGGCAAAAAGCAAGCGAAACAGACTTGTGCTGCAGCAGCGATGGAGAGTCGGGTTCTTTTTTTGCTGTGATCAGATTTTCATCATCGTGGGGACCGGAGACTCTCTGCCGCTCCGCCGCGTTTCGTCTCACCCCCAGCTTGGATTATCACTGCTTGCCTGCGCTTTTAATGGGAAGATGCTGATGCACTATGGCATGTGTGTCAGGTGTGTATGAGATGGAAATCCAAGTGTGCTGATTCCCATGAACGCACAGTGAGACTTGATGCTGCTGGGGGACACACAGCAGGCCTGACCAGGGGCCCTACATGCCATGGTAAATACCTCTGGAGGCAAACTAACCCAAAGTTTGCTACCTGAGTTTTGTCATTAGGTAAACATGTTCAGAATAGTTTCAGTGAGTGCAAGTGAATGTGAAGCTGAAGGACTCATGATTTGTTTTTCCAAGTCAACTCATCTAAGGATGCTGTAAGTTGCTTGATTGCAGATGTTCCCGTCCTAATTTAACCATGTCTGTGAGATCTCTCATCTCCCTCTGCAGTCAGCCCGTGCATGTGCTGGTGAAGGAGAGTTTGTGTTATTGTCCATTCATCCTGCAGGCTGTGTTCTCTCAGGGTGGCAAATGTGCGTAAGCAAAAAGCACGTGAAAGCCTGTGCTTGGAAGTATTTATGCTAGCCTCTCTGATTCTTGTTTGTAAGTGTTGATCTGGGAGGAGTAACACTTAAATACAGACAGGAGAGGCAGTCAAACGGAGAGATGCAGTGATTTTAAAAAACTGAATAAAATCTTTAGATGGGCACTATTTCAAAGCCTGACCCAAAAGCCAAGCTAATGAATTTCTTGTAGACTTTCTAACTGGGATATTTTTTTTTATAGCATTTCAGCACAGATCTAAAAAGAGTCTGAAAACACCTATCGCTGGTTCAATCGCTTCCTGTGGTATTTTCAAATTTAAATAGGTTGCCTGTTTCTTGGCAATAATATTTAAAAGTAGGCTTATTCTAGACAAACCTAGCTATGAAACTGAAGTTTTAACATCTATATCCTGTGTGAGAAGTCAAGCACTCTCTGGGGCCCTCTACTGGTCGGAGGTGCTTTGCTTACACTGTTGGCTAGGTCTGGTAAAGAGAGATTAAATGAGCAGCTACAAATAGGCTTTACAAATAATATTGTGGAGAAGAAAATTTAATTATGGCACGACCGTTTTGATTTTTATCATATTAACTACCATGATGCAGAGGCAGGAAATCAAGCAGTGGCCAGTATTGGTTTGCTTTTGAAGAAAATAATATCCCACTGTTTGTGTTTAGAAGCACTCTCATTCTGTCAAGGCTATTGTGCCTTATTGAGTTTGTATGCTAATGGTTTAATCAAGAAAGCAGTCAATAACTCATCACCCACTGTGTTCAAGGTTTGAAACCACAGCCAGCCAAAGGCCTCCTGGGTCGCCTCTAATGTCTTCGCTGCCTGTTCTTTATCGTAGAGCAGAATGATGCCTGCTTTTACTTCCTCTTCCTGTACAGGTACTTGAGACATTGACATCCTGACATTTTTATCTGTTTGATTTTACAGGAAGAATGCAAGCAGATTATGGCACGGCAGAAATCTAACAGCCAGTCAGACTCTCATGACGATGAGGTTTCTCCTCCTCCTCCAAACCCGGTCGTCAAGGCCCGCCGCCGCAGGGGAGGAGTCAGCGCAGAAGTGTACACCGAGGAAGATGCTGTCAGCTACGTACGCAAGGTCAGATCACACAGAAGCTCAAAACCTCCAACTTAACATCTTGATGAAGAAAGACCAGCATGAAAGTAGGCTAAGACTGTTAAATTTATGAAAGTAGTCATTGAACAGAATCGGACACATCGGTACATTTATTTACATTGATGGTGAATATTCTGCTGAACAAATCTGCAGGTCCAACGCTGACACTGTATCTGGTTTTTATGACTGGTTACATTTGCATCACTTTGTCAGCACTTGTTTAACAAAGCAACTACAGTGCCTTGCAAAAGCGTTCATACCTCTTGTTCAAGGCACTTTACAAACTTCAATGGATTGTTATTTTTATTTTATAGACGTACAAAAACTAATGCATAATTGGTGATTGTGAGCACTGTTTTTTTAAAATAAATAAAAATCTTAAAAGTGTGGCATACATTTATATTCAGCCCCAATGAATCGATGGGGGGGCCTAAGTTACTCCCTTCTACTTCCAGTCCATGGGTCCCCTACTGCCAAAAAATAAATAAATGAGAGTCAATTGAGGGATAAAAGTTATTTTCTGATCCCTTTTGAAATGCGCCATGGATTGAACATATGATGTCTGGGAATTTTAAAGACACATTTTGATGCAGAGAAAACGCTAATTTTCGAACCGGCGGCAAAAGTTACTTTAGGTTTTGTGTAAAAACGATTAGTGGACTACAACTGAAGAAGAAGAAGAAGAAAAAAAATGGCAGTGAGATTAGCCGGCTTCACCTCCTTCCTCCAGGACAAAGGAAGGAGCATTAAATGTGGAGAAAACCACCATAAATGTGGAAAGTGGCAGCTATGCTGGGGGAAAAATAGTCGGTTGAGTGACAGCCAGCTTGCAGCTCCACAAGTTCTCGGTGAGTATTTTTAGAGCTAGTTAGTGCTAGCTAGCGTTAGCTCTGTGTATGTCATATATGCCCGTCATATATGTGCCTTCTGATTTGTAGGCATTTTTATTAGGGATGCACCGATATGAAAATTTGGGCCGATACCGATGTCCGATATTAATCCCGCTGTTATGGCCGATAACCGATACGCACCGATTTGGTATACGGTATATTTCCCTACACTTTTGACATCGTGGAAAATCAACCACACCATCTACATCGCTGCTCTGCTTGAGTTAAACACCCCCACATTCCTGCGCCGCATCACTATCACTGTCACATGACCAAGCAAACACCACATGGATAACACCCCCCCGAAACACAGACAGAAACGTCAAAAAGATGGAAATAAATAAACATCGGTTGTTAAGATCGGCCCTCTGTTACTGATCGGACCGATCCTGATATGTTAAAAAACGCATAACATCGGCCGATACCGATGTTGATGCCGATATATTGTGCATCCCTAATTTTAATTGCGAATTTTTACAATCAAATAAATCCCAAATCACTTGACAAACACAGTCGAAACACACATCATTAGTTGTCATTTAAATTGAGGTACATTATATGTGTGATTTAGGACGTAAGACAAAGCGGACCAGACTTCCATTCTTTTTTTTCGGCCAGGGGACCCATGGGCCAACAGGAAGGGAAGGAGACCTTTGCCGCGTTCACACCGCACGCTTTGTCGGCGTCAAACAACGCTCACAAAGCGACTAGTTTGACGCCTATACATTCTTAAGTAAAGTTTGCAAAACATGTGAAGCCTGATGCTTGTAAAGCTTGCAAAGCCCGCCCAACCAATCAAAGCGTCTCACTGTAGCGACTTCACTACAGTGAGACGCTCTGATTGGCTGACGCTCAGGGGACGATGCCTGAAAGTTCAGCTAGCTGCTTTTCTCGCTTTTGCCGCTTTGAAGCTTGAAAAGCGGCAAAAGCGTGAAAAGTTGACGCGGCCAAAGAGCATAAAGCACCACTGAGACTCTGACGGCCTCTACCATAGACCTAACATGTAATCTTGCCGCTCTTGGCGCTGACTCTTTGGGCGGTGTGAACGTGGCATCAGGCTCCCCATACTTTGTAGAACCACCATTTCTTATAGGGACAGCTGCTGATATTTTGGGGCATGTCTCTATCAGCTTTGGACATTTTGCAAAATAGCTCGAAATTGGCTGTAGAGTTTTTGTGAACAGCAATTTTCAAGTTTTTCCAAACATTCTCAATTGGATTTTAGTTTGGATTTTGACTGGGCTGTTCCAATACATTGTATGCACTGATATGCACTATTCCTTTGGATGTATGTTTGGGGTTGTTGTCCAACTGGAAGCTGAATCCGAGCTAAACTAAAGCCTCCCCAGGTATGGTGTGTTCAGGGTGATGTGCAGTGTTAGTTCCCGTCATACAATACAGATCCAAGCTGCACTTGTGGACTTTTTATCCCCCCCCCCCAAAAAAAGAAAGAAAAAAAAAAAAATCTTCTACCTCACACTTATGTGCTAGTCATTGTGACATTGTATTCAATAAGCTTATGTCAACAATGCCAAAATCAAAGCTAAAGATGGGCCACCCCAAATTCTGTCACACATTGGTTTTCACTGCTGTTGATGAAATCCATAACAACTTTAAGTCTTTTGGACTGAAAGGTCCTGAGATGGGTTTATGTCACTCCACCAATATTATGCTTTATCCACCTTGGAAGTAGTCAGAAACCCGTACCCACTATTACCTGTAATGAGGAATACGGGGTTGTGGAATGAGTGTGGTGTAGTGACTGCAGAGCACAATGAGAGTAGGCGCACTACGTAACAAATCCATCTGATCTGAGAAATATTTTACTTAGCTGAATCTGAGGCAGAAAGTATCATGCTGAGGATGGTATACGACAGCTTTGCTTCTGTTTAAATCACTGAAAGAATCTGAAAAGCCCTAATGAGGATCACTGCATGGAGCTCATCCTTTATGTATTGCTTAAGGTGAATACTGCAAGTTGTACGCCTTACCCCTTCGGTTCTGCAATCTCAAAGCATGATGTAAAAACACACAGGACCCCTGGTTGATTTATCAACTTTTTTGATGTGAAAGGAAAATGTTATCCATAAGGAAGGGTTTGTGGTTGTGTGTTTATTCTGAAAGTATGATCTGAAAGTGGCTTCTTGTGTGTTTCTTTGCCTTGGGGCAGAAATACTAGAATTGACCTAATGGCAGCTTCTCTGCTATTGACGCTATTGTTATTCCTGCATATTTTCTTGCTAACGAAAAACAAATGAACAAAGACATGTGTTCTGCTAAACAGAGATTTAAAATATTCCCATCTGTCTGTTAAAACTTCTTCTTGTAGTGAAATACATTTAGTCAACTCTCTTTATTTTTGCATTATCTTTTTTAAGGACTTAATGCATGTCCAATGGCATTTAATTGATATTCCATTGTGTTAGCCATGTCCAAGACAATTACAGTACATATCCTTTATTCCAGCAGTCAGCACAGAACAGTGTTGCCCAGGGTCCAAACACCACCATGCTTTGAGAATGTGGGAACAAACATTAGTAAACCTAAATTTTCTGGTGGATATGAGTGTGGTAAGGACTTTAGATTGATCCACAGGGAATGTGACTAATACTATTAATATAATTTAGTTTTACAGCATATAATATCAAGACGTCTGATGCAGGTATCTTATAAACCTAATTACTTTGAAGTAAGTCAACCTTTTTTACAGTGTTAACTGTGTGGACAAAGCATTTACGTCAGAGTTTTTATCAATATGCTTTTTTTTCCCCAGACAAAATCTGGATAAAACCTTTGTGGTATGTCTACAACTATGATGAAAGTAATTGAGATTTATTCATGAATATAAACTGATACAGAAATGATGGAGGGATACTCAATCTAGTAAGATTTAATCTTCTAAAACCATACCAGAACTAAAATATCTACAGATGGCTAAAGCTGTACCGCATTTCAGTCAAAAGGCTATTACTATCGGCGCGTTTCCACTATCGGAACTTCAGGGTAACCAATTATTTTGTCAGATTTTTTTATGTTAGATTTTTCTTGTATTTTGAACCTTTAGTTATTTTTGGCTTTAAACAATCAAATTATATTTGAAAAAGTGTGAGTGACATTCTTTCATTCTAACTTATAAATGGATGCTATGAAATTATATGTAATTCTTCCCCAGTTATATACAGTGTGACAGTATTTGGCAGCCACCGATTGTGCAAGTTGTCCCACTTAAAAAGATGAGAGAGGTCTGTAATTTTTTGTCAGAGGTACAATTGTACTGCGAGAGACAGAATGCTAGAAAAATACAGGAAATCACATTGTATGATTTTTAAATAATTTATTTGTATAATGGTGCAAAAAATAAGTATTTGGTCAACAACAAACGTTCATCTCAATTCTTTGTAATGTAACCTTGGTTAGCAATGACAGAGATCAAACGTTTCCTGTAGGTCTTCTCCAGGCATTTTGGCCCATTCGTTCATGAAGATCTTTTCTAGAGCTGTGATGTTTTGGGGCCGTCGCTGGGCAACACAGAATTTTAACTCCCTCTTCAGGTTCTCTATTGGATTGAGGTCTGGAGACTGGCTAAGCCACTCCAGAACCTTGAAATGCTTTTTACGTAGCCAATCCTTTGTCGGCCAGGAGTGGTGTATTTGGGATCATTCATGCTGGAATATCCAGCCACTTTTCACCTTCACTGCTCTTACTGATGCAAGGAGGTTTTTATCCAAAATTTAACCATACATGGCCCCATTCATCCTTTCCTTGAATCCTATCCGTCGTCCTGTTCCCTTTGCAGAAAAGCAGCCCTAAAGCATAATGTTTCATGTGTTCTTTTATTTTCACATGAACTCACACACACACACACACACACACACACACACACACACACACACACACACACACACACACACACACACAAATAAAAAGGGAAGTATTAATATGCTCTGTATCGGTACTATATGTCCACATTTTATTGAGGTTTTTGTAGGTTCTACTTTTTGCAGAAGTTGTATTTTACGTTTACACACGACACACACTTACTTCCACCTGCACACGCCTACAGTGAAATGTAATTGGTGCATCATTCTATGAGTTGTTATAATCTCTGTTTCCCTCTCACTCACACCATTTAAAGCATGCATACAACACTAGCAGCATTCTCTCACATACTCAAAATGAATAAAATCACACATATATACTACTAAAATGTCACTCACACATTCCAAAACGGATGCTCACACAAGCTCTTTGAGTTCATATATGTATATGTGTAGGGTAATACTAGTGTGAGTGAGAGGTAATTTTGTCCCAGAGGAGGCAGGGCTAAAACTTTGGGATTGTAATGGCTATGCTTGTATCCCTCTGCCAGTTTAATGATAAAACGTCAGACATTCAGAGCAGATTAAAACCCTTCTAAGTTCCACAAATTCCTCAACACACAATATTAAAGCCGTTTGTGATAAATATTTATTTGTGGTCTATTTAGTGGAAGGGCGAAGGCTCTCAGAACAGCATGGGTGAAATGAAGCTGAAGTTGGCTTCCGATTGCTGTCCAACTCGGCAAATGGCTAAAGGGCGATTCCACCTAATTCTTCACTAACTTGTGCAGTTTTAATTTGCTTCAGTTTAAAAATTAAAATGGTTAGATAAAAATAGACTTTTCAAACCTGGACTAGATTATTCTACACTAATAGCACAATATTTAAAACGCAGTTTGGGATTTCTGAAACTATTACTTGATTTGTGAGAGTTCAATAAAAGACGGTTTCAGCACTTTTTGTTGCATCTGGACCACACTAGAACTAGTCCAGCTCAGGAACACAGGGTTATGGTTATCATTATATTATACATTACATTATATTTACACAGAGGCCAAGATCCTGAGATATACGCATCTGAAAAAAATAGAAGTGAAATATTTGTTAAATTTTGATATTGAATATGTGATTTCTCAATTCTTTTAATGTTTATAAATGTTTTCTAACATCAACTCAAAGTGCTACAAAAAGTCCCTTTATAAATTGAGATTTCAAACCCACAATATAAAGGTCATGGATATCTTTTTAAATACACACACCTCTTTAAGCCTGTTCTATTCTGCTTGATGTGCACAACATTTTTTAGAGCACCAAAGAAAATAATAGCGTTGCAGATTTTGATCTGCTTTAAACAAAGAGTGTGATTTACCTGATTCTATAATAAAGATTTAGTCTACAGTGGAGGGCAGTAATTTAATCTCTAGCCCTTCACAAATTGATGGTCTGGTTCATAGCTTTACTTCCTCATTGCGGCATTAGACAGTGTAGCCCCCTTAAAAAAGAAGGTAATTAGCCATAGGAGGTTGGCTCCATGGTTTAATTCAGAGCTGCGCTCTACACACCTAGACGATTCATATTTAACCTGGAAAAATTATCTGCTGCTGCATTAAAAGACCTTTCGACAAGCTAGAACAGCATATTTTTCACTATTAATAGAGGAAAATAAGAACAATAGGTTTCTTTTCAGTACAGTAACCAAACTCATACAGAGTCATAGCTCTGTTGAGCCAACTATTCCCCCAGCTCTTAGTAGTGATTACTCTATTAAAAATAAAATCATTGGCATCCTCCCAAACATGATAGCTTCTTCTTCAGTAAGTGAGGCAGCATCAGACAGAAATGTAGAACCTCATTTGTGTTTGGACTGTTTTGATCCAGTCAAGCTTTTGGAACTAAAAATATTAGCTTCACCTCTAAACCTGTATGTTGGACCCAATCCCAACCAAATTATTTAAGGTGTTCCCTTTGATTACTACCCCCATTTTAGACATGATTAATCTATCATTAGCAAATTGATACGTACCACAGAAATTTAAGGTTGCTGTAATCAAACCTTTAATTAAAAAACCCTCTCTCGATTAAGATGACGTGATAAATTATAGACCTATATCTAATCTTCCTTTCTTGTCTAAAATCCCTGAGAAAACAGGAACGACCTGTTTGAAGAGTTTCAGTCAGGATTTAGAGCTCTTCATAGCACTGAAACAGCACTAGTGAAGGTTACTAATGATATTCCCATGACCTCAGATAATAGACATGTGACTTCTGGTTTTGTTAGATCTCAGTGCTGCTCTTGACACAGTTGATCACAATATTCTCTTAGAAAGACTTGAACATATTGAAGGGATGAAAGGGACACCACTACGCTGGTTTCAATTATGTTTGCTACTATATTTATCCATAATTCCTGAATCCAATCAGTTATGTAGATAACATCCATGTCTGGAAGACATCAAAACATGGATGACTCTAAACTTTCTTGCTTTTAAATTCTGACAAGACAGAAGTTGTAGTTTTTGGACCAGAAGCTCTGAAATAGATGCTGCTTAGTCAGTCACTTCATCTCGATGGCATTAAATTGGCCTCCGATGATAACCTAAAGAACCTCAGAGTTATTTCTGACCAATACATTATAATCAAATCCCATATTAAACTGGTTTTTATGATTTTCCTTTTTTACCTCCAGAATATTGCTACAGTTAGACATATTCTGTCCAGGAATGATGCCGAGAACCTAGCCATGCATTTGTTACTTCAAGGCTGGACTACTGTAATGCTTTACTATCAGGAAGTCAAGAAAATGTAAAAAGCCTTCAGTTGATCCAAAATGCTGCAGCAAAAGTTATGTTACAGCATGTCCTGTTTTAGCCTCCCTTCATTGGCTCCCTGTTAAATCCAGAATAGAATTTAAGATCTTCCTTACATATAAAGCCCTAATTAATAAGCTCCATCATACATCAGAAATCTGATTGTTCCATCTGTTCCTATCAGAGCACTTTGCTCTCAGACTGCAGGTTTACTGGTGGTTCCTAGGATTTCTAAAAGTAGAATAGGAGGCAGATCTTTTAGTTATCAGGCTCTTCTTCTGTGAAACCAGCTCCCAGTATCTGTCTATTTTTAAGGCCAGGCTTAAAACCTTCCTTTTTGATAAAGCTTATAGTTAGAGTAGCTTAGGTCATCCTGAGCTATCTCTGTAGTTATGCTGCTATAGGCTCAGACTGTTGGAGGACAGATTGACCACTTTTCTTCACTCTGCTACTTTTCTCTTCTACTACTCTGCAGTTGCATTATTTACTGTTATTTCAACTGTTAAGTTTGTTTTCTCTCACTGTTTTTCTCTCCATAAAAGCTACATCTGGTCTGGTATCCCGCTTGGCTGTGATGCCCTGTTGGAGGAGGGCGTTGACTGTGATGATGCTCTCAGTTACTGAATGTTCTCCATGTCCTGTTTTTTCAACTTTTTACTTTCTTTAACATAGAAAGTACTCTTATATCTGTTGTCTTTGTACGTCTGCTCTGTCGTCTCAAACCCCCAGTTGGTTGTGACAGATGGCCGCTTGTACTGGGCCAGCCTCTGCTGGAGGTTTCTTCCTGTTAGAGAGGAGTTTTACATCTGCACTGTCGCTACATGCTAGCTCAGTATGAGGGATTGCTGTAAATTCAACAACTGAACGCAGGCGGCTGTCTACTGTCACTACATGTTCATCCAGGAGGAGTGAATGCTGCAAGCCGATGATTCTATGCAATCTGCTGGGTTTTGTTAGATAGAAAACTTTTTAACTGATTGGAATAATAAACTGAAGAATTGGAAAGTATGTACTATTGAATTGAAATGACTTTTCTTGTGAAGTGCCTTGAGATGACTTGTTGTGAATTGACGCTATATAAATAATCTGCATTGAACTGAATTTCACAAATCAAGTAAACGTTTCACAAATCCCAAACTGGGTTTTAAATGTTCTGCTACGTGTGTAGAAGAATCTAGTCCCGCTTTGAAGGGTCTAAGTATTTTAGTTTTTGAACTAGAGCAATTTAAAGCTGCTCAAGTTAGTGAAAAATTAAGTGGAATCGCCCTTTAACCATTTCCCGAGTCAGACTACAATCAGAAACTAAATTTTGCTTTGTATCACCCCATTTATGATATTCTAAGGGGCCTCACTGTTCTATTAAAAAGACAGCAAATAATTATTTTTCACAGGCGGCTTTATTGTTATGTCTTTTGAGGAGTTTGTGGAAGATTTTCTCTGCTCTGAATGTCTGATGTTTTACCATTAAACTGACAGAGGGATACAAGCATGCACATTAAAATCCAAAAGTTTTAGCCCCGCCTCCACTGGGACAAGATTACACACACTAGTACAAGCCTCTCGTTCATACTAGTATAATCTCTCACATACACAAGTATTACCCTCTCGCTCGCACTAGTATTACCCCACACATATTGTATGAACCCTAAGAGCTTGTGTGAGCATCCTTTTTGGAATGTGTGAGAACAATTTTAGTAGTATATATGTGTGATTTTATTGATTTTGAGTATGTGAGAGAATGCTGCTAGTGTTGTACGAATGCTTTTATTGGTGTGAGTGAGAGGGAAACAGACATTATGTCCTATAACTGCATGTTCAGTGAAGTGTACATTGTGTGTATGTGTATGTTGAGTGTGCATCTAGTTCAAACAATAAAAACTACAAAACATAACCAGCTTTAGTTTTGACTGAAATCTGAGTCACGAACTCAAAGTAACAGTAATTGCTTTTTGCGTAAATAAAATGAAATCTAAGAAACATAAACAGCTTCAGTTGGACTGAGATTACGGTCTCATACATTTCCGGTAACATTAATTACAATTACAAAATCTCAAAACGTTGCTGGTAGTTTTGAGTGAGTGTCATTATTTTTGTCTGTCGAGCTTCTGAGGCCGGTGGATATTCATTATCAAAGTTGGCTTGAGTCGTCTTGAAGTGCCTCCGCACATTATATCTTTATCTACCAAGCAAATGACGACACAGAGAAGGCCCATGGGTTTTTCTGCAGCATTTATTATGTGTGCAAACTTATCACTGTGTCCTGTTATCAACTTTTTACTTTCTGTAACAGAAAGTTCTCTTATATCAGATCTTCGGTTTCTTCTGTGTTTCTGCTCTGTCTTCTCAAACCCTCAGACGGTCGTGGCAGATGGCCGCTCGTACTGAGCCTGGTTCTGTTGGAGGTTTCTTCCTGTTAAAAGGGAGTTTTTCCTCTCCACCGTTGCTACATGCTTGCTCAGTATGAGAGATTGCTGAAGGATTGCTGTGGTTGGAAAGTCTGCCCAACCTCACGCCAATGACTGACGCAATCTGCTGGGATTCCTTAAATAGGAAACCTTTTAACTGATTGGAATGTTTGTATAAATGTATTGAAATGACTTCTTGTTAAGTGCCTTGAGATGACATCTGTTGTGAATTGGCGCTATATAAATAAACTGAATTTAATTGAAATTATCAGTCTAGTTGTCGTTAAATTGTATATTTTCGCTGTTAACCTTCCTTCTCTTCTTTTTTGAATGCGTCGTGGTTTTTCCAAGAAACTGCGGTCGTAAACTTTTCATCAGCAGCGTAAACTGTGGTGCTACGTGCTGTAACATGACAGGCTATTGAACAAATAATTTACTTAGAGGTATCTGGGCAACAGGCCGGTCCAAAATAACTGATTGTTGGGCTGCCTATTGAGTAGGGCTGGTCTAAGGTGTCTTACCTGCACAGCATGTGCTGCTGTGAAAGTCTCGTCTTTATCTTCAGCTAGTGTATTTTCTATGTCCCTATTCTTTATTTATAGACTCACATTCTTATAAATGTTTACATCAACCCACAATACACAAAGCCACATCAGTAGCATTTATAGAGATATTATTGCATGTCTTTAACTTACACAACAAGCTCGTCTGAGGAAAGTTAATCAAAATCAAATTAGAACATGAAGGCAGATTATTGCCCCAGTGAGACATGGCGCTGTATATCCTCAACGTTTAATGAGGTTAACAAATGAACAATCAGAGACAACGCTACATGTGTGCTGACATCTTCTTTTGTTCACTTTTCATGGAAGGCTCAAGTGTGAAAATCTTTGTTGGTTCTTAACAGAACACAGCCAACAAGCAACTCTGCTCATCTGATTAAAATGGTTTTGCAATAAAGAGCAGACTGTCTTAAAATATAGAGATTCTTCTCAGTCTGGGTTTGAGACTGAACTGCTAAGACTGCATGTCTCATTGCTAAAACTAAAATGTGTTAAACGTTTCTGATGAGAAAGAATAAGCCGGCAAATACTTTGTCTAACTTTTGTCTTACTCTTTTTTTATATCTGCTTTGAGAAAAACGTTTTTTTTAGGGAAAAAGGGATAGACAGACTAATTTAAGCCCCCCCATTTCTGGACTCCTGAATGGTGTCTGGTGCAAAGAAACATGGAGCTATCCCTGGGAGAGGACAAGGTGCTCACCAAACAGGAACAGCAGCAGACTAGAGTTTTAAAGCTTGTTCCTTTTTACCTACATATGCACCAGAGATTGCACTAGCGAGATGCAATGAGTACGGTGTCCAGGTCCGAGATGATACTCAGATGTTTTTTTAATTGATTTGGACTCAGTGTTTATAGTTTAAACAGCCACTTTATTAGATACACTTGTTCAACTGCCTGTTTACACAAATAGTAAATCAGCCAATCACACGGCAGTAACTCAATGCATCCAACATTAGCTTAAAAAAGTACTCATTCAACTACCGATTTATGCATACCTTAGTTGGAACAGTATAGATATACTGATCGATATAGTATACTTAAAGATTTTGTTTGGAAAACCTGTCTGTATGATTAAACTAAATTGACTATTTTTCTTTTTTTATTTGTAAAGTGCCTTGAGATGACATTTGTGAATTGGTGCTATATGATTAAATTAAATTGCACTGAATTGAGTGCCATCTTTGAATCCACAAGACATCAAACCTTGAAGTGGATCGGCTACAGCAGCAGAAGACCACAGATGGCACCACTCCATATAGCTAGGAACAGGAAAATAAGGCTACAGTTCATTCAGGCTCACCAAAATTGGACAATAGCGTTGTGGATCATGTCCTTTCCTTTAAGACCACAGTCTACCCCATCGTCTGATGGCTACTTACAGGAGCCTAATATGTCATAGTCACAAAGCTCAAATCAGCTTTCACTGGTTATACAACAGTGCTGTCATGATCCTTAGTTTGTGTTTTTTGTTTTGTTTTATTGTTTGTGATGGGTTTGAATCTTCATTCAGTTTACTCCTCGGTGTTAGTTCTGTTTTACTTCATTTATTGTTTATTGTTCTCTGATCTGAGTTTCCTATTACCGAGTGTTTCTACTTATGTTCTCCTTTCGTTTTGTTTTCCTCCCCTCCTTCCTGTTAGATCTATTAGTTCTTTTACTTTGAGTTATTCTTATTGATTTCATCATTCTTACTTACCCCTCTGTGTTAGTCTTACCTTATGCATTTTTAGATTTTTTCTGTCTAGTCTTTTATGTTTTTAGGCTTAGATATTTCCTTTCTTCTCTGTTTCCTACTTGTCATTCTGAGTCCCTGCCCAGCTGCATTAAGGCACGTTCACACCAGTCAGCGCGTCCATGCGTCAAATCGCTCAAACGGATGAAAGTTGACACTATAAAATTAAAACCCAGCTGCTTGCACACCTTATAGTCCGCGTCGGTGCATCAGCGGCTAGCGTTAGCTAACATAACAAGAAAGTTAAAGAAAATTTTTAACTTCTTACCTGGCACTCCAATATCCTCCGATATCTTCCTCCAAATAAATCCGATCTCTTCCTGTCTTTGTAAAAAGACTAAGACGGGTCATACAATTCACAAAAATTACAGACAGCGACGATTATTTGATCCTCCATTTTGAATGAATGACTTGCCATCCACGTCAGTACAAAGAGTCCCTATGATTGGTTGACGCCCCGCGTTTGCTGCCCCAAAGTTCCGCTTTCCCAACTTCATGCAGCAGCTCCTCCGACCGTCCGGCGTCAACGCATCCGAGCAGCAGCTGCGTGGACTCTCATCCACATCTGCTTCTCACTAATTAGTCCTCTGGTTTCTCTGTCATTCCTCACTCCCTCAGTATTTAAGCAGTTCAGATTCAGTCAGAACTCGCTGGATTCTCCATCTTCCTTCCCTGTTTTTTTGTTCTTATGTTCCAGTTCTGTGTATTTCTATTTCTGCCACCATCATTAAATTCAGTTTCATTGTACCTTTTTCCGTTTGGGTCCTCAAATTCTGAAAACTTGACAAGTCCTCCAATGACCCTCCTCTAGATTTTTCTTCTGCTACCATTTCTGCAGATGATCTCTGTATCAATGTCCACTGTTTAAAATTATTACTGCAGTGAGAGTAGTGCGCCTGAAGTTGCAGTACAAAAGTTAATGCTGTTAGAAGACAAGTGGCTACTGAAAGGACCTATACTACAATCATAACCTTGGATTAGTGGTGTTTTCAGACCACAAGCTGCACCAGTAGAGCCACTTTCAGAAAGTCATTTGTTTGTATTACATGCAGCTTGCAACAGCAGCTTTGCTTTATCAACACTGCACTTTGCTGTGCCCAAAGATTAAATCTATTGACCATTGACTGTGGTGCGACCTGCTTTCATAGCCAGTAATCACAGAATCTATTACATCTATTCACCTGACCAGGGATGATTTAGCCAGTCAATATAGCAATAATGTGCTTTTTCACAAGATATGGACTGCTCTTTGGATCGTAATTTTGTCACTCGCAGAGGAAGCTCTATTGTTGCTTTTAGCAAGAGACAAATTAGGGATGTTAAAAAATGTTGATATGCCGATATTTCATGTCATGATATTGTATCGATATTCAAAAGCAATGTATCGATTTTTTTTTCTATTTAATTTTTTTAGAATTTGAATGGAACCATTAGGCTAATGATGGAACCAAAGATATGGTAGTAAAATTAAAAGTATGACTGCTAGTGGTGGCTGCTTTCACCTTCTTCGTTCCAGTGGATCAACTAGATCTAGTAATAAAACCGGATGTGTTAAGTATGAAACAGGTTGAAGTGTTTAGAATGTTGTGACAGCTTTTCTACAGCTAAATTAAGTTTTAAAAATCACATAGTCTTACTCATAGTATCGCAATATTTCGCAATATATCGTAATGTCCCCCCCAGTATTGTGATACACATCATATCACAAGATTCTTGCCAATACACATCCCTAAGAGAAATGCATCATCAAGGTACTGCAGCTTCACAAATAAAACAGAAAAGCCTCTTATTTCTTCTACCCAACGAAACACAAGAGATTCATCACTGATTAATGACCCGCAGCGAGCTCTGTGCATGCATGGTAAGCAAAATCCTTTTCCAGCATAGCTACAACCCTAGCACCCTATTAATTAATAATCTCCTGTATAGAAAAATTCAGCTGGGATATTGCATAAGACTAGTGAGAGTTCAACCAGTTTCCAGTGTCCAAATCGGTATCCCTGCAAAAGACGGTTTCCAGGATTGACCAGCAAAATTCTCTTTCTGGCTGCTGTTTAGTCATACTTGTTGTTCTACAGATGATACAAATGTAGAATTCCTTAATTCATGTGTGATGTGGCTGTGTGTGCACTTGTGTGCATATTGTACACTGTGCAGTGTGGTTGTCTTCATGTGGAGACATCTGTTGCCTTAACTCTATTAAAACCTAACCCCTCCTCCTTCCTAGTATGAAAGGCAAACACACACATACACACACACTTACACACTGTACTACATCTCTTGGTTCTTTTAGAAAGATGCTGGGTTTTTAAAACTTTCTTACTCTATATTATTATTTGTGTTCTCTATAGAAATGTTCAAATTAGTATACATTGTCTGTTAGGATGCCTCACCATAAACGCAGACCTTTGTGTTCAGCTGCTTTGTTGTGGCTTTAGATGCTGCCATTCCCTCCTTTGCTTGAACACACACCGCAGAGTCTGGGACATGAAAATGCATGCTTGATGAATGATTTCAGGGCCCTTGTGACTTTTAAAGATCTGTGTGACATTTTAGTGTTATGGCCGAGCAGATGGGCATTCCCAAAAATACACAGATGCATATGTGGGATATGTCTTTTAGGATTTGCCAATGCGTTGCTCTTTAATTACTCATCTTGGTCTGCTTTTGAAGTTGGTCGCGTTATGTGTTCACCCTGGTTTGTTTCATGGTTCCACCTGCACTTTGTTGTTGCTGTCCAGTTAACTGTAATTACTTCTTGGTCTTTGCAGGTGATTCCAAAGGACTACAAGACCATGACTGCCTTGGCTAAGGCCATCTCAAAGAATGTGCTGTTTGCTCACCTGGATGACAATGAAAGAAGGTACAAAGCCTTTTGTTGTGACACAGAAGGTATGTTTTGGCTATGAATAGTTATGAATAATTGCTTAGGGCAATTATTAAAAAGATTATTATTTTTATGCCAAAATTACCAAGTTTGGGGCATCATGCTGGGATCCAGGAAAATAATAATAGCTAAATAGTTCAGTCTCAGCTAATGTTTATGATTACCAGCCTGATAAGGCAATAATAGATGAAGGACTAAGTTCTTGGCATTCTTTGAACTGCAAGTTACTACACATGTATGTGGAATGATAACAAACGACTTTCAAAAATACTAGTTTATTGACAAAAATAATTCAACTTTATAGTCAAAATGCTTTAATCAACAAACTCACTAAGCTAGTAACACACAACTAAACTACTAAGTAAAATAAGAATGAATAATAAAAGTAAGTAAAACAGTAAAATTGGCAAATGTGCATAGAAGCAGAAACGATAACCAATAAAATGATTGTGATGTCACAGTTCAGTATGCTTAAAGACCAAGGCTTGTATTGAAAAGTTTTGGAAGTGAAGCTAAGTTAGGCCACACTAATCAGAACAAGCGTGCAGAGCTAATGTATGTAGCTAAGGCCACTCTGCTTAGCTTAGCACGAAAGAACAAAGGAAAAACTCCGGTCAGATGTAGTAACTCATGCTGCATGATTTAAAACAACTCTGTCAGTCAGAAACCTTTGAAAACCTTGTTTATACCCAAACAATTGAAGAATGGATTCTTACAAAGGCAGCAAAAACACAGTAAAATAGACAATCAAGACGAACCTTAATTTGTTTATCCTAAGCTAATTTATCTCTGCCCAGACACAACCTTACTTGAACGATCGTTAGACCTCCATGGAAGGGTGGCTCTGTTGTTGGGAAAAGACTGGCGATAAGGTAGAGAAACCAGCTGCTATAGCTGTTTAATTAGCAGCAGCTGCGTGGGGCGCCGCCAGCAGTCAATCCTCATGGGTGCATGTCTAGCGAGCCTCCATTAGCTCGGAACGTCATCGTCCTCTCAGCTCGGTTCTGTTCGGCTCAGCAATCTTCTCCTACGGACTGGTCAGCAGGCAGCCTTCAGCTCAGCTGTGTCTGGTGAGAAGCTCCGGGTGAGCAGGTCTCGGCTTGTGCAGCATGCAGCATGCCGTAACGTGTCAGCAAAGCTCTCTCTTCCTCTCTGGTGTAGCCTGTAATTCAAAGATTGTTTCTGCAAGGTTCGAAGAGTCAGGTTTAGGGCTTATTCCATTGAGCCACAATCAGCAAGCTGTAAGAGTCTTTTGGATTCAATGAGTTTCTTCCAGAAACTCGCTTACTCCCCCTCGCCAGTGAAGGCTGGAAGTTCGCGTCTCACCTTTGCGGTTGTCCGCAGTCAAAGAGGCAGCACCTAGTTTATTTGGGCGTTCACAATTCTTCCTCTTCCTTTTGAAACTAAGAGTGCATTGTGTGATTAGCACTACGGCTGGAAGTCTCTGTTTGGTCCAGAAATCACAGCTGTAGTCCAACACTTTCTTAGCCCAGTTTATGACAAGTTTGAATGAGTTATGATGGAAGCAACGTTGACTTTCCTTTAAACATGTATGTGTGCCATTGTTTTGACCTTGTGACCATTGTGCCAGTGTAGCTTGAATATTAAGGTCATAAGGACTCAAGCTGAGGACATGGCATTGCAAGAACTAGCCAAGGAGGAGGTACATCAATGTTTGGATCAGAGGCATGTCTGCTTGTATTGCATTATGTTTTTGGCTACTATAGTAACCCCTCTGAGCACCATGATCATGTTGCAGACTACAGACTATTTATTCCCAGTTGTTTTTTTAACAGAAATCTGGCAAACCTCCTCAATCCTTCCTTTCTTCACCATCTGCTTGTATTCTTTCATATTCCTCCTCTCTTTAGCCGTCTTCTCATCATGCTTACATCTGTCCCAGCCGGAATAGGGTTTCATTGGCGGAGAGAATCCATTATGCCCCATGGAGAGGAAAACACTGGCGCTTTCCTGTTGGCCAGAGCCCACACGGACCAAGCCCAAAACACAGTTTTTCTTTTCTTTCATCAGCTGACAGTCTTCAATGCTCCCTTAGCGCTGGCAAGCGTGCCACTGATTGCCTGTCACTGCCTCTGAAGGAGCCTTTACTGGGCTGCAACATGCGATGGGTCCGGACAGTTAAAAAAACTACGTTCTTGAGTCCTTGACGTGGCAGATTAAGGGTGTAACAGCAAAAATACATAGAAAAGACGATAAGCCATCAGGTTTTAATATACTCAAAGCTATTTACCATGCCAAGCCATGTAATGCAGTTGACATCATCTCATGAAACCATGCATGAAATAGATTTTATTTGACTGGCTGTCTTGTTTGCTTTCCTTAAAAGGCACAGCTAGCATATACCATTAATATCATTCATACAGGAATTCCCTTTGAAGGTTTTGGCTAAACATGCAGTGGAATGGATAGATATGCTTTCTTATTCTGAAGCAAGTCCTGAGTACTAGAAGCATATAGATATTCTAATATTTGTTTGTAAATATTTATATTATATATTATAATATTTATATTAAAAACATGTAAAAACACTGGGAAGAGGCTACAGGAAAATGTCAGGAATGTTGAAGCTGGAAAACATATAACAGGTGGATGGAAAATGGGTGGATTTTAAAAAATGGTATTAAATGATTTATTTAATTGTTCTACAGTTTTGATCAAATGTCCATGAGACATCATAGCTTACACAGGTACTATTTGACAAATATGTTTATAAAAATGATATTGATGACTATTTGAAGACACCAGCTAACTCTGTAAACAAAAATCAGGGCTACTCATTGAGAGAACTGAAGTATTTTTCCCAAGCAAAGTATGTTTTTATTGTCTCATGAAGCAGTAAGTTGGCAACTTATTTTAACCCCTTTCTGTTCTGTTGCCCTCTTTATTTTCTCGTTCCCTTGCCTACTGATAATACTTTATGACTTTGAGGTTCTTATAACTTCACTGTCAACTTGAACCATTAATGCTCAAAAGTGTACATTTTCAAAAGTTGAAAACTGCATAAATCAACCCAAAGAGCCTGTCCACATGAATCAGTTGGTTCAGAATCAAAGGATCTCACTTAATTGAATAGCAGAGTTTTGTATAAAACGTTACCATGGTGTACAGTTTTGATAATCTGGTGTAATTTTAAAACACTGTTACAACAGACCACAAGAGACAAGCAAAATGTAGCTTCAAATTAAAGAATGATTTGACGCTGTCTGTTGTAAGCACTGGCAAAGTCAGAGAGTAAAGAACACTGGCTTTCTCAAGATGTGCCAGTGCTGGCTCTGAGTGACGCAGATCAGCAGATGGAGCCGCCTCTCAGCCTCCTTCCCTTTCATTTCTGCTGTCCTCTCCTCTCAGACTGCAAGCAGCTGGCTCTTTGGCCTGTCAGATGTTCTTGCAGATATGGTCTCAGTGGGTGAGAAGTTAGGGACAATTGCTTCTGGTATTAGCCTGTAGTTAATATCACAATACTTGTACATGATTAAACTGTCATCTTCTATTTCATATTTCACTATATATACTATTTTTTAGTTACATTTGAAATCATATATTTACATATACTAAATAGAAGAACCCTTTTTCTCTCAGTGTTGGACATTAAATTCAGGCCAAACTTTCTTATGGGTTAGGGAAGTAAGAATTACCAAAATTATTAGTTTGCTGAATGCCAGAAAACTGAGTGATGGAACGTTTCATCACTTTCCTCAATTTTAGAAGTCTACGCAGGCTAAGATTACTATGCCTTTAACAAATTGAGGAAGGTCAGAAGAGGATAACATGGTTTTGTAAGCTTCTAATTACAATTAGTTTAAAACCTTTAAGGTAATTGGAGGCCCACCTGTAGATGTAGCACATTGTAAGACAACACATAAAACACACACCTTTTTTTGTGTGCCAGGAAAAAAAATCTAAAGAAATTTGGGAAAATATCAAGAGGAAAACTGTGGACATCCAAAGATCTTATTCATCTATGGGTATAATTTCTAAATTTTTTTAAACCATCTTACTGTTCAGGAAAGAGACAGGTTCTGTGTCCCAGAGTTGAACATGATTGGTGAAAAATGTGTGAATCAACTTCAGCACAAAAGCAAAAGACCCATTGAAGATGCTGGCTGAAGCTGGTAAGGGAGTATCTTTATCCACAGTAAAACAAATCATGTGTCGACATGTGCTGAAAGGCCACTCAGAGAAAAAGAATTCATGAATCCAAAGCAACTTAAAATTCCAGATGCAAACAGAAATTAAAGCCATAATGACCATTTTACAAACCGGAGAGCACCATCGCAACTCTAAATTGTTGTGTGCAATTCACAAATTGATGGCATCACAAATTAAGAATTGAAATATGGAAGCAACCTCTCAAGAGATCAACCATGAAGCTAAAGCTAGGGTACAAATGGGTCCTCGAAATGAACAATGATCCTAAGCATACAGCCAAATTGGTTACAAAGTGGCTTAGGGACAACAAAGTCAGTGTTTTGGAGTGGTCATCACAAAGCCCTGATCTCTGTTCCGTAGAAAATTTGCAGGCAGAGCTGAAAAGACATGTCCGGTACAAACCTGACTCAGTTACACCAGGAATTGACCAGAATCTGTGCAAGCTAAAGCTTGAGAAAAGATATCCAAAATGTTTGGCCTGAGTCATATAGGTTTAAAGGCTATTCTACTAAATAATGAGTAAATTTATGTAAACTTCTGAAATTAAACACAGGTATATGTATTCTCACCCTTTGTACTCTGACATTTAGCAAATGTATAAAAAAAAATCCTAACCAATGTAAAAAGGGTAAGGTTTAGTCAGTTGTAATGTCAGCTAGAACAAAACCATCAAGCGTCTTTTGATAGAGTGTATGTAAATATCTGGGTTCGACTTCAGCTCAGCAATACAAAGAGAGAAATATTCTGACTGACAGTCGTGTGTGTTTCAGGGAGCATGTATGATTAGTCAGTCAGCAGTTATGTAAGCTGAGCGCCAAAGATTTGTTCCCCCATTAGCAAACATATTATGCTATCATCCCCTTCAGTAGTGAGCAAGATTAGAAACAATGAAGGCCTCTTTGTTTCTGTGCTGTCTACAGAGCTCTTCTTCTGCTTTAATTTCTTTTTATGTGGCTTTGTTTCTTCTTGTTGCACTCTCCCATCTCACCATGTCTGTCATTCATAACCTATTTCATCTTCTCAAGTTACTTATCTGCATTCTAGGAATTTAGGGAGACAATGCAGGCGACCTAAGCATTTATTTTAATCGCTGTATTTAACAGGACTGACATTTTCTTTCAACTTTTTTAACATAATTTCATCCTTATGAAGTTATTTTGTCACCTCAGCAGTTTTTATGATATAATTAAGTATTTTATGATATTTTGATTTGACTGTGTGCGATGTTGCTGTTTTTGGTTAGAAAAAGCTGAACCCTCGGTTTAACCGTTTAAGCAGGTCTAACAAAATGTTTAAGGTATATATATATATATATATATATATGTATAATTTATCTAGAGGAGTCATCTCAGGACAAACTACTATAACATGACCAATAATGTCTGTTTTAAAAGATTTTCTATGTCAATATTCATTGTATTGAACCCTTTGGATTCTTTTTCCTAACAATTATAGTGTGAGTGGGAGACCAGCACACATACACTAGTGCATAACCAGGCGCACATGCCAGCATTGCTTCAAAGGACAAAATCATGAGAAACTTGTGCATATGGCCACACATGTGCGATGTGTCCACATGAACACACACACACGACTAAGAACATTCTCAAGTAAGCATGTCAGAATGTTTTCCCAGTGTGTTTGCTCCAGCTGGGAGTGTGGAGTCTTTGATTAACACACCATTCCATATGTCAAACTTTATGGCCTCGGAGGTTTTTGAGCTCTACCAGCCACATGTGCGCCAATGCGTGCATGCATGTAGTCACTGCCTCCTCAGCTGCATGGAAATAAAACATTGCTGCATCACAGATTTCTAATTAATCAGTTTTTACTCAACGTTGGTTCCAGTTCCAGTTTGTCGCGCTTCTATTGATCTAAAATAATGTAATAAAAAATAAAGTAAGTTAGAAGCTAGGGTTGTAACAGTGCATACATTTGTGTACTTGCAGTCAGACGAACAATACATTAAAGTCACCACTCATGTATAAGAGCATCCACACTTGTGTTTGTATTGCATTTTAAGAAGTTTTATTAGAGAATATTAGTAGATTATGTTGCTATCTAAAGCAGTCCACACCAAACTAATACATGAATATGTTGTAATGATAACCCGCTGGAGGCTGAAGAACTGCTTTCTTCAATCAGTAGTGCTTATTTGACAGGATGTGATAGGTTATGAGCCTTGTGACATTTCTTATCCTAGTATGGCAATCCATTTGTACATTTATTCTACTTTTAAAATCATTCGATTTTTAAGATTTGTCTTGCCTTTGTAGTTATAATTTGACTTGTAGAAAAGTTTTTCTTGCTTTATACGATACATTAGGCAGGTTCTAATGTAGATTTCTAAAGTATTAGAAGTTTTATTATTATTGCATCATAATCATTGATATAAAATATTGAAAATATATTTTTGTACAGTTTGAAATAAGGGAAAATAGGACAAAAAAGGAAAACTAAAATGAAATAAAAAGCATGCCTAAAAAAATGAGTTGACAAACTTCAGGAAAGTTGAAATGTATCAGAGATGGAGGCTTTATTTAAATCTTTTGAGATTTCCATTATATGCTTTTGGGTTTTGTGTTTGTGACCTGTCAACAACTGACCTGATAACGTCACCTTCAGGAGGAAAAACATGTGACCTGGCTCAATGGACAATATCAATGGAAACTCACAGCTAATGTTTTTTTGTATCCAGCATACAGAGATTATCAAATATAGCCATACCTCAGTCTGTAGTTTCTGTCTCCTCACATTTTTTGAAAGCTGCACATTACAAGCATATCACAGCACCTCTGCTCTGTGCTCTTTATTTGCCAGTCATCACACAACCTCTGTGACAATCAAGGAAAGATATGGTGAAACTTTCCCCATCTTGTTCTCTGTTTTGCCCATGCCCTACATCCCTCACATCCCCATGTCAGCTTGTCAGAGCTGTTGGTTATATTCCAGGCATTACTTTGGCCTTGGAAAGCTCCTTCAGCTGCTCCCACATGTAAACAAGTCTCTTGTTGGCATGGCTACGCATCATAATAGATGTTGAAAAGTGGCATATGTATCAGGAAACTTTAGTTTGGCAAAGTCAATGACACATCAGAACTACTGCATCAAGTTAACTTTGGCTCCTCCAAACCTTCAGATGAATAGGTCTAATCTTATCCGCTTCATCAGAACTTAACTGTTAAAATAACTTTTAAAGAACACCAAACCATTAGGGGAAATCTATGCTAACCTGTCTATTTGTCTGACAGTTGTTGGTCTCTGCAGTTACAGTGGCTTGCAAAAGTATTCGGCCCCCGTGAACTTTTCCACATTTTGTCACATTACAGCCACAGACATGAATCAATTTTATTGGAATTCCACGTGAAAGACCAAAACAAAGTGGTGTACACATGAGAAGTGGAACGAAAATCATACATGATTCCATTTTTTTTTTACAAATAAATAACTGAAAAGTGGGGTGTGCGTAATTATTCAGCCCCCTGAGTCAATACTTTGTAGAACCACCATTTGCTGCAATTCCACCTGCCAGTCTTTCAGGGTATGTCTCTACCAGCTTTGCACATATAAAGACTGAAATTCTTGCCCATTCTTCTTTGCAAAACAGCTCCAGCTCAGTCAGATTAGATGGACAGCATTTGTGAACAGCAGTTTTCAGATCTTGCCACAGATTCTCGATTGGATTTAGATCTGGACTTTGACTGGGCCATTCTAACACATGGATATGTTTTGTTTTAAACCATTCCATTGTTACCCTGGCTTTATGTTTAGGGTCATTGTCCTGCTGGAAGGTGAACCTCCGCCCCAGTCTCAAGTCTTTTGCAGACTCCAAGAGGTTTTCTCCCAAGATTGCCCTGTATTTGGCTCCATCCATCTTCCCATCAACTCTGACCAGCTTCCCTGTCCCTGCTGAAGAGAAGCACCCCCAGAGCATGATGCTGCCACCACCATATTTGACAGTGGGGATGGTGTGTTCAGGGTGATGTGCAGTGTTAGTTTTCCGCCACACATAGCGTTTTGCATTTTGGCCAAAAAATTCCATTTTGGTCTCATCTAACCAGAGCACCTTCTTCCACATGTTTGCTGTGTCCCCCACATGGCTTGTGGCAAACTGCAAACGGGACTTCTTATGGTTTTCTTTTAACAATGGCTTTCTTCTTGCCACTCTTCCATAAAGGCCAGCTTTGTGCAGTGCACGACTAATAGTTGTCCTATTGACAGAATCCCCCACCTGAGCTGTAGATCTCTGCAGCTCATCCAGAGTCAACATGGACCTCTTGGCTACATTTCTGATCAGCGCTCTCCTTGTTCAGCCTGTGAGTTTAGGTGGACGGCCTTGTCTTGGTAGGTTTACAGTTGTGCCATACTCCTTCCATTTCTGAATGATCGCTTGAACAGCGCTCCGTGGGATGTTCAAGGCTTGGGAAATCTTTTTGTAGCCTTAGCCTGCTTTAAATTTCTCAATAACTTTATCCCTGACCTGTCTGGTGTGTTCTTTGGACTTCATGGTGTTGTTGCTCCCAACATTCTCTTAGACAACCTCTGAGGCCGTCACAGGGCAGCTGTATTTGTACTGACATTAGATTACACACACGTGCACTCTATTTAGTCATTAGCACTCATCAGGCAATGTCTATGGGCAACTGACTGCACTCAGACCAAAGGGGGCTGAATAATTACGCACACCCCACTTTTCAGTTATTTATTTGTAAAAAATGTTTGGAATCATGTATGATTTTCGTTCCACTTCTCACGTGTACACCACTTTGTATTGGTCTTTCACGTGGAATTCCAATAAAATTGATTCATGTTTGTGGCTTTAATGTGACAAAATGTGGAAAAGTTCAAGGGGTCGAATACTTTTGCAAGCCACTGTATATCTGAACATCTGTTTGGGTGTTGTTGCCAGCAGACTGAAGGAAAGGCCCGTCTATCTGCTGCCCATTAGCTGCCAGAATGACCTCATTATGACACGCCCTCACAAACGGACATATTTTCTCAAGATACGCTGTAAGCAGGTGTCTGATTTCACATTGTGTTCGACCACCTGTTGCAGTATAGATACAAGTGTACAAAAATTACCCTATCGGAAATTATTATTTCATATACTGCATATCTGATTACTGTGTTTAGGTTTCAGTGAGATAAGGATATTCCCCTGATTAAAGTTTTAAATATTCCAATATCAAGAAGATAATGAACTCAGGCATGAAGCCTCAGCTTCTATACTTTAATGTATAAATAGTCACGTTGTCCAGGTGCACCTTCATTTGCTAGTTTATTTTCCCCCCGCTTCCCCCAGTTAAAATCTAAGAGTTAGTGCTTTGAAATGGTCAGAGGAGGCACTATCACCTCCATAAACATAGATCTTGATGTTAAACCGTTTTCTTATCTGAGAACAAAATGTGACATGAAATTAGACATCTGATAGCAATGAATAGTGTTTTCAGTAACATCGCTTTCCTTTTCTCTGCTCACCTTGATGATCTCCAGCTTTTCTTGTGATACAATTGAGACCCATATAAACGCAAGTTGTCTCCTTTTGCCTGTCTGCAGTTGTCTAATACCCCCATACCACAAACCACTCTTAGGGAATAAAACAGACTCTTAAAGCTTCGTTCTCTGTATCCATATAAACAGTCTGGTAAGCCTGGAGAAGGAAATTCACCTGCAAGTTTCAAAAATAGCATTGCAATCTTTTTGCTCAACCTATTATATAGTGTAAATATGTTTCTGAATGGAAAAACTTGTGGTTTTGATGTGATCAATGGTGGATAATGATGTGATAACGTATTGTTTAATTGCCTTAAAATATTTCCTACAAAGGTAATCAGTTAAGGAGTTAAAGTTAAGGGCTGAAGTTACAGAAAAGACTTAACATGTGTGATAACCAGTTGAAGAATTGTGAATATTGTAGGGATGGTTTTTGTGAAATCCAAGTGCAGATTTGTCCTGCTTGTGGCATGAGAGAACAGAGTCTTTCGAAGGTAGCAGCAGGTTTGAGAAAAGTGGAGAGGTCTTGATCAAGATTTTTCTGTCCTCAATATTGATACAAGCCAAATAAAATTTATTTAATAAAATTATTGCCAACTAAATCATGTTAAAGCAGGACAAAGCAGTAGCCTTAAATTTCAGTATAAAAAAAAAAAAAAAACCTTCCTTCATCAGTATTGCAATTTTCACTTTAGTATTATTATTGTGTACCTCTTTGCTGACTCACTAGTGAAATTTTGGATGGCGCAATATCTGAATTTTCTTACAGTTCATCACCAAACACTCACATATTGGTATTATTCATTTTTAAAGGTGTATCTGACTCAACACAAACCGCTGCAGCCTTCAATAAACTCACGTCTTCCTCCTGCTAGGTTAATGTTAGCAAGTTCACCCTGTTTTTATACGACTTGTTGATAATTTGGCTCATAACATATTTCAGTTAATTTAATTGGATGTGAAAAAAGAGAACAGAAAAAGGGCTGCCTCATGACATTGTACATTTTTAACACCCTTACAGCTATTGTAGCACAGTACACAGAGCAGGTCAAATGACACAAAGAAACTGCTGCAACAGCCAAGACATTCTCTTTTACACTGTGAGCATCATTGTAAAAGGTGAGGAACACTTGGGTTGTCAGAGGAAAAGTTAGATTACAAAAAGGCCATATTATTGTGCATCTGCCTTGTATTTCTATAACAAATCACATACAAACATAGGCTGTCTTAGGTAAATAACTCTCCAGCATAATTTTTCTAAGCATTTAACACCCACATCATTGCCAAATAAGTCAGGCGCCACAGCTCTCACACACCATATGTACCACAAACATGCAAGACTGCTCTGCAAATATTGCAGCAATAACTCATAAACATTAGTATCAGACAACACTATTAACGGTGTGTTGAAATCAAAGCAAACATCTTCTTATCTGTATTCCTTTTGTAAGTCATACTTCAAGAGCAACTCACCCCCCCTACCGGAGTCTAACTCCACCCACATTTTCTGTTTGAAAAATGTGCCAAAAAGGAGGTGTTGCCTGGCGGATCAGCAAACGCATGTGGGAAGAAATCTGGGCGTGGTCTCGGCTGTGATTGACATCTTGACAGCAGCGCTGCTGCAATGGCACAGACAGCAAGAAAGATGGAGCAACGTGAGCTCCTTTCTCTCAGAGTGATCTTTTTGAGGTGGAGAATTTCTCTCCACCTCCTTCACCAGAGGAAAGAGAGAAAAGGGATGGAGATTCTGTGTAGGAAGCATGGGCGGAGACTTGGCATGTTTTATATTCCACAGTGGCAGGGTGGCTGACGTCAGCCCTCAGCGCAATGCCAATAGCAGTGCAAATTGAAATTCAAGTGCAGTATAAAGTTTTAACCTGAAGAGGCCGCCACACTGACGGTTTTAGGCAGAAAATGTAAATTTTTACTAAGATGCACTAGAATAATTACCAGAAATGTAGACAGCACTATTAGACACTGATTTATAGTTTATCAGCAAAAAATTTTTATTTGGGGGTAAGTTGCTCTTTAATGAGACTTCATTCGAAAGATAGTTCCATAAAAGTTTTCAGCAGATAATAATTCTCCTCTTAAATGCATATTTTTTCCACAGATTCTCACATTTGGTAATTTTCTGTAACTTGACCGTCATTTTACACGTATATGAATGTGTCAAATTTTGACATGCAAGTTATTTCATCACATTACACATGTGCACGCAAGTCATTTTAGCTTAAATATATGTTAATCTACAAAATGTAATGCTATTGTTTCAATGTAATAAATTAGAGCTACACTAACTAGACAATACTCCATGCAGTAAATAATTAAATTCTCTATATAGAAGCTCTTTTCTGAGATACATAAAGACAAATTGTTCTAAAACTTTAAAGTAAGGGTACAGTGATGGACAGGGATTTAGAAGATGAGCTACTTCTTCATCCTGCCTGCTTTAATCCTCTAATTAACAAGCTGAGTAATAAGTTGATGAAGTGACTGATTAGTTGACCCCTGCCCCCTAAATCCTGACCTCTGCACCTTCATCGCTAGGCCGTGCCGATTGACGGGGAACATCTTTAGTGTACTTGTGATGTGTGCATTTTAGGAAGGTGTAGAAATGGTAAAAAAAACAAAAACAACAGAGACATGTTTGTTGCTTTATTAGAAGTTTATTGAATTAATCTGTGATGAGAAAAAGTAACAAAGAGGAAAGAGATAGTCCAGCATTTACCCACAAATCACATAAACATAGCTATCATTACCACATCTGATTTTTAATATCTGGAAAAGGTGACACCTGTAGTTGTTACCTTAGAGCTGCCCCTAGGGGGTGTTTTAGCCACATAGTAATAAAACAGGTAGCACTTCTCAATAAAAGGTTCTTCAGCTATAGTAGTGAGAGTAAAAATATAAGTAAATCAATTCATTCAAGATGAGCTTGGCTTTGATTTAACCCTTGCACATGGAGTAGGGGGGCGATTTTGCAGATTGTCCCTACTGGCAGCATAAAGTAAACCGAATGCAGAAGCCACGGATAGCAGACGTTTTTTGATGGAATGTTGTTTTCTTTTTCCTGTAACTTTCTCCCTATTTACTCTTTCCACATGCTTTTTTGTGTTTTTCCTGAAACCTCCTCATCTTTCTTTTACAATTCAGTACATTCTGTCTTTGCCTTGTTTCTTTTCACTGTCTTTCTCTGTTTCTTGCTCATTCATGTCTGAGTCCACTCTCACCCATTCCCTCCCCCACATTGATGTATGTGCCCCTTCTCTCTGTCCCCTGCATGGCTTTGTGCTGCTGCCACAATGCCAGGGGCCAGGCGGTGAGGTCACTCACCACGGGAGAGCTGCAGGCCTCACTGAACCTCCACCATCCCCACCACTGTCCAGCGCACATACGGCTAACAAGCCAGCAGTTTTTACCTCCCCCAGATTGTCCCGTGTTTGATTCAGTCTAGACAACTTCACCTTAACGCTCACACTAATCATTAGGTGTACATGCAACCGTATCATTAGTAGGCAGGTTGTATTGAACGAGCTGTATCTGTGTACGCCATTGAACACGCACTCAAATATAAATTACAGTCAGTGCGCGCATTTACACATAACCAAGTATTTAGATAGATTACTGAAAACTTTAGCTCCATGTCATCCATCTGCATCGGTTTCTCTGTCAAATCCTTAGAAACTAGTAGGAAGTGCTGCTGTGTTAGTGTTTGGAATCCCTTTAAACCTTCGTGTTCTTTCCAAATGCACCTCAATGCACCTCAAGACAATAAGAAAATATATTGTTATATTCATATGTATATTCATATTTATTTTTGTATTAATTCTTATCGTTCCTTTTTGTGCACATAGAGTATCTTGCAAAACTACAGGCGGGTAAAAAGTATTTAGTCAGGCACCAATTGTGCAAGTTCTCCCACCTAAAATGATGTGAGGCTTATAATTTTCATCATAGGTATACCTCAACCATGAGAGACAAAATGAGGGGAATTTTTTTTCAGAAAATCACATGGTCTTATTTTTAAATATTTTATTTGCAAATTATGATGGAAATAAGCATTTGGTCACCTACAACCAAGCAAGATTTCTGGCTCTCACAGACCTGTAACTTCTTCTGTAATGCGGTCTGGTCCGCCTTTTTGTCTGTTTCCATTGTAAAACCGGCCCATACAGCAGGCCCGTACTGGTCCATTAATGGTCTCCCTTCAGGTATAGGCCCACAGGACAATGGTTCGATACGGTTAGGGCAGAGCTACTGGCGTCACATAACACAGTCCTTTGATTGGGTGAACTCATAAACACTGCAGTAGGTTTAAATGTCACCCCCGCGACAACTTTACACACCTATTCTCTGTTCAGTACATTCACGTAGTAAAGACAACGGTTGTTCTTCTCCCCGCCGCACGAAGCCTTTTATTAAACACAGCAGTCGTATTTGTGTAAAGAAAAAGACAAAAAAGACAACCATGAGCTGCTGGATTGACTCCATTGTTGTTGTTTCTTCCTCCTCTTCTGTGTTTTTCGCACGTCACCCACTTCCTCGTCCCTCCAGTATGATGCCACGCAAGTGTTCAGGGTAAACCCCACCTGCTCAGGGAGAGTTCAGTAGGCAGTGGAAACTCTCCCATTAAAATTCAGAATTATCCAATATCGGACCGGACCCGACCGAGCCGCAACGCAAGAGGTTTAAGAGGCTCCTCTGTCCTCCACTTGTTACCTGTATTAATGGCACCTGTTTGAACAACTCGTCATCGGTATAAAATACACCTGTCCACAACCTCAAACAGTCACACTCAAAACTCCACTATGGTCAAGACCAAAGAGCTGTCAAAGGACACCAGAAACAAAATTGTAGACCTGCACCAGGCTGGGAAGACTGAATCTGCAATAGGTGAGCAGCTTGGTGTGAAAAAATCAACTGTGGGAGCAATTATTAAAACCACTGATAATCTCTCTTAATCTGGGGCTCCACGCAAGATCTCACTCAATGGGGTCAAAATGATCACAAGAACGTTGAGCAAAAATCCCAGAACCACATGGGGTGACCTAGTGAATGACCTGCAGAGAGCTGGGACCAAAGTAACAAAGGCTACCATCAGTAACACACTCTGCCGCCAGGGACTCAAATCCTGCAGTGCCAGACGTGTCCCCCTGCTTAAGACAGTACATGCCCAGGGCCATCGGAAGCTTGCTAGAGAACATTTGGAGGATCCAGAAGAGGATCAGGAATGTCATATGGTCAGATTAAACCACAATAGAACTTTTTGGTAAAAACTCTACTTGCCGTGTTTGGAGGGGAAAGAATGAACACCATACCTACTGTGAAGCATGGGGGTGGAAACATCATGCCTTGGGAAAGAATGAATGGGGCCATGTATCGAGATTTTGAGTGAAAGAAAGCCATGAAAACCCAAACACCCCATTCTCACAGCATAGTGGTGGTATCATCATGCTATGTGGATTACTGTCTTAGTCGGGAAAGGGAAGCTAGTCAAAACTGATGCAGAATAAATTAAGTTAAATACAGGGTAATCCTGTAGGAAAACTGTAAGAACCCGCATAACATTTGAGACTGGGATGGGGGATTCAGCTTCAGTTGGTGGGAGAGACTCCAACCAGAGCTGCACTTAATATACATCCAATAATATCCATGTGTTAGAATGCCCAAATCAAAGCTACACTTCTTTTTGACTGAGAAGCATTGGCAAGACTTGAAAGCGGATGTTCACAGACACTCCACATCCACTCCAAACTAAGTGTGCAAAGGTGGTAGAGATAAACCACTCTTGCATGTATTATTTCTCATCTACTACTTTGTACTTTCTTGTCCCAGGAGAATGCACCTTAGGTTTTGGTTGTAACATGACAAAATGTGGAAAAATTCAAGGGGTGTGAATACAGTGGGACAAAAAAGTATTTATTCAGCCACCAATTGTGCAAGTTCTTCCGCTTAAAAAGATGAGAGAGGACTGTAATTTTCATCATAGGTATACCTATGAATTAAAGAGTTTATTTGGAAATTATGGTGGAAAATAAGTATTTGGTCAATAACAAAAGTTAATCTCAACACTTTTTACACTCAACACTGTTATATACCCTTTGTTGGCAATGATAGAGGTCAAACGTTTTCTGTAAGTCTTCACAAGGTTTTCATACACTGTTGCCGGTACTTTGGCCTATTCCTCCATGCAGATCTCCTCTAGGGCAGTGATGTTTTGGGGCTGTCGCTGGGCAACACAGACAGGGCAACTCCCTCCAAAGATTTTCTATTGGGTTGAGATCTGGAGACTGGCTAGGCCACTCCAGGACCTTGAAATGCTTCTTATGAAGCCACTCCTTCGTTACCCAGGTGGTGTGTTTGGGATCATTGTCATGCTGAAAGACCCAGCCATGTTTCATCTTCAATGCCCTTGCTGACGGAAGGAGGTTTTCAACAATAACTTTCTTCTTGCCACTCCTACATAAGTCAGATTTGTGGAGTACACAACTAATAGGTTTCTTGTAAACGTTCTCTACAACCCAAACCGTTGATCAAGCCAGACACTAACCTCTGTGCATTAGCCGGGGATGGAGCAGCCTTGTGCCTGACGGAACTGCCAGGGTTGCCCCATGGCCTCCTATTGTATACATCACGTCTGCTTTGTCTATGCTACTGCGATAGGTTCCAGTGCACAGGCACAGAGAACAGTCTTGTTAAAGTATGTTAATTCTCCCATGACTTGCTCATTGGTTTAATGGTGTCACTCCGTTTGAGTTTCATTTGGGTTGGAGGCGCTGAGTGAATTACGACGGTTGAGGACTTTCAGAAAGGGGCATCTCATGAAGCTTGTGTTTCATATTTGTTGCACATCGTTATGTCACCAAGGTTTCCTCCAAAACGTTTAGGTTATTGCTGTTTGGTATAAACTGTGTTTATCTAACACTGAAGGAGGTTACAGTATCATGCATTAACTTCATTGTGCTTGGTGATTTCATCAGGTGTAAAGGGGCAGAGTCCAGGTCTGCAGTTTTGTTGAGGAGATTATTGCCACATTTCTGTGAAATCATTTGCCTTGTTAAAGGTTTTTCTGTTTTTGCATTTGTATCATACATAAAATGTTTCAATATTATAATATATTTCAACATTAGACAAAGATAAGGTAATAGAACTACCCAAACCAATCTGGCCCTTTGTGAAAATACAAAGTGAGAAACTAAACATTCCCTTTTTTTTCCTTTTTTTTCCACACGTGTCCTGTCTGGCAGTTTGGCGCTCAAAATTGGTGTCTGAGTACCAAGAAGAAGCCCGACAGACTTCCTATCACAAGTGGAGCATTACGGCTTTTGCTATAGTACTCCGCTTGATATATGTGTAAGAAATCTTTATTAGAAATTGCTGTGGAATTTTTTTTCTTCCCCCAATGCGCCAGGGACACTGAGATATAAAATAAAGGGGAAGAAAGAAAGAAGATGAAGAGAGGTAGGAAAAAAAGGTTAAGAGGGAGAGGGTAAGCTGAAGATACGAGAGGAAGGGGTACAAAGAAAACACAAGAAATCATCCCAGTCCCCCTCCACACCCGCAGGACGGCAGGGATAGGGGGAAAAAAACCCGACAAAACAAATCAAACCATGCAAACTGAGAACTACACAACCAAAACCCACAAATGGATATATAAATACAATAACAGCGTCACAGAAAAGCTCATGGTACCGATTATTACAAGATTTAGTAATGGTAGCCTAAGCCCAACAATATATCTGTAAACACCGGAATCCCCACACCTGTGTGTGTGTGTGAGCATGCTGGTGCGTACAATGTTTCTCTATACTAGTGTGCAATAGTTGGTGTGAGGAACCATCGATCCGCCTCCCAGGATTCGATGCAGACACGAGGGAGATCGGAGCCATAGACATCCAAAGGACCCCCAGAGCATAGGAGCCCCAGGCAGACCAACGCAGGGCTGACCAGACCCCCCAAGAGAGCAGCAGAGGAGAGCCCTGGGGGAACATCCCGCAGCTACAATGCAGGGGGGGGCGCACCGATGAGCAACCGGCTACACCAGGGTGGATCCAGCACGGAGGCCCAGGGGCACGAGGGCACCCCACCCCCAGCAGGGACCCGACCAAGGGCCAGCCGACGGGGCCCCCCCACCACGCTTCACCATGGGAGGGAGGGCCTGGCATGTCCACCCTGGGGCCCATGGCTGCAGCACCACCAAGCCCCACGGAGCCCAAGGCAGTTCCCCCGGCCCCACACCAGAAGAAGATCTATACCCACCCTCAACATTTGGTCTACTATCAAAGTAGAAAAGACATTAGACACCTAGGTTGAATTCTGCAAAAAACTATTTTCTAAAAATGAAGAAGAATTAAATGAAGAATACCTAAAGAAGGTAAAGACCAGCTTGAATATCAGTCATACAGGCCTATCTCATTTCTTATTGTTGTTTACTGTATTTAAACTTCAATAATGTCTAAAAGAATGGAAAATCTTCTCCCAGACCTCATAAACTATGACCAAACAGGATTTATTAAGAAACACCAAACTCAGGATAATATTTGTCGTACTTTACATATATAGAGTCATATACGAAGATATAAAGAAAAAGCAATGATGATAAGTTTAGACACCAAAAAGGCATTTGAATCACTGAGATGTTTGTACCTGTTCAAAGTATTGAAAACTGTTTTAATACGTGATTTAAGGCTCTGCTTAACAATCCGACATCAAGAATCAAGATAAACGGTCATCTGACGGACCGACTGATGCTAGAAAGAGGAGTAAGGCAATGTTGTGCATGGTCCCCTCTACTTTTTGCTTTGTATTTGGAACCATTAGCACAATTATATTATATAACACAGTTTTATTTAATTCCAATCCCGAAAACTCAGTACCAGAACTGATGGATTTCCTGGAAAATAAAGCCCCAATATCTGGTTATAAACTAAATATTGAAAAAAACAAATCTTTTCCTATTGGCATCCTCTTGAATATTTTAAAAAGAAATATGCATCTAAATGGAACACAAAATCTTTTAGATACTTAGACATAATTCTTCATAAAGACCTATCAAAGATTTTGGAGGAAAATTATAAATCCCTTTACACAAAGGTTAAAAAAGATCTTGAAAAATAGAATTTTATCCCATATCCAAGTTAAGTTTTAAACCATAAAAATTAATGCTAAACCCAGATTCCTTTATTTATTCCAAACTCTCCCAATTTCCATTACAAATAACTTCTTCATTGAGTGGGACAAGACAATCTCCAGATTTAAATGGCAGTCACAGAGACCTCATATCTGCTTTAAAACCCTACAGTTATCAAAAAAGAGGGGTGGTTTGGGGCTCCCCTGCCTCAGAAATGACTTTATCTCAGCACAAACTTGAGCTCTACTTTGCTGGAGTGATCCAGAATATATAGCCAAATGGAAGGATATAGAATGCAACATGGTTACAGATGTTCCCTCACAGGCAATAACAGGAGACACTAATCGAATTGAATCAGTTGACAATCTGGGTACTATATGGGTAAAACCTGTACTTACAACCTGGAAAGACCTTATAAAAATATATAAAGCATACAACAAAAACTTCACACCAAATAGTGCTGATCTAGATTTAAGGAATGGATAACGAAAAGTATAAAAGCCTTTATCCAGATTATACTAGACAATCAGTTAGGAGGTTTTGACACACTACAGAATAGATTTAATTAGGAAAATTTTATTTTTTATAGGTATCCACAAATAAGAAGTTACTATTATCAGGATATCAGACAAAACACGGATCATCCCAATCCACTAATTTAACTTTTTACAAAAGCATACAAATCAGAACTAAAGAGGGGAATAATATCCAAACTACAGTATAAAAAGTATTATCCATCCATTCCATCCATTTTCTTCCGCTTATCCGGGGTCGGGTCGCGGGGGCAGCAGCCTAAGCAAAGAGACCCAGACTTCCCTCTCCCCAGCCACTTGTTCCAGCTCCTCGGGAGGAACCCCAAGGCGCTCCCAGGCCAGCCGAGAAACATAGTCCCTCCAGCGTGTCCTGGGCCTTCCCCTGGGCCTCCTCCCGGTGAGACGTGCCTGAAACACCTCACCAGGGAGGCGTCCAGGAGGCATCCTGACCAGATACCCGAGCCACCTCAACTGACTCCTCTCGATGTGGAGAAGCAGCGGCTCTACTCTGAGCCCCCTCCAGATGACTGAGCTTCTCACCCTATCTCTAAGGGAGAGCCCAGACACTCTGCGGAGGAAACTCATTTCAGCCGCTTGTATCCGTGATCTCGTTCTTTCGGTCACCACCCAGAGTTCGTGACCATAGATGAGGGTAGGAACGTAGATCGACCGGTAAATCGAGAGCTTCGCCTTTTGGCTCAGCTCTCTCTTCACCACGACAGACCGGTAGAGCGCCCGCATAACTGCAGATGCCCCACCAATCCGTCTATCGATCTCCCGCTCCATTTTTCCCTCATTCGTGAACAAGACCCCCAGATACTTAAACTCCTCCACTTGGGGAAGGACCCCATCCCCGACCCGGAGGAGGCACCCCACCCTTTTCCGGCTCAAGACCATGGCCTCGGATTTGGAGGTGCTGATTCTCATCCCAGCCGCTTCACACTCGGCTGCGAACAGCTCCAGCGAAAGCTGTAGATCACGCTCCGATGAAGCCAACAGGACCACATCATCTGCAAAAAGCAGAGACCCGATCCTGAGGCCACCAAAACGGATCCCCTCAACGCCTTGGCTGCGTCTAGAGATCCTGTCCATAAAAGTTAGGAACAGGATCGGTGACAAAGGGCAACCTTGGCGGAGTCCAACTCTCACTGGAAACAAGCCCGACTTACTGCCGGCAATGCGAACCAAACTCTGGCACCGGTCGTACAGGGACCTAACAGCCCGTATCAAGGGGCCCGGTACCCCATACTCCCGGAGCACCCCCCACAGGGCCCCCCGAGGGACACGGTCAAACGCCTTCTCCAAGTCCACAAAACACATGTAGACCGGTTGGGCGAACTCCCACGCACCCTCCAGGACCCTGCTGAGGGTGTAGAGCTGGTCCAGTGTTCCACGGCCAGGACGAAAACCGCATTGTTCCTCCTGGATCCGAGGTTCGACTATCCGTCGGACCCTCCTCTCCAGAACCCCTGAATAGACCTTACCAGGGAGGCTCAGAAGTGTGATCCCCCTGTAGTTGGAACACACCCTGTGGTCCCCCTTTTTAAACAGGGGGACCACCACCCCGGTCTGCCAATCCAAGGGAACTGCCCCCGATGTCCACGCAATATTGCAGAGCCGCGTTAACCAACACAGCCCCACAACATCCAGAGCCTTGAGGAACTCCGGTCGAATCTCATCCACCCCCGGAGCCTTGCCACCGAGGAGCTTTTTAACGACCTCGGTGACCTCAGCACCAGAGATTGGAGAGCCCGACCCCAAGTCCCCAAACCCTGCTTCCAGATTGGAAGGCGTGCTGGTGGGATTGAGGAGGTCTTCCAAGTATTCCATCCACCGACCCAAAACGTCCCGCGTCGAGGTCAGCAGCACACCATCCCCACTGTAAACAGTGTTGATGGCAGACCGCTTTCCCCCCCTGAGACGCCGGATGGTGGACCAGAATCGCTTCGAAGCCGTACGGAAGTCGTTTTCCATGGTCTCTCCAAACTCCTCCCACGCCCGAGTTTTTGCCTCAGCAACCATCCGAGCCGCATCCCGCTTGGCCTGTCGGTACCTATCAGCTGCTTCAGGGGTCCCACAAGCCAAAAAGACCCGGTAGGACTCCTTCTTCAACCTGACAGCATCCCTTACCGCCGGTGTCCACCAGCGGGTTCGGGGGTTGCCGCCGCGACAGGCACCGACCACCTTGCGGCCACAGCTTCGGTCAGCCGCCTCGGCAATGGAGGCGCAGAACATGGTCCACTCGGACTCGATATCCCCCGCCTCCCCCGGGACGTGTTGAAAGTTCTGCCGGAGGTGTGAGTTAAAGCTCCTTCTGACAGGAGACTCTGCCAGACGTTCCCAGCAGACCCTCACAACACGTTTGGGCCTTCCAGGTCTGTCCGGCGTCCTCCCCCACCATCGGAGCCGACTCACCACCAGGTAGTGGTCAGTGGACAGCTCTGCCCCTCTCTTCACCCGAGTGTCCAAAACATGCGGCCGCAGATCAGATGAGACGACAACCAAGTCGATCATTGAGCTGCGGCCTAAGGTGTCCTGGTGCCAAGTGCACATATGGACACCTTTATGCTTGAACATGGTGTTTGTTATGGACAATCCATGACGAGCACAGAAGTCCAATAACAAGACACCACTCGGGTTTAGATCGGGGGGGCCATTCCGCCCAACCACACCCCTCCAGGTCTCACTGTCATTGCCCACGTGAGCGTTGAAGTCCCCCAGCAGAACAAGGGAGTCCCCAGGAGGAGTACTCTCCAGCACCCCCTCCAAAGACTCCAAGAAGGGTGGGTAATCTAATCTGCTGTTTGGCGCGTAAGCACAAACAACAGTCAGGACCCGTCCCCCCACCCGAAGGCGGAGGGAGGCTACCCTCTCGTTCACCGGGGTAAACCCCAACGTACAGGCGCCGAGATGGGGGGCAACAAGTATGCCCACCCCAGCTCGGCGCCTCTCAGCGGGGGCAACTCCAGAGTGGAAGAGAGTCCAACCCCTCTCGAGGAGACGGGTTCCAGAGCCAGAGCCGTGCGCCGAGGTGAGTCCGACGATGTCCAGTCGGAACCTCTCAACCTCGCACACCAGCTCCGGCTCCTTCCCCACCACTTTAATAAAAAGTATTACTAATCTTAATAGTCACTCAACAAACTATATTAAAGATGGATGGGGATAAAGATGCAGAACTACTTAAAACAGAAGAAGAAAGAAAACATATCTGTATGTCTCAGTGGAACCCCAAAATCTCATATAAGGAAAGAATACTGTTGGGAAAGTGTGTCTCAATATTTTATAACACCTTGTCAAAGTGCACATTTCTCACAGGGAAACAGCTAATGCTGGAGAAACTGTGAAAGCCAGAAAGCACATCATCATCATCATCATCATGTATTTTGAGAATGTCACACTCTTCAAAAATATTGAAATCATATCAGTAAGACCTTAATGTATATTTTCCAAATTCATATTCCATTTGATTTTAAAACTATGTTCCTGGGTTATGAATTTCAAATATTACAAACAATAGATGGGAATCTCTGGAATGTACTCTTGGCTTCAGGGAAAAAAAAGGTATTACAAAGAAGTAGAAGGTACAGAAAGAACCAACCGTTCAGGACTGGCCACATATAATGACAGACATTTATAAAATGGACCGTGAATACACATACAGTGGGGCAAAAAAGTATTTGGCAGCCAACGATTGTCCAGGTTTTCCTGCCTTAAAAGATGAGAGAGTTTGTAAACTTCATCATAGGTACACTTTAACTGTGAGAGACAGAATGTGGAAACAAAATCTAGCAAATCACCTTGTATGATTTAAAAAAAAATTGTATAATGGTGCAGAAAATAAGTATTTGGTCAGTATCAAACGTTCACCTCAACACTTTGTAATATAACCTTGGTTGGAAATGACAGAGGTCAAACGTTTCCTGTAGGTCTTCACCGGGTTTGCACACACTGTACCTGAAATTTTGGCCCATTCTTCCATGCAGATCTTCTATAGAGCTGTGATGTTTTGGGCTGTTGCTGGTTGTTGGCAATCATTATCATACTGGACGATCCAGCCAGGTTTTATCTTTTATCGTTGCCCGAAATTTCACTATACATGACCCCGTTCATCCTTTCCTTAATACAGTTGTATTCTGAAAAAAAGAGTTCTATTTTTGGTCTCATCTGACCACATGACATTCTTACAATCCTCCTCTGGATCATCCAGATGGTCTCTGGCAAACTTGGGACGGACCTGGCCCAAGTAGGGAGACTGCAGGATTTTAATCTCTGATGATGTGGTGTGTTCCTAATAATAACCTTTGTTTTTGTTGTCACAGCTCTCTTCAGGTCATTGACTAGTTCCCCCAATGTAGTTCTAGGCTGTTTCCTCACCATTCTCAATTTACGTGTACCCCACACGGTCCCCCAGGTCGAGGGAGATTGTCAGTGATCTTGTATTTATTCCATTTTCTAATAGTTGCTCCAACAGTTGATCTCTTCTCACCAACTGCTTGCCTATTGTAGATTGGTTCATCCCACTCTTGTGCATGTGTACAATCTTGTCCCTGGTGTCCTTGGACTGCTCTCTGGTCTTGGCCATGGTGGAGGTTGGAATCTGACTGTTTGAAGGTTTAGACAGGTGACTTTTATACAGATAATGAGTTCAAACAGGTGCCATTATTACAGGTAACTAGTGGAGGATAGAAGAGCTTCTTAGAGAAGGACTAACAGGCATGTGCTGGTCAGAATTCTTGCTTAATTATGAGTGCTAAATACTTATTTTCTGTACCATTATACAAATAAATTCTTTAAAAAAAATCATACAATGTGATTTTCTGGATTTTTCTTTTACATTCCGTTTCTCACAGTTGAAGTGTACCTATGATGAAAATTACAGACCTCTCATCTTTTTAAGTTAGACAATATGCCGTGCAACTTTTTGCCCCACTGTATTTGTTAAACATAGGAATAAATTGGAAGAATATGTCAAACAATAATACCTGGAATTGTATAAATATGAGTTTTTATTTGACATGACTACCACACAATAAAATGATCCCTTTTATTCGTCCTTTACTTATATTTTACTTTTTCCACCTAAGTGTTTGCATTAAGTATTCTTAATTTTTGATGTTATATAATGCCATACCGTTTTTCGTTCTCTCTCTGGGTGTTGTACTGTAATAACCTCTGCAAGCAAAAATGGGATAGAGACACACAAGTAGGATTTTGAATTGTAATGTCATAAAATCCTATATTGACTCTGTAGTTGAAGACTGGCAAATAATTATTGGTAATGTGTCATCTTTCAATTAAAACAAAATTTAAAAAAAGAAATAAAGTCATTGACATGTATCTGTCTGAAAAGTGTTTCAAAGTCATTTGAAGGCTTTGGAACTCCGGTGAACCACAATGAGAGACAATATCCATAAGTGAAGAAAACATAATAGCAGTGAATCGTCCCTGGAGTGACTAACATACCAAAATTACTCCAAGAGGGTATCGAACTCCCATCAAGGAAGTCACAAGAGAACTTCTAACAACATCTAAAGCATTGCAGGGAGCACTTTCCTTAATTAAAGAAAGTGATTCAACTTGAAAAAAAGACATAGTTGAAGCTGAAAGCCCCGTAACACCTTTGTCCCAAGACTTTTTGAAAGGTGTGCCTTCTGTTAAATCTGACGTAAAACTGCTTTAGTGTGGATTAAAGTACACTTTTCTTGACATTCAAATACGAATAGAGTAGATCCGCTGCTCCTCCACATCGAGAGGGGTCAGTTGAAGTGGCTCGGTCATCTGGTTAGGATATCTCCTAGACACCTCCCTGGTGAGGTGTTCAAGGCACGTCGCACCGGGAGGAGACCCAGAAGAAAACCTATGGACTATGTTCCTCGGCTGACCTTGGAATGCCTTGGGACTCCCTCCAAAGGAGCTGGCCCAAGTGGCTGCTTAACCTGCTGCCCCCACAACCCAATCCTGGATAAATGGAAGAAAATGGATGGATGGATGGATGGATGGATGGATGGATGGATGGATGGATGGATGGACAATTACAAATATGAATGGTTAGAATCTTGCACACATCTTTTTGACTGTTGTCTTAATCCATAGCTTAGTGGTTCAAGATCTGGATGACTTGCAGTAGTTGATGGATACATAAATTCTCTCTACTAGAAAACTTCGAAGGAGAATTTCCATTCATTAGTTTGTGACCTTGTGACCAATCATTATTGGGTTATTCTGCAGGTCAATGATCCACTCTGAATTGTTTTGGAGTGGCCTAATCAAATTCAATCTTCCAGCAGGACAATTATCCTAAACAAACCACCAGAGCTACGTTGGCCTGGGTTTGGTCAGGAGTCCCCATTTCCAGTCCTCCAGGGCTGGTTTGCAGAAATTTGTATATGTGTCTCAGCTTCTACACTGCTGAATGTGAAAATGTCCATTGGGTATGAATATTTTTGCATAACAGTTCAGCCATGGATACGTTTCCCATAGTTCTCTCATTTTACTCATCTACTCATCCATGTTTGATCCTTCCTTCTTTGTTCCTCTCCTTCTCAGGCCCTGTCTACATTAGGCGGTTTAAATGCTTAAACAAATAAATATTTACTCAATACCCCATCTTGGCCACACTAGCCCATCGTTTAAGGTTCCCCTCCCCGGATATTTTTTTTACATGGGTAATTGGGCCATCTATTTCTTAAATCTCTGGCTCCTGGATTGGTGTGGATTCGTTAGCCGTTTAAGAACTGAGTTCGGTAAGGAAGTGACGTCAGAAAACACGCGCCACAGCCAGCTTAATAACAACTGGTGACCACTCAGAGGTAAACAATAGGAAGATGGAGGTGAATCATCCAGACATGCCCTTGTTGCTCCTTCTTGTACTGTATATGTCGAGGTGCTTGTGAAAATCCCACAAAAATACCTTAAGAGAAGGCATGGCGCGATTGCAGCATAGGGCTGGACAGTAATTCCATATCAATATATACCTCGATATACTTTTATTCAATAACGGTGATATGAGTTTTAAACACATTTCTGGTAATTCGATATACATTACAGTAATTTTTTACATTTTTTTTTAAACAATGATTTTTTCGGGCTCCAGTGGCCTTTATATGACAGTTACTTGACAGGAAAGGGTTCAGAGAGAGCAGGGAATGAATATACATTACAGTATATAATTACAGCGTATTGTGTATGGTATGAGGATTTATTACTAAAATCATAACAAATACAATATGCTTCACACAAAATAGGACGTTTATATCCAAAGGCACTACTTTTTATATTATTTTTAATGTGTGCAATTTATGCTTGGTATATTTGTTAAATGCCATTTAATAAGTATATAATTAACCATCTGTTGTGGGCATTCTTGGCAGTTTTTCTGAGGCTTTTATATAGTATACATCGATATCGGAATTATATTGTATCAACCGAAATTAAGAAATATATTGTGATATAAGTTTTGGCCATATTGTCCAGCCCTATTGCAGCAATTTCGGATACACCATATCTCAGACGGTGACTGTGACGTCATATATGTGGGTCTGCCTTTTTTTCCCCACATGCCTACTAGGTCAGGGTTGCGCCAGTGGGCAGAGGGGGTCGTAAACGATGTTTTGTGTGTGTGTGGAAAGGTATAAGGTTAGGTGGGATATACCCCTTATAACCCTAGCTGTGTTAGTGTAGAAGCAACCTCAGTTTCAGCATCTAAATGTTTTCCAGCAGGTATGTGTAATTGGGCAATTTACATCCTGATCTGGTTCTTCAATCCTTATCGTGTTGTAGTTGTTGTCCTCTTTGAGCTGAGAATGACAGGTGGGGAGAAAAGAGAGGAGTAAAAAGAAAAGAAAAAAACATTTGCCCTTAGGCTGGCGGCATTCCTTGTGATGTTTAGGAACATGTTAGGAAATGTGCCTGTGAAGGGGGTAAATTTCTTGGCACATTGAGTATACTCAATATTTTATGTTTATTTTATCTAAACTCATATTTATATGCACTGAAGTAAATTACTTTCCCCTATGTCTTCATAATGGGTGAGGAAGAGGTTTTCTCACTTGTTTTACCTCATTGCAGTGACACGTCTTCTGCAGACACATCAGAGAGGCAGAGGCTTAGTCCTGTCAGCGCCTGATTCAACCTGACCCTTTTTGTCTCTAAGTGGAGGAAGACCTTGCTTTTTCCTGCCCTGGGGCAAACAATAACAGAGAGCGGGGCATTAAGAAAGTGTGAAAATCCCTGATCACTGAAAATGTGATTTGGACTGACAGCATGAGGAGAATGGTCTGAAATAGGAGAAGAAGGGAAAAAAAGAAGTTCTAGTGAAGTTAAGCAACAGCGTGGCAGCTTGGTGGTAAAGGGAAAAAAAGAGAGAAAGGGAGAGAAAACCAGAGGAGAGGCAGCAGGATGGGGCCTGCTTGTGATGTTTTCAGTGTTTTTAGGCTGACATCATCGCTTCGCCAGCAGGTGGTGTGTGTTGGATCACAGGTGGGGATGTAAAACAGGCTTGTCACACTTGATACATGCAACTGTGCATTAAAAAGAGAGCAGAGAGTCTGGACTTGTGTCATCACACCGCCACTACAACTGTTTATCACATTATATAAGAGAAATATAGACAAATCAAATTTGGACCTGGTACCGTTCTACAGTATTTCATTAAGTAGTTAATATGTAGCTCTGCTGATAGTTCAAATCTGTCTATTTCTATGCCTCTTCTGTACATGTAAAAAGTGCTTTTCATCCTGTAGGAAATAGGAAAGGCAACCATAGGACATGATTGATAAGACATAATTATTAGCCTTCATGTAGTTGTTATTGGCAGGCTAGCAGGGTCCAAGGTGCTCAGTCTGGTATTTTATCTAAGGGCTCCTGATTTAGCCTTAGCTCAAAGGTTTTAGGAAAGCTACTGTCAGTTAGTCTATAATCTACTAGCTGCTCTCCCTACCTTAAGAGTGAGCTTTTGGTACAAAATATTAAATATAAATATTAAAAATGTTAACTTCCTAACCCCATCTGAGAAAGTGAAAAAAGAAAATAAGTTGAAAATGTTTATATTTACCAGACTTTATACCCTATATTCCTTTTTCTGTTTTAACTGTGTTCTTTCTTCTTTCTGTCCTTCCTTGCTTGTGTTCTTTCTTTCTTTCTTTCTTTCTTTCTTTCTTTCTTTCTTTCTTTCTTTCTTTCTTTCTTTCTTTCTTTCTTTCTTTCTTTCTTTCTTTCTTTCTTTCTTTCTTTCTTTCTTTCTTTCTTTCTTTCTTTCTTTCTTTCTTTCTTTCTTTCTTTCTTTCTTTCTTTCTTTCTTTCTTTCTTTCTTTCTTTCTTTCTTTCTTTCTTTCTTTCTTTCTTCTCATATTTGTGCCCTTCTGAACTGTAACATGTCACACCTATTCTCCATTTAAGCATCAAGTAAGAAGTGATTTGTCATTTCATATAGTATATATAGTAGTATAATTTATAAAGTACATAGAATGTCCATTTGGATCAGATCTAAACATGTTCATGGCACACAGGACTCTGCTCTTCAAATGCTCTTGACCAGTTGACATGACAATTGGAAATTAAACATGCATTAAGTGCCAATTTGGCACTAGAATCAGAATATGCTGCTTTATTTTGAAAAAACTACTAGTTTCTTTTTTCAGGCATTCATTTTTCCTTCCAGATTTGGGTAAAAAGTATACTGTATTCCGCTCATCCTTGCTCGGTCGGCTGAGGGCCTGTTAACTTCCACATATTCATCAGTATACTCAACTTCATTGAAAGCTGGAAAACACTCTTTTGTAGCTCATGGAGCTAAAAATAAATAGACTTTTCCCAAAGCAATAGAGACTGCTGAGAACTTTAATGCAACCATTTTGAAACATAAAAGTTCACACCAACTAATGTTAATATGAACTGTAGCAGAGATGTCACATATTTAAGTAAAAAAAATGTATATATGGATGTGCATTTCATTGATGCATTAATATTAAGCTCCACAGCCAAATATGCTCTGTTGTGAAGTTCTATGATCTTCCTCATCTTAGTTTGACATTTACAGCAATTATCTACCTTCTAAGTCCAGAGAAACCTCAACCATGCCAGCTTCATACTTCTTGTGTCGTACCTGACTATCTTTTTGTCTGTGAGGTGGTCTGATCATTGCAGTTCCTGTCATCAGGTTTAAGAAGGCGTTTAAAGGTCACACAGTTCATAAGGGTGAATGCACTGGGCCTCAGGTGCTTTGGCTTTGCACACACATCCCGAGGCACATGTTAACACTTTAAGACAACAGGATGCATCCAGGTTAACACCCCTTATAAACTACCAGAGCCAGGTGTGGTTCTCTGGCCTTTGCTATTTTCAAGTATGATGAAGAAAAATTGTTTAAGCTGAAATCTTGTGCTCTAGTCTGGACTAATATTTTTTAAAGGCTTCTGCACTGTAAATCCACGTTGGTACAGAGTTGTGTACTCATACGGGACCAGGTCAAGTTGGGTCCCAACCAACAAATCCCAAGCTTTGTGGGAAAAAATTGATCTGTTTTCTTTGTTTCTGTTGAGAAATGGACTGCGATTGTGATGTTTTGTTTTTTACCATGCAACACTTGGCATAGTTCTGGGCTGTCCTTGAGAGTGCCAGTAAAAATCAGGGGCAGTAGCTCCCATGATTTTGTCCTTTTTTCTTTTTTGCTTTCTAAGTGTTAGTCGGCAGAATAAATAGCAGCACGTGCCACAGGCTTTTATGTCGTAAATATTCTCCCTGAATGCTTTAACGCTTTACAATCATTCCTCTCTTTCATCTCTCACTTTCTCTTTAACAGTGGTGTGTATCTGCTTACATGTGAGGACATCCCTGCATGTGCTTGCTTGAAAGGTTATATAATTGAAAATGTATTTTGAAAGCAGAAATTATTGCTTTCACCTACACAAAGCTTAAGAGGGGAGGGGGGGGGGGTTGTTTGTTCCATGTGACTGACTTTGGCTTGTTGAGCACAATTTGAAATGCTGGACATTAAACTGCAGCTCTTGGTCAGCCTACCATAAGCTGTTTTCTAGCTAACCATCACAGGCTAAACAACTTCTTTTTTTTACCTCCACTTATCAATGGTCTAATGTACAGTGGCTTGCAAAAGTTTTCGGCCCCCTTTAACTTTTCCACATTTTGTCACATTACAGCCACAAACATGAATCAATTTTATTGGAATTCCACGTGAAAGACCAATACAAAGTGGTGTACACGTGAGAAGTGGAACGAAAATCATACATGATTCCAAACATTTTTACAAATAAATAACTGAAAAGTGGGGTGTGCGTAATTATTTAGCCCCCTGAGTCAATACTTTGTAGAACCACCGTCTGCTGCAATTCCAGCTGCCAGTCTTTTAGGGTATGTCTCTACCAGCTTTGCACATCTAGAGACTGAAATTCTTGCCCATTCTTCTTTGCAAAACAGCTCCAGCTCAGTCAGATTAGATGGACAGCGTTTGTGAACAGCAGTTTTCAGATCTTGCCACAGATTCTCGATTGGATTTAGATCTGGACTTTGACTGGGCCATTCTAACACATGGATATGTTTTGTTTTAAACCATTCCATTGTTGCCCTGGCTTTATGTTTAGGGTCGTTGTCCTGCTGGAAGGTGAACCTCCGCCCCAGTCTCAAGTCTTTTGCAGACTCCAAGAGGTTTTCTTCCAAGATTGCCCTGTATTTGGCTCCATCCATCTTCCCATCAACTCTGACCAGCTTCCCTGTCCCTGCTGAAGAGAAGCAACCCCGGAGCATGATGCTGCCACCACCGTATTTGACAGTGGGGATGGTGTGTTCAGAGTGATGTGCAGTGTTAGTTTTCCGCCACACATAGCGTTTTGCATTTTGGCCAAAAGGTTCCACTTTGGTCTCATCTGACCATGGCACCTTCTTCCACATGTTTGCTGTGTCCCCCACATGGCTTGTGGCAAGCTGCAAACGGGACTTCTGATGGTTTTCTTTTAACAATGGCTTTCTTCTTGCCACTCTTCCATTAAGGCCAACTTTGTGCAGTGCACGACTAATAGTTGTCCTATGGACAGATTCCCCCACCTGAGCTGTAGATCTCTGCAGCTCGTCCAGAGTCACCATGGGCCTCTTGGCTGCATTTCTGATCAGCGCTCTCCTTGTTCGGCCTGTGGGTTTAGGTGGACGGCCTTGTCTTGGTAGGTTTACATTTGTGCCATACTCCTTCCATTTCTGAATGATCGCTTGAACAGTGCTCCGTGGGATGTTCAAGGTTTTGGAAATCTTTTTGTAGCCTAAGCCTGCTTTAAATTTCTCAATAACTTTATCCCTGACCTGTCTGGTGTGTTCTTTGGACTTCATGGTGTTGTTGCTCCCAACATTCTCTTAGACAACCTCTGAGGCCGTCACAGGGCAGCTGTATTTGTACTGACATTAGATTACACACAGGTGCACTCTATTTAGTCATTAGCACTCATCAGACAATGTCTATGGGCAACTGACTGCACTCAGACCAAAGGGGGCTGAATAATTACGCACACCCCACTTTTCAGTTATTTATTTGTAAAAAATGTTTGGAATCATGTATAATTTTCGTTCCACTTCTCACTTGTATACCACTTCGTATTGGTCTTTCATAGGGAATTCCAATAAAATTGATTCATGTTTGTGGCTGTAATGTGACAAAATGTGGAAAAGTTCAAGGGGGCTGAATACAAGCCACTGTATGTGCTCATGTATGTGAATTAACTTAAACCTTAAGTGTCAGCAGCTACCAAACAAAAGTCTGCATAGAGTTATGTGGTATTCATAGTAAAGCTGCCACTTGGGTTGTTGAGAATGTGCAGAAGCCTTTTGTTTCTGGATAAAGTGCAGTTCAGGAATTCCAAAAATATATAAACCACAACAAGATGTGTAAAAAAGACTACATTAATAAAGAGTACATTCTATTTACTTCTATTGTATGTTAGAGAGCTTTGTATGTTTTTGTCCTTTGGTGTTACTTCTCAAATCTCTGCCTATTACCTTTTGCTTGGAATAGTTTAGGCTGGCTAAACAGACTATCTGTGCCCAATCAGCACAATCAATTAGAATCAACAATGGCAATGAAAATTACTCCTTCAGGCCCTCATGGCATAAACACTCTGCAAGCCAAACCATTGGCACATCGCTGCCAAGCTGAGACACGGCCCCGAAGAACGGGGAAGTTCCCAATACGCAGTGAAGCTGTTGGTTGTTCTGCTTATTACAAAACGTCTTCCACCCAGACGGGCTGATGATTCTGGATTGTCAGTTTTAGTCAACACTCTAATGGCCATTTAGAAAGCCAGAGAAAAGACGGCATGCTTCAGCATCAGAGAGCCTGTTTGGCGTTAACGGAGTAATGGCAGTGCCGTGTGTTGACGTAGTAGTGTAAAAGATAAGATGTTTGCTGCTGAACAAATAAACAGCTGTGCTGGAAGAGAGATTGGGGGGGGCGTGAATGAGAGAGGGCGGCTGTCGCTGCCAACCTGGAACAACAACAAGCAATCCAGCCACAACAAGCAGGCTTGATTGGACTTCATTAATGACTGAAATGCCCCAAGCTAAACACTGTTTAATAAGCTGTTGTGGAAGGAGCAACTTAAACTTTGCTGTCCCTCTTTCACAGTGCATGCATAGATACACACACTCGCTGTAATGTGCAAGTTGCAACCTGAGGTGGCAGCATTTTAGTCTGGCATTATTCTTAGTGTCACAATTTGCAGTGCAAGATAGTGAGTGTATACACATGTTTGCACATGCGCAAGGTACATTTGCATGTAGTAATATATGATTGAGAGAGTGTGTGTGTGTGTGTGTGTGTGCGTGTTCGTGTGTGTGTAATATAGGACCAGTATATTTATACCATATTTCAACCATGATACAATTTCAACCATGAAGCTTTTCACTCATGGTTCAGATTGCGATGAACCTCCTAGCCCCACCATCACCATTCTTTGCTGGGTGTCTTTGCCTCCCCATCTTTCTATCCGTCTCTGTCAGAACAGCACATTCATTGTTGGGGGAGCTACTCTGCCTTTTCATAAGGTCAGTCGGGGGCAACAGGTAGCGGAAAGGACAAGATTAATCACTTCATCTAGGACACACGGAGAGGGGTTAATAGACGGAAGGGTGGGGAGTAAGATGTGGGGGCAGAGATGAATCAAAGGGAAAACTGGGGGGAAATTCAGAGGGTATAGGAAGGGAGAAAAGTGACTGAGAATAGAGAGATAGGTAGAGACAGGGGGAAGTAATTACCATCATGAGTTTCTTTGTTGCGCTCACTGATGCATTCACTGAATGGATGCAGAGAGGCGGGGCATGGAAAGAAAGAGGTGGTCAAGTGTAATTACTTAAACGCAGGTTTGGTTTACTTTGATCCTCTTGCAGTTTATTGGGCACCCACTGTCAAACGCCCAGCTTGGTTTTGAATTACTAGTCATGCAAAGGGGGACATCATTCTTGTCTGGCCATTTATGTTGCTGGTTTTGTCCAGAATATTTTTTGCTGCCTCTGACTTTATTTTTGAACCCCTCACTTATATAAAAAATTGATCGCTTTGAATCTTCTTCCCTCAGTATAAACCATCCGCATTAAAAAATGTTGTTTTTACTGTGACCTGGTATCTAAACTGATTAGAAAAAAAAAAAAATTGAGTTTCAAATGGGGCCAGTCAAGAAAATAATTTGCATGATTCTAGTTACCAGCCCAGTTTTCAATTTTTCCCACAGTTAATTGTTTTAATAAAACATAGTTTAATCTCTACTCCAAAGCTCCCTGCACAAGCAGTCACACCAACCGCAGGTGGTCACAGATGTTAGGGGAACTGAGGGCAGTCCTGCAGATGCTGCTCTGAGTAATCACCATCAAAGTGTTCAAACTCTCGTGTCAAATCATCGTGGTGTTTAGGTCGTTTTCATCAGAAATGCCCGTCTACAAGTTTGTTATTTGCCCAATGTGTGTTAATAGTGCGCTGACATGGAAAGCTGCACCTATGGGTTGCTTTTTAGCACATCATTACATGTTGTATTACGGTTGTGCATCTTTTTATTATGGGCTTGCACACTTCAAAGAGTGAGCATGTTTTTTTGGGCATGCGAGTGTTTCCTTAAGTGTGTTTGCGTGAGCGTGCACACGTTTGTGTGTGAGTCAGTGGCCAGCTGCAGTGCACTATCCCTACCTGTGGGTGTATTTGGCTGAAATCCACTTTCTTAAGTCTGCTTTCTATTCTGTGTCACATAAATAAATACCAGCATGGTCTGTTCTCTTCCAAACCACTCACTAACATCCTTAGATCTCCCTGTAACATCTGTTGACATATAGTTTTTTTTTGTCTCCAAGTGCTTTGTGTATCTTGTGTTTCTTTTCACTTCTCAGTGCTGCAGGTTTAGAAGCACGCAGTTATCCCTAACCCACACGTTATTTTGTGCAAACCTGTGTGTTTTCATAGGCTTTATGAACTCAGATTCAGACATACTGGCTTAAACATGCACATTCAATGAAACACGCGCACACATAGAGACATAACTCAGATCGCGCTCAGACTTGCCCCAAATTCACTCAGTAGTTTTTGTAAGTCTTTGATAAGCCCGACCTTAGTTTATTGTATTTTTTCTATAAGACCAAAGGTATGTAACTGATTAGATAGAAAAATACACCCTGGAGGGGAGAGACACCCAGTGAGGAGGAGGATAAAGGTAATGTCTCTTGTCCCATCACATTCCAGAAGTGGAGCTCTAATCTTCTCTACCTCATGGGTTTAAACTGCACAATTAGCAGCAGTCTAACAGGCGCTTTTACCTGCTGGGCTGAAGCAGAAATCAGGTGTTTGGGTTCAACTCTCATTTTGTTTGTTTTCTCAGTGCCTCTGACGGAAGATGCTCTCAGAGATATGAGCTTTGATCATTGGAAAAACAAAACAGCCATAAATGGGCCCACGTACGGTACCTGTATGGTGCAGAGATCCAGACTAAGTGGCTGAAACGTCTGACTGCCACTGAATGAATTTTCATATGACAACCATAACAACATATTTCACAATTGTTCATTCATGAATTGTGAAATCGTATTTGAGTTGTTTGTTTATTATGGCTTTAACTGCGAATAGCATGTATTTGGTTGGATTCATAGTGATGAAGAATGTTTATGTTGCAGGTTTATGATGCATTGTTGCATATTGAATTTATAACGCAATAAAAAAACACAATGTAAAGAATGAAAGCATGAGAGTTTTAATTGTTTCCGTTTCCCCCCTTTCTCTGCAGTGACATATTTGATGCCATGTTCCCTGTCACCCACATTGCAGGGGAAACAGTCATCCAGCAAGGTTAGTACAAACGATTTCATTAGAAAATATCATGTTAAAACGCAGTCTTGAATGACATGTTCAGGACATTTGTATATCAGTCTTGCTTTATAATCCACAGCCCTGGAACTTTTTTATGTTTTGCACGTTGTAACCACAGAATTCAGTGTGTATGGGGCATAACTGTGGAAAAGTTTAAAGCATGGTTTGGTTATAAAGCAATATCCAAAACGTTCAGCATTTCATAGAACATAATCAATAATGGATAGATAATGGCACAACTGATAATCTACCAAGACATGGCTATCCTCCTAAGCTGACAGACCGACCAAGGAGAGTATTAGTCAAAGAAGCAATCAAGAGAATACTGCTACTGCTGGAGGAGGTGCAGAGATCATTAGCTTAAGTGGGAGAATCTTTTGAGAGGATATTTATTGGAAAAAATCTCAGAAGACATGCACAGTCTCTCTGACTGCAGGCTTAAAGGTAGTTATAGGATCCTTTTAGATAGAGCAGATGAACATGAAGACGGGGTTTCTTCCACAAGTGTTCAACTGGTGAAAGTAAAAGTAAGTAAAGAAGTAAAATACACTGAATTTGTAGGTATATTAGATTTGTGTAGCACCTTCTAGAGTCAGTGTTACACAAAATTAAGCATTAAAATATACATAAATTAAGCACAATTTGTGGTTGTAACTTTAGACAATGTGATAAAGTTAAAGAAATGCAAAATGTTTGTATTATTTGAAGTATTGCCCAAAAGGATGATTTTTTTTTCCTAATCAAGAATTTTGATAGAGAACAGTAAACTGAATTTTCTGCTAAATCCAAATAACGCCTGATGTGGAACAATTAGCTGAATCTATTTTGCTGCCAGCTCCTTGATATAATAATAAGTGACCTTGTTTTCGTACAGACTTGAACCACTAAACGACTTAAATAGAAAGGAAGCAATTAAGTCACCACTTTTACTGATTGTCCACAATGGCTTTATCTCAAAGTATACATCTATTGCACCGCCACCATTGGCCATGTTTATTTTATCCTACCACTCCCTTTTCCTCTCATTGCCCTACTCACACATTCCTCTCAACCTGAACGACTTGTTGGGTCCCTCTTCTCTGCTTTACAGACAAACCTCCACCCTAGTCACCCCCTAGACTTGGAAGGAAAACAGACCAGGATGACCAGACTGCATTTTCTTCTTGTATTTCCTTTCCTGAAACTCCTATCAAACACAACATTTATTCACATATTTTTAAAACACCAAAAACACATTCTTTTAAATCGCCCACTTTAGATAATGTCATGTTAAAACCTGCACAAAATCACATAGTGTTACAGCTGTGGAGCACCGTAAGAAATGTTCATAAACAAACACTAGGTGAAGGATAACTGCTGATGCCTCCCACCTACTCTTAAAACAGCTTTCGGGAGTATATCAGCCCTAATTTGGTGATAACAAGTCTATATTACGATGCTGGGCCCCCAGACCCAGACAGCCCATTGTTATATACACTACAGAGTGAGGTATATAAAGTGCTGATGTCATAGCTAGTGTTTAGAATACTGCAGAGCTTCAACAAGCCAACACCACTACTAACTACTTATACACTACAAAGATCTAACAAGGGGTATCACTGTAAAGAGTGAACAGTAGTTATCATGGCATTTAAAATGGTTTTACTCTGTTTTCTACCTGTAGTTTTATCAGCTGTTTATTGAAGTTTTATCATTGGGACTAGTCCTTCTGACAGTAAAAACATTCAATATTTTTATGCAGGAGCTTCTTAAAAAGCTATAAAACAGTAGCTCGGACAGGGTGTGGCTCCCAAACCAGCCCCCCCCCCCCCTTAGTGCCTGAATGACATAACAGAAACTTGCACTGGTTCTAGCCTTGCAAGATATGCTAGCACAACTAAAAACATAATTTACAGGGATTGAACGTTAAAAAAATTATGCATTTTGTAAAACAGCAAGTTTATGTGACACATACAGTATGATGTATTGTCCCAGACAGTGATTAATAATTTATATCCAGTTAATGGTACAGAACTTACATTTATTGTTTCTATCTCAACAAGGTTCTATTCAAAAAGTTGCTTCTAGCCAGTGTCTGCTGTTTTTGGACTGAATCACTTAGTTGTAGTTTCTTAAACCCCTTTCAAACAGGCCATGAAAATTGGTAATTTTCCGGACTTTGTCTGTTTTGCTTTTGTGTCTGAAAGCAATCTTCCGGACTTTGTCCGGATACCCTTTACCTGTAATTTTACGGCTGAAGACCTAACAGGAGCGGACTTTTCGCGGTATGGTGTTTGCATTCACACTGTCAGGTAATGTTCCACGAAAGCTGGAGGGGTGTGGGGCGGTGGGGAAAAGGGGAGGGGGCAGGGAACGCTGTGAGCGCACACATATTTTCCTTTCAGCTTTTCATCAATGTCTCTTCAGCGTTTCCATGTGCACAAAATTGCACACATCACAAAGACGAGCACTGCGAGTAGATCTGCTGTTTCGTCTACCATCTTTGCAATAATGCATTTGTTTGGGGAAATGACGTACGCCCGCCACACTAAGTTTACGTAATATCCACCTAGAAGGATCGCGCTAACACCCCAATAATGAAATTCTAGGTACAAACCCCCCTGGAAATCAACAATGTAACCCATGTTGTCCCTTGGTTAGTTATCGGTATATATGAAAATGTTTTTCTGTTGAAACAAGACCACATGAGGTATCTCACCTTCTGTGAGTATGTATGTCTGTGTGTGTTCATGTGTGCAGGTTCTGGTTAAATATTTGTCTGCACTCTCGAGCAAAAGACACAAAACAAAGACCTGGTCACCAAAGTGATAAAAGACAGGAAGAGTACAAGAAAAGGCAGACACAGTTTGAGGAAATTGAAAGAGGGATAGATGAGATGAAAGAGAGAGAGAGAAGAAGAAAAATTATGGCAGGGCCAGGTTGCAGCAGGTTTGTCAGAATATGTTTGTGTGCATGGCTCTTAAGGGTCTTTTCAGGGGTAGGCTTTCAGACAGACAACGAACATTTCGTGACAAATAGGGCACTATGATTAATGAGCCCTCCAATCCTCAGTATTAATTAGCCGTGTGAACTTCTGTGAACTTTGCTCACATGGTGCTCTCCACATTTTAGGTCTTCAGGTGAACGTAGATCAAAAATACACACTAAGTCGCACCCCTACTTGTACCAAAAAGTTGCACCAATATAAATACTCCTCATTTGGAAGCATTTAACCCACTTTTAAATATAAATTCAGTTATCTGTTATCATTTTTTGTTATCCAGCCTAGATGCTTTTAGAAGATATTACCCACATATCCCATTCATCTCTTTCAGAGTTTACTTTAAAAGCTGAGCTCTTTTATGACAGTGATACAATTAGACCGCATTTCGTGGATTGAACGTTGCTTTTGAAGTATCAAGCAACCACCTGTAGTTAGGCATTGCTGCACTGTTCTCTTCCAAACCACTAAGGTGTTAAAACTTTGCATGTTCAGGCACTTATGTTTCAGAGTTTCCGCTATTAAACCAAAGTAATGAATACTGTCGTTGCTGCAACTTTCTACTGGCAAGAGCCCGTTAGCACAAAGTTATTGGCATGCCTTGTGAAGTATGTATTTTCAAGTAGGCAGTAGCACTTTTAGCGCTACCCACAAGCTTTGAGCCATTTAATGTATAAGGAGCCAAAGATATTTGTTCTTTTATTTATTTCATTTCTTTTTTGGAGAAGGAGACAAATCTTCAGTTTTGCAGTATTATTTTTTAAGAGTGAAGTTCTTTGCATTCATGGTTTATTTAAACCATTTTAGTTTATATTACAGGTTTAAAATTATAGCTCATTTAGGGTAAGTACCACAGTAAAACTAAGTCTTGCTCCAGCAAGTCTGTATTTGAATCCAGCCCAGGCCTTTTTGTTGCACATAATCCTATATTACTTCTATCTAATATAATTCAGGACTTATTTGTCTAGAATATTTGATACATTTTACAGGAAATTAAGTAAATTAGACTGCATGCCTGTTAATTGCGTTCTTTGTTATAAGCTCATGATTCCTCCTCTCTCCTCTTCAGGCGATGAAGGAGACAACTTCTATGTGATTGACCAAGGTGAAGTGGACGTAAGTGTCTGGCACACACAAACACAAACACACACCTCTGAGTAAAGTGTTGCTATCTTCTGTCTGAACAATGTGAACATGTGGTTGAAAGGTGAACTGTGATAAGATGTCTACATGAAGATGTCCAGCAATGTCTAAATGTCTTTGAAATGTTAAGGTTAATGAAACAAGCCAACCTTGTCTTTAATGGCTTAGTTTAGGGAAAATTTGTACAGGATGTAGGGTCAAACAACACTAAATTTATTCTCTGGTTTTTGTCAAGCTTTAACCTTGTTTTATTAGCTTTCCTGCCGTGTGTCTGTGTAAGAGAGCAGACACTCTTAAACAGGATTCTACTAATATTTTAACCAAAATATTATTAACAAACAAGCTTAGCTTCTTGTATTAGCAATCAGCATGATTAGCTCTGCTACAATTAAAAAACAGCAGTGATGTGTATTTTTGAAAATTTTATATATTTACCTAGATTTCTAAATTCAACATGTTCAATAACAAACACAGCTTCATAGAGCTTCATAGCACTTGTGCTGTAATGCATTGAGCCTTCCTGTTATCTGCAAAAAGTCTAGCTCTTTTTCATCAGTCGTAGAAAATACAGTTTATTTCTAAATATGTTTTTGCATTTTGAAAGAATTCCCGTTGGAGGTTTACCAATGTTAATTTTTATTCATCTGTTTTTAAAGATAGTTTATAAAACAAGATTGTGACCTTCCTTCTGTAATGTTGTTGAGATACAATTGCCCCCTTATACATGGGCTGAACTGCCTTTATGTTTTGTCCTCTTTAAAGTCTGGTTCTGGTCTGATGACAATCTGAACATGGCACTTCAGAGGTGAGCCCCCCTTGAAGGCTACCAAATTGAGAAGATCTATTGTCTTTGCGAGCCTGACACCAAGCGATAGACTTAAGTGGAGAGATAAAACAGGAGCTGATGGAAAGTTAAACAGGAAGTGAACTTATCAGCTTACTGCAGCGAGCAAAAAACCCCACCTGGATAAGAGAAGAGAGGCAGGTTGAGAATCTTTTTTCAGGTTTCCAACATCAGTAATCCATCCTAAATTGAATGCAGGAAGTAAAGCACTGAGATGCTACCTATTCTTGATGTTTTGACTGGCATTGTTTCAGATTGTGTCTTATTGATGTAATTAGATAAGTGATCTGAACTATAAGCCACTATAGCCACAATTTTCCACAAAACCTCATTCAGTTTTTGGACTGAAGCATAAGGTTAATTTAGTTAGAGGAGAAGGATTTTAGTAGAAATTTGATTATTACTCTTGTAAGATATCGTGCTGAACAGGAACTTGTTTAATACTGTTACTGGTTTCTATTAAGAAGACAAAGACATTATAAAACCAAGCTAAGCTTAATGGAATATTGCTCTGTGCAAAAGTCTTAGTCCCCCTAAAAATTTGTCCAGAGAAACAGGCATGATTTGTCCACATTTAGAACATGTCTTCAATGCTCTAGAGTCCAGTGGCACTGTACTTGCACTACTCCATCACAGGCCTTGAGTTGCACCTGGTAATGTACATTTTGGAAACAGCTGCTTGGCCCTGAAAGCCATTACATGAAGCGATCTATGGACTCATCCTGAGCTAACCATGAAAGTTACCTATTCTTTCACAAATGATTGTGGAAACAGTCTGCATGCCGAGTTGCTGGATTTTATGGTCCTATGGTTGTGGAAGGGATTGGAAGACTTAAATGTATGTAGTCTATAAAGGAGTATTAAAAACATTTCTACATAACTGCTGGTAAATAAAATGTTATGGCTATATTTTAGTTTTTTCACCACAAATAGTTAAATATTTACTCAAAATCCCTCCATCTTTCAAATTTGTTCTCTAATTATGATTCCTATTTTGCATTTTATTCTAACATAGCCGAGCTTAAATGAACATATTTCCACTTGTTCCTAAAGCTTTTCATGAAGTTGTTTTGACTCAACAGCTGCAGCATCCCGCAGCTGCAGCTTTGCTCTGCCTTGATTGCTCCTCCTTCAATGTGTTAAACCAGATGTGTCCTGCTCACCAGTGAATCTGCTCCCACAGAGTCTTTTCTGCTTGCACCCAAGCTGTGGGAAGACTATCCTCAAGCTCACCTCCCTCCCTTGCCAAACCTCACCCTCTTCTACATCTACTTCACCTCATATCCCTCTTTTCCATCCCTTACAGACAGCGGCTGCATCCCAGCCACAGCCCTGGCACTAAACTGTGTCAAGAACAGTGCAGAGGTTACAAGAGTGTGGAGATGTCTCTCATTAGACGGGGGTGTAAATTAGCCAGCGTCTCATAAACTGCCTGAAAGTTGCTACTAATGTAATCCCATCTATGTCTGCACACAAATCTAGCTACTTTAAAACCTTGGCTTTTATCTTAGAGAAACCAGCATAGAGGAATTTGTAAAACACTTGGTTACATACTTTTAACCCAACATACTTTTGTTTTGCAAACTAAGTAACTCTAAGCACTAATTCATGCTCATATCCTTATTCATGATCATATCCTCATTGTTTTGGCTTTCATTGATTTTGTTTCTTATCTACTACCAGCCACACAACTCTGCTCATATTTAGGGAAATACTTGTTTGTAACACATGCTTTATTTCAATCTTTCTTTATAGAGCTGCACTTACTGTTACCTAAACTTCTAATTTACTTGACTACTCAAGGGAGCTGAATGAAAGTTGCTATTAGTTTGCAAGTACAATTGTAAAGACAAAATAATTACCACCTGAGAACAGGATTGGAAACTGTCGTAAAAATACCACCACGAGTCCGCTCTGATATAACGCTTTTGCATCGTTTGGATAATTGCTCTCCGAAGCTTGACGTAACCACAGTCAGTAGTCTGCATCTCTTTGAACCGAATCCAGCCGGTAGTGATGGATGGGTCCCCGGTGGTCGCCCTTAGAGTCTGAATAATGTCTTCCAACTATTCTGGTAGTTTACAGCAGTGAGCAATGTTATAAACCCTCCTTCTGTTTCACTCCCTCCTTTCTTTCTGTGTTATTAAGTCAACAAGATAGTGGATAGCGTGTTGACAGTTGAAACCATAACGGCCCCTAAGACGGCCTCAATGAGCCTCACTGTGGTTGTATTGTCTGTAGAGCTCTACCTGCGGGTCTAAATAGAGCTCTGCATGTGCACAATCAACACGGTGAGTGTGTAAAAGCTTTTAACATGAGGATAGACCTAAAAAAGTTGGCAGACCTATCTGACTTAGTGACTTTCCGATCACAGGAAAGACTTAAAAAGAGACATAGAAAAAAAGGATAGATTCGCTTTTAGAGGGGCTCCAAAAGTCAGAGTGCAACTGATTGGGAGTTGTAGGTATTCTTTGAAGCTGGCAATCCTATGACCTCTCCATCCCATCTCTACAGGTTTATGTGAATGGTGAGCTGGTGACCAATATTGGAGAGGGGGGAAGCTTTGGTGAGCTGGCCCTGATCTATGGGACTCCCAGAGCTGCCACCGTCAAGGCCAAGACTGATCTTAAACTGTGGGGAATCGACAGGGACAGCTACCGCCGCATCCTCATGGTATGTATGCAAACAAACTGAAATACAGTATGCTCTATGATATAAGGAAGTAACAACTCTGGTAACACACTGAATGCTAACCAGTTTGGGTAAAGCCGATGTTGCTGTTATAAATTCTACTTTGAATTGGCCAAATCTCCAGTCTTTAAAGGTCTCGTTCACATGTTTTTTTCAATAAATTTACTGTTGTCTCTAGTTTTAATTAATGCCTTGTGAGTCATTTTCTGTGAAAAAAAATCCTCTCTTGCTCCTGTTTCAAGAGGTTGCAGTTTGTCGGAGGAGTGGGTCAGGGGAAAGGTCAGGATTTCAAGTCTCACCCAATAATATTAATGATATCCAAACGTCTGGCCTCTGATTGGCTGACAGCAGTACGACCGTTATTCTGCCTCCAAACAAATAACTACAAATTCCTACAGTTTCTGCCTCAGCTTCTCTTTCTTGGGTAAAAAATGCAAAGCTGATATCTATGTCCACTAATAACACAGCCTTCCTATGGGCGGTCTCAATTCAAGGTAGGCAAGACCATGGATACTAATTTTCTCTGTGACATAGATGAACTGGCTTTTTCTGACTCACTCGATTTTGCCCTCTATTTCCTTTCTGTGGCTAATGCAGGCAATGTGGGTTGAAGAAAGTGTTAATGTGCAGCATGTAGATGCAGCCCAGAAAGACCGATCATAATTCAAAAAGAACAAGTATTACTCAGTTTCTCAGTGAATGAGACCTTTAAAACAACTTCATTCCTCAGCTAGCACATATCGGTTTTGTGTATCAATAGTAAAATACAGTACATTACATTTTTTTATAATTAACTGAATATCAAATTCTAGAAATTGGAAATAGAGTCCTTTGCAAAAGTATTTTAAATTATTAAGCCAAGCAGCTCAATGTAGTATGTGATTGTGAAGTGGAAGGAAAGTGATACATTCAATTCAGCTTATTTATATAGCGCCGATTCAGAACAAATGTCATCTCAAGGCACTTTACAAGAAAAGTAAATACAATCAATACAATCATACACACATTCCAATCAGTTTAAAAGTTTTCTATTTAAGGAATCCCAGCAGATCACATTGAGTTTTTGCCATCTGACCTCGAGTTTGTGACTTGAGGTTGTGCTCCATTAATGCAGACTCCAACCACAACAATACCTCATACAGAGCAAGCATGTAGTAACAATGGAGAAGAAAAAACTCCCCTTTAACTGGAAGAAACCTTCAACAGAACCTGGCTTAGTACGAGCGGCCATCGGCCACGATCGTCAGGGGGTTTGAGAAGACAGTGCAGAAACACAGAAAGAACAGAAGAACAGATGTAAGAGTACCTTCTATATTAAAGAAAGTGAAAAGTTGATAACAGGACACAGAGGATGTTCAGTTACTGGGAGCATCATCCCAGTTGATGCCCCCCGTCCAACAGGGCATTGCAGCTTAACAGGATAACAGGTGTAGCTTCTATGGAGAGGATAACACAGAGAAAAAACAAACTTAACAGTTGAAATAACAGCAAAAAATACAACTGGATAGTAGTAGAAGAGAAAAGTAGCAGAATGAAGAAAAGTGGTAAGTCTGTCCTTCAGCAGTCTGAGCTTATAGCAGCATAACTACCGAGATAGCTCAGGACGACTTAAGCTACGTACTCACACTATAAGCTTTATCAAAAAGGAAAGAGTGTCTGCTTAACGGACTAAAGCTGGGAGCTGGTTCCACAGGAGAGGAGCTTGATAACTAAAAGATCTGCCTCCCATTCTACTTTTAGAAATCCTAGGAACTACAAGTAAACCTGCAGTCTGAGAGCAAAGTGCTCTGTTAGGAACATATGGAACAATTAGATCTCTGATGTATGATGGAGCTTGATTATTAAGGGGTTTATATGTAAGAAGGAGGATCTTAAATTATATTCTGGATTTGACACGGAGCCAAAGATGGGAGGCTAAAAGAGAAGAAATGTGTTTTCTCTTTTAATATTCATCAGAACTCTTGCTGCAGCATTTATATATATATATATATATATATATATATATATATATATATATATATATATATATATATATATATATATATATATATATAGTAAAAAGAACTGGTCCAATCACAGAACCCTGTGATACTCCACAAGTAACCCTTTAGTGTGAAGAAGATTTATCATATACATAAACAACCTGGAGCCTGTCGGACAAATATGATTTAAACCAGCCTAATGCTGTTCCTTTAAACCCTGCAACATGTTCAAGCCTTTCTAAGAGAATATTATGGCCGACTGTGTCAAAAGCAGCTCTAAGACCAAAACAGAACATGATATTTTATTATTATTATTATTTGTTTGCCAATAAAATCTGAAAAGGTGGTGTAGATTTGTGTTCAGACCTCTTTATGCACCATCCCTGTGATTAAACTTGATGGTGGTGATGTCATACTGTGGGATATTTTACTTCAACAGAGACAGAGTGGACGAGAAGATCGATGGAGGTAGATAAAGGACAATCCTGGAAGAAAACCTGTTAGATGTTGTAAAAGGCTTAAAACTTGTGGAATTGTTCAGATCAAATATATTCACATATTAGAATGCCCCAGTCAACTTACAGACATAAGTCCAAATGAAAATCTATAATCAGACAGGTTTTCTTACACAAATGCCATCTATCCAATACAACTGACCCTGAGCTGTTTTACAATGATGAATGGTCAACATCTTCAATGTCTCTTTAGCAACTTCCAAGAGGATTTCTTACAAGATTGTCCAGTACTTAGCTCCATCCATCTTTCCATCAGGTTGTACTAGCTTTTCTGTCTCTGCAAAAGAAAAGCATCCTCACAGCCTAATGCAGCCTCCACCATGCTTTGCTGTTGGGAGGGTGAGTTCACCATAATGTGCACTGTTGTTACTTTTCAAATCAAATTACACACAGGTGGACCTTATTTACTAATTTAATTGCTTGCAGTGTTTTTTACTCAGGGCTTTCTTACTGCTACAGTTGAATGCTTTTAATATTTTTATTTGTAAATAATTTTGAAAACCGTCTATCATTTTTCATAAACTTATAGCCATTCTGCATATATTGTGTTCCTCTAAAACATAAAATCCCAATAAGATGAGCTTCAGTTTCTAGTTGTAATGTGACAAAATGAAACACTTCCACACTTGTCACGGTGAAGATCCATTTTAAACATTTTATTAGTTTTTAATTTAAAATAGGTTAAAATTTGAAATTGTAATAAAGAAAGAAGTTTCATTAAACCTTAAGACTGCAGAATAAGATAAGTAATGCTGTTATTGAATGCTGAAGTACTTTAAATATGATATGTGTGCACTCGCATAACATATTCTGCAGCAGGTCCTCCACGCTCTCTCATGCTCTTTTGCTTCCAATATTTCCTCCCACTTAGCCACTTAAAACTTCTTAAACACTCATAGCACCTGCTTTCATTTACATGCGCATTCTGATAAATTCATGCACACGAAAGAGTTTAACCTCCCTTTTTAATATCTTCTTAGATCTCCTCTTAGATGAAGAAAGCGAAAAAAGTTAAAGCAAAGAGTTAGTGTGGGGGGGCTGAAGAGGAGAGAAAGGGTCAATTCTAATGCCTCTACATGCACTTCCCACTCCGGGAGCTTATCTAGTAGGAATGTCTAAATGTTTAAAGTGGAAACATTAGGTGCTCTGCCCTGCCTGTCGCACTACCAGACATATTTTTGTTCTGTGAGAATGACTAATTACTGCAGATGTCTGAGTGTATCTTTGTGAGATCTCCTTGTACAGCTAAACACGACCTCAGACTTTCCTAACACTTTATTTCAAATAAATTAGTCAGACACCAATTAACCTTCCTAATTCCTGTGTGTATCTAAACTTTGCCATCGCCAGCAGTAAAAATTCTGTTTTATGTCAAACAGAGCTTGGGGAGATGGAAGAAGGTCTTTTTTTCTTGAGAAGGGGAATTTAAGCTCATTGTAAAGTTGGCAGCAATCTGCCTAACACTCATGTCACCTCTTAAGCGCATAGTTAAAGTGACGGCTCAGTCCGCCCGGGTAACCTTTCTTTGAGCGGATTCTAGCTCTCTGGAGCTCTCATTCCTTCGTTCTTTGCAGCAGCAGCAAGAAGAGGGGTGGCGGGTTTGAAAACAGAATTCAATTACATTAACCTGTAGTTAATTATTGCTGTCAATGATTTGTAAAGCTGTTTTTACAAAGTGTGGTATTCTGGCAGGGTCTTCGGCCAATACAATGAGCATTCTCTCTTTGTGTAAAAATATGTGTGTGTTTCCCAGTAAAAAATTACGCTGAGTCTCTGGGTCTGCAGCTAGTTAGCGCTGAGGTTGAAAAGTGCATTGGCACTGCTGTTTGACTTTTTCACATCTGCTCCCCTGTCCTCTTTGTCTTCATAATGTTCAAATTAAAAGATAAAGTGAGATTTACCCACGGTTAAATTGTCCCTGATCCATTTGATTTCAAGACAAACTGATTTGTAGAATTTTGCAAAATTTTGCTTTCATGAAATGTTTTGTGTGCCTTAGTCTTAAGCTAAAATATATTTCTAAACAAATTCCAAGGTTTTATTTCGCGAGTCAAGCCTGTTTACTGTTGGGGTATGGTCCAGCCTCCATAGCACCCTAAATTTGATTAGGAGCGAACTGAAAATGGATCGATGGGTGTTGTTGAACTAAACTAGATAATTAAATTAGGTATCACAACCGGGACAAAAACACAATCTGTTCATTAAGATACAATGAGAACACAAGGGGCCCTAATGGTGTAAGCATATCCACTGCTTTAATCCAATCCAATGCCATTTCTATCAATAAAGAGAATTTAAGGAAAAACATTAAGACATTTGAACCTGTTATACATGCATATACTTGTCACAGTGTTCTTTCATTCTAACATTCTCAGATCCATATCACCCTTTGATATCCATCTCGCATTTCAGCAACATGCAAACTTTTGTTAATTCAATTTATATTAATTTCAGCGTAGTCTTTCTACACATCTGATACTGTGGAATTGGTAATTTGATCTCTAGCTTAGCAAATCATCCACCCATTTTTTAAAATAAATGTTGAACAATTCGGTGGCATGACTGCCGGAACCTAGAGACACCATGTATATTATCAGTGTTGTAGCAAGCTTTTCAAAACTGTGGGGGATGCAAGTTGGATTGTAACTTTCAAAACACGCGGGGGGATTTATGAGCTACCTTGACAAGGTCTATCTCTTAAAATCTAATGTGAATTGTTTTTCACTCATCACTCAAGAAATATATAGATGTATGAACTAAAATGCACAATGTTAGATAACTGAATATTCTTAGGCTACCAGGTAGAAGTGTGTATTTTATCAGATGTTTTTCTTGAACATTTTATTTTGTATTTCTGCCACAAGGTGCAGCAATTTGATTTGCTGGCTGTGATTGGTTCTTTTTCATCCAAAATAATCTTTTTCATTTTTTTTGTAATAACACAGTATATTTAAAAATGGAGCTCATAAGAAAGAAAATACTTTATTTTCTATTTTGCCTTTTTTATTTAAATGTCAGCAGAACTGAAGTGGGCACAAAGTACCAAAAAAGCTGTTACTGATTCTTGAGTGCAGTATTATACAGAATACACAAATTGGATGAAAAAGATGTCTTTGTGATTGGCTGGTGGTGTGGTTCATTTATATGGAGCCTGTTGCGTGCCATGTCTGAAAATGTTATGTCGTAAAATGCTGTTCCCTTGGATTATCAATCCATGTGCAAGGATTTCTTAATCTGTTCCCTCAGTTTGCAGAAATCGTAGGTACGGTTTCGGCATGCTGGTCTCCAACACCACAAACTGTGGTTAAGTGGAAATGACCGACCGACGTTTGCACTCTCTTAACCATAAAAAATTTATATTTATGACATATCTATTGCTTTTACATACATATATCCATAATAAATATGTTATAACTCTACAAGAGATTTTTGGAGATAGATTCAAATGACCTCATAATACCAATCTGGGATATGCTGTTGTCTCATTTTCAGAAATAAATTTTTCCCAGATCCTCAGAGGTGACAACAAACTCTTTGAATTTTGTTAAAGAATCATATATACTATAACCAGAAAAGAAATCATGATTTTACTATTGATTTTTTGAGACAGGCCCAGCTAAATTGTGTTGTAATCGTCATCCAAAATATGCTAATTTCTCTGTCCATTTGTTCCATTTGTAGCCTATAATTATAATTATGTATGTATGTATGTATGTATGTATGTATGTATGTATGTATGTATGTATGTATGTATGTATGTATGTATGTATGTATGTATGTATGTATGTATGTATGTATGTATGTATGTATGTATGTATGTATGTATGTATGTATGTATGTATGTATGTATGTATGTATGTATGTATGTATGTATGTATGTATACATACACAACGGCAACTGTCGCATTGAATATGTAAATGTTCATCACAACAGTAAGATCAGTCAAAAACATCATGATTGCATGCTATGTAATTTTATGTTAGTAAAATTATGAAGTACCTACTATGGATATAGCATATGTAGCTATGTGAAAGTAATAGGTATGTCATAAATGTACTTTTTTATGGTTATACTTCTCATTTTCTCTTCACTTCAGTGTTTTTGCCTGCTAGGGCCCTGACTCTATTACCGTAATGTACTTTGTATGTGTGAAGCTAATCTTTAAGAGAGAGCAAACGTCAGCCGGTTATTTCCAAGTTTCGGCTCTCTTGACCGCATGCTGTGGTCTCGGAGAGCAGCATGCCGAAACCGTACCCACGAGTTCTGCAAAACAAGGGAACGGATTGAGAAATTTGTGCGTTGATTCATAAACCAAGGGAGCAACATTTTACGGCATCAAATTATATTTTCAGCACAGAGCGCATAAACGAGATGTAAAAGGGGCAAAGGAGTGGAACGCAGGCGAGTGCACAGAGCATTCGGAGCTGGAGTTTTGTATGCCAGAACATGTATTAAGATTGAAACAAGCATATGGCGTCACACTACAAAAATATTGTTTGTTCACAGAGAAATATGCACTTTCATTAGTCGCTCTCAGGTTAGGGCAACTGTTTTAAAGCCATGCAGTTTTTGAGCAAAACTGCTGGAAAAGTGTGCGACGTCTATGTATATTATACATATGTCCAACTGCTATTACATTTTAATTAATGCTCCACAAGTATCAGAGCAATGACAAGATCATTTGCTGAAGTTACATAGTGTTTCTCTAAACATACGACAACTCAAAGTCCTTTTCACGCTAGAGCTATATTCACCAGCATTGATTAGTAGGCAACTTGGGGTAACATGTCTGGCCAAAAGAGCCTCGACAGGTGGCAGAGGAACTTGGAATGGAACCCACAACTTTTTGATTTCCAGACATCTACTTTTGCCTATGAGCCACAGCCATCCTAATACCATTATTTCCCTGTTACACTCTGCAGACTAATGAAGATTTACTCACCTCAACATACCACATGCTTGAAGTGGCTAACATAGTAATGGAGTTGGATCTACTTTCTGATTGACTTAGCTAATACTTATTTGATCACGTCCAGCTAGTCATAAACTATGCATAAAGCATTTAACTTTCAGCCAAAGGTGGTCAGACAATCATTAGATTTAGATTAGGAGGAAAATTAGACATGACATTGAAGCAAATAGAACATACTTTGTCCTTAGTGTTAGTGTTAATTTTGCACCCTTCATCCCAACACACACCCAGCATGTCACTGTGGCAGATCATAAAGAATACATGTACGCCATGTATGCAAGACGACTTAATGTCTCAAAAAATGTTCTCCATTTACACCAACACAATACCCACTTTTAGATCCACCAATGTCCTTGGCAAGATTAGAAACTGTGTGACTCCTGCTTAATTCATAATAAATCAATAATGTGATTTCAATAATTTGTTTAAATAATTTTTTTATGAATTTATTATTTGTTTCAATTATTTTCAATATTTTTTGAATGTGGCCTAACTGTCCTTTGTTAATACACTCAGGCCAGGTAGTTGGCAACAGAACTACAAATGTGCACATAAACGTAGTGCCATTAACATAGCTGAGCCCCCTAATATATGATCTTTAGTTATGACTTGTCCCCTTCAGTGAAACAATTGGTTCCCAACTTGCTGAAGGTCAGAACGTGTTTTAAAATAGTTTTGTTCATTTGCAAAATAGCAACACACTTCTTTGATTATGTAATGAATGAAAATTTCTTTGTATGACACAGAACTAGTAAACACAGACCTGGTCTCAACAAATGATTCTATGTTTTATGTGATTACAGGATTTTGTTTACAAACAAAAAAGCTTATGCTAACAAACTGATCTGTTTTCTATTATTATGGTATTCCCTGCAGAAGGAATCACTGTCTGGGGTTTGAACAGCAAACAGATGAGTACCCTGAATCAAACAACATAAGCAAACGGAAATAAATAAACATCAAATCGCAGCTACCATAATGTCCATGACAGATGAAACACTGCTGTGCATATTTGCAACATGCTTCAAAATGAAATGCTGAAATGATGAAAGGCTTAACTGATACAAATATAATGTAATTATCAAAGTGACTACTGTTGTTGACTCCAGGACAAAGGATGTACACTATAGTACCTTCCCTCCAAACACTGGTCCTGCATGGACATCTTTTGTGGTTATTTAATGTTGGTCAGTGCTTGTCTTTATTTAGCTGAGAAAAATTTCATAGAAATTGGACTGTTTTTTGTAGTTCTCCAAATTTAGCCTAAACTAAGACATTGAAAGTCAGCCTTGGTTAGCCCTTTTTAATCAATCCCAACCATCTTTCAAGCATATGTGTACATCAATGGATGGCTTTATGTAGACGTCTTTTAGCTGTTTAGTTTTCATCCATGTTTTCATATTATTTAGACACAAGGACGCATCATTTTTTCAAAGTCTCATCACTGAAAATTTACTTGGGAGCTAAAAAGAGTTCACCTACTTTCAAACTAAATCTATGTTCATGAAAAAAACTTGATTTAAATAGCACTGTTCACAGATAATCCTTGCTAAATTCTTCACAGAAAAGTAAATGAATTAAGTACACAATAATGTACAGCCCATAAAATAAGGAAACAGCCCTGACAGCCCAAGTCTAACAGATCATTGGAATAAAAATGTCTTTAGCTACCTTTAAAAAAAAGAAAAAATGGATCTACATATTCAAAGCTCTAAATACCAGCAATGCAATCTAGATTCTTGTTGCCACTGTTTGGATGGATAGATTTAGCTCAGGTAGTCCTGAAGCAGGTGTGAGGTACCATTGAAAGTTTCTGTCTATATAAAGCCTTCAATGTTAAGATTGAAGTTATTTAATTAATTTTAAAACTTAAGATTGTTTAACAGTGACATGACTTTAAAACAGTGGTTATATGAATTTGTGTGTTTGAGCAACATAGTCTTGTAGAAGAGCGCTACATTCCTCTTAAAGAGTTTAAGTTCTGCTCTGCTTCATCAGAAAGTGTGTCTACAATTCTGAGTCAGGGCTTCTAGCACAGTTGAAATTTACAGAGGTGCTGTTTAATAGCAGAGACAGCGATATCTGATGTGATAATTGAAATTATAGTCAGAACAAGTATAGTATTTAAGTCAGAAATAAAACTTCCGTAAACATCTTTGGATTGCTGAATCATTTGACCTAAGGAAAGAATGTATAAAAACAAGACAGGTCCCAGAACAAAACCCTGAGGAACTCTCCACGACAGCCACATAGATTCGGAAATGATGATGTAGCTATCCATCCATCCATCCATTTTCTTCCGCTTATCCGGGGTCGGGTCGCGGGGGCAGCAGCCTAAGCAAAGAGACCCAGACTTCCCTCTCCCCAGCAACTTGTTCCAGCTCCTCGGGAGGAACCCCAAGGCGCTCCCAGGCCAGCCAAGAAACATAGTCCCTCCAGCGTGTCCTGGGCCTTCCCCTGGGGCTCCTCCCGGTGAGACGTGCCTGAAACACCTCACCAGGGAGGCGTCCAGGAGGCATCCTGACCAGATGCCCGAGCCACCTCAACTGACTCCTCTCGATGTGGAGAAGCAACGGCTCTACTCTGAGCCCCCTCCGGATGACTGAGCTTCTCACCCTATCTCTAAGGGAGAACCCAGACACTCTGCGGAGGAAACTCATTTCAGCCGCTTGTATCCGTGATCTCGTTCACCACCCAGAGTTCGTGACCATAGATGAGGGTAGGAACGTAGATCGACCGGTAAATCGAGAGCTTCGCCTTTCGGCTCAGCTCTCTCTTCACCACGGCAGAGCGGTAAAGCGCCCGCATAACTGCAGATGCCCCACTAATCCGTCTATCGATCTCCCGCTCCATTTTTCCCTCATTCGTGAACAAGTCCCCCAGATACTTAAACTCCTCCACTTGGGGAAGGACCCCATCCCCGACCTGGAGGAGGCACCCCACCCTTTTCCGGCTCAAGACCATGGCCTCGGATTTGGAGGTGCTGATTCTCATCCCAGCCGCTTCACACTCGGCTGCGAACAGCTCCAGCGAAAGCTGTAGATCACGTTCCGATGAAGCCAACAGGACCACGTCATCTGCAAAAAGCAGAGACCCGATCCTGAGGCCACCAAAACGGATCCCCTCAACGCCTTGGCTGCGCCTTTTGATCCGGTCCATAAAAGTTAGGAACAGGATCGGTGACAAAGGGCAACCTTGGCGGAGTCCAACTCTCACTGGAAACAAGCCCGACTTACTGCCGGCAATGCGAACCAAACTCTGGCACCGGTCGTACAGGGACCTAACAGCCCGTATCAAGGGGCCCGGTACCCCATACTCCCGGAGCACTCCCCACAGGGCCCCCCGAGGGACACGGTCGAACGCCTTCTCCAAGTCCACAAAACACATGTAGACCGGTTGGGCGAACTCCCACGCACCCTCCAGGACCCTGCTGAGGGTGTAGAGCTGGTCCAGTGTTCCACGGCCAGGACGAAAACCGCATTTTTCCTCCTGGATCCGAGGTTTGACTATCCGTCGGACCCTCCTCTCCAGAACCCCTGAATAGACCTTACCAGGGAGGCTCAGAAGTGTGATCCCCCTGTAGTTGGAACACACCCTGTGGTCCCCCTTTTTAAACAGGGGGACCACCACCCCGGTCTGCCAATCCAAGGGAACTGCCCCCGATGTCCACGCAATATTGCAGAGCCGCGTTAACCAACACAGCCCCACAACATCCAGAGCCTTGAGGAACTCCGGTCAAATCTCATCCACCCCCGGAGCCCTGCCACCGAGGAGGTTTTTAACGACCTCGGCGACCTCAGCACCAGAGATTGGAGAGCCCGACCCCAAGTCCCCAAACCCTGCTTCCAGATTGGAAGGCGTGCTGGTGGGATTGAGGAGGTCTTCGAAGTATTCCACCCACCGACCCAAAACGTCCCGCGTCGAGGTCAGCAGCACACCATCCCCACTGTAAACAGTGTTGGTGGCAGACCGCTTTCCCCCCCTGAGACGCCGGATGGTGGACCAGAATCTCTTCGAAGCCGTACGGAAGTCGTTTTCCATGGCCTCTCCAAACTCCTCCCACGCCCGAGTTTTTGCCTCAGCAACCATCCGAGCCGCATCCCGCTTGGCCTGTCGGTACCTATCAGCTGCTTCAAGGGTCCCACAATCCAAAAAGACCAGGTAGGACTCCTTCTTCAGCCTGACAGCATCCCTTACCGCCGGTGTCCACCAGCGGGTTCGGGGGTTGCCGCCGCGACAGGCACCGACCACCTTGCGGCCACAGCTTCGGTCAGCGGAACATGGTCCACTCGGACTCAATGTCCCCCGCCTCCCCCGGGACGTGTTGAAAGTTCTGCCGGAGGTGTGAGTTAAAGCTCCTTCTGACAGGAGACTCTGCCAGACGTTCCCAGCAGACCCTCACAACACGTTTGGGCCTTCCAGGTCTGTCCGGCGTCCTCCCCCACCATCGGAGCCGACTCACCACCAGGTAGTGGTCAGTGGCCAGCTCAGCCCCTCTCTTCACCCGAGTGTCCAAAACATGCGGCCGCAGATCAGATGAGACGACAACCAAGTCGATCATTGAGCTGCGGCCTAAGGTGTCCTGGTGCCAAGTGCACATATGGACACCTTTATGCTTGAACATGGTGTTTGTTATGGACAATCCATGACGAGCACAGAAGTCCAATAACAAGACACCACTCGGGTTCAGATCGGGGGGGCCATTCCGCCCAACCACACCCCTCCAGGTCTCACTGTCATTGCCCACGTGAGAGTTGAAGTCCCCCATCAGAACAAGGGAGTCCCCAGGAGGAGCACTCTCCAGCACCCCCTCCAAAGACTCCAAGAATGGTGGGTAATCTAATCTGCTGTTTGGCGCGTAAGCACAAACAACAGTCAGGACCCGTCCCCCCACCCGAAGGCGGAGGGAGGCTACCCTCTCGTTCACCGGGGTAAACCCCAACGTACAGGCGCCGAGATGGGGGGCAACAAGTATGCCCACCCCAGCTCGGCGTCTCTCAGCAGGGGCAACTCCAGAGTGGAAGAGAGTCCAACCCCTCTCGAGGAGACGGGTTCCAGAGCCAGAGCCGTGCGCCGAGGTGAGTCCGACGATGTCCAGTCAGAACCTCTCAACCTCGCACACCAGCTCCGGCTCCTTCCCCACCAGAGAGGTGACATTCCACGTCCTGAGAGCCAGCTTCTGCAGCCGAGGATCGGACCGCCAAGGTCCCCGCCTTTGGCCGCCGCCCATCCTGCACAGCACCCGACCCCTATGACCCCTCCCACAGGTGTTGAGCTCATGGGAAGGGGGGCCCATGTTACCTCTTCGGGCTAAGCCCGACCGGGCCCCATGGGTAAAGGCCCGGCCACCAGGTGCTCGCCAACGTGCCCCACCTCCAGGCCTGGCTCCAGAGGGGGGCCCCGGTGACCCGCGTCTGGGCGAGGGAACACTGAGTCCATCTGTCTTGTTCATCATAGGGGTCTTTTGGGCTGCACTTTGTCTGATCCCTCACCTAGAACCAAATTGCCATGGGTGACCCTACCAGGAGCAAAAGCCCCCGACAACATAGCTCCTAGGATCATTGGGACACTCAAACTCCCCCACCACGATAAGGTGATGTAGCTAATGTATGTAAAATTGGAGGTGACTGTTGCTTTTCAATAAAAAGAAAAATGCTTTACAAAGAGGCAATAATTTGGTAAAATACTGTACTGTTTGTACAGAGACTGGAAGGGTGGGGGGCTACAGATTTTGAAGGTTTCAAGTAAAGGTTGGAAAACCATACTCTATGCCTAGAAAAGTAAAGCGTTAATCACATTATTAGATTTATCATAAATGATTTTAAACAATGAGCAAGTTGAGGACACAGTTTATGTGTAACATATTATTTATATTGTAAAACAAAGCAAAGGCGCCCCTTCAAACTCTACCACACCCACACATCCCACCACTTTCCTCATTCAAGAGTTTAGCAAACAATGTAATACCAGTCCTTGTAGTAAACACACTCTCCCTATTGTGTTGCCATCAGTCATACAATACCAGTGTTGTTGTCATCTTGGTATTTAAACAGACACAGTTACATCCAAAGCTATTATCAAACTGACAGACCACTGTCAACAAACAGAACAGAAGACGAAAGGAAACAAGGGCAAATTATAGCAAGAAACAAGAAGTGATGAAGGGTGAGGGAGCGGTGGTGTGTCACATTGGACAGAGATGAAGGTGATAGCGGTGGGGCTTAAGATACAGTTGGTTTAGTCTGGCTTCGCTCCACACCTCAAGCTTTTGATGAGTCCACCTCAAAGACAGCAAACAGACAAAAAGGATGGTTCATCTTTAACCACATGAATGGTGAAGACATTAGCTCAAAGAGAAGTAGGACATTTTTACACATGGTCGTGTGCTGAAGCCCTCCCAGGTAGACAGGATGGATTACGGTTGATGCCAATAAAGATGGCTGCAAGAAAGCAGGAAATTCAGTAGTGTCATATTTTCATTTGGTAACCTTTGGAAATGCAAATCCTGCATTAGTGACATTACTTGGGCCCACCCTGCTGTTCCTGCTGTAGTCAGATAAATCAGACTTGCTGTATATGTTTTATGTTTGCATGGCAAGCATTTCAAATCTTTAAGCTGTGCAGAAAGGCTGTAAAAGCTGGAGTGCAGATTGGTGTGGATTTCAATGTGCATGTGAAAGTTTAACAGTAGAGCCTTAAAATTTTGTCCCTGCTCAGATAGCAGCGAAACCTAAGTGGCAGAACTAAAAACAGACTTGCCTGCACACACTCAAATCATTTATCCAAGAGGGAGGCAGAGCAGCCTAGAATTCCTTTAATCAAGTTGTTTACGATCCCCAGTTTGACGTTGACTCACTTGGGAAGATTTTCTCCCCTTTTAAGACAAAATGTGAAATTATATAAAATTAGAGGCAGCAGCTGGACTCAAGGAGTTGTGCTGAAGACACCCCAAGCCTCAATGCATATATCACTTCCATATGCAAACAGGAGAAACGGGGCGGACAAGATTGCCTGTCCTCACTGGATTTTCTTTTTCTTTTTTCTTTGCTTTCTTTATTCTCCTGCTCTCCCTGAGTGGCTCTGTGCAATGAAGAAGAAACACAGTTAGGGAAGGGGTCCTCTGGGTCTGGACTTGTCAGGAAGCACCTGATTTTCATGGAAAAGCCAGGGAGGGGAAAGTCCCCTGCCTGGTGGGTGGGGCAGGCCACACACACAGACACACATGCAATAAACTTTACCCCATATCTCATACAAACCTCCCAAAGCATGACCCCATGAACTATGACATGTTAATCTTAAATAACCTTATATTGTAGTTTATTTTTTTATGGGCACTGGACCTTTCTTGCTCTATGATTGATAGTCAGGGCAGATGTGCATGCAAGATGCAGAAAAGTAAAAACCATTCAAATATTTTTAGATATTAACAGCTTATTCCAAGTTTTGCTGACTCTTGCTTTTGCTAATCCTTCAGCGATAAAAGTGGGAGAGAAGAAAAATAAAAGGCATTGCGAAATAAATCAGAATGCTCTTTTTGAAATCAAGCCACTCCAAGAATGACAGCAGTATTTAGCAGCATAATGAAACTGCTGTTCTACCAGTTGATTTGGGACTACAGTATATCAATCAGATAATATGGTATTTGTGTTTGTCTTGCAGGGAAGCACTCTGAGAAAGAGAAAGATGTATGAAGAGTTCCTTAGTAAGGTCTCCATCCTTGGTAAGTATATTTATCAGATCAATACAGTACCTTTTAAAGGTATTTATAACCCTTGAACATTTTCACATTTTGTCACGTCAGAACTACTAACTATGATGTATATCTTTAGGATTTTAAGGTCATAGATAGTGAGGTTGGGGTCAAAGTATTCATACGTTTCAATTGCTTTTACAAATAAAATTCAGAAAAGTGTGGGCTACATTTTTATTTACCCCCTTTTAATCTCATTCTACAAAATGAAATCCATTACAACCAATTTACTTTAGAAGTAATCAAATCTGAGTTGAACCAGTGTCTAATAAATTTGATATGCTTCAGCTTGGTCATCCTCCATGTTCTCTCAAATAGAAAACTGGTCCATAAACTGAAATAAATTATTGTTGCACACACCGTGCTCTCACCAATCCCTTTTCACTTTGTACACCTCAGACTTCCAGTACAAATCAGAGAACTGTCATCTGCAGAAATACTCAGATGACTGCAATTGTCGAGTGTATCAGAGATGGACAAGAAGCTGAATACAGAGAGGTGGTGGACCGCTTTGTGACATGGTCTGGAAACAATCGTATTACTTTGAATGTGAACAAAACAAAAGGAGATGATTGTAGATTTCAGAAGAAACAGGGATAAGTCAAAAACTGTTTCCATCATGTGAGAAGAAGTGGAGATGGTTGAGGAGTATAAATACCTCGGAGTTCACCTTAACAACAGACGGGACTGGAGAATGAACAGTGAAGCCGTCTACAAGAAGGGACAGAGCAGACTGTACTTCTTGAGGAAGCTTAGGTCCTTCAAGGTTTGCAGCAAGATGCTGCAAATCTTCTACAAGTCTGTTGTGGAGAGTGTAATCTCTTCAGCCGTCATCTGTTAGGGTAGCAGCATCAGAGCCAGGGATCTAAATAGGCTAAACAACCTGATAAAGAAGGCTGGCTCTGTTCTGGGGACAACTGTGGAACATCTGGAGATGATGATGCAAAGAAGGATTCTTCAAAAAAAAATAAAAATGTATGGCCAACCCTGAGCATTCTCTTCATGAGACTATCATACAACAACAAAGTGTCTTCAGTCAGAGGCTTCTTCAGTTTTGCTGCAATACAGACCGCTACAGGAAATCCTTCCTGCCCACAGCTATCATCATCTACAACAACTCCTTAAAGAATTCATTATATGAGCTATACCAACACTTAATTTCCTTCTGGGATCAATAAAATATTTTTGAATTTGAATTGAATTTAAATTGGACAGCCTGACTCACTTAATGTTTTTAAAAATGGATTGGATTGGATTGGATTGGATTGAACAAAAAGGATCCTGTAGACTAGAAACAAAAATGAGACTTTACAGATTTTTATTTGCAAAAAAAATTATATCCTACCCTTCCACCTCTCAATGGTCTATCACATAACATCCCATAAAATACGTTGAAGTTTGTGGTTTAATGGGACAAAGTGTGGGAAGATTTTACAGTAAGATAACCTGTCTATTGTTTTGTCTTTAATGAATCAGCTGAAGAACGGTTGCTTTTTGCACATGTAATAATAACCTGTGGTCTAAGTTGATTTTAAAAGGCTCAGAATCCAGAGTCCAGGCAGTTAAATTAACATATATTATAGATTAGCTCACATAAACACAGGCATACGCTGTCACACGGGGCCTATGGCTGAGTAAGGTCTGTGTTTACAGTCTTAATCTACTCACACTGTTCACCCTTAAGCCCGCCACGTTCTGTAATGTCTCTTTGTGGACAATTAAAGTATAGGGGGTTAGGATAAGCCTCTCTTTCCTCCTGGAATTTGGATAACACCCAGCCTACACAGGCCAGTGGATTTAAAGGGAAGGTGAATGAGATTCATTCAGACTTTCGAATTGAGTTGCAATTGGAAGTGACGTTTCATCCCTTTCCACTTGGTTGTGTGTGTGCAGTGTATAGAGTAAGGCCGTGGCCCCTGTACAGAGTTATTAGCTGGGTGAGTACACACATGCACTCAATTCAGGACTCAGGAGATTGTCTCTCTGAAGCCTTTTTGACAGCTTTGTTGAGGCTTGAATTTAAGAACCCGCCTCCCTCATCGAGGTAGAATCCCACTCTTCAATCCCCCTTTCCGCCACTTTGCCTCTCTCCTCGCCCTCTGTCAAATGCAGGAGGGGCAGTGGGCGGGAGTGTTTTTGTTTGTCTTTGATTTCAGAGATAGCCGCAAAATTGGGTGCAAGCCCTTGATGCTTTGGTGTGAAGTGAGAAATAACAAATGTTTGTCACACTCGCACTTAAACAGGCTTCAACATCCAAGCGGTGACTTCCCTGGATGTTTACAGCGAGGCGATACAAGTGGGTGCAGTCTCCGTAAAGCGTAAAATGTAGCCCCTTTAGTCAAGACATCTCTGTATCATGTTACTTGCCTTGCCGTTAAGGATCATCTCTCTACAAGACCTGCTGCCTTTTAGTTTGCAGCCAGACAGAAGACATCCATCTGGGTCCGGCAGACAGCTTGGCCCCACTGGAGAGGACACTGGACACCTCCAAACTGCCAGGCCTATCCTAGTTAATCCTAAATGCATATATGATTATACACACAGATACATAGACACAACAGGATCAGTTAGTGAGCACGTTAGGAGACAATGCTTCCAGACAAAGAGATCCTGCTGCAGTTTTACGCCTCTAACTCGCGTCTTAGTCAAATAAAAACATTGAATCATCTTTTCATCTAGACTAAGCTAAGGATGAGGAGTGTTTTCACTGCCGATAAGTCACATTCCACATCCAGATGGATAGGACTGGGGAAGATTAGCCCACACTGATCTGTTGAAGTGTGAAAGAAGGATGAGATCATCTGGTCAAACATCTGTGTGGAGATACACAGTTATTAGTGGCCGATCCTTCCTCCTTCAACATCAAATTTTGCATATCTTTTCCAAGAGAGATGTGAAACCATCCGTTTTGGTTTCTGTGAAATAACCATCAGCTTCTAGGAATATCTCGGGCTAACCACGTCAATGTCTGTGTGGTTGGATAGTTGGAATGACCAACTGGCTGCATCTGAAACATCTCCCAGAGATACAAGTTTTTGTGAATTACTATTTTAGGTTAGATTTATTAAACATTAAATCCTGCTTAAATATAAAATGTTTTGCAAATACTTATTATGATAACCACTATTTAATCATAAAGGTAACCGTTTTAAAGGAAACTAATTAGACATGAAGTTTTATTTAATTAGCCTAATTTTATCATTGGTTGCTTAAGGTTAAACCTGAACATACATTGCCATTCACAACTTTTTCAGATTTTGCCATGTTACAACCACAAATGTCACTGTATATTTTTGCGATTTAATGTGATGTTGCTGTCCAGTTAAAAGGTGAGCTTTCACCCTAGCCTTAAGTCGTTTGCAGCCTCTTAACAAATTTTTTTGCAAAGACTTTCCTGTATTTTCAGTTATTTTGCTTCTCCGCCCTCCAGTGCTGCCCTTCTGGGTCTTTGCTTGTCTTCCCCATATATTCTTCTCCTTTCTTGTTAACAAAGGTGCAGTCAGTTTAAGTAAACTTGACCAATACCTTAAAGCATTTGATCATAAAAAGAAAATAAATGCAAAGTAAAAAAAATGCCTTTCCTTTTAAATAATAGTGTAATTAATAAAGCTGTATCTGTCTCTTGGAACTCATGTTTCTTTCCTCCTTTCTGTTTCTCATAACTAAAACCATGAGAACATTGCTTTTGTCTAGGAATGCTCAATATATTGGCAATAACATCGACAATGGCCGATGTTGTTCATTTTTAACATATCTGTCTCAGTCTGATAATTAAAAGTGAGCCATTATTAAAAAATCGCAGTTTATTTCCATCTTTGTAAGAGATTTATGTAATATTTATTACATTGTAAATATCAATTATTGGCCATAACAGCAATAATAATGTCAAATATCGGTATTGGCGCAAATTTATATAATGGTGCATCCTTAGTTTTGACTTGGTCCTTCATGATGTGCTGCCCCAGCCTTTCTGTCCACCTTTTCATGTGTCCACTAAGAAAGTCACCAAACTGACAGATAAGTTCCAAAATCCCCACTGAGTCTTGATCCAAGTAATTCATCATCAGCAGAGAAAACGTGGCATTTTTGTTGCGGATTTGCTGCTGCTGTCTCCAGGTTCGGTGTTGGGGTCGAATTCCGTGTGTGGAGTTGGGCTCTTGGTGGCGTGCTTGTTCACCCTGGAGAGGGAGGCTCGGGTGTGGTGCTGAGATCCGTTCCTGCTGTTAGTTGTTTCCCGTTGGATGAGTGTACCGGGTTGCTGAGGTTCACCTGTCCAAAGTGGATCTCCTTCTAAGCTGGTTGTCCACCGGCCCCTGCAGGAAAATGTCATCCGTTTCCGTTCCTGGTTTTTGGAGGAGCAATGATGAGGGTACTGCTTGCACTGTTCGTAATAATCTTGTGGATGTCTTCCGAAACTCAAATCCTTTGTGGTAACGGGGTAAACAGCAAGTTGCTCTGCCCCCTTGTGGACTCTGATAAAACGTAATAGCTGATCCTTTTTGGACAAAAAGGGAATGCCTTGGATGTTTCACAAGGACTCAATCTCACACAATGCCAGCTTGTTACACTGGGCCTGCTTCTCCGTGCTGAAAGACTGTTTTATACATTGTGAATCTTTGAGTCTTTGTTTGCAAACTAAAAATAATAAACCTGAGCCTAAGCATCATATTGGTTGAAAATGTCTAATCTTGCTCCTATTATTAATATCTGGAAATGTCCAGCCCAATCCTGGTCCCCCATTAAACAACATTACTACTCCTGAAGTTTTTAGAGCTAGATCAGGTCTGGGCATTATTCATCTACAGTAAATGTTAGATGTATGTTACCCAAGATGGATTTTCTAAAAATCTGGGTTAAATTTACTGATGTGGATACTCTTGTGTTATCTGAAACTTGGCTAAAGAAGTCAGTTTCAGATAAAGACATATGTATACCTGGGTACAATGTTTTTCGCTGTGATCATCCCAGAAAAAGAGGCTTTGTAACAATCTATATAAAAAGTACATTTCATGTAAGTCCTATAGTCTCTTTATCTATTCCTAGAAATTGTAAATTATTACCCTTGAACCTGACTTTCATGAAAGGTCAATCCATCACAATCATAGGTTGTTACAGACCATCTTCGAAGTCAGAGTTTTACCTTGTCCTGCGATGGACTGGCGACCTGTCCTCCGCCCCTTGACCGCTGGAGATAGGCACCAGCCCCCCCCCCCCCGCAACCCGGAATTTGGATGGACGGCTATAGAAAATGGATGGATTTTTACCTTAATAATCTCACTAAAAATACAAATGACTCAAAGAAGTTCTGGAAGGCAGTAAACTTAACCTCGGATTCTGATGGAGCACCTACACCTTAAAGCTATTTAGTTAAATAGCTTGAGGGTGGAAAACTGACTGACAAATCTAAAAAGCTTGATTATTTTAATGAACATTTTGTTTCTGTTGGTTGTTTATTCGATTCCCTAAACGCAGCAGAATCAAATGAAAGAACAAATTACGATGTGTGGACCCTGCTTGGACACAGAAACGTAAATCTTAGTTCTCCTACATTCGAATTCATTTGTGTGTCTGCAAGTGCTTAGAGAGCTGAAGAAGCTCGATCTTGAAAAGGCACCAGGTCCGGATAAAATTGACCTTTTCTATTTGAACCTGGCTGCTGATTTTATAGCGGAACCCTTAGCCTTTTAATTTAAGTCTAAATGGTGCTAAAATCCCTTAAGTCTGGAAGGCAGCTTTTGTAATACCTTTGCTAAAAGGAGGTGATCCTTCTGAGGTAAATAATTACAGGCCTATTTCCAAACTCTGCCTGCTTGCCAAAATTTTTTGAAAAACTGGTCAGTGATTAATTGAAGGTCTATCTGGACTCAAATAGTATCCCAACGACTTTTCAATCTGGTTTTAGAAAGAAACACAGCACGATGACTGGGGCTTTAAAAGTGCTAAATGACCTACTTTTTGCATTGGATTGCAGAAAATATTGTGTGGCTCTTTTTATTGATTTGTCAAAGGCATTTGATACATTTAATCATACAATATTGATTAAATCCTTGAAGCAGTATGGCTTCTCTGGCCAAGCAATCACTTGGTTTGCTGATTATTTATCAAATAGAATGCAATGTGTCCAAATCGAGAGGTCTATCTCTTCTTCATTAGAAGTGTTAAAAGGGGTCCCCCAGGACTCATTTTTGGGCCCCATTTTATTTTCTATTTATATTAATAATTTATGTGACAAACTTTAAAATGTTATGTAGCATTTATTTGCAGATAACACTATTATTTATTGTTGTTCATTTTCCATTAGCCAGGCTTTTAAGATACTGCAATTCGCCTTTGCAAATTTTTCAGTCTCGTCTACACGTGATGAAATTAGTGTTAAGCTCTGAGAAAACAAAAAGTCATGTTTTTTTTGTACTGACGTGAGTTACCAGAAAATGTGCCAAAAATAGTAACAGGCCGCAGGGAATTTATTGAACTGGTGGAAAGTTATACATATCTCGGTTTTCTGTTGGATCAAGACCTGTCTTTTAAGACATATTGGAAACCTGGTTGGTAAATTGAGGAAGAAGATTGGATTTTCTTATTGAAATAAATCCAGTTTTACACTTAGAGTTCGTAAAATGTTGGTATCTGCTTCCTTTCTGCCGCTATTGGATTATGGTGACATTTTATATATGAATCCCCAGTCAAAATGTCTTCAGTCCCTAAATTCTGGTTATCACTGTGTTTTGAGATTTGTTACTGGTTGTGGCCGCCTTACTCATCACTGTGATTTGTATGCTAGCGTTTCATTGTCCACGCATAGGAACTCCCATTAGCTTCTTTTAATTTATAAGACTCTTCTGGGACTTGTGCCTACCTACCTAAGTTGTCTTTTACAAAGATCAGGTAGTCGCTATGCTCTTCGTTCTAATGATACATATCTTTTGGTTGTTCCTCGGGTTAAAACAAATGCAGGTAAACATGCCTTTAGTTACGCTGCTCAAACTGCTTGGAACACTTTACAACTAGAACTGAAGTTATATAATTTTTTTATCTCTTCAAGCTTTTCATACATTTCTAAAAAAAAAAAAAAAAACAGACAGCGAGAGTCTTATGAACAGTGCATGTGTTTCTACAGTACATTGCCTTTTTTTATGTGAACTTTTGTGGTTTATATGTTTTCATTATGTTTTTGTTTTGCAAATTTAAATGATGATGTGTGTTATCAGACCTCTTGGCCAGCTCACCCTTGTAAAAGAGATCTAGATCTCAATGGGTTTTATGTTTGTGACCTGGTTAAATAAAGGTGGTTATTATCAGCCCCGGATCCTTTCACCAGAACGGTGCTCTAAAGTCAATGTAATTAGTAGTCAACGCAGCTTTTGGGCACTAGAGGTTTTATATTGCAAAGCCAGTTTATCTAATATGGTCGATTTTGAACACCAGGAGGTGTAGAGAACAACAAAACAGACTACTGTGTTTTTGTTTACATTATTCTATGAGCTGCACTTGTAGTAAAAAGATTTCCAGCTCAATTAAAACTCTCTCTCTGTCGACCATTGCTCCTTGAGTGGATGTACGTTTACAACCTTTTGGTTTGTGTTCAAACACCCAATTCACAATGCAAAGCAGAAGTGAAGACAAAATATTATTTGGAGAAAGTAATATTTTAATAAATAATTGTCTGAATTAAAAATTAATAACGTTTTGGATGATTGATTTGATTTTATGAATCAGTCACCACAGTGATGGATCTAATTTTAGTATTTTGACATACTAAGAAGGCGGTTTCAAAAACGACATATGATTAGTTGCTGATCTGCATTTTGGATTCTGTAATGAGCAATCCTTATTGTTTATGAATGCTGGCGGTCTGCAACCCCCCCACCATCAGAACAAGCATGCAGAACTAATGTATGTTGCACAGCTAAGAGCTACCCTTTTTAGCTTACTTAGCACCAAAGAACAAAGGAAAACTCCGGTAGAACGAGTTAGTTCCCGTTGCAGGATTAAAATGACTAATTCGATCGGTTAGTAACCTTTGAAGAACACTGTTCGTACCCAAACAATTAAAGAATGAAATCTTACAAATGCAGCAAATGCACAGTAAAACAGATAATCAAACCAGACACAACCTTATTTGAATGATTCTTAGATATCCGTTGAAGGTAAATCCGTTGGTGAAAAAAACTCAGCCATAAAGGTAAGCAGCTGTGGTTAGCTATTTGCAACTAGCGGCGAGGCCTTGTGGGTGTGTGGCTAGTGTGCCCGCAGCTAGCCACAGTTAGCTTGGATGTTGAGTTGTCCTCTCGGCTTGACTCGACCAAGCAGCTCCTATCTTCATCCACGGACCGGTCCTTTATCAAGTGCAGCTATCAGCTCAACAGCGTCGGGTGAGCAGCTCACAATTTAGCGGCAGCAGGGCGGCAGAGTGTCAGCAAAGAGAGGTCTATTTTTGTTCCTGTCATCATGGCTGTGGTGCAACATCAGACATGAATCATGCTGGCTATGGAATTAGCTCAAAGTAACCAGGGATCGTCTGTCCAGATGACTTTGTTGAGACTTCACTTCTAGTCAGAACCAAAAATCCACTGAGGTCTTTTATGCCCTCTGTGGTGTTTCTTTTGTTACCCAATTAATTCATTTAGGTGGAAAAAAGTTCTGATGACCCTCCTGCCCCCTGATCTGTTATGGATCTACGGCCTGGTTCACACGGCAGGATTTTAAAATTGTCGCAAGAGTTTCGTGCCACACGCACGGCCTTAAAAAAATCACAGATATTCCTGTTTTGGTCCTATAGTGTGTGGTGGGCGGCCACACGGCAATGACAAGACACCACACATGAACCAGTTTTAACCTCATGATTTAAAACTGGACTAAAGTGACAATGCATGTGATGTCATCAGTTCCGTTGGTGCTAAGCTACAGACACAGCACCCCAATGCATTTGTGGCAATATCTGGTGATTTTAATCATGCCTCGCTCTCTACTACACTTCCAACATTTCAACAGTTTGTCAGCTGCTCTACAAGAGAAAACAGGACCTTGGATTTGTTTTATGCAAATGTAAAGGATTCATACACATCCAAACCAAGACCTCCTCTGGGAAAATCAGATCACAATCTAGTTTTTCTCTGTTCAGAATAAAAACCACTTGTTCAGAGGCAACCTGTGTCAAAACGAACTGTGAGAAAATGGTCACAGGAAGCTGAAGAAGCCCTGCAGGGTTGTTTTGCAACCACAGACTGGATGACTCTTTGCCAAGCACATGGAGAGGACATCAATGCCATGACTGAGTGTGTGACTGACTATATAAACTTCTGTGTGGACAACATCATCCCCACCACAACAGTGAGATGCTTCCCTAATAACAAACTCTGGATCACCAGTGACCTGAAGGAACTGCTAAACAAGAACAAAAGGGCCTTCAGGGAGGGAGACAGGGAATTACTGAGGAGTATACAGAAGCAACTTAAGGTCAATATCAGAGACAGCAAGGAGGCATACAGGAAGAAGCTGGAGAACAAACTACAGATGAACAATATCAGAGATGTCTGGTCAGGAATGAGAAAGATCACAGGTTTTAAGGACAGGAAGGATTGGATAGATGGAAATCTGGACAGAGCCAATGAACTGAACATATTCTTCAACAGGTTCAGTTCAGGAACTAGCTCAGCATCCCCCTCTCCTGTTCCCAGCCAAACAGAGATCCCACTCTCCTCTGACCAACAGCTTTCCTGTAACACCTCGGATGTTTTATCCTTCACCTCAGCCATGGACTCTTCTAATTCCACAAGTTTGACTTCAACCAAGTCAGGAAATGATGCTACCCCCTTTGCCTCCCCCTCCCACTTGTCTGTCTCCAAAAGTCAGGTGAAGAGGCAGCTGGAGAAACTGAACCGGAACAAGGCTGCAGGTCCAGATGGTGTCAGCCCCAGAGTCCTGAAGGCCTGTGCAGAGCAGCTCTGTGGGATTCTGAAGCACATCTTCAACCTTAGCCTAACTCAGGAGAAGGTTCCAGTGTTGTGGAAGACATCATGCCTTGTTCCAGTACCCAAAAGAACTCACCCATCAGTCATCAATGACTATAGACCCGTTGCCCTGACATCCCACATCATGAAGGTCCTGGAGAGACTCCTGTTGGCACCCCCGAGTAAGCAAACAAGAACGTATCAGGACCCACTGCAGTTTGCTTATCGCTGTGGAGTTGGAGTTGAAGATGCCATCATCCACCTACTTCAACCAACCCACTGTCATCTGGACAAAGCAGGCAGCACTGTGAGGATCATGTTCTTTGATTTCTCCGGTGCATTTAACACAATTCAGCCTGATTTGCTTTGTCAGAAACTCCTGCAGACACAGGTGGAGCCCTCAACAATCACCTGGATCAACGACTACCTGACCAACAGACCACAATTTGTGAGACTGAAGAATTGTGTGTCAAACCAGGTGGTCAGCAGCACAGGAGCACCACAGGGGACCGTACTCTCACCATTCCTTTTCACTCTGTACACCTCAGACTTCCAGTACAAATCAGAGACCTGTCATCTGCAGAAATACTCAGATGACTCTGCAATTGTCGGGTGTATCAGAGATGGACAAGAAGCTGAATAATGAGAGATGGTGGACCGCTTTGTGACATGGTGTGGAAACAACCGTCTCACCTTGAATGTGAACAAAACAAAGGAGATGATTGTAGATTTCACAAGAAACAGGGATAAGTCAAACACTGTTTCCATCATGGGAGAAGAAGTGGAGGTGGTTGAGGTGTATAAATACCTCAGAGTTCACCTTGACAAGAGACTGGACTGGAGGCGCAACAGTGAAACCGTCTACAAGAAGGGACAGAGCAGACTGTACTTCTTGAGGAAGCTTAGGTCCTTCAAGGTTTGCAGCAAGATGCTGGAGATCTTCTACAAGTCTGTTGTGGAGAGCGTAATCTCTTAAGCCGTCATCTGTTGGGGTAGCAGCATCAGAGCCTGGGATTTAAATAGGCTAAACAACCTGATAAAGAAGGCTGGTTCTGTTCTTGGGACAACTGTGGAACATGTGGAGATGATGATGCAAAGAAGGATTATTCATAAAATCAAAAAAATTATGGACAACCCTGAGCATCCTCTTCATGAGACAGTCATAATACAACAGAGCCTCTTCAGTCGGAGGCTTCTTCAGTTTCGCTGCAATACAGACCGCTACAGGAAATCCTTCCTGCCCACAGCTATCATCATCTACAACAACTCCTTAAAGAATTAATTATATGAGCTATACCAACACTTAATTTCCCTCTGGGATCAATAAAATATTTTTGAATTGAATTGAATTGAATTTGAAGTCAAAGGAGTAAATAAATATGGATGCAGAGTATGAGGCATTAGCAATAGTTTGTGGACTAGTTAACAGAGAAAAATCATGAAATCCTGGCGTTGGATAAAGAAGTTGACACAACAGGAGGAGGGGCTCTAGTTGCTATACAAAAATATTGAGGTGAATTATTTTATTTTTTTACTTAACTGGGAAACATTGTTACACACTTTGTGGACTACGGTCAAGTGAGCAGACTCTTATAATAATAGACACTAATAATAGACACTTCCAAGGTGTATCGCTGCCTGTCACCTCGCTTTCTGATTGGCTACAGTCATTTTCAACAGGCTGCATCCTTGTTTGTACCACACACTCTGTGATATTGGGCCAAGACAATACAACATGTTGAATATCCCCGATTTGCAATCCGAGCGGTCGTGACGTCATTCCGAGCAGAGCGCTCTGAACACACCACACACAGCAGGAATATCTGCTAGGATTATCTTAAGAGCCATCCCGATAATCGGGGCATGTCGGAAGGGGAGTCGGGGGAAAATTGGCCCAAAAATCCTGCCGTGTGAACCAGGCCTTAGTGACTTGCAAAACGCAGCGAGGACATAATAATAACAATAACATTGAAATGCCACGTTTTCCCAATATTTTGCAGCCCTGTTTTTATGCATTGATTCATATGTGACTTTTTGCAAACTTTAAAAAGGACCTTTTGTTGCAATTTTGTTAGTTCAAAAGTTTCAAATATTTGTTGGTGTATCACATAAAACCCCAATGAAGTTTGTGGGTGTAATATGACAACATAGGAAGATGTTTACAGGATTTGAATACTTTTTCAAGGCCCTGTATTCCACAACCTGTCTCTCATACCTTCGCTTATTGGTGAGTAAAATATACTTTTTGGGGATAAACCATATCTCTGTCACCACAAGCCACCATAAGCAGAACAGATTTTGTGCTTAGTTTTAAGGTGTTTAAGCTCTCTGGGCCTCCATGTAATGAGGGAGTAGTTAGAGGATCTGAAATGCAATGGTTCCTGATAAATAACAGGATTAGCCTGGAATGGGATCTATCCCCAAAACTTCCCTGGAGAACCATGAGGTGGCCTCTTCAAACATGAAACATATACTCTATGAATATGAGTTTGTGCATCTACTGTTTTACATTTTAGTGTCCTTCATTTACAGAGTCTTTGGATAAGTGGGAGCGCCTGACTGTGGCTGATGCTCTGGAGCCTGTTCAGTTTGAGGATGGGGAGAAGATTGTGGTGCAGGGAGAGCCTGGAGATGACTTCTTCATTATTACAGAGGTATAATCTGTCATGTCTCACCCATATGTTGGCAAATTTCCACTTATTGTCTCATTTCCTCTAAACTTCAACTGCTGACATGTAGGATCTGAGTACATGTATGTGTTATCAGGTGGGCAGAAGGGTTGATGTTCATGTCATCAAGCCAAAGCCTTGAAGAGGGCTTTGCTGACATCAGAGCTGATTTGAGTTTATTGCCACCAGCAGACAGATTACCTGCCCGGGCCCTCAACCACAACTCCAGTGCAAAGAGCAGGCCCCCTCACACTGAATGCTTTGTGGAAAAGAGGCCCCTGGCATGGCTTCTTTGAGGCCCCCCTACCTGTCATCCTAACACACTTTTGATTAACTCCTTACTTATATAGCTTTCTCTAGGGTCAGGCCAGGAAGATTCTGTCTGAAGGTGGTGAGGGAGACCCTGCTGCTGTTCTCTTTTCCTCTTTTATTCTCAAACTTCCGTGCAGGTGATACTCACCTTGTGAGTTGTTATGTCTGTCTATCAGGATTTCTTCTGTGCTTTGCTTTGATTACAGTACATAAGATTAAGTAAGGCAGAGGTGAAAATATGAAGGAGGTTGAATGATGTGTCAGACTTTCTTGCTGTTTTACTGAACCTTGTTCTTTCTTTTCTCCTGTACCCTTTCCACACAACACGTTTTCTATGTTCTGCATCTCTTCCATTCATCGTTTCACTCTCGTCGCTGTGCCCACCTTCAACGCCAATGTATCTGATAAATGCTGAGCAATTAATGTTCCCATGGAGCCAAATGTGTAACAATGGTTATTATCTTAACTGAAATATAGTTTATATTAAACTATATTCTCTAGATGTTTAGTCGGATAACCTTAATTTCTGCTATGATACATTTTATTTGAGGGCGCCTTTCTAAAACCTTAAAGAAAAAAAATATATAGAAAAATTATAATACATGTGTTAGTGGAGCTAGAAGGCAACGAGTTTCTCGAGGATTTGTGAAATAAAAGTAAGGTTTGAAATTGGATGAAGATTATCAAAGTTATTGGAATCTGCACCAGGCTACTAATAACAGAAGCAGTTTTCAGAGATGAAAGGAACAATTCCAGTGCTAAGGGAGGAATGGATGATAGTAGTTAAGAGACTGACCAGCGAGGGGAGACTAGCTTTAACTAACACTGTGGGGAAAGGATCAAGCTGACAGGCAGATAATTTAGAAATCTGAATGATATGAGATACATCAATTGTGGAAAGAAGAGTGAAAATTGAACGTAACAGACAGGAAGACGGTGGAGAGAACGGGGAGTCAACTTCAGAATGAGCTGCTCCTACAGAATTAAGTTGTTGGTAGATGTCAGAGATATTGCAAATGAAATGAAATGAGACATGAGAGAGTTGAAGAAGTCGTCACAGTACATACAGGAGGGGAATGAGTCCTGAGGCTTTGTAATTTTGCTAAACAGAGAAAAGAGAGCCGTTGGTTTAATCAGTTCTAGTGAAGGTAACTCAGAGTAGTATGCAGATATAGCTGAGGCAATGCAGTCCTTATAAAACAAAATATGATTGTTGTACAGTTCTTTGTGCATAGTAAGTCCAGTTTACCTAAACAGACGTTCAAGTTGGCTTCTTTTGGCTTTAAGATGACACAGATTAAGAGTACACCATGGAGCTGAGTGAGAAAATGAGACAGATTCTTTGAGTGGAGCAAATGTGTTATGAAGGTAATGGAGGATAACATTATAGTAAAAAACAAGTTCATCAGGGGTTAAGGAGCTGTGAATAGATGGAAAGTCAAATGTGGCAGATGAGAAAATCTCAGGGTTAATAACATTATTTTTTTAAATGCAATATCATGAGGAGTACAAGTTTTGGAAGCTGTTACATTTGATCAGAAAGAGGAAACAAATTAGCTTTGCATTGAGTGGGGGTGACACCAAAACAGCAAACCAAATCCAAAACAGGACCTTAAGAATGAATAGGAAAGTTGATGTAGTGCTTCTTGTCCAGAACTTTCCAGACAAGAAATGAAATCTTTAGAAAGAAGGTTATTGTCATTGTCTATGTGAACATTAAAGTCACCAACAATTATCATATTGGGATACAGTACAGAGAGATGAGTGAGAAGAGCAGCAAAGTGATTTAGAAACTCCTTATTTGGCTTAGGTGGTTGATAATCTGTACATATAATAGTGGAATTAGATCCAAGGAGCTGTGGTGTGATGTATTCAAATGACTGGAAAAGTGGGGCAGAGACAGGGAGGAATTTCCACTGCTTCCAGTGAATTATCGCGAGACCTCCGGCTCTCCCCGAGTCACGAAGTTGACAGACATAAACAAACTCAGGTGGAGTGGATTGGCTGAGGGAGACAACGTCTTTAGAATGTTCCCACGTTCAGTCAAGCAAAGAAAGTCTAACTTATGGTCAGGGAGGAGATCCTGGTCGAGATGCTGCTTACTGGTGAGAGAGCGGATGTTTAATAGGCCGAAGTTGACGTTGGAGTTACCATGGTTGACAGTAGGCTTAGCCAACCTAGCCAGGTGGGCCAATGCAGTGTGGTTAACAGTTCGGTCAGTGTTGCATAGAGGACAATGAGATTCTTGATATAAGTTGTCTTCTAACAACTTAAAAACTGAAAAAATTCAAAAAATAGCAGTTGGTAAGCAGCAGTGGCTAAGCACGCAAGCGTTCACTCAACGGGAAACCCAATATAAATACTACTGAGAAGGACTACATGGTATTAGAAAATTGGACTGAGATGTTATTGCATCCAACACTCTTTGGCCTTTAGCAATGTGGGCACGGTCCTCTCAGGAGTGGGCATCTGCTGGAGTGGGACTCCATCCACAAGCTTGAGAGTAATACCACAGTTCACACAGCGCTGTGCAACATTATTCATTATTACATTATTGTTGATATCGCTATGATAATACAGTCATGTGAAAAAAAAATTAAGACACCCTAATAAATATTCAGTCCTTTCAAAATAAATGTTTCATTTCTTAGTGTGTAATCTTTTCACACAAAACTGTGTGACTGAGGAAGAAGTTGGTACACCCTGCCCCATAATAGCTAGTTTTACTCCCTGTGGCTGACATGACTTCAGTGAGGTGCTTCTTGCAGCCATCCACCAGTCTCTGACGTCAGTCTGTAGAAAGTTTGCCTTACTCCTCACTTTCAGCTTTGAGATGTTTAAAAGTTTTTTTTTTAGGTTCAGTCCATTTCAACTCACCCACAAGTAGTTGCTACAATCTTCTTTATAAAACACTTAGACACCATGTTGCCAGTCTTACTATTGACCACCACAAGTCAGTCCAGGATATCTACTGTAAATGTTGAAAACCCCCAAGTCTTATCTGGACACTGACTTGTATTTGTTTTAGGCCTCAGTTCAGCCAATAGAATTGCCTGACAGCATAATGACTGAGATCTGCACACTCTGTTGAACTGACCTTGTGGCAGAATTTCCCTAATGACCAACACCCTGGATGCCACTGAAACTAACACACACACACGAACACACAAAACTGAGTAAACCAGCTTTTAAGGAGCAGTAAAATGATGTTCGCACTATAAATTGGGTTTTTGGTGAACTGTGGCCACGTGATGTTTACATTCACAAACATGATATGAAATGATATAGTTAGTAACAGCACTTCTTGCAGCCATCCCTAATTTGAGTTCTGATCAGTGACCTGAGGTCTGTGTCATCCCTGTGCCTCTCTTTGTTTTCCCATCTCACCCACTTTCTTTAAAGAGCAGTAGTGCCCAAATGAAATGTAATAGAAAAAATACCAGGCATTGATAGCCATCAGAGATCTGTAATACCAGACTAACTAAAGCAGCAACCTAGTGTTAGTTTCTTGTTATCACAGTTCAGTTTATATTTTATTTTGAACTTAAAGACTTTTTTATTCATAATGGTTCTGAAAACATATTCTGTTATTATTTGTTTTCCAGACTTTACAGCCACAAGCTTCTCATCTGTGTTTTGCTGGGATTTTATGTGATAGAACCAACATAAACCAACCAGGTGGTGGTGGCAGCATCATGGGAATATTGGGATACGTTTCTCCTATATGGTCACGGAAAGCTGGTCAAAGCTGATTTGGGGCAATCCTGAAAGAAAACTTGTTCGAGGCTGCAAAGATATATGACTGGGGTGGAGATTCAATTTGCTGCAGGATAACAAGACTACAAATACAACATGAGCTAGTATGTTACGTTAAAGCACATTCATGTGTTAAAGTGGCCCAGTCAAAATCCAGACCTGAATCTAATTGAGAATCTGTGCCAACACTTAAGATGCTCTCCTTCCAACATGTCTGAACTTGAGCTTTTTTGCTAAGGAAAAAAATGTAGTCTGTAGATGTTCAAAGAGAGCAGAGAAATTGCAGCAACAGTATTTTTTCAGAGGGGCTGTATACATATATATACTATAGTTTTCAGATTTATATTGGTAAAAAAACAACTTTAAAAGCCATGCATCCTTTTCATTCCACCTTACAATTACTTTGCTTTCTATTGGTATATTACTTAAAAAAGCAGTAGAATTGTCTTGGGTTTTCTTTGTATTTTATCAGCTGGTCATGTCTGAGGCTTCCAAATTTAGCTGCAGACATCCCTCAAAGGTCAGTTTGACTCTGCAGAAAATGGAAAAGAAAAAATAGAACACTTAGCTTTGCATGACTCACCGAGCTGAGAATTTGTTCAAGCCAAAAGAAGAAAGATATGTTGTGGACTATGGGGAATAGAAGAGAGAAATACAGTAAAAGTGGGTGCAAAGAGGAAAAACATTTCCCGATCTAACACCCATGTTTTAGCTTGTGCTTATCACAAATTAGCTGCTCTTATCATTAAGGAGAATAAATGTATTTTACACTAGATTTATCTCGGTTTCCTGCTTTAAATCTTTCGACCCATGTACACACCCACTGTTTTCCCACCTACTTCTGCGCCCAGTAGCAGTTCAGCTCTGTCTGTAACCTCATGTTTCACGGCAGCCCAACTTTCCCAGAGCGGAGTGGACTGGGCTGGAATGCGTGTTGCTGACTTTCACACGGGGTCAGGAGACCCAGCCTCCCGGGAGGGAGACGAGAGAGACAGACAGACAGACAGACAGACAGACAGACAGACAGACAGAGGCACATAGGCAGTAAGAGATGAGTAAAAGAGGGCAGGACATGTGGGCAGACCGCAAAATAAAGGAGGGAGAGGAGGATTTTAAAAGTGTCAGTAATTGCAAGAAAAGCTCCCTGCACTCTCACCATCTTCTCCCTTTCTGCTATTACTTCTCATGTGCACACACACACACGCGTGCACACACACACACACACACACACGCACACACGCACACACACACACACACACACATATGTATATATATATATATATATATATATACAACAAACTATATAAAATATATAAAATAAGTCAATCACTAAATTTATACTGCTAAAAAATAGGAGCTTATAGAGACATCAACTATTTTTGACTCGGATATGGTGCTGAACAAGTTTTGGATTTAAGGTGAACAAACAAACACACAGTTTTGTTCCGTTGTTTTTTTTCTGCATGTCTTGATTCCTAACAAGGATTAATTCTTACACATGACAAGCCATGCATTTATGAGCCGAGGAAGTAGAATGGCAGAAAAAAGGAGCAGAACAGTTGATGTAAAGGAAGCTGAGATCCGACACCTCGTGGCCCCCAGATCCTGTGAGGGCTTGTTTGTACAGTGTGAGAATAAAATGTAAACATGTCACTTTTCATTAAGACCTCAATCCTCCATCCAAGTCAAAAATAGTTTGTCTCTCTAAGCTCCTATTTTTTAGCATTATATATTTAATGATGGCCTTTTTTTTATCCAACAACAAAAGACAAACTAGTGAAAATAGTGAGAAGACGCAGATTGTGACACAAGGGAAATACGAGCAGAGACATCCCGGTCTTAATAAATATACACAGTACAGGCCAAAAGTTTGGACATTCAATTGAATGCGAAGGTGTGTCCAAACTTTTGGCCTGTACTGTGTGTATGTATATATATATATATATATATATATAGCTTCCTATAGATCAAGTGTTCTGCTCCTTTTTTCTGCCATTCTACTTCCTCGGCTCATAAATGCAGGGCTTGTTATGAGTGAGAATTAATCCTTGTTGGGAATTAAGACATGGAGAAAAAACAATAGAACAAAATTGTGTGTTTGTTTGGTCACCTTAAGTCCAAAGTTGTTCAGCACCAAAATATGATTCAGTAAAACTGAAGCCGTCCTCTATTTAATCTGAGATTAAATTACGCAGATACACCTTATTTACCAATTGCTCGCTCTGGGCTTTATTTAAGGGTATCTGAGTATGGTGAATGCTTATGCAAACCTCACCTTTCAGAATTATATATGTAAAAAAAAAACTATGTATCCTTATCCTTCTGTACTACTTTGATTAGTCACATTAAATTCTAATAAAATACATAAAACGTTTTAGATTGTAATGTGGCACAACTGTAAACGTACCAAAACATGTCCGTCCACCCTGACCGACCAGCGTTAATCAGAGACGCTCGTTGTAACCGTGCAGAGATCCACAGGTCAGGTGGGAAAAGGTGTCATCAGAGGCAAGTTTTAGTCATTTACTCTACAAGTGTTGATTTTATAGAAGAGTGACAGCAGACATGTTTCCCCATAAATTTACCTTTTAGACTCAATGCGAAATGCTATTAGTGGCGGAAACCTAACATATCTCCCTGAACACACCATCCAAATGTGAAGCATGGCCATGACAGCATCATGCTGTGGTACTGCCTGTTTTTAACAGGGACAGGCAATCCGATTGGAGTTTTTGGGAAGGTAGATGGTATTATTTACAGGCTGGTCCTTGCAGAAACCCAGTAAGAGCTGGTTGGGATTTGACAAAATGTGGAAAAGTTAAAGGGGTTGAATACATTGGCTAGGCACTGGTATTTTTATGGCTTATATACTGCATGCTATCCTGTTATTGGATGTTGTCAAATTCTTTTCTTATTAAAAATATCAAATTGTTGAGTAGGCAACAAGTGTAAACTGGCTCTACATAGCTTCATGTTTAAGGCCACTGTCCAACTGGAAGCTTATTCTCCACCTAAGTCTCTTAAGTCAGGGGTGCCCAAAGTCGGTCCTCAAGGGCCAGTCTCCTGCATCCTTTAGTTCTTTCCCTGGTTCAGCACACCTGAATCAAATGATGGCTCATTAGCAGGCCTCTGCAGAACTTTGACATACTGAGGACGTAGTTGGACCATTTGAATCAGCTGTGTTGGAGCAGGGACAAATGTAAAACTGGCGGGCGAGTTGGACACCCATGCTCTAAGTGTTTCAACTCCGACCACCCTCCCAACGATGCATCCCCACAGCATGGTGCGGCCGCCGCTTTGTTTCACTGTGGGAATGATGGTTCCTACCACACAGTTTTAAAATCATGTGAATGCTACTTTGTGAACTATCATATAAAATTCTTATAAAATATATACTGAAGTTTGTGGTTATATTGCGATACAAATGTAAAAAAAAATTGCCACATATTAATGTTTAATGTGTGCCATGCAGTTATACTATTACAGGAAATGATGTAATTCTCTTTTAAATGTCATTATCTAAACAGTGATTAGGTAGCAAATCATAGACATTCTAAAGTTAAGATGAAAGTCATGAAGTCATCTTCTCTGCTCACATATTTTCCCTCATCTCCTCCAGTCATGATTCTAAACAGCATTTCATAAGCTGTCTCACGCTTGTCTTTTGACCTCCCACAAGAGTAATCACACTGACGGGACTTAAAGGGTCCCTGTGGGTCACACAGAACAAAGACCCTCTGTGGATTTTCAATAGCATATATTATCTGCTGTATCCAAAACCTGTTTCCTGACGTGCAGCTCAGCTGATGCCTGCATTTAAGTGAGTGCAGATCAATGAAGTTAGCAAAAAGGGCTATATTTATTTGAGGTTTTTTTTTACATAAAAAGGTGGTTTGAAGGTAGGCACAGATTACCAGGTCCTAACTGAGTTAAACCATCATTAGAATTGCCTTAGCGTAGCCCTCTGGCACGGATGTAAGAGAGCAAATTCAGTTAGAAATGGAGTTGTTTGCAGTCTTTGAGCTGTGTGTGTGTGTGTGTGTGTGTGTTTGAATGAGAAGGTGCAGACACTCCTGGTGCTGGGTGGCCCCATGAACAGGCTATTCCGGATATCACCTTTCTCCATCTCGGCCTGTGCCCCTGTCTGTGTTTCTCTGAGCGCGTTGGCGTTCCAGTGCCTCTCATACAAGCAAGCTGTTACATTTTGACTTGTCATCCCGAGTTGATTCATTACCTTCACCCTGTGGTATATTTATTTTAGTGCTGATGCATGTGAATATGTATTTCTGTGCACGAACTGTTATAAAGTACCTGCTGAGGGACAGATGGCTTCTTGTCTCTTCTTTAATTGCCATAAACTAATTATTCACTCGCGATTCACTCATATTTTCTCTTTGTTTTTCTTTATGCCTGACCTCTCCTGCTGTCTTTTGTTGTCAGCAGTCTGCAGCGGCCTTTGTTAGGCAGGCGAAACTCTTAAATGTTTATAAAAGAAATATCTATGGAGCAGAGCAGTCCCCCTGAGGTGGTACAGTATGAGATGGTTATCTGGACCACACTGGATGAGGTCTGTTCATGAACAACTGTTGTTGCAGTGCTGCACTGTCTCACTTTCTTTGTTTGGACATGAATGGAAAGGAGAGTATTACAGTGGTTGTAAACACAGGAGTGCTACCTTCCAGCTTATTCACATAACTTTTAGTTTAAATAAAACCGAACTGCAATCCAGCAAATGTTATTCATGAGTTGCAAAAACAGTGTTCGAATGAGCTGAAAAACAAAATGAAGAAAAAAACAGTAATAGGGAATTAAATTAAAAAGAGAATCATCCTAGATTTAGATTAAAATTTGTTTTCCTTGTCATAAATAGCACCTATGAGGTATTTTTAGTTTTAAGCTATAAAGAAAACTACAAGATTCAACTAGCAAATAACGAAATCAGTATATTATGGACTCTCTCTAGAGCGTTCAAACACATGAATATATGTCATGGCCCACGTTTCACTTGCACTTCCTCCTCACTTGTGTCTCCCTGCTATCATGCCTCATGCTGTGCATCTGTGCACCAGCCTGATTAGCTCGTTGACTTCACCTGCACTCACCACTACTTAAGCTCTCCTCACTCTCCACTCCCCTGCCAGATTATCGAAAACCTTTGTGGCAAGTAGAAATCCAGCGTCCTCCAAGATCCATGTTTTTTGCCCTCCATGTGTATGACTTTGTTTTTGCCTCCTGGATTCAAGTGTTTTTCGCCTTACCCCAGTCGGCTCCTTCCTGCCTCTCTGACTCCCGGAAACCGGACCTCCACTGGGCTCTTCAACTCTGATTCTAGCTTAGCCCTTTGGAAGAGTTTAACGCCTTCTGCCTCTCCGTGTATGATCTTTGCTTGTTCCCCTCGACCTCGATTTCTAGCCTGCCCCATCCTAAATTCGATTCACTGCTGCTCAAGTCTGCAAGCTCTTCTGCTCACGGCACCGTCTGAAGAGGAGCACTTGGAAACCCCACAATCCCTCCACATGACTGCTGGTCAGGATCTGCCTCCCCGCTCCAACATCGCCCCATCTAGGACCCTCAAGTAGCAGGTTGGTGGCACAGAAGTACCTTGCCGTTTTTTCCCTGTGGAGGATTTATACTCACCTCAACCGTTTCTCCGCTGTGAGCCTGCAGCTGTTCAGCTTCCTTCCAGGAAAAATCAGCAACAAATAAAACGTATTCATTCAACCATTCCTGTGTTGTGGCTGATTTTACGGTTCCTCTTGTTACCATTACAAATATATGTATCTTTAGTGTGTTCATGTCGACAGAATTTCCCACCTAAGCTACTAATCTCTGCAGCTCCTCCAGAGTTACTCCTTGCCTTTCCAGTCAGTTTAGTTATCGGGCGTTTCGTGGTAGATCGTGCTGTATTCTTTTTATTTTCAGATGGCGGTTTCAACTGTGCTAGATCTTCAGATGTTGTTTTATATATAATCTTCTACACAACCTTCTCCCTGGCTTGTCTCCTGTGATCCTTGGTCTTCATGATGCTCCTGGTTCTCTAACAAATCTCTGAGGCTTTAGTAGAGCAGCTGGATTTAATCATACACAGAATGCTACTATTTGCTAATTTGGTGTTACCTAAATGCAGTAGGTTAGAATACATTTTATTTAGGGGTATCAGAGTAAAGGGAGCTGAATAGAAATGTTCTCCACATTTCATTTTTGTAAAGCCAATAACTTTTCTTCCTCTTCACAATTATTTTATTTTCGTCAGTATTAAGATCTTTATGCAGACAACGCTGTTGTGCAATAATGTAAATAACTTTCATAGTCTTGCCGACTGTCACACGCAGTGTTCAGGAGGTGCCTCTCCTGCAGGGTTAAACTCACTTTGCTTCATCATGTCAGCGTGGTAACTGCATCACAGCACAAACTTTCCAGAAATTATTAAAAGAGAATCTCAAATTATTACCAGCTTGAAATACTCTGCACAGCTCATTTCCACCATAACCTCAGAGTCACACACATCCTTTTGTTGAAATACAGTCTCACCTTTGTCTACCAGCTGTAAGTAGCTGGCAGTTTGGGGGGGGTTCTCATTAGGCCTCATTATATTCATATGTAGCATTATTAGCCTGGTCAGCAACTAGGAGAACAGAAAGCAGAAGGGGATTAGAAACATTTGAGGGATTGCTGGAACAATCCACTCTGTTTTATAAAGCAGTCTAAGACAAGCCTGGAAGTTGACCTGCCATCAATTACAGCAGCTCTAGCGTGCATGTTTCAAGATTAGTGCTGAATATGCTTGAATGGGCTTAGATGTTTGTGTTTATTATCCACTAGAGGAACCAAAGCAGAGATAATGGATTTTTCTGTAATGTCTCATCTTGGACGTTCCTGCTCATGTGTCCCACTCAACAGGCGTCTGTCCCACAGCGAAGACGACTCAATCCAGTGCGCCTGTGTTCTTATGAAGCAAAGGAATTTTCTCCTCAGCCTAATCCTCACCATGATTTTCAACCTCCTATCCTCTTTTCGGTTTTATTTTTTCTCTGTTTTGCTTTTCTTTTCCACAGCTAATGACCTTTCTGTTTCTCTTTGTGCAGGGAATAGCCTCTGTTCTGCAGCGCCGTTCTGACAATGAGGAGTATGTGGAGGTCGGACGCCTTGGACCTTCAGACTACTTTGGTGAATGTTCTCTACATTTCTTATTGATTTCTTATGAGAGCTGGGTATCGATTCAAATTTCAAGAATCAATTCGATTCCGATTCTCAAGAGTTAGAGAATCATTTATCACAATCTGATCCAACATTTATTTTTCTTAACATTTATTATTTTCTTAATCCCACCTTCCTCCCGTAGACCGCTATGCAATTTTTTTAGCCAATAGAATTCGAGTTTCCGTATTGTCAGCTGTCAATCAACTTGCATGCGGATCGAGCAAACATGTGAACATGGGGTCGCGCACACAGACCGCTCCGTGTCGTCCCGTTTACAGTCGCCATATTGTGAGAGAGCATCAGTCATGCAGAAGTTGCTCACCTCCGAAATGTCCATAGCAAAAATACAATCGGATGGTGCTCAATAGCGCTTGCTGCTTACTTCTTTGACTCGCTTTGTTGCCACAGGTGATGCGCGTGCACAACTGCTGTGGTAGGGCTGGAAGGAGGGGAGGGGGGAGTGTTTTGGGAGGGGCCTTGGTACGTCGGGTTAAAAAAATCTCTCTCCCTCAAATACTCTGGACTGCATCTTTAAAAGGCCCATCTGGACTTTTGCCTCCAATTTTAGCTGTAAAAAGGGCAAACAATTTAAAACGATTAAATCGATTTTTGGACTTACAAATCGATTTTTAAGAATTTTTATAGTATCTATTCAGATTTAGAGAATCAATTTTTCAACACAGCACTATTTCTTATATTTAGTCTATTATTATATTATAATATAAACATAAACATAACCGAACAGCCTGCTTCTTTAGCAATGACCTTTTAGGATAACTTTCAAGTCAGCAATCTTCCTTGTTATTGTGTAGGCCATCACATGACATTTCTGCTGGAATTTTCTTTTTGTTTTTTTGGTCTAATGTAATAATTAAATTTTCTACAAAACTGAATTATGGCTTTTCATTCGCTGTAAGCCATAAAAAAATCTAAATTAACAGTAATAGGCCCTTGAAATGTATCACTCTATGTGGAATGAATTTATGAAATATCTTTTCAGTGATATTTGAATCTACTGATATCTTTCTGTTGTCATTAGGGATTAATCTGCTTAATGCAATTTTACCTTCCACCTCCGCTGCATCCAGGTGAGATCGCCCTGCTACTGAACCGTCCTCGGGCAGCCACTGTTGTCGCCCGCGGGCCCCTCAAGTGTGTGAAGCTGGACCGACCCCGCTTTGAGCGCGTGCTGGGGCCGTGCTCCGAGATCCTCAAGAGGAACATCCAGAGATACAACAGCTTCATCTCCCTCACCGTGTGAGAGCTCGGCCCCCTCTCCAAGGGCCTCCGCCACTCCACCAGCAGGGGTGTGTACCATCATCAGCAGCATCAAAGGTTTAGGGTCAGGGTTGGGAACCAGGGAGGTGTTAGGACACAGGGTGAACGGGAACTTTAAATGTAAAGTGACACAAAAAGCTTGTTTTCTACCTTTACTTCTTTGATTTTGCGCTATTCTTTTTTTCTTTTTTTATCTTGTGAACTTTGACTTAATATTTTTTTGTCATGTTGCTTTACGTCAAAAACAGTGCAGGGCTGTAAAAATTAGAGTGAAGTCAGAAACATTTAATTCATGATCTAAAGTAAAAGAGTCGCTTTGTATGATGCACGGGGGACTTGCATAAAAATGGTGTTTGCACTTTGATGTATTTTACAGAGCATGTGGACATATTCAGGAATCTTGGAGGAAGTGAAGTTATGTTAACGCACAGCGGTAGGAAGTGGGTACACATTTCTTTGCTCGCTGGATGTTGTTCATTTTTGATGCCTCTTTTTTTTACCTCTGCTTGTGTGTTGCATAATTTCTCGATCAAAACAGACGCGCTCTACACAGATCTTCGTACCCTGAAATGTACTGTAGTCAGAGAGGTATAAAGATAACTATTCTTGTTTTTTTTCAATATCTACTTCGCTTTTAAAGAATGCTTTTATTTCTATTAAGTTGAAGGTCATTGGTTGTAGCTGGGGCTGACTTTGTAGATTTTTTACTGCTGAAATGTACAAAAATAAAAACCTGAAACTTGTATTAAAAATGTACTGTCTGTGGATCCAAAGTGTGATATAACTCATTGTTGCTTGGAACTGCATTGTTGCACTGGTTTTCTTAACTCTAGCAGTTATTGGAGCCAACTTGAAAGACTGACATGGATAATTACTATCAATCTCTGCAGTGTAGAAACACATCAAACCTTTTTGACCTAAATATCCACTTTATCTGTTATATGCTCTCTGTGATTTTCACTGTTGATTTCTTGCTCTCTGGGCTTGTTTAAAACTTTCCAACTTACCTTCTGCTGCCAGCTCCACGTTTCCACTTTGAGACACTTGGATAAGAATTTACAGGCCGATCTTCAGAGTGAGCTTTGGAGATATTTTCTTTTACCTCCCACACCATCTTGCTCAGATAAAGATCCTCATCCACCCACCCTTGTCATATTTCTAGTTGTTTTAATCTTTTTAATTATTACTCTGACTGCAGATCTGGGCAGGTTTAGGCAAGAAGCTATTTACTCCTAGCCATTTTCTGAATTAAGAAGATCAACACACATCACACAAGCACACTGTAATTCCAAACATAGGTCTGGAACATATCACACTGTGTTAGCTCAATATTATGAAATATTGACAGTAACAGACTGCAGGATTCTTACAGCTGCAGAATCACATCAGAAAGATCCAACAGAAATTGATCGGAAAACAGGTTTTGGATGTTAACAAAGAGTTGGACTTTGGAAAGAAAGAATGGAAGCTGAGGAAAAGAAAAAAGGAGACATTTTGGAGGAGCTTATGGCTGGGAGAAATAGGAAAGCAATACACTTTTTAAATTTCAGACCACTTGATATTTGTCATAAATTATCTTTGCAGATGAAGAACCCTGCTTCTTTTGAATTATATGTCCTCGTGTCTTTTTGATTTTGAAGAGAGGCTAAGAGAATTAGTCCTCTATTTCATATATTTATACCTCAGGACCTATTCTCGTACAGTCCGAACCCGGCTTTATTTGAATATGTTCTCTCTTCTTGCTAGTTTTGAAGATTAGCTTTGACAGCTAGCTTCTTTGTCACATATTTATTCCCCGGCGAAACAGGAAGCTGGGGATTACTAATTGTAGCCTTCGAGACACTTTGATCAAATTAAAATAGTGGGGGGGGGAATCAATCTCCAGGATTCTTAAAAACTCTACTGTGATTGCCAATTTTCCCACTTCATGAGAAACTGTGGCCCAGCAATACCATCGAGCTACATCAGACAATTTCTGTTGGGAGCATTTCATTCCTGTCTTCAACTGTATTGTCAGACTAGCTGGAAATTAACAAAAACATACTGAGATTTTAAAGTTTCTGTTAGCTGTTATCCAAAGGTTCGGCCGTATCATTTCCACACAACTCAACTTAACAGGCTTACACATCTCAGGACTGAATAAATGAATCCTCAACGTGAACATCTTACCTGATGCTTGTTTTTAAGCAGATTTTGTTTGATGTTTTAGTTCTTTTGCACCACTTTGGAGTTTGAAACGTTGGGTCAGCACAGTAGTCTGATTTAGATGTTTTTAAATGTTCTCAATAAGAGAAAGTTGAGACAACTTAGAACTTGTGTTGGTTTCCTTTGATCTACAATTCTGTCAACGTTGCACAACTGACCCGATGTAAAAATGGGACCTTAAGAAAAAGAGTCTTTCTGTATTTCTCTTTCTGTGTATCATTTTTTTTCAACTACCAAACCGTCTTGGGCAAATAAAGATAAGCTTCTGAAACTCTTTTGATTTGATGTTATTTTCTTTTTGGTCCCTTGGGGAGTGTGACTTTTCCTCACATTCTTTCCTCCCGTTTATCTCAACTTTTGGCACCTTCTCCTCCTCTCCTGACTGGACTTAGTTCCCACTCTTTCATTTACCTCCCCTCATATTCTTGACTGCACATCACCTCCCTTAGCTGTTATATCTCTGTTAATTTTCCTTCTCTCTCCTGCTCAAGTCTTCCATCACATCTCTCATATTTCTTTCTATAGGCTTCTCCCTCTTTTTCCCACCCTCCACTCTTGTCTTTTGTCTGCTCTCTATCCTTCTCCTTCTCACGTTAAGCCAAGTGTCAGTCATCCATCATAGCGGGGCTGTCAGAAAGCCTCGGAGCTCCTCCCAGGCGGTTTTACACCACCGTGGACTAAAGCCTCTGCAGCTTTGACACATTCCTCTTCATCTTAATGTCCACTAAATCAACTGAGGAATGTGCCCCCAACTTGCTGACATTGAGTTTAGTACTCCCCTCGCCACACAGGCACAACTTCTTTGTTTTCACAACGTATGCAAACTGACCTTAATAAAGTTGCCTTTTCCTTGTTTGAAACAGTATTTGTCCCCTTACAGATTTTGTCTTTAAAAATAGTAAATGACTTACATTTGTTTAGCGCTTTATGAAGTCCAAGAACTTAAAAGTGCTTTACACTGCAATCAGCCATTCACCCATTCATACACACATTGAAGTGTCTTGCCCAAGGACACTGAGACAGCGTTGGGCAGTGTCTTGCCCAAGGACACTAAGACAGACGCAGGGGACGGTGTTTGTACCCGGCAACCAACCGGTTACAGGACCTCCTAAGCCAATGTCGTCCCAGTAGAAGGAAGTCCGGCCATAGGTTTATGACCTTAGGCTCAAGCACATTTGGGTTTTGCAGCAGGACAATGACCCAAAGCTCACCAACAAATCCATCTCTAAATGGCTCAAAAAACCCAAAATGTAGGTATTGGTGGGGCCTAGTCGAAGTATGGACTTAAATCTGACTGAGATGATGTGGCATCGAAAACCCTAAAATGAGTTGGGTTGTTTGTAAAATATATTTTCACAACATTCTACCTGACTGACTGGAAACAAAAAATCTTATTTTATTGCTTGGTTAAAACTTGACTTAAGTTAATGTGAGAAAATAGAAAAGAAGGAATTTATCCATACATCCATCAACTGCCGCTTATCCGGGGCGGGACGCAGGGGAAGCAGCTTAAGCAAAGAGATCCAGTCTTCCCTCTCCCCAGCCACTTGTTCCAGCTCCTCAGGAGGAATCCCAAGACGTTCCCAGGCCAGCTGAGAAACATAGTCCCTCCAGCATCTCCTGGGTCGTCCTCTGGGTCTCCTCCCAGTGGGACGTGCCCGAAACACCTCACCAGGGAGGCATCCTGACCAGATGCCCGACCCACCTCAACTGACTCCTCTCGATGTGGAGGAGCAGCGGCTCTACTCTGAGCCCCCTCCGGATGACTGAGCTTCTCACCCTATCTTTAAGGGAGAACCCAGACACTCTACGGAGGAAACTCATTTCAGCCGCTTGTATCCGTGATCTCGTATCCGTGAGAAGGAATTTAGCCACCAAGTATTTTAGGCTCTTTGGTTGACCTCAGCTTAGGTGCAAACTAGCCGTTTTACAGCCCAGCTTGCTGACAGCTCACTAAACCCTTTCATTTTGATTCAAAGTTTTGGAGAAAGCATGAAACGTAAGTACTACTATTATTCAAACATTTATCAAAGAATGCAGCATTTGTTTGACAGGTTACCCCTAAATTAACAAAAGCTGGTCACCTAAGACTTTCCTTTAGGTTTTTCTGTGTCTGTGTTTGCATACATGTGTGTCCAGAGTACCCGATTAGACACGGCCATTACCAAGCCATCCTGGGTGGGCTAGCTAAGGACAAAACTTGGCACTGTCACATGGGCAGTGTTATGAAGCACTGACACGATGGAACAGAGCCAGTATAGGAGTAAACACAAACACACACACTTTCACTCTGTGCTACTTTTATATTAGATCACTCAGTTCTGCTGTTGAGGTCCTCCATGGCCCTCAGTCTCTCACAGAGCTATCCTTGACCACATGATATCTCACTATCTTCATATCCATCATTAATTAAGTTTGTGTAGACCTGTTTTCAGGTTCCAACTATTTTTTCGCCAATGACCCATATTAGTTTTTTTTGGCACACACTTTATTTGACTATGGTAATGGCCCCTTCATGTCTCTCCGAGCAGAGGTGGTCTATAAAAACAGAAGAGCAGCAGTAGAAAGTTCCCGACCACCGCAAAGTAGAGCATTATTGAGAGGAAGATTATTTTAAAAAAAATTCACAAATAAAAATATAAAATCAATGGGGTGTGTATTTGCATTTAGCTTGCCTGAGTCAAATCTTTGTGGAACCACCCATAACTGCAGTTACACCTACCACAGTTTCTCGATTAGATTTAGGTCTGGACTTTGACTAGGACATTCTGAGACATGAATATGTTTTGATCGAAGCCATTTTTGTACCTCCGCTGCATGTTTAGGGTCATTGTCCTGCTAGAAGGTCAATCTCTAGCCCGTCTCAAGTCTTTTGCATTCTCCCACAGGACCTGTGGATCTCTGCAGCTCCTCCAGAGTTATCTTGGTCCTGTTGACTACTCCTGGCTGGTAAGTTTAGATGAGGGGTCATGTTAAGTAGCTGTAAAGTTATACAAAATTCTTTCTGTTTTCAGATGCTGCATTAAACAGATCTCTGTGAGATGTTCAAAGCTTGAGATGTTTTTTATAACCTATTCTGTTTGGGAGGACTACAGTATATTTTTCCAGATTTTTGATTGTAAACATGTACAAAAGCATTATTCTTATTCAATGTTACAATCCCATATTACTTTGTGTTGATCTATGATATACAATCACAAAAATATACAGAAGTTTGTGGGTAAAAGTGCAAGTGATACTTTTATAATGGAAAGTTCTTACAATCTTGGTTTCTACCATCCCCTCAAACTTCTCCACCTCTTACACAGTTCCTGCAGCTAATACTACAGCATATTCTCGCTCACATATCTGTGTTTGCTGACTCCTTATCTTCCAAAATTAGGAAACTTAGACTCAGTTGGGTACAAAAGAACTGAGGGAAGAGAGGAAAACCGTGTTGAGGATGAGGATGGAGTTAGAGGAGGCAATAGCCAATAAGGAGGAGGAAGTGAAGATCACACAAGCTTCACTGTGGGACCTAAACCAGCGCCTTCTCTTGTTTTTTTGTGAGCTCTTGAGTAAATTCCTGAGAGAGTCACTCACATAAACCCTTATCCCAGCACGGAAAATTTTTTCCCCACTCATTTACGGGGTGGCTTCTCATGCACATCCCTTCAAATTCCAAATTTTATATAATGAGGGCCTAAAATTTACAAGATTAGCTATTTGGGAGGAATTTGGTGTTTTTTGTGCATTTTTATTTGCATGTGTAATCCCACACACTCTTTTATGAGAAGATATTTAAATCTGGCACAGTGCCATTGGGTGTGTGAGCATCATCACCTCCCCCCATGTCTTTTTCCTGAATCTCCCTCTTTTTCCCCCCCGCTTCGCTTGCTCTCCATGTTCCCACAGATGCCACCTCTTTTCCATCTCCCCCTCCTCTTCACCGGAGGGATTCAAGCTAATTAAAATGCTTGGTGATCTCCATTGTTTCTCCCTGCTTTCCCTCTCTCCAGTCCAATCACCCCCACCCGCCCAACAAACCACCTGCACTAATGATCAGTGCCTCTGACAAGCAGCTGTCAAGATATATTGGGTGTGGCGACCTGTCTGCTTCAGAGCAGGGTTTAGCCTGGTTGAGTTGAAAAATCTCAGTCCAGCGGCGTCCTTTCCCTCTGCCGGGTCCCCAGTTCTAATTCACAGCTCTAATCGCGACCCTCTCAGGTCAAAGGCCACCGCCAAGGCTTGGTCACAGGTGGCTGAGCAACAGTGAGGCTGATGGGATTGGGACTTTGAGGATGAGCGAGGCAATATCAGGAGGGAAAAAAAAAAAAAAACTGAGTTTGAATTAAAAGATTTCCCTACAACAAAAACATAGTTGTTTAGTTATAAAAAAGAAATCCTGTAAGGAGCAATATATCTTGACATTGTTCACATATTTCCCATAAAAAGTTCCATTCAAAATGCTGCTGCAGTATAATCAACACGACTCAAAGCCGTTGATATAATTTTAAAGATTTCTCATTGATATTATAGCCTTAATTTTGACAAGCATTTTCTTAGAGTATTCTTGTGTATAATTAAAAATAATGCTGTGTTTCTCCTAAACTGCATGTTCAACGGAATAATATATATATATGCATTTTCCTCATGGTCAAACATGGTGGTTGCAGCATCATCATACTGTGAGGATATTTTTCTTCACCAGAAACAGGGAAGCTGGTCAAAGTTCAAGGGGATTGAAAACTTCTGCAGTGCACCATATGTGCTGAACATTTAGTTTTTTTTAGACTTCAGGAATTGCGCCGCTCATTCCGGAATTGCGCCGCTCAAGGTGGCAGCATGTTGGAGTAGCTCTGTTACTTTGGTTCATATTGTTTTCTTTTTTTAAACTTTAATTCTTCCATTTTTGGTAGAAACATTGTTTTTGTGGACAACTGTTCTCTCTGGTTTTGAATGCTGTGCAGCTGGAAGGATTTTTGCTGATACTTTTTATTTTTGGACATTTGTTATGATGCATAACCATGGCAACAAGGTGGTTTACAACTGGCAGCAGCTGATTAACATCACAAAAGCTCAAATAATACCTCAACTACAGCCACAAAACCCTGATGAGTTGAAAAGAAGACGCCATGGATCCAGAGTATCCTCTACGTCAGACTGTCATACAACTACAGAGCGTCTTCAGTCAGAGGCTTCTTCAGATCTGCAGAGAGCTACAGGAGATCATCCCTACCCACAGCCATCAGCATCTACAACAACTCCTTAAAGAATTAATCATATGAGCTACACCAACACTTAATTTCCCTCTGGGATCAATAAAGTATTTTTGAATTTTGAATTGAATTGAATTGAATCAACCTGTCTCTAAAAAACTTGAAGAAACATTTTTGAATTTGGTATTCCTCCCCCTGCAGTTGTAAAGGTGTTTCTTTGACTGTTAAATGTAACCAAGTGATTACTGCTGGGAATCAGATATAAGGAGTTATTTTTTCCCACTTCCTGTAGAGGTCTAGCAAACTCACCCCACTGAGGCACATAAAAGAAATTAAAGACAAGAAATGAAGAAAAAAAGACAAAGAGAGAAAGCTACATAAAAAGATAAGTGGATGAGATACCATCTGTTTGTTATTCTGCTTTTCTTTCCCAAGCTTGTTATCATTCCTCATTTCCTGCTGGACGACAAGTAAATAATTCACATGTATACATGTACCAACACTGAGACCAGGTCTCCCCATCTTGCCTCAGTTTTGGCCTCAGTTTCAAAGCTATTTCCCAGTGAGTGGAGCCTCCAAACGACGTGTAGAGAAAACAAACTGAAGACAAAAATGTTCCCCCGACATTATGCATCAGCGAGGCGGACACACACACACACACAAAAAGGAAAGAGTCAGAAGCAGTTTTCAGAGTAAAATATTCCATCATGCACATGATTCTGCAGTCTCCTGCCTACATCGATCCAAACCCAGCACAATGCATCTCTTCAGTCGGTCTCTGACTTCACTCCCAGGGGAGGCAGCTCGGCAGTTGTCTCATTATTTCTTTTTTCCGCTGCTCCTGCTCTCAGGGGAATCGTTGGGAATTGGAATACAGATCGTAAATGTCCTCACACTCTTTTCCAATCACATTAGGAAGATACAGAAATGCAATAAGAAAAAAGTCCCTGTTGGGTTGTTAGGATAATGGTCACAAATAATCACTCAGAAGATGAGATATTAGGTGTGATTTACTTCATAATTTTAAGATTAACTCTCTTGAAGCATCTTAGGTTTCCAAAGCACTTGTCTGCTCTTGCTCGTTCTCTAGATTGGATCGGATACTGTATATCTTTAATGATTGACGCATAGATGTTCAGCCCCTGCAGGAACTCCCACACTTCAGGGATAATTAAACGTGAGTGCTTCACCCTCCTCAAGAAACGTATTCTTTCACAACACAACCTCTCACAAGGTCAAAGCAAAAAGCTGTCAAGTGCCTCTTGACAGACATCCACACACCCTCTATTTCCTCCTCAAGTATCCAAGAATCAGTTCAGCATCCTCAGCTGTGCCCAAAGCACTGCTCTAGGTACTGGGGCAGCAGCTGGAGAAAGTAGTGAGGATGGCCCACCTATCTATCCCTAAAACCCCGCAGGACCCATCACAGGGGTGACCCAGCTCTACCCTAAACCCCGATGGAATGTGTGGATTCGACTGAGTGCTGTAACCAAAGAGCGGTCTCTCCCATCTTTAAGCCCATAATGGAGCCACTTCCTGCTGATAATCAGTTAGTTGTGATCCCTCCCTTTTGTCACTTCATCTTGAGTTGTAGAAAACGAGAAAGAGAAGAACGGTTGGGGAGAGGCTTTTACTGTTTTTGGTTCCTATTATATTTACCCCCTTACAGATTTCTTTCTGGGTTTTATCACACTTAAATATATCAGACAATCAATTGACCTGAATAATTACAAGGAACTGTTCTCAAATGAAATAACTGTCCAACTGGCCCCATGTGAAAGACCAAGCCACCTTGTAAAACTTCACTTGCCACATCCAGGTCAAGAAATCACTAAGATGGAACTTGTCTAACAACACGAAGGATGCTAAAAAAATGTCAAAAAGCCACCTATCATGCTGTGGTTTTGAGAAATTCAAGTACATATGAGAAACTATGTGACTGAGTCTGCAAGAATATAAAGCCTTGTCTAAGGCTTTAGGACTCTTGAAAAACAACTTGACCCAACAACTAAGACTTTTGGGGAAGTATTCTATGGAGTGATGAGACAAAGGTAGATTTTTTTGTCTCAGGCTGCTTCACTTCTTCAGGACCTTGACTACTTGTTGTAACTGATATTAGCATGAATTTTGTTCTCTCATGGGAAATCCTAAAGGCGTGTGCATATCCATCAGTTCATGAATTTATGTCATACATATTTGGGTTATGCAGCAGGAGAATGAGCCAGATCACAAATAAATCAATTTTTCAAAGTCAACACCTAAATCCTGTTGGAGATGCTTTGACACAGCCTACAGACATCATTCATGCTTGAAAACCCTCCAGTGAGGCTAAATTACAACAATTCTGCAAAAAAGAGTAGGCCAAAGTTCCTCCATAGTGACATAAAAAGACACAATGTCAGCTATTGCAAAAGGGTGGCCCAACCAGTCATCAGGGGGCAACATTTTTTTTCCAATTGGGCCTGGTGGGTTGGGATAGCCTTTTTCCTGGAGAAATAAGATCATTCTTTGAACGGTACCGTTTGTATTTGCTCATGATATACAACTCCAATGCCACACATCGCATTTTATCAGTAGAGAATTATTGTTAATTAGCTAAACCAATCTGCTCCAAAGCCAGCATAACAGAACTGAAAAGACTCAAACGGGTTCAGACATGTGCTGGGTACCTTTCAGTCAACCAGCTTACTTCAGTCCCATTTATGAGGACCTTTAACTGTTACTGTCTGGCATTTGGATAAACAGCTGGACCATAACAACCCATGACCTGGATGAATCATCAGTAGTTTTGAGTAGATCTAAGTTTCCACAAGGATATTTTGAAGAGACCTGGAGAAAAAAAAAATTTAAAAAAATAAACGTTTAAATCCTAGGAAGGCAGGTCTCCCTACTCCGTGATAATGGAAAGGATTCCTATCAAATTAAATCTAAAATATTTTCTTTTTCTAATGCAAGTCAACCCTTAGATCCTCCAGCGAGCACCATATTATCTATTTTAGTGTACACTTGTGCCTGCATCTGCAGCTTCTACTACAGACAAGAATGCCAGAAAAAAAAACTATTTCCTGGTCCCAGAGGTTGGATCAAGCTGCTACTGCTTTTACGGCCTCCAATAATAACAACAATAAAAGCACCTAAGACCTGCTGTAATTATTTTTTTAAAGCAGCAGCGGTGCTGTTTTCAGAGCAGCTACCTGGGCAGGGGGTCGGAGGATTACATTAGTCGCAGTTAATCGTTAGGATGATGCGTGCGTAACAGCTTCGCTGTACGGCCAATAAAGTAGGAAGGGGTTTCTCTCCTGGAGTCAAAGTGCTTTTTGAGCTAAGTTTTGTGTGGTTGCCACAGGAGTTGCAGCATGTTAAAGAAAATCTCAATTTAACCCTCTTGCGAAACAGGCATGCTTGGTGCTAATGCTGAGGACATAAAGCCACTAAATTGGATTCTCAAGTCGTCTTTGAATCCAACCTTTTTCAGTTTCCTTACCCCCCTTCTTTACCAGCTAAATCATCTTCATTCCTCTGTCACTCAAACCAAGCTGAGAAATTTTTTCTTAATCCCATACATCACCACCAGCATCACAACCACCCCGACTGTTCTCATTTTAAGATCCCAAAAATTGGGCCTGCCACTAGCCAGTGAAAGACGAGTACGATGAAGGCTAAGGTGGAAGCAACATCTGTGAAATGGGGTAATCATGAGCTTATAGTCTCCAAATAAACCACTGGGGTCAGCTTTGTGTACCCCTTCTGGGCTTGTCTGTCATGTAAGGATGTGAAGATGACATTTCATTGGGTTTGTGGACAATCCCTCATGCCTGTGCAGTATTTATTACATCCTTAGAAACCCTCTCCCATGAACTCGACGTGTTTTTTACTCTTGTTATTGGTTTCTTCTTGTTTGTTTTGATGATTTTTCCCTGCATCTCTTGATGTGAAATTCTGCAAATTGTTATGTGTTTATTATGAATGTGTCCTTGTATATGTTTAAGTTTTTAATGCACTTCTTTCAGGGCCAGATAATGTAAGGCAATACTGGTCCACAACTTTCCCATTGGCACTGGCAAAGAGCTTGCCACCATAAAGTCTGGGTTCTAGTTATAGACTTCCAATTTTCCTCTGTCCCCCTGAGACCCCATCGAGACAGTGCAGCTCTGTGGCCCCTCTGCCATTTCCACAGCGTCCTGTCCCGGCTTTGATGTTCACCCCGCCAAGAACCTGATTTCTGGGTTAGCCACGTCCTCCTCTGTACTAGCCTCCGAACTCACCCGATGCCTTGACACACTGGGAGTTCCCAAAGTTTCGTTGGAGACGGAGGGGGAAAAAAAGAGGAGGGGGATTTGGGTTAGACCACCGCAGAGCCGGGGAGACCCCTGTCTTCCTCCTCGCCGTTTCCCATCGCTCCCAACACAACGCACACATGTTGAAAAGGTCAGGGCTTGATAGACAACAGAGCACCGGCAATTACACTGCTATTTCTTAGAGGCTGGAAGTCCCCTGTTTCATGTGCAAGAAGGTGTATATGTGTGTGTGTTTGTGTGTGCGCAGTAAGAAAGAGTTGGTTTTTTTTTCACTCATAGAGAATAAAGAGGCAGTGTTTTGAGGGGAAAATGAGCTGGGACAGGGGGAACGGGTAGCTGCTTACAGGGACTTGTGCCCAGATTGCTTCATGTCTGTCTGTCCAGTTAAAGAAATTGGTAAATGTGCATGAGGGAATGGAGGTGTGTAAATGTGTAACGGTTCCCAAATGTCACCCATGCGCACGTGTTATAGAATTGAAATGGGAATTTTCTTTCTGAAGCATGCTGTGTGAGGCTTTCTTTATACTTCTCTGGTCAAGTGTCCATTTCTGGGGACAGCAGTAGGGTCTAATAGGACTCAGATGGTGACTCTGTAAAGAAACACACAGCGCTTTGCAAAAATATTTATGCCACTTGAACTACAAGCAAAAAATAGTTTAATTCAAACACATGAAAATGCTTAGATCTAAACCATTCTCTTGTAGCTCTGGCTGCTGATCAGTCTCAAGTCTTCTGTATCCTCCAACAGGTTTTCCTCCAGAGTTGCCCTGTATTTAGCTTCATCCATCCTCAGATCAACCTTGACCAGCTTTCCTATTCCTTCAGAAGACATCATCTCCACAGCATGATGCTGCCACTACCGTGATTCATTATAGAGCTGAGTGTACAGTGTTAGTTTTCCACCATATATAGTGGTTTGCATTCTTCCATCTCTGTAGCTCCTCTAAAGTGACGATAGGCATCTTAGCTGTTTCTCAAAAAATGCTCTGGCTTTTAGTTTAGGTCGACCGCTATGTCTTTGGAGGCTTGGAGTTCTGTCATACTCTCTATTTTCTGATGCTCTTGAGATATGAAACCCTCCTTCTAATTTCTCCACAACTTTCTCTCTGAGTTGTTTGCTGTGTTTCTTGGTCTTCATGATGCTGTTTGTTTACTAATGTTCTCCACCAACCTCTGAACAGCTTGGTTTATGATGAGAAAACTTACACAAAGGTTTCCATTTGCTAATTAGGTTAATTTTGATGTGACGTTTGTATTAGTTATTATTGGTATTGTTGTAAAGGGGGCTGATACAAATGGATGCAACAGTTGTGAAATGATTCGTCTTTTTAGTTTAACTCTGCACTTATGGTCAATTTTGTGTTTTTTTTTCACATTAAATTTCCATAATATACAATGAAGTTTGTGATTGTAATAGTACAAAATGTGAAAAGGTTAATGGAGTAGGAATACTTTTGCAAAGCACTGTATTTACAACTGAAAAAAATCATGGCAGAGTTATGACAAGACCAGACCACACTTTGACAGATCTGGAGATTGGACAGAGAGGATGCCGTGGTCCCCTAACAACTGAGGTGTACAGGTGTGATGTGTAATGTGTTGCAGCTGGAAAGCTACCTCACATACCCTGTACCAACATCTTTGTACGTTTATGTGTGCACGTGATGTCATTGTTTTTTGTTTTTTTTTCTATCCTGAGGCAGATTTGATGACTGTATTGTGGCTCATGAAATGGCAATCGGGTACTGTGCCCCCGAATGGCTGAACACCTACAGCGCCTTTAAGGAAACGGGTTCGGAGTGTTACTGAGAGGCCCTACAGTGCAATGCATTCAGGTTGCGGTGCATGTTAGACATATTAAGTCCCTTAAAAGTCTGCTAGTAACTGTCCCTATAAAAGAGCAGCTGTATCCAGAACCTACTGCAAATATGGCAGCTGCTCCTTTACTGTCTCCAATACTTAACAATAATTTAAGTAAGAGTGTGTTAGATCCTTCTTGGTGTAAATACACTGTGTGTTTGCTTTTGAGTACAGAGGTTGCCCTGGATATGCACTCTGCTCTGGATCATTTCCAAGTCCAATCTATATTGCAGCCAGCATGTGGAATGCAACTCTGCCCCTGGAAAATCTCACCTGAGTGACTTAAGTTTGTTTTTAAATGTGCACATGAGTAACCTAACCATAAACGTTACTACCGCTCCTAATTTGTACATTACAGGAGCTCTTGTAAAATAGTTCCAAACTACAAAACATCAAACCACTAATGGCATCAACCTTGTCATCATGGACAGTGATGAACTGGTAAGGGCTCGAGTTAGTAAGCTCTGCCCTGGGGAGGTGGGAAGAAATCACTCAGTAGGCTACAAAGGGTCTGACTTCTTGAGTCAATGACTAATGCGTGCTCATGATATGGTTGGGTGGTGCGCGAGGTGAGGGGGGGGGGCACCAGGTTAAAATCTGTGTTTGTTTCTCTGTTGCAAGGCAATCCAGTCTGAAATACTCATGTTTTTGTCATCAAGCTGTGTAATAGACTGGGGATGCCCTTTGGAAAACATTTAACAACTTTATATGGAAGGAAAATATCACAGCAATAAAATCAGCCAGGAACATGAGGCTATCAGTTCACAGAGTTTCTATTGTCAGGCCTGCTATCTTTTTATGGTTTTCTGGTACACTGAAGTGAGAAATTCCTTGTTTCGTTGCATGATCAAAGTTCGAGTTAAGATGGAGTTATGGCTAATTATGTTTTTGTTCTCACAGCTACTATAATAGGCCTTAAAATGTTTTGTGAAGAATTTCCAGTACACACAGAACCACTTGAATCCTTTTTTTTTGCAACATTCAATTGAACATCTAAAACTCCTAACTTTTACCTGTTGAGTAGAGGGAAAGTTGAAGGATTTGAAAGTGCAATGCACCTGGACCACTGGAAGGAAAACAGACTCACAGTATGATGCTGCCACTACTGTGCTCTTAGGTTTCAAATCCTCCTCCAAACAATACTCCTTGTAATGTGGTCAGAGAGCTCAGTCTTAGTCCAGAACTTTTTGTTCAGAAGACTTTTGCTGTTTTTACTTTATATGCTTTGTCTGTGTTTTACTGCTGTTTTTATTTTACCTCTTAATCATGTAAAGCACATTGAATCACTTTGTTGAAAGTGTGCTATTCCAATTAAATTGCATTGCCTGGCCTTGCCTTGCCTTGCCTTGCCTTTTGATTTGTCCATGGGGAACAACGAATTTCAGTCATACCTAAAGGTGTGGAATTTTGAGATTCGTTATTGGATGGCAGAGATAAACAGGCTTTAACTTTGGACACAGACACTGGGGTTCCAGCATCTTCCAGTTTTTTTAATATTACAAATTAAACCAATGCTTGTTCAGTTTCAGTATTTAAAGTTCGTATTGTTTCGTGGATGCTATAGTACTCGTTAGGCCCCTGTTTTTTTCCTTCAATCTCAATCTTTTTTCAGTTTTACTAAAACTAAAACTGACTGGAAAGGGCGCTCTAATACAAAATACCAAAAATAAATACATTCTTTTGCTCTTTGATGATAATAATAAAATAACATTTGAAGTCAAAAGAGTAAAGTATATCGTCAAATCTCTCAAGAACAGAAATGGATGATTCAAACTGACAGATTATCCAAACTAAAAGGCTCACATCAGCTCTTCAGATGCTGCGCAACTCATATCTAATGCATTCTTCAAAAATGTTCCCCTGTTTTCTTTTCTGTCAATCACGGGGAACTATGTGTGGCCCGGGGGCAAAACAGGAGTCATCACCTCACTCTCAACATCCTCTCTACAGTCTTTACAGCTCGATTTACTGTGCAGCAGCATCTATAAAGTCATTTAATGGGGTTAATGTTGTTAGGTACACAGGCCTCAGTTGCCAGTAAACATGTTGCTTATTAGCTCACACAGAAGAGAGCAAAAGAGGGAGAAAGATAATTCTGTTTTTACTTCTTTAGACATAACATTCCTCTCTTGCTAATAATGTTTGTTTCTACCCTAAAGAATAATGCATCAGAAGTCTTATCCATCTTTTATCTGCACCACAGGTATGTGTATTAAGTTTAGGAATAATAAATCCTAAACTAAAATGAACATGTTTACATCATGAAGCTGCCTGTTGCCATAGCATTCTTGTAGTTCATGCATACTAATCCAACCCTCCCAAAAGAGATGAAGGACTAGCAAGGAGACATGCAGTTCAGGAAAGGGGTTTCAGTTACAGCAACTTCTCATAAATTACTTCAGCTGAGGGAATTCCACTGTAAAAATATTTTATTCATTTTATGACACTAAACAAGCTCAACTGGCCTATTAAAATGGTTGCATTCATTACCCTACCATCTGCTAAGGTGATTTCTCTTTGCAGGATTTCCAGCCACAACACCCTCCAGGTTTGAGCAGACAAGGTGTGGGCCGGACCACCTGGTCGGCTGACCTGTGGCTCCCTGCTGATCGTCACCTCTGGCTGATAATGTGTCTGCACGCTCTCTGTCTGTCTGTGTCTCTGCTCCTGCATGTATGTCTCCTCCTTGACGACCCTCAGGCTTTTTTCCCAGACCTCCCAGTACAGGACGAGCAGACTTCAAGCGAGTTAGGACCAGCTGATTGTGAAACTGCATGTCAGGTACCGGCACCTTGTGTCCAGAAATCATAAATGATCAAGAAAGTACAGTGCCTTGTGAAAGTATACACACACCCCTTGAACCTTTTCACATTTAGTTCAATTCTAACCCCAAACCTGAATGCATTTTATTGGAATTTTGTGTTACAAACACAAAGCAGTTAAAGATTGTAACAGAGTTTTACTTCAGCCTCCTTTACTCTGATACCCCCAGTGAAAGCCAGTGCAACCAACCCTCTTTAAATGTCACTTCATTAGAAGGGTTTGTCTGGTGTAGTTTTCTCTTGGCATAAATGCAGCCTTTCTGTATTTAGGAGGTTTATTAGAGTATGTTGATAAGCTGATAGCATCAAATGTCGAGCGATAAGGTTTAAGAAGTTTAAAGCAAGGTTAAACTATATTTTTTGACTTCACAGGGAGCACTGATCAGTCCATCTTCCAAAAATGGAAAATAATTATGATACAACTGCAACATGGTGATCCAGATAAACCTAAGTAGCAAAAAGGCCCATGGCAATTCTGAAGGAGCTGCAGAAATCAAACTGCAGGTCATGTACTAAAAAATATGGCCTTTAGGGGCGACGGGTAAGAAAAAAAAGCCATTGCTGAATGAGAACCAGAAGTAATACTGTTTGCAGTATGCTACAAGCCATGTGGGGGACACGAAAAGCATCTGGAAGAAGCTGCTCTGGTCTGCAGTGACTAAAACGTAACTTTCTCGAAATGCTAAAAATATTAATTTGTTATTCAGTCATCATACACTAAATATAGTTGGTACATCATGATTATACACATATCATACAATGCAATGACTGATCTTTCAGAAAGGCAGAGAAACAGACATCACCCCATCCACATCGTGAAAACTGGTGGTAGCAGCATCATGCTGGGGGATGCTTTTGTTGCACACACAAATGAGCTGGCAAGAGCTGATGCAAAACTGTACTGTAAATAGGACTGCTGTTTTAATTTCAATAGGTTTTTCAAACTGATGTATCCTTTTCTTTGTATTTTACAATTATGATCTGCTTCGAGTGGATCTGTCACATACAACCACAGTGAAATGAAATTCATCTTTGTGCTTTTAACAGGATAAATTGTGAAAAAAAGTTTGAACTGTTTTTGCACAGCACAGTACATGCTGTGTGGAATAAACAGAGAAGGGTCTTAAAAACCCAGTAAACTCCAGTCATGAGTCATAATAATCAACAGAACTGTAAATATGATTCAACATGCTACCTTACATTTAAAGACAAAACATCCTGAGCCATCCAGAGCATCCGCTACTTCTTCTTAATCCAGTCATTGATCCGTTTAATTGTGAGGGATAAAATGTAGGGAGTCTCTTTGAGAAGATGGCTGAATTTTACAGTTTTCCTGTAAACCAAAACTGATTACACACCAAATGTGTGAATGAGCTCTTCTTTCAAACTTCTTTCAAAGAACATAGACACACATACACACACTCTCACAGGGTGGAGGTGGGTGGGTGGGGGGTTGCGATGGGGACGGATCTTGAAGTCTTAAGTCATCCACCCAGCCAACCAGCTCCCCTTGCTGAATAGATGCACGATCGCCCAAATGCAAGGGGAGGCGCAATGGGCACAGAGTTGCTGGCTCTCTATATTCAGCGGCTCAGAGACGCTCTGACACCATTCACTCCAGAGTCCTACAAGTCCAAGGACCTGCGCGCAGACACGCTCCGAACAGCCCGACACGGACGCCTTTCTCCATTGTGATTTCCTGAGGGCATCTTCTGGATTATTTTTCATTCAAGACTTTAAAAAAACTGAGAAAAAGCAGTGCGCTTTCACCTTTTCCTCAGAGAAAGGGAACGGTTTTTTATGTTAGGTTTCTCATTGCGTTGGGTCAAAGTGTGAAGTCTTTTTTTTTTTTTTGCTAAGGTGAAGGACAAGTGCAATATGCGCTAGTTTATTGGATTTGCCTCACATGTGCGTAAGGAAGGTATATGCTGTGCTGGAGCGCAGGGCTTTTTCAAGAGGACGCAGCCCAATGTGAATAATAAGAAGACTTCTCAACCTGAGAGTTTCAAGCAAGTACAAGCAACGCGTCTGGCCGAGCAGCTCTGTCTCTTCACCGTTTCCATCCCTGAGGGGATGGTTGTGGTTCCTCTGGAGCCAGGAGCGACTCAGGGGCTCCTACGCGGCAGCTCATTTTTCGTGTTTGAGGGAGACTTTACATTAAAAGGAGATGAGAACCACAATTTGTTGCTTCCTGCTGTGGACGACGTACCTGCTGGCCACTGCTGAGGTAAACTGACCTGATTTGTTACCAGGTTTTATTTCAATTAGAGTGCAAAGGTCCTTTCCCCGAGGGCCACAGATACATAATACACAAAACACTGATACGCGATGCTTAAGTTAAACTCCAAATGAATGGATTTTGATTTAAAGTCTATTAGCTATACAAAAATATCTAAACAACCCCCTCAACCCAAGATGATTTGCGGCAGCTTCTTTTACAAGTGCGCATCTCAAAGTAAACACTGCTGCGTGCGCGTGGACGCACAACGCAGTTATTTTTGATCTTTTTTGGTGCCAAATCTGTTTGTAGCCTGAGGGCAACTGGGCAAACGTTTTGGTTGGACCAAGCGCGTCCATGGGAACCGCTCCGGCTGATAAAAATAGTCGCTGTTCCTGTGAGGGCTGCGCACGTCTTGCTCAACCCGAGGTGCCTGGATGAAGCGCGACAAGTGCAAAGGGTGCGAGGTGCCGCTCGCGCAGCAATAAAGCTCTCGATCTGATTCTTGCGCACCAGCTTAGCAGAAGATTTTCCCCCCAGAGATCCAAATGCTGCTGATTCATTCACTGAATTCGTAATGGATTTCTCTGACACCTTGTTGCAAAGTTACCCCCTTAAGATTTTCTGAATTGTTGAACCTTTATTTATACAAACTAACAAATACCCGAGCGTTTCCCAATCATCTAACACCTCTAACCTTATTATCTTGTTTGATTTCTTTATTCCCGCACCCCCACCGCCCTGTCCTAGAAGGAAGTGGAGTTTCCCCAAGAGCTGATCGATCGACTCTCCAACAGTGAAATCCACAGCATCAGCGACCTCCAGCGGTTACTGGAGATTGACTCCGTAGGTAAATTCTGCCTCTTGATACTTTTATGCGCGTTGGATTGGGTCCCCCAGTCCTTGGGTATTAATCTGATTAAACCTAACGTGAAAAGTCAAGGCTCTCATGTTGTGGCTTTAAGATGAACCTGAATACTTGTATGCACATCTGCGAAAGCATGATCCAAGACAAGTGCATGTACTGCACACATGTGATGAAGGGTGAGTGCAATGAACTTGCTTTGTTGTCTTCATACCGCCACATATTTTTGTGCCATAAATCCAGGGAAATGTTGCAGCAGGTTACAGGTCAACCTGGTTTCTCCTCCCTCTGTGTCCCAGACTCTGACTGATTAAATTACATCTGTGCGCTGGAAGAACTTGTTTGCCTTCACATGAGTCTCTATTTACACAGGCTGCTGTCTTATATCAAGTTCAGGTCTCCCTCTGTGCAGATTTGCTAACAGAAATGGGTAATTACCTCTTCTGCATTTTACATTCAGCAAACAAGGACTGAAATAGGAATTTTAGCTGAAATAACCACATTCTTGAGCTTTTTCACATATTTCTGTGTACTTATTGGTATAATCTGTGACAGACACATAGTGCATCATTTTGCAGTAAAGCGAAACTGACATGTGCTTTGAAAAACAAATCTCTAAAAAGTGTGGTGTGCATTTCCTATTTAGCTCTCTTCAGTCAATACTTGAAGGCTTACAGATGCATGCTTTGGGGTATGTCCCTACCATCTTTGCACATCTAGATGCTGAGATTTGCCCATTCCTCTTTGGAAAATAGTTCAAGCACAGTCCGACTGGATGGAGAGCATTTACAAACTAATTAAACTAAATTTAGGTCTGGACATTGACCAGACTTTACTAACACATGAATATACTTTGAACTAAACCATCTTGGATTTTAGATCTTACTGTATGTTTAAGGTTGTTGTCTCTGTTCCAGTCTAGAATATTTTGCAGTCCTCAGCAGGTTTTCTTTCAGGATTATCCTCATATCTCCTATGTTCTCATCAACTCTGACCACCTTCCCACAGCATAATGCTGCCACCACCATGATTGACTGTTGGGAAGGTTGGGCCAGTTGCAGTTATCACATTTTCTTTTCATTCTGAGATGATGAACTGCCCAGTTCTTCATGAGATATCCAAAGCTTGGGAACTTGTTTTATAACCTAACAACAATCTAAGCATCTCCACAACATTCTCCCTGAAGTGTTTGCTGTGCTTCTTGGTCTTCATGATGTCTATGGCACATGGTTGGAATTAGAAGATGTCTGAAAGTAATTGCACATTACTTTTTATTTGGGGGTATCAAAGTAAAGGGGTTGGTTAGCAATATATGCCATGCTTTTCGGAAAACTATATTTTCATTTCCTTCCACTTTAAAATGAAGCACCACTTTCTATCCCATAAAATCAAAATAAAATACACTGAAGTTTGTGGTTGTAACCTAACAAAATGTGTTTTTGCAAACTTTTATTAGATTTAATTAACAGAACAACTTCAAGGATATCCCTAATGGATTAAATCAACATCAAATCAGGTTGTTTTCCACAACAGGCATCACCTCATTTGACTCTGACCACAGAATAGATAGCTCTGGTGCCTCATGAAGAAAAGGTGTTTACAGTTGAGTTAACGTGTCTTTCTTCAAACAGATTAATGCTTTGCAGAGTAACAGCAGTAGGCTAATTATTATTATACGAGGACATAAATCTGTCTTGGGGGTCAGCTTGGTCAGCCCTGGCCAGCCCATTAAAAGACCCTAGATGCCAGACGAAGGGTATTTTTGGAGCTTTTGTTACAGATTACCGGGACAAAGAAGCTACCAGTGTAGGCAAAATTGTATATAGCATGAGATCATCTAGTAAGGGATTTAAAAAATAGGCGATCTTTATATAATTAGCATTTGATTGTCAGTATCTGTAGTTTCTGTCCCTGGAGGGGGTGAAGTTTTGAAATGGCAGGATAAATAGGAAGCCCATGGGTGGTTTACAGTACTCCTGTGCTCAGTGCAGGATTGCATTTGTTTTTATAAAAGTTCCTGTCCTCAGCTCTGACTGTCAGATGAGATGAAGTCTGTTGAAGTCTGCAGATGGCTGTCTGGCCCCCGAGGTGCTGCTCTCATCGTTATACTCCTCCTCCTCCTCCTCTCTGTCCCAGTCTCCCTCCTGAGGTGGCCCCTCGCCTGCCTGCTCTTATCTCTTTCAGTGAAGAACTTTGACAGAAAAGGGAACCTGACTCTCGGCAAGGGGCAGAGGTGGAGGAGGGAGTTGAAGGCATCTTTAGACAGCGCTCCAGCTTCAAACGGAGAAGCCGCAGCTTGTTGTGCAATCAGCTTTGTCTTCTGTCTCCTGCACAGTTAACAGAGATAAGTCTGAAACCCAAAGAGAGGATTTGTTTCCCACCTGTTATTACCCACAATCACAGAAATATCCTGCTGCCTGTAAGACTTGAGCCTACATTTAGTCAACTCAGTCATATAACTGTTTAAACTAAAGATTGTAAATTAGGGAGAATGAAAAAGAAGAGAGTCCCTTACTCTGAGAAGTCAACAACATGCTGGTTGTTTGTTCAAGGAGAAGGAGAAAGAAAGAGAGAGGAGGAGAAGGAGTAAAAGGAGGGAGTTCGGGCCCTTAGCTAATGGCTTGTCTAGAGGCTCCGGGCGTGTGCATACATATTAGTCACCAGGAACTAAGAAAGAAGCAAGCTCCCTCACTCCACTCCTGTGGTGTTTCCACCTCATTTTCTTTCCTGTTTCTTATGCGGCCTCTCTGTCAAATCTTACCTTACTTTCCCTTGCAACATATTTTCCATATTTGTTATATTCTTCTTCTAGCTTTTGTCTTTTCCTGACCGTAAAGGATGAAAAACATTTACACACTGGGATGTTATGTACAGTATGTGCATGTGTCTCAGAGTGTAATGGTCTGAAAGAATGATAGCTCAGCCCTTTGTTTGACTCCCAGTTTCAGCTGCAGGCAACACTTCCCTTCACTGAACCTTTGGTTCTCGGTCGACAACTGGTTGACTGACACTCTGACAAGCTGGAAGGAAATTCCCTGAACTTTCTCTGACAGACCAACCTGGAAAAAGAAATTATCAAAAACCAAATAAACAACCAATCCCAGTGATGGACAGTGTATAGTTTGAGGAAATCCTTTCGAATTACTCTGGTCGAATGCACTAAAAAGCTGAAGGAGTGGATTCTGTTTGCCCATGGTTGAGCTCTGTTGAGATGTGTGTACTTAAGGCTTTTTCACGTTATGTAGGATAACAAGAAGAGTTTCTCCAATTGTTAGCATGTCTTTTTGTTTAGTGTACATGTGTGGAATTGTCCTTCGACAGGTATGCCATACCTTACGAGAGGCACACCCACCCAGTTTGCAAACACAGTCAGACGCTCTCGGTATCATGCGGAGAAGCTTTATAATTTTATTGCTGGTCTAGCACTTTTCCTTAATCCACCTTAAAAGTCTGGGTGGAGACCAAAACAAGCAAGTCTTATCAGATGACCGTGAATGTGAAAAAAAAGAAAGAAAACTGAACTGGCTGTGTTAGCAAGACATGTACTTTCCCCAAAAACCCACAGAGTGATTGAAAAGCAAACATTTTCAGTAAATGAGGGACATGGAACCACTAATTAGGCCTTAAATAAAGGTGACCGGTCCCTACCTGTCAAATGACCACTTTAAGCCTCTGTGTGTCTGTTAAAGCTGGTTGTTTTTTAAAGTCCATGCTGACTCACCTTCGTCTTGCTACTGCTAAAAAAATGTTTAGCCTAGTCACTGAGGGAGGTTGACAGATAATGCCAGCAATTAACCAAAGCCCTGTGTAAAACTATACCTCCTACCTGCAGCCAGTGTGTTCTGAACTATTTAGGAGTTGCCATGTTTGCACATTGAAGGGAACTATTAACCCTTTGGCAAATTAAATAATACTTAATTTCATTATGGTTGTGTGACCGATGAATGCTTTGTTGTTAGAGTTAAAGCTGAAGATTCCAACTTAATACTGAAAAAAATGCTTAATAGTATATTTTCGTATAAGAAAACCATTTGCAAAGCTAGAACAGTCTATTGCTCATCATCAATGGAGGAAAGCAAATGTGTCTTTTTAGTGTAGTAGCCAGACTAACAGTCATAGCTCTGTTTTGTCTTGTAATCCTTTATCTCTCAGTAGTAATAACTTCATGGGAATCTTGATAAAAAAGGTTGTCTCTATCAGAAATAGAATTCATAGCACATTTCATTAGCCAGGCTAATGATGTGTCTCTGATCTGAAATAAATGTTGAACCCGATCTGTATTTTAACCGTTTTCTAACAGGTTACGGTCTTTGATTTATTTAAAATATTTGCTTCTTCTAAAACCTTCGATTTGTACGTTAGGTGTCTTTTGAATTATTTAAAGAGATTTTTTTCTTTTTATTGCCACCCCTGTTTTTGATGTAATAAACCTTTGCTCAGTGATCAGATGCATACAGTACCAAAGGCTTATAAAACTGCTCTAATTTGACATTTACTTAAAAAACAACAACTCTTAATCAGATTGTCTAAATCAAATCACTTTCCCTTTCTAATTCCACTTCTTGTCTAAAATTCTTTAAAAATAGTTTTAAATTAATCATATGAGCATTTACACTGTGCTTATCTGTTTAAGACCTCCTTGATTGTACTGTTATTATTACGATCAAATAGCACTGTGTAGTCGGATCACAATGTGAATATATAACAGGACTGTACTGCAATGAATTGCATTTATTTAAACTTAATCAGGACCCTAATTTAATCTATATAATTCTGTATAAATTGAACCTCCTTGCTTTGAGTTGACATTTGTTTGGAATTTTGTGATACATAAACTGACCTGAACTGAATTAAGTTGAATTGAATAGAATGAAATTTAACATATTGAAACTGAATTTCAGTTTAAATATAACTCTTTGTTGAGATCTACCAAGCCATACAGCACTACACTGCTATTTAACATGGCTCTAATTTGTTTGATGGAGAACCTTTTTGTGTGTTGGTGACATTATTAACATAGCATCCTTCTGTTTTGATGAGGTACGGGAAACGATGTTATCGAGGAGCACAAGCATCACAAGCACCACAATCACCATAAGAACTCGTCCTATCATCATGGTTACTACAATGGACTGAAGCGCTCCCAGCTGCACAGCCGACGCAAGAGGAGCATTGGTAAGATCTTCTGAGCCCAGAGGTTGCATCAATACATGCGTGACAAGTTGGCACACAAAGTGTCAGCATGCCGTGAAAATAATCTGAAATTTCACTTCTAAAACAGAAGTTCCCAGGAGATGAAACAGATCACTTTACACTAATTTCCAACAAAGCTAACAGTTAGTGGTTTTTATACTGCTTTTTAAGGGGGATAAAAGGCACCTTAATGAAGACATCTACCCAGTATTTATTTGCAATCAAGGAATCATGAGAAAGGGAGGCTAGTGCGCGGGGTTGACGAGGACGTCTGACACCAAGCCTTTTAATTGGCCCGAGGCTCGCAGATCTAAAGACACACGCGTCAGGGGAGAAATATATCCTCGAGCGTGGAAATTCCAGACATTCAGGGTTCAAGTTGCAGCTCGCCTCTGCTCTCAGTCAGATTTCTTCCTAAAATGCCACGCGGTACGATATCTGATTGAGGCATGGAGAATATCATCCAGACTGTAGAGTGCATGCTCTCCACGTCTCTCCCTCCCACCAGTGGAGAAGCTGAAGTGGATGAAGCTGCCGGTCATGTTTCATTTATTTGTACAGCACTATAAGATTATGAGATAGTATAGCATTTTGGCTGCACTCCACAGAATCCCTTACATTCAATGCATGATTGAATTTCATATTTACAGGATAATTATTATACTGCAAACAGTTTTGTACATTTCAAACAATTGCACAGTGATAAAACAAACTATAAAACAAAATTGGTGTAATATTTTTGCAAAATGTTATCAGTTTAAAAAAAAAACTTTTTATTGTTATCAGTTTATTTTAATCAGTATTTCTAAAAATAAATTGTGTAACTTTACTAAACTAAGCAAAGTTAAAAGACACTAGAAATGTTCTGATTATCGGGCTTGTCTTTCCATGTTAAAAAGAAACCTAAAAAAAAAAAAAAGAATTAATCTGTGATGCATAAAAGTCTTTTAGATCTTTAATAATGAATTGGAATGTTAACCTTTCCCCTGACAGATGTGCTGTTCATTTAAAGAGGAGCAGCAAAAGCAAATGAGGTGGATTAGCAGTGATTGCCAACAACTGATGGTGTCATCTAGGACATGTTACTGTGGAATATTGTCTCTGCTGCCTGGAAATTGAAATGTTAGCATGTCATGACATGACAGTCATAAGACTGTCATACAGTAACGTTCTTCAGTCAGAGGCCACTTCAGATTTGTTGCAGGACTGACTGCTACCGGAGACCCTTCCTGCCCACAGAATCACCATCCACAACTCTTTCAAGATACTCTATGAGATACTACTATGAGTTATGACAACATTTATTTTTCCTTTAGGATAAATCAAGTATTTTTGAATTTGAACTGAATTTGATTGATAATGACTGCCTCAGGGTTAACAACCCCAGCTTACTTGCAAGTTTAAGATTAGCATTGGTGTTGCTGCTAAGCTAGTTAAAGTTGAACACCAACCTTTAAACTCTATTTTAGCAAGGTGGCATGTTAATCTTTTCTCTGATCACCACAGCTTAAATTTACAATTCATTAGTAACAATAGTCTCAAGTTTAAGAAGCTCAGCTTCCTAACACATCAGATTTTAGCATCAGCTAACTAAAGTGAAATGCAAACTACTTTTAAAAGGTGTTGTTCATTAGCAACAATGTACAAAAAGTTAAAAGGTCCTTCTTTTAAAAATTGACTTGGACACTAGCACTGTCGCTTAACTAGCAAAAGCTGAAAACAAACTTCTTGCTCTAACACAGAAACTCATAACTTTTACCGAGGTGAAATTTTCCTTCAGAATATAGTCCAGTCCACAAATCTACCCTACTGTTGCCTGCTGGACACTATACATGACGAATGAAAAAAGATAACAATTTGACTAAAACAACATCTTAAAATATTTAAATATAATAATTTTACAGAAATATAACAACTAATTAGAATTTAGCAATTATTTCATATTATTTTTTCAAACTACTATGGTTCATTTAAGTAATGATAAAAAATGACCCACCAAAATTCAATTTTATAGTGCATTTGAATTAAACATGTCTTGTTATTAAATTCTCCACCTGTGGAAGTGAAGGTTGTCTTACCTACTCATGCTACGCTAACTGCAGTGCGGGCCCTTAACAATGCAGCTGTCTTCTCAAGTCCCACATGCTCCTTAGAATTTTAGCTGATATGAGATCAAGTTTTTCGAAAGCTTGTGTTCTTAACACTCCTAAAAGATGTTAGGTACGATCTGAGGCAAGACAAACAGCTCTCACATCAAGTGAGTCATCAAAATGCAAGCAGCTGTGTGTGTGAAGATCAGATTACAACAATACATAGGTACTTAGCTGAGGTAGGGAAATGTGTCACCAGATGTTGCGACATGCACAACAAGTGTATTAAGTCAACACTGTCTCACTTCCAGTTGAAGAGGCCGTACCGGCAGCGTGCAAGACACGGACTGTGATCTACGAAATCCCCCGGAGCCTGGTGGATTCCACGTCTGCCAACTTCCTGATATGGCCGCCCTGTGTGGAGGTGAAGCGCTGCACGGGCTGCTGCAACACCAGCAACATGCGCTGTCACCCGTCTCGCAAGCACCACCGCACCGTTAAGGTAAGACAGGATGCATTAATATACCAAATATTGTCACCAAACCAAGTACAAACATGTCTCTTACCCTCTCATGTGGTAAGTCTGTCTGGCATTCTTTTAAGTACAACTCACACTTCTCTATGCTGTCTGGGAAAGTAGTCTGGGAATTTAAGTCCAATGCATTAACAGTTTTTGAGATCTGGAAAAGTAGGGAGTTTGATTTTATTGTGTAATTTTAAAGCTCTGGCTAACTATGGGAAGAAAGTAAAAATGTTTGCGTTAACTGTTCCATTGCAGCCATCCATTAGAACCTCTGAATTCATTTACCAAAAAACATAAATTCCCCAGATACTTTACTGCTTTTAGGGTATTCATTGAGCTGTTTTCCCTGATAAGTACAGAAAGCAGCAAAACTTCCCATCCATCCATCCATCCATCCATCCATCCATCCATCCATCCATCCATCCATCCATCCATCCATCCATCCATCCATCCATCCATCCATCCATCCATCCATCCATCCATCCATCCATCCATCCATCCATCCATCCATCCATCCATCCATCTCCTGCATGTTTTAGACTGCCCACAGCTCAATCAAACCACTAAAGTAGCTCATCAGCATGCTACATAAATATGAAATTATAAAACAATATAAAACTTCTTTGTGAAGTTATATTTTTGCTTAAAAAGTTGACTAAAAAGGACTGAAATATCTGGAAGTCTGACATGAAAAAATAGGAAGGAACACTAAATCACATGTCAATATCTAATTTAGGAGAACCTCTCTTGAACCTTTCCTACAAATTGGCCATCTGACCTCTGCTAACACCATCTCCTATCATTTTAACCTCTTTCCCATCACTCAATCACTCTGCTTGGCTTTAAGTCCAAGGTGATGGTGCCAGGATGGTACAAATGAGAAGGTGAATCAAAAGGTGAAAGAGAAGAGGAGGAGATGGCTGTTGGATTGGCTATCTGTTGAAGGAATTACTGAGCGAGGGAAGCTCCTGCTAAGTTTAAGGGGAAACAAATGCTTGAGATTTTCTGAGTGTCACATGCTGCAGGATGGCTTCAACATCTTCCTGTTGTTTATACTTGTGTATTTTCTGGAAACAGTGTGCCCACAGAAGACAAAATGACAGTGAGAAAGAGAAGCATAGCTTACTTGAAAACATGTCCCTCTGTTCAGGATCAGAGGAGACATGGTGGCAGGAGATGAGATGAATTTCACATTATATTTACAGTAAAGCTATTGAGTAGGTGAACTGCTCTGTTTGGAGGTATCCGGACTATGTGGTCTGCCCTGTGGAAGTTAGAGACAACCAAGGTATAAACAGCGTTGCCAAGAATACTCTGACTGTGTTTGTCTATATCTGTACTCAATTATTGCTGCAGACAGCTTGATCTTGCCCAGCCACTGGCACTGCCAGAGCTGTTTTCCTCTTGCCTTTCATGCAAGGCTTCAAAGGGGAGACAGAAATTGAACTTTCAAAATGCTAAGTATTGCTCAAAATGACCAGGGGTCTCATTTATAAATGTTGCGTACGCACAAAACGGGGCCTGAAACTGGCACTTTCAAAGCAAAAGTTGTGATTTATAAAAAACAGACTTGAAGGGAAAATGTGCGCACCTGTACGCCAACTCTGACCCGTGCGTACGGACATTTTGGAGACGGGGGGAATCGACGACGCTGTTGGTGAGGTAGTGAACTGCAGCCAGACTGTATATTACTCCTCTCACACATATCATTTCACCTCACACCAAACATTAATAATGGATTCATGTTATTATAAACATCCAAACCAGCAATGATATCTATATTGTAGCTTTGCAGTGAGCTATAGCTATAGATCATTAAAATGAGCAGGCGATACATCACGTTTCCATATACTGTGGGGGAGCAGGCCAAAATTAAGATGCAATTTGCAGCAATGTCCGGTTTCCCAAACATAGTCGGCGCAATTGACTGCACCCATATTGCTATAAGGGCCCCGTCCGAGGATGAATTTGTTTTCGTCAATCGGAAACATGTACACAGTATTAATGTGCAAATCATATGTGATTCACACATGATGATCACTAATATGGTGGCACGATGGCCTGGGTCAACACACGACTCCTTTATCTTGACACACAGCAGTGTAGGGAACAGACTGCAGGCAGGCGCTGTGCGTGATGGCTGGCTGCTCGGTAAGTCCTCACCGTCATTAGAAATGCTGGTTGTTGACGCCTGAATTAAACGTGTTATCACTTAAAGGTGAAAGTGGCTACCCTCTCAGGAGCTGGCTTCTGACCCCGTTCCCAGACCCACAGACAGCAGAGGAAATGCGCCACAACTCCTGTCACACGCATGCGCGCTCAGTCGTGGAGCGTGCCATAGACCTGTTAAAATGTAGGTGGCGGTCATTGGGGAAGCCTCGGGTGGCAGACTATTATACCACCCTACAAAGGTCTGCAAGATCGTGAGGGCATGTGGAATTCTTCATAACATGGCACTGAGAATTGGGATTCCCCTCCCTCCTGGCCTACCCCCTCCCCAGCATGAGAACCCCGACCCACAGCCGGCCCCTCCTCGACAGGAAGCCTTCACCCAGGGAGCAAGGATCCGCCAGGATGTAATGCGGCGTTTGAGATAACAACGACATGGTTCATTTATTACAATTTTTTATTGTATCATTTAAGGTACCAATGGCTGTCACTATGTCGCACAGCACACCCTTTATTTCCTTTAACTCGTTTGTCACAGAATTGATGGCGCTGATGGTGTCTCTCTGTGTCTGCATCACAGCTTCAGTCAGAACCCGACCACTGCTGGATGCACCACGGGCACCGGCAGCGCTGGTGCTGGGGGCAGCCGGACGCTGGGCAACCTCATCTTCCTCAGCCTCCTCATCCTCGCCACCTACCGACTGTGGAAGAGCTGAAAAGACACGGCATATTAGTCTGTCTCCTTAAAATATGCTCAAATTTGTTAACGTAGCCACGTAATAAAATATATACAAAAGGTGCTTTACTGGGTTCATCTGTCGTTTCTGCCAGGTCGGTGTCGCCCTCCTTCTCTGACACAATACCGTACACGCTTGATGTTCCCATGATACTTGCCATCTTCCTGTCCAGTGGTGTCAGCTCGGGTGTACACGTACCCACTCCAGTAGCAGACCCCCTCTGGGGGTGGGAGGCAAGTTTTTTTTTTTGCCTCGACTTTGAGGTCCGACCACTTTTTTTAATTTCGGGTACCGTCCTGTCAGTTGCACTGACAGTCTGCACTGCAGACGCCACATTCTGCCACTCGCAGTTCTTCCTTTTATTTGTGACACCACTGCTGTGTCCACCAAATAAAATGTCTCTTCTAGCCTCCACTTCACCCAATATTCATGTCCTGCTTTGCATTGACCTTTTATAGCCGGATTTGGGCGTGTTCAGGGCGGGATATGAGCCAAATTCATGTGCGCAAACTTCCAAGAAGACTATGATTTAGCTCCATCCATCATGAAATTGCTTACACCTGTGCGTAGGCATGGTTTTATAAATCAGAAATCTTTTTGGCGTACGCAAACTTTTTGTTTTGGTCGTACGTACACTTTTAGTAGGGATTCTACGCAATGTTTTATAAATGAGACCCCTGGACATCATTTGCAATATACCATTTTACCACCATATATTATGACACATGGTGGAAGCAGCAGCATGGTGTGGGGATTATTTTCTTTAACAGAGTAAATGGCCTGCATTTGTGTAGGGTGTTTTAAGTCAGAGGACCTCAAAGCACTTTACACACTTTACACTACATTCAGTCATTCACCTATTCACATGCTGATGGGTTACTTCGTAGCTACAGCTGCCCTGGGGTACACTGACCACCATTATCAGTGTCTGCCCAAGGACACAATGACCGAGGTGAACAGAGTGGGGATTTGAACCGGCAACCCACCGATTATGGGACGATTTCCTACCAGCTGTGCCACAGTCGCCCCCAAAGACAGACATTGAAGCTGGTCAGAGTTGCTGGGATGATGGATGGAGCTAAGTTCAGAGCAATCCTGGAAGAAAACATACTAGAGGCTTCAAAAGACTTGAGACTGGGGCGAACGTCGTCGGGTATTTAGTCAGAAATGTTGACTCATGTTGCGGTCATAGAGTCGAGAGCTCCGATATACAGTCATCTGTATCCATCTGTCTGCATGTAAGCTGCTCAACCTCTCTGCCTGCCAAACTGTTGGTGAATGTCATCCTCAATAGGAGCTCTGTCTATGTTCGGAGCGATGTAGAGGGATGGAAAGACACTGGCGACAATAGCATTGCAAGAGCCCCGATTCAGCTATTCCTGGAATCCTTTATACTGTCCAGCTTTGTTTGTGTCCCCCGCATGACATGGGCGAAATAATGGGCACACAGACAACAGACTGATATTTTGGGGGTGGCAGGGAGGGTGAAAGACGTTGTGTCCCATGATAGGGCATCCCTCAGGGTTATCTTTGGTCAAGAGACATTCATCAAATTGTGTGTAAGAAACATTATCTCATCGCAAGGTTTGAGTTTGACCAGAGCTTCAGTTTTTTCTTCGTCGTTCATTTATTAGAAAGCTAAAAATTCTCCCTGCCTGCCAGGGGTCCTGATTGTTTTTCTTCTGTAAGCCAAGGATCAGCACAGAAGATTTCTACTGTCTTTCAGCTTGCTGACTGAAAAATAATCATAAAGAGAGTAAATGTATATAAATTACAACAAAATAACTTATGTGTAAAAATCAAAATTATGTTTGAAAAAAAGAAGTTTTGAGGCTCAATTGCAACAATGAACAAAGTTCAATTGATCTCATTTAGTAGCTTTTAAAAGCTAGGAACCTGTCATTGGCTTTCAAGCAAGTATTTTGTGGTGTTTAGAGTGGGTTGTCAGGGCACATCTTTGTTGAACATAAGTGTAGGTGAGGGAGAGTAAGTCCTCGACATGATGCAAACCCAGATGAGGCCATTTGTGCAAAGCTGCAGCAAGAGGAAGACAGACCGCAGAGTAATGAAGTGTTGATGGCTACTGGATCAAAGTGGAGGACAATTGAGGCCAGGCGGAAATGGCCCCGGTGCTGAGTGTAGGGGTCCCACATATATCTCAGCGCCAGCCTCCGGGTCCCCAACCCCTACATGCAAACACACTCACACACGATTACCCCAGCAGTCATGGCGGGGTGCTGGGGGGTGGCGGTAGCTGTACCCCTGTGGTTTTGTGGGACTCTGACTTACGGGGTGTTTCATAAATAAAAGCGTGGCGTTGATACAGTGAGAATGATTTATGGTCATGTGGAGGACAGGGTAGGGGGGTTCAGATGGGAGTGAAGGGCCTCTGTGTTTGAAGTACCTTGCAGCTGTGAATTATTTACCCTTTGATTCAGTCAACTCTCCTGGTGGATGAAGCAGGGTGAGGGAGTTTGTGTGAACATGGTGGGGCAGGTCACAGACCATTGGAGTATCTGAGATGTTGGCTACTGCTCCAGCGGCTGGAACACTTCAGCAGGGAGAGAAGCAGCATTTTTGAAATCATACTTGACTCGATATTCTCTATTTTTACTTCACTCCCCCCTGCTGTCCTCCTCCTGTTCCTCATCCTTCAACCCATCCACATATCCTCTCTGCACACTTCAGTGTTGGAGTCTGATTGTCTGTTGTGTGAAATAGTTGTTCACTCCCTCTGTCTCTCCTGAAACAGCAACTCTCTAATTTTACTCTACGTCTCTGCATCATCAATGCTCTCTCTCATTAAATCTTGTTCACTTTTCATCCTTTGGGTGCTTACTTTTGCCCCTTTCTGAAATTATGGTTTTTGTCAATGCACTTGGAGTCTTGAATAAACATGAGTTTGCTTCTTTTTAAAAAAAGTCTTGAGTACTGCAAGAAGGCATGGGCTGGTATGCGATTCTCACTGTATTTCAATATTACTAAAATAATTTAATACAAATGGCATTCATATTAATTTCACAACATTTGTTTTGATTTTAGCACATACACTAAAGGGGGAAAAAAACCAAACACCTCCTAATATGTTGTGCTTACTTCACATACCACTTACCATTCGGCTCTTTTAAGAGCAACACAATAAACAGATATTTTGTTGGTAATTACTCAGGCGCTAAATATAATAATACCATCTATAACGTCAATCTACTGTCCAACTGGAAATATAACTAAACAGTGTATTTATCCTTCTTAAAAGCCAGAGAAAATGGTAGTAGTCTTCGATAAACCAGCTGACTGAGCAACATTCATGGGAGGGGCATTACTTTACAACAGCTGAATAAAATTCAGGGATAACCATAAGGATGATTTGAAGGAAGATTTTAGTATCATTGAAACCACAAAGGCTTGGGCATGGCTTGCCATAGCTCCTCTCGCAAGCTAGTACTGGGATCAACACCAGGCGCACTGCACTCACTGCAATTCTTATTCTAAACAGTAGATGTCACTGCAAAGAAAAGCAGTCTGTAAACAACAATTCATAGCTGAAGAAGAACTTAGAACAAGTGTACTCCTTATATACAACTGTCTGCGAGTACACAGTTAGACTTTGTAAGGGTTACTTTTAGGCAATAGTTTCTGGAAAATTTTTCAGAAATCCACCTTCAGTGATTAAATTCATTCATGCAAACAAATGTACTTTTAGACTCCACGCTGATATTTTTTGTGTTTGGCGAATCCTAAGCTGAAAGTTACAAATAAAAGTATGTGCATAAGTGTCCGAAACAACAACACATGTCCCTTCATATTGTGAGAGGCAGATTGTTGCAAACAAAAAAATCAACCAAAACTTTTAAAAACTTTAATTTGATGTGTGCCTAACTGGAATATGCTACAAAGGCAAAGTTACAAAATCATGTTTTCCCTTTTATTTGTTTCATTGCACAAACAGATATAGAACAGTAACATATGGAGATGCACAAAGCCTCTCCTTTCTCATCTTTTTTTTCTGGGCAGTAAACACAGAGTCTCTCTGTTGCCTGTTTTCCCTCCTGATGGATGAATTGTGACCCTGCCCAGCCTCTTTCCACCCCTCTCAAATCTGCAAACATACACATGCACTTTTTATTTATTTTTGCTTCAATCTGTCACTGTTCCAGTTTGCCATGGCCCGCGGTGCACATCCACATCCCTGCTGTGTTTTGCTTGGAAGTCTGGAGCAAAACTTTCCCTTTCCTTCATCATGCTCTCATCGTCAGTGTTCTGTGCTCAGGGAATTCCCAATTAGCCCCAACCCAGACAAACAGCTTCACACAGAAGGGCTGCTGGTGACACTGGGGACAAGCCAAAAGCAAAAGGGGGTGTGATTCCCAGACCCTAATGCCTCACCCCCAACCCTCTGGATTGGATATCATTCCACTGCCACTCAGGGGACTTTTTCTCAGGGCCCAGGATTTCCAGAGAATTTAAAGCAATCTGATTTATACGATTTCTAAGAAAGTGTGGGGCCCTTTGTTGTAGTATGGGAGATGGTCTCTTTCTGATGTATATTTTAAGTCACTTACAATGCAACAATGTGTTAGTCTCTATAGATACAATATGAGGATGAAGCAAAGACGGACTATAACAGAAGCTCTCATCAACTCTCCTCTCTATCAGAAGTAAGGTACTCAATGCATTTGGGCATCTAGATGTGGTGAAGACAACTTGCTGAAGTTCAAACTGTGTACAAAAACTGTGAAGAAAGGGAATTTAAGTCACGTTGAGCATGATATGGTTGATTGTACAAGATTGGCTGGCCAAAGTATTACAGAAACTGCTTGGCTCTACTGTTTTTTAAGCCACAACGAAAATGTGGGTTTAAAGAGAATGGTCAAAAAATAAACGGTAGTTGTGTAGAAAAAAATGCCTGTTGAGATCAGAGGCAACAATTCAAACAAACTCAATGAAATTAGACAATACCAGATTGGAAATTTTTCCCTGGACCAATGGTCTCAATTTCAGCTACAACATTCAAATTGTAAAGCCAGAATCCTACCATCCTGCCTTGTACCAATAGTTCAGGCTGGTGGTGGTGTTTTGGTGTGGGTTTCAGTAATTCAATTTTGGGCCCCTTTGTGCTTGGCATTGTTCAAATGCCACAGTGTACGGGTTTGAAACTGATTTCTTGAATGCAAATACCTCCAAGCCACCAGAATATGGTCCAATACAGGAGTACCTAATAAAGTGACTGGTGAGTGAATGAAATTAGAGATTAAGAGATTTTTGGTTGCTTGATTTGTGAGCATCTTTAGTCCTGTTGTGTGCGAGGCAAGAAGACAAATGTACTGCTGGGCTTCATATCAAGGGACCCCATTGCTTCATTCTTCTGTCAATAGCTGTTTGTTTGGCCCGGCACAGTTTGTGTGTGTCTTAGTTGTTAGGATCAGCGTCAGCAGTAAGTGTTAGACAAGACTTTGTCTTATTTACTTCCTGCTGGCAACTTCTAGAACCCCCTTACCACAGACATTCCCATAACTGCTGTCAGCAGACAAGCTGTCCACAAAGGCAGCTGCATCTTTCATCTCTTCCGCCTTTTATTCGTATTTTCCAGTCAGATAATCGGATAAAACATTGGCAGGGGTTTTCTAAGAAACTCATGTCATTTGGGGATGTTTTGTGCACTTTTTGTTGATAAATTCAAACCTTTGATAAGTTCTCTATCTGTCGTGTCAGTGTTGGTTTAATAAATTTCCCAAATGGGTAACTCAGAAACTCAGTGTTAATAGGTAACACATGAATACCTTCTAATGCAAGTCATGATCATGGTTAGGTGTTCCTCCCCGTCCTTAAATAACCACCTCTATTTGTACACACGCATGCATAAACCCCTGTGAGAGCTAATGAGAATGGTGGTTAACCTTCCTACTCCTTGTTTCTTCCTCACTCTAACCTTTCACCTGCTCCTCTTCTCTTTCATGGCTCAGTAACAGCAAACACATCACCAACAACCCAGACACCATTGTCCTCTGTTTGTTCTCTGCATACCTCTTCTGCCTGCTTATCCTCTTTTCACTCCCTTTCTTTTTCTCTTTTTTTCCATGGTTAGAAACTGTTGCAAAGGAGTGGCTGCTAAAAACTGCTTGCCCTTTGCCTCTTTACTGCCTCACTTCCAGTCGCACCATGCCCCCCCCTGCATACAATTTTACAGCACCCAGAAAAGTAACTATCTCTTTTTGAAATTCTGCATTATTGTTTATCAGACAGGGATTGGTATGTTGATTTGTCTGCATGACCGACTCACCACCAAGAGTCAGGCTTGGCGCTGTGCCATCATGGGATAGAGGAGAACAGACTCTCATTGGTTTTGTGCGTGCGGAAGCTTCATGCCGACTACAAGACTATGTTTCTCATATCGCCGCAGAGTTCTGGGAGGTTGTCAGCCAATATCCTTTCTCGTTCTACAAACGGCATAGGTGAAGTTGAGGAAATTGTTTCAGTGTGGTTCCAGAGCCTTCAGGGATGATTTGTGATGTTACCTTTCTTGACGTTCAGATCAGAGGGGCAAAAGCATGTGCCCACCTTTCCTCAGTTGCACAACAATATCATTATTACCTCCATGTAACCTTTTCTATTTAGCTTTCATCTGAGCTTTAATCAGTAGTGTATTGTTGATGAAGGCTCAGAGCATTCATAACTCTAGGATTGATGGATGTAACAAGCTGTTCCTTGGAATGACGAGAATTCTCAACGTGCTTTTTTGTGCTTGTTTGACCATTTTGTGAGCTTAGAACTGATTAAGTCCAGATCCTTGAAAAGTGTTCCATCTTTTTGAACTTTACACAAATTTTGTAACATCGCAGCCCAAAACGTTAATGCATTTTATTGATATTTTATTTGCCAACCAACACAAAGTGGTCTATTATTGTGAAGTAGAAGGAAAATAATAAGGATAAATCCTTATTATTTTCCTGTAAACATTTTGAGTTATGTTTCTGCCATCTTTGAATTTTTTTTTCTAATTCTTTTCCCATCGAAATGAATTTAGGTCTGGGCTTTGATTAGGCCCTTCTAACACATTAAAATACTTTCTTATAAAACTAAGTCATTCCCTAGTAGCTCTGGCTGTGTGTTTGGGTTTGTTGTCCTGCTAAATGGTGACCTCTACTACAGTCTGTGGAACCTCTAACACAGAAGGCCCCAGCCACTAGCACCAGTCAATTGGTCGCTTAGTACCAGGGCAGAGAGAAAATATAAATAACTTTGGTAAAATCTGTGCTACTGCTAATTACACTTTCAGAGATATTTTATTTTGGGAAACTGAAATCATCCATCCGCTCCCGCTGATGGGCATTAGAAATAAGAATATTACCAAAAGAATATCAAGAAGCAATGTGACATGAAGTATGGAGAACAGCATAAAGGTCCTTGGTCACTACCAAAGGACCAAGCCCCATAGCTTCTAAAAAGATCCTCCACCGGAGGGTGAAGAAAAACATTGCCACAGCATGATGCTGCCACCACCCCGTTCCACCATGGAGATGATTGTGTTGGGCCGGTTTAACGTTTTGTGTGTAGACCACAAAGTTATATTTGATCGCATCTGAAAAAACACTTTCTTCCATATGTTAGAAGTGGGCCCTGCTTGGTTTGTAGCAAACAGCAAACACGATTGTACTCGCTTTCTTTCAACAACCTCTTGTGGTTGTGATGTGACAAAATGTGGAAAAGTTTAAGCAAAATTAAGATTTTGCAAGGCACTCTACATTTCCTACATGCAAGCGAAGCAGAACTTTCCATAATCCATGTAGAAACATGGTTTAAAATCAACATGTTGAGGCAAGGTGAATAAGTTTATGTGTCTGTTTGGATGTGGATGCTTTGGGCCTAAGCTGAGGGGATCTCCCAACTTCTTTTCTTTTGCCAGAGCAAACCATCCCAGGGCCTAAGGGTGCAAAATGCTCTATACACCTCATCTCTCCTCGTCCACCTCATAGCAGGGTCATACACTCCATTCAGATCCTTACAGACCATAGAGCACACAACAAGTGAAACCTAATGATTCAGCGACTGAGGAATGCTCCTGTCACACTCCAAATACAACAAGCAAAGCCGTGGCTGAGTTTTTATGAATTACTTTCATGGAACCACACGTCTTGATGTTTGCTGGTGGGCAAATAGTGTGCATTCATTGACACACACAGGAAAGAGCATGGGTGCAGGAGCCTATAGCTAACCTTTTTTATCTTCCTCTCCTTAGGTAGCCAAGGTGGAGTACGTGAGGAGGAGACCCAAGCTGAAGGAGGTCTTTGTGCGGTTAGAGGACCACCTGGAGTGCGTGTGCACATCACAACATCATGTGGTAGAACACTTAGATGCAGAAACAGGTAAATACAAGCTTGGATATCCTTCACACCTTCCTTAAATGATGTTTCCAAAATCTCTTTCTGCACAAATGTTATACTCAATCACGCTTTAAAGTTTGATGGCCAAAATCCTGCACTCACCCTTTTGTCACTGCGCACATCTCTTTATTCTCTCTGTCTGCTTTGGACTAAATGAACCTTTACCACCAAATGCTTCCAAGCAGACATGCAAGCCTTGCTCTGTGAGAATTTGTGTGTTAAGGGTGTGTGTTCAAAGGCTGCTTGGCATGACAGCAGTTAACGTGCCTTGATCTGAAGGTTTCCTATATCTGTGTGCAGATAAGCGCTGTAATGTGCAGTGATAAGGCACCTGAAGAATTTAAACTGAGTTATAGTTTTGCATTCTCTGCTTCTGTCCCAGGGCTGTTGCGGTATCTTCAGTTTCCATAAAACCTGCTTCTGGCTTTAAACCCGCCCTTCCTTTTCACCCTTCCCAACTTTTGTGTTTTCAGGCCATCGTAGGGTTAAAGGTAAAAAAAGGAAACCTAAAAAGCTAAGGGCCACCAAGGAGTTATTGGTGACATAATAAAGTTGCTCTTATTACCCAAAGTCCACTCCAAGGCTGTGACGGGACACAGGTAGGGCTTGAGCACTGAAGTCACCTTTTGGTGTCCCACTGGCCCAACCATGACCTAAAATGGGCCTGCAAATCGCCTTCACCAATCACTGTGTAAAGAGAAGGAGGGCTATCATGTTGTTCACTCCACGTCCCAGCGTTGCATGTTGAATTTGTGGCCACCTGAGCATGCTCACTTTGTTTATGTGCTTTGTTTCACAGCACTGTGCTTGCAGCCTGTTGTGCGCATCAGTTGTTTGTTTTGCTTAAAACGTAAAGAGGCACTGTTCTATCTTAATTAGCTTTCACTCTTCTTTAACATACAGTGTCTTGCAAAAGCTTTCATACCATTTTAAATGTTTTGCTTGTTGTCACTTTGAAAACCAAAAACCCTCAATGTCTTTTATTAGTATTCTACGTGATAGACCAGCGCCAAGTACTGCATTGTAAAGCTAACTCTGCACATCGCCCTGCAAACACAGTAAAACATGGTGGTGGCAAGATGATGCTGTGGAGAATAATGGGCTGGAATTTTACGCCTGTAGATTTGCAAAGCTGACAGAAACACTTCCCACAAAACACTTGTTGACACAGCTGCTAGATTATTCTACTGTTAAAGGAAGGCAGTCTTACAGCATGATGCTGCCACCCCCATGTTTCCCTGTCGGGGTGGTACATTAGAGTAATGAGCAATTGCATTGTTTTCTCATAAATATAGCTGTGCTGTATGTTCTCTTTTTGGGGATTTTGTATTAAATAGTCATGTTCTTATGCTATTCAAAGATTTTGACTTCGCTTTATTAGCAATCCGTACTTTACATTCTACTTGACCAGCTGGGGGAATCTCTATGTCTTCATGATGCTGTTTATTCACTAATATTCTTTAGCAAACCTCTGAGGCCTTCACAGGACAGCTGCTTTTATACTGAGACGAAATTACACATATGTCTACTGCATTTTCTAAGAGGTTTGATGATGAATGCAATTGGTTGCACCAATCTTTTTAGGGTTAAAAGTAATCAAGACTGAATTCAAAAGCTCATCACACTTTACAGATTCAAATGGTTTATCATATAAAATACCATTAGGTTACATTGTTAATTCATGGTTGTAACATGACAAATTGTGGAAGAGATCAAGGATGTAAATACTTTTGGAAAACACTGTATTATCACATTTTCTTTACCCTGTCCCGTCTTTTGGACACAGACAAATCACTCTGAACATAATTGTGCTTCAACGGATCAATTTCTTCAATATCTGCTGGGGGGGGAGAGGGAGGGGGTTAGTTTAGCACAATTTTGGTAATACGTGTGTTGTGTCAGTTTGCAGGAGGTGCATGATGAATAAGATTGCAGAAATCTATGAAGATTTCTTTTACATTTTTTATGATGGAATGATTGTGTTTCTACATTTGTGATAATTTCAGCTTTGTCTCTCTCTGTCCTCCAGCAGATGTGAGGTGAGACCTTCCAGATGAAGCGACTGCTGCATGGGATGGACCCAAACCAGAAGAGGACACCATTTTCTTTGTCCCTCTCTCCACCCATAATGCAAACTTTGTTTAAGGAAAATAGACTTTCTCCTAAAGTCATGAGGCTGACAAATAGACAACAGACTAAAGTACAGAATGCCAATGGTGCTTTAAAAAACTGTAATGATGAGGGCAATTGAACTGTGCTGCTGATTACAAAGAAAAGAAGACATGCAATGAAGCTCAGACTCAATGAGGATGGAAGGAATTTTTGCTGAACAAAACAAAAGATGAACAAAATGGCAAATAGGCTGTTGGATCAGACTTTTTCGGGAATCCAGTTCTAGGGCTCAAAAAAGTGCCCCTGTTTGTATAAAGAAACTGTTGCATTCACAAGAAGAAAACAAAAGAAAAATAGGAATTATGATACAAAGAAGAAGTTTGAGAGTGTTTATTTTGCAGGACTGTAAGAGGCATCAAACATTAGGACTGATGGACAATTTGTTCTAATTAAGGATTAAACCGCCTCAGAGACTTCCAGTTTTGACTTTGCCTTACCTACTATGTACATATGAATCTAAAAAACAGAGGATGCGCCGCTGCTTACAAACTATTTATGCGTGTGTACATTTGCTTTTGTCACTTTCAATCTTTAAGAAAGGACAAAAAATATGTTTTAAACAATTTCTGCAGACATACTGGTATGTTTGGTCCGGTCCTTTGCTTTCACCAATATCACAATCTCAGTGTCATTTTTGTTTTTTAGCAGTTGTTTTTTTTATTGTCAACCATGTTTCATATTATATTTCAGTATATCTGATTGATGTCAAGTCTTGCATATGGGTTGGATGTATGTGTGCAAGGAGGAGATGTGTAAGTCAGTGCAGGAAGATGTTTTATTTTTGTTATGAAATATATTATGCATACTTATATCCAAGCAGGAATTATGTTTTCATTCTTATTTTTGTGGTTTAAAAGTCTGCATTTCATCTTTTGGAAAATAATGGAAATATTTCAATAGATGGTTGAATTGGTAAGGTTGAAATCTGTTTGTGCTGTGAAAAGGGCATAAAATCGAAGAATCCATAGCTAGTGGTAATTTATAGTTCCTTATGCTGCAGCCATCCTCCTTTTATGGAAAAAACAAAAAAGCAGATATCACGATATGCCAATGACAATCACATAAACATACCAGAACATTAGAGCTATCCTAGTGTGCAGATACATTTTAAGTAAACATGTAGTTAAAGCTACGTCTGGGTCCTTATGATGAAGCAAAACTATGTTTCTGCTTGCCCCATTTTTTATGCTTTAAAAGATGAAAATCTGAGACATGGCTACTGCAGTACTCTCTTTTAAACTTTTTACCGTTTCCTCTTAGTATTAAATGTCTTAAGCTCATATCTAAGATTTACTTTAATTGTATTTACTTTAGCAAATAAAAATAATCTGCCATTAAATCTAGAAATTCCACTAAGCCAGTCAAGAAAATCTATCTGACAGCCATATCAGAAGTGAAGGAAAAATCTGTATGCACCTGTAATGAATTAAAGATTCCTTCCTGGTTTTGTGTAAGGATAGCTGAAGATTGAAAACCTTGTTTAAAAAAATGCAGCAGAGACTCACTTTCCAGCAGAAAGACAATTCTAAAGATCAAGCTATGATGGAATGGTTTAGATCAAAAGAGGAATCCAGGTAAAAATCCCTGGCAAAAGAAGAATACTGACATTCAAAGACGCTCCCTATCCTATCCGACTGTGCTTCAGCTATTTTGCAGCAAAGAATGGTCAAAAGGCTCAAGTCTTTAGATGTGGAAAATTTGTAGTCTTTTCACAAAGACTGGCAGAATGCAGAATGAGATTTTTCTGCAGAAGAAAATTATCCCGACAACATAATGCTTCCATTACTATGTTATGTTAGGTTACAACTGTGGGATAATGTGTTCAGGGTGATGTGCAGGGTGAGTTTCCAGCCATATGACCTAACTGTGGAAACAAAATCTTAACATCATACCAGAGAATTGGTCATTTAGTTAGAGGTATTTTATGTCCTCATATAACATTTTTAGTGATTGCTTATGAAAAGCGTTACCTGCAAATAAATTATAAGTCAAATGAATCCAGGGAAGAAAGCTCGCTTTTGAGCTGAATCTAGTGTTTAATAGTGATAGACACACCTCTATCTGATGTCTTTGATTGGATTTAAAGGTAAATCTATATGCCCCTTTTCAGAGGTATATTTTGGGAAGTTCCTATGACTGAACATTTGTGTGAACATATCTGTAGATTGATTTTGTGTCATGTTTAAAACTCTGGATTTTGCCATACCTTTACTCTAGTTGGGAGCACAATAACAAGTAAAACTTTTTGCAGCGCAAGCAAAAAATTTTTTACTTTCACAAAATCTCTTGTGTGGTTGCAGTTTGTAGCAAACAATTTCATAAAGACACAAAGCTAAGTTGTGTAGTACAGATAGTCGTAGATTGTGTGACTGTAACAAGAGGCTGCTTTTCACACATATCTCCAACACTGATAAGGAAGATGCCCGCCCGGCCAGCTTCACAAGTGCACATGTTATGCCTCAAAGAGCAAAGTCCACCTTGAAAGAGTGAATGAGTGAGCAAAGCAAATCGACGGCTGCATGAATGCCCCCCTTGTTTAGTCAGGCTTTGCTCCTAGTGTTGACAGGAGAACAAATCACTCCACCCTGTGGAGGGGACTTGCTTTCTATACACTCATGTGCAATCAGGACAAATGATGATCTCACTGAGGTGGTCTGAAAACATTACAGTGCTGGCCTGACCTTGCACCCTATCCGAACAAACAACCACTTCCTTTACCAGTTGTGTTAACAGTGATGAATGTGGATCAACAGCAGAAAACTGGGATTATTCTTGCAAAGCAAAGGCAATGCCACTAAGTGGTAATGGTTTGGCAGGAAAATCTTACAGCAGCCAATGATTCTAGGATAAGCTGACTGGGACCTTGTTTATAAGGTTTATCTTTCAACACAGTTCAAATCAAGATACAATTGGCTAAAATTGAGACTCCATCTGGATAGTTGTCTTTTCCCCCCACAAACTGATTGCAATAGGTAAGGAAATGACTGATTCTACCTTTATAGAAGCTCTTTAGAACAATAGAAATCCAATTTGATCTTGTTTGAGCTGGGTCTGGATTCAAACTAGATAGAGATGCCAAGGCTCTTAAAAGCTTCTAACACGATCTAGCTTTAAAAATTGTAAACTATTTATTTAATGTTTGAAGTTTACTTGCACAGGTACAACAGCTGTAGGAATCCTGAAAGCCACAAGTGAGTATGGTGGTGTAAAGGAAATAAGAGCTTTTTCAGGTTTGCACAGTGAGCATTAGCTAAGCTTTACTCTAGTACACATCAGGAACAGACGATAGGTTCAGGGGGCTTTATTGCTTTTCCCAAGGAGCTCACCCTAAACCCAGGGTGGAGGGACATGAAAGTCCTTCTCCTTTCCACTTCCCAGCTATACACCCATCTTATTACCTCAATAGGAAGCCAGATAAAGAAAGGCAACACATGAAAGAGAAGAAAGGATCAGAGAGACAGCAATTCGACAAGCCAGGGGAATAGGAGGGATAAAGTAAAAAAAAGGAAAGATAAAAGGAAGAGCACAGGAGTTGATTGATTTTATTGTTTTTATCTGACATGCACAGCTTTATTTTAAAAAGGCGAGGAGAGAAGCTAAAGTGGGGATTTAGAGTGCATAGCGTGTTCACCACACAGAGCAAAGAAAGCAATATGTCATGGTGAGGAAAGAGGGAGGAGGAGTGGGGATGCCCCGAGGAGTGAGAGTGCAATAGGATGGAGACAGAGGGGGAAACATAAAGAAAAGAGGGAACAGCGTGGACTCAAGATGTGGATAATCGGCACCACAGCAAGAGAGGCCAGACAGGTCAGCTCTTAAGTGGACGTGCTTCTATAAACAATACCAGAGGGGCACAAAGGTCAGCCAAGGTGTGAAGAGCGGGCTGCTGAATGTGCTTTATGTCGCTGTGTGCTTGTATGCCTTTGCATGTGAAAGTCTGCAAATGTGTGGGATTGTGCATGCAGATGAACAATACAGAGGAGGTCTCCTAGAGTGAAACAAGGCCCGCTGGAATTTTAGTCTCTTCCAAAGAGCAAACTGCGATTTTAATGCCAACAATACAAAGGGTCGGAGTTCAGGGTTCATAGATCATAGGAGGATGTGGCAAGTTGTGCTAAATGAATTGTCAAGCATTTGATCACCTGCCTCCATTTCTGTATTTACAGCTCATACCCTAAATGTCAGTTAATGAACACTTTATCTAGATCTTAATGAGGAACCTTGTCAGGATTAGCCATGGCTTTTACCACCAATCCCCCTTCCCGTCTGCCCCTTAACTTTTTCCCCAATTTCCCCCCTGTTATGTTTCTCCTCTCTTCTTCAACCTGTGGCCTCCGGGTTTTGAGGAAAGGCAGAGGTGGCCTTTGAAGAAGGCGGCAGCCAAGTTTGTCTGGGGCCACAGTCATGAATGAATGTCTTTGTTGTTCGCCGTCCTCCTACGTCCTCATATCCTACTCCCCCCACCGTCCCCTTGCTTCACTTAGTATCCTCTATCTGCCCCCCACAAGCTCACACCAATACACCCATGCCCTTGCTGAGGCCCACTTTGTACAAATGACCCCGCTAATTATGTATTTAAGGTATTTGGCTCCTGTGAAACAGCTTCGGGGGTTGGTGGTGGAAAGGTGGCGAGGAGGTTGGAGAGGGGAAGGTGCATAGGGCCCGTGGTGTGATCCATGGTCTCATGGCTATCATTACTGCCCAGCGTTGAATGTAAACACTGGATTAGGGCAGGAAAGGTTTATTCAAGCGACAGATAGTTGAGGTTATGGTTTTTGACTGTGCTCTGGAGTTTCTAGTCTCTGGTTTCACCTCTGGTTGGCAAGTCCCTCAGAAACACCAAAATCTCTTACCTCACATAGGTAAAGCAATGTTGACTGTAATTTAAAAAATTTCAACATTTTAATGATTTAAAGATGTGTGTTGATGCAGAACACCATTTTCTGACCTTTTGGGCTCTATTTAAAATCCTCACCTTCTCATCACCATGAAAATACTGTAACATCTTCTCCTATAGCCACAAATTGTTAGGGAGTGGCTAAATATAACATTATATATATATATATATACACTAAGGTAGAAAGATTTTCCCTGTCATTGGGTCTGATCCGATTAAAATAGTTAACATATCTCTCCTGTCAGGTCTCTTCCCCCAGGCATTAAAAACAGCAGTTATTAAACCACTGCTAAAAAGAACAATCTGGACAACACGTTAATGCAGAACTATAGGCCAATTTCTAATCTGCCATTCATCAGTAAAATTATTGAAAAAGCTGTGTTTCAGCAGTTAAATAGCTTCCTAACAATGACCAACCACTTTGAAGTTTTTTAAGTGTGGTTTCCCTGCTCACCACAGCACTGAGACTGTCCTCGTTAAAGTTTTCAATGACATCCGCATAAATACAAACTGTGGTCGAACCACAGTGCTGGTTCTGTTGGACCTCGGTGCAGCGTTTGACACTGTTGATCATGATATACTATTGGAACGACTGGAGAGCTGGGTCGAACTCTCTGGTACACTACTTGGCTGGTTCGAGTCTTACCTAAAGAACAGGGACTTCTTTGTTTCAACAGGAAACTTTTCATCAGAACGAACAGATATCCCTCTTAATATCTACATGCTCCCACTAGCCCAGAATTTAACAACCAATAAGATTAGCTACCATAACCATGCAGATGATACTCAGATCTACCTTACGATGTCACCAGGTGACTTTAAACCCATCCAAACCCAAAGTAAATGCATCGAGAAAATCAATGGATGGATGGGCCATAACTTTCTCCAGCTGTACAGAAACAAAACAGAAGTAATTACTTTTAGACCTAAAGAGGAAAAATCAAGAGTCAGCACACAGCTTGAATTAATAAAGCTAGAAACCACTGATCAGGCCCGAAATCTAGGTGTAGTTATGGACTCAGATCTGAACCTCCAGGGCCACATAAAGGCAATAACAAGGTCAGCCTTCTATCACCTGAAGAACATTTCTAGGATTAAAGGACTGATGTCGCTACAGGACCTAGAAAAACTCATCCATGTGTTTATCTTTAGTCGGACTGATTACTGCAACAGCATCTTCACAGGTCTGCCTAAACAGTCAATCAGACAGCTGCAGCTGATCTAGAACGCTTCTGCTCGCGTCCTCACTAGAACCAGGAAAGTAGAGCACATCACCCCAGTTCTAAAGTCCTTTCACTGGCTCCCTGTAGCTCAGAGAATAGACTTCAAAATACTTTTACTAATTTATAAATCATCGAATGTCTTAACACCAAACTATTTTGAAGATCTGCTGTTACTATGCCAACCCACCAGAACACTCAGGTCCTCTAGTTCCAGTCTACTCAGCATTCCTAGAATCAGAACCAAACATGGAGAAGCAGTTTTAAGTTTATATATTATGCTCCTCTAATCTGGAACAAACTTCAAGAAAACTGCAAAGCTGCCTAAATACTGAGCTCTTTTAAATCACAAATAAAACGTATCTGTTTAGAGCTGCCTTTGAGTAATTTTTTGATGTATCATGTTTTGTGTATGCTTCTTGCTGTTTTTACATTATATGGTTTGTAATGCCTTGATGTATCTGTGTATGCTTCTTGCTTAATTGCTGTTTTTACTTTATATGATTTGTCTGTGTTTTACTGCTGTTTTTATTTTACCTCTTAATCGTGTAAAGCGCCTTGAATCACCTTGCTGTTGAAAGTGTGCTATACAAATACAATTGCCTTGCCTTGCCTTTTGCAAGTATGACTTAGTCTTTTCCTGTGACATTTCATAAGGTTTGAGTTTACCGAGTGAGGGAACTTTGATTATTCCTCTTTTCTTAATCTTGCTAAATTGTCAAGAGTCTTATCTTTTGCTGTCTTCCTCAGTCTACTCATTTTCTATAGGATTCAGACACGAACAACTTTAAAATATACTGATATTTTAGAGTTTATGATGCCAGGCATCATGAGGCAACCCATGCTTGTGGAAAAACAACCAATGATTGCACAGATGTAACACAATTGCAATTTTGTTACATCTGGCTAGCTTACTAACCTGTACTGCTGAAATGTGTTGTTTCCGTTATGTCAAACCAGAGCAAAGCCTTATATGGAGAGGCTGATGGTGGGATGTTCCATTTTTAATCCACTGCCAAGGGGTGTTTGAGTTTGTCACACCATTTTTAGGAAGAGAACAAAAGCAGGTGAATGGAACCAGACGATTTGATCATATCATGGTTACATTAATATATTTTGGTACTACTAAATATTATGTGCATTTTTGGTTATTTGTAACTTGCTCTTGTGATTAATAACCAATTGTTGGTGTTTTTTCTTGTAAGAGGAGCTTCCAGTATAAAGCCTATAGTTGAAAATTACTGGTGAGGACTGTGCAGTTTGTGCCTCAGCAGGCGCAGCACGCTAGAGCTTAGTAGCCAGGGACCTTGTGCCACCTTCTAAAGTGGTTCAGTTTCATTACTTGAAAAGTTATTTCTCTACAGAGTTTTGGTGTTTGGAAATATTTTTTGCCTCTGCAATTATCTGGATGTTTCACTTCTACGTGCTGGGGGAAGAAAAATAATACCACATCACAAGTTGAAGCCTGAAGTTTTGAGTTCTCCCTTTGGTTGGCCAAGTCCTACACTAGGCAATCATAGTTTGAGAAACTCCACATATGTACGTTTATGATAGTAGGACAGAAAAAGCTTTTCCTTGACATGCCACGAAAAACAAGCAAGCAAACAAACAAACAAACACAAAACAAACAAACAAACAAGAAAACATTTGGCATGTAGTGGAAACCCAAAGATGCCACTGTTTGAAGCAGTACTCAAATGTTGAGACATGGAGATTTTCTTTTTACATTCGAACCAGAGGTCACGCCACCGTTTTTTTGTTGCCTGTCATTTTGACTCACAGGGTCAAAACAATCAGGTAATTATCAATTTTTACCCGTCAGTTTTTAAATTATGATAACATATTCAGAAGTTCATTTTCATAAATTTTTGTTAATATTCAATCCAAACAAACTCAACAGAGAATCCACATCGCGCCATCACACATGGAACAGATTCATAAGCTACATGCATTATGAATCTTTCACCTGCTGTGGCCTGAACGCTCCACATGGAGCTGAACTGCGCTCCGCCTGTGTGTAATGGAGGCTGAAGCATCATTTCAGGCATAGTTTTGAAACCAAGGAACTATTCTCCAATTGAACTGATCAGAATTCAACAAGACTCTCTGAATGAAGGCTTTTCTGATTGCTTCAGCGTGAAGAAATCCTCTTGCATGCACTTTTATAGCATCAGTGGTTAAGCCTCAGCGATCTGTCACTGCCCGTCTGTGTCCGTTGCAGTCACAGACGTGCTCCATGCCTCCGTAACTCTTCAACTTGCTGTCAGCTACCGGTTAGCAAGATACATTAGGTTCGGTGTCCAGGTCTGAGATGATGCTCAGATGTTGTCATGGGAATCTTTTATTGATTGGTTTAGTCACCTGAGTTCTATGCTAAAGTTGAAAACTACCATTGGCACCTAGTGGTCGGAGTTGTGAATACCTTATTTCTTTCCAAGACCCCTGTCAAGTGAAGAGAGCCATCTGATTCTGCTGATAAACTGGAGATGGACCATAGCCTGGTAGATTAATTGTGGTATTATCTGATAAAGATGAGAATACTCCAAGCTGCACAGATCCCTTCATATCTGTGCACACAGTTTTCACACAGCAGTATTGGAATTTGTTTTCCCTTCCTCTGCAGAAACTGTATCTCTTTCTCTTTTACAAGAAAACTTTTTTTTCTCCGTCTGGCCGAGGTGAGTCTGGCAGGGCCCCTGTCAGATCCAATAAAACTCAAGAAGTGAAGATTCAAGAGAAGAAGGGAGAGAAAGTGGGTTTAGAACAGGAACTACAGAGTGTAGGGGTCTCTCGAGAGCAATAACTCAGTCTCTAATGGGAAAGGAAGCTTGCATGTGTTGTAATTAGAAAGGGAGAAGCCCTGCTACCCAGTGGCTGCTTTTGAAAGAGGATTAGTGTGTGAGCGTGCATGTTTTCTGATGGGAGCGCAGCAGGGAAGGACCGTTTTCCTTTGCACATGAAATAAATCAAAAGTCTACAATTAGAAGGAAGGAGTGAGGAGTGTTTGGCTTGTGGGAAGAAAGGATGAGAGCTCAGAATGGGTTATTGCTGTTGAGGAATGAGAACTTATGTGCGTGTGTGCGATTGTATGTGTGAGGTCGGGAGTAGCCAGCGCAACTGACATTCCTGAGCCGGCAGCATTATTGATTGCAGTGTAACCATTATCAGTGTTTACTTTGAGCCGTCATCATCAGTGGAGTAATGTACTCAGCTGAACTTGACTTCACTGAGACGCTGATATTCAGGATGTTCTTTGCCTTGATATTTTGAGCTCCATCAAGACACAGCCCAAGTAAAAGCATACATTGAACAGACGCTGAAGTCCCATAATTCAGCTGTTCGTTAAGACCACCTGGTTTAGCACACATGGACACACACAAATAGCCAGCACACCCTTATCTTCAAGGAAAAATCTTGTCTGTAAACTGGGCAGAAGCACACACACAGACCTCACTGTGTTGACAAAAAGAAGAAAAAGATGGCATGAGGAAGAAATGAGGTAGCAGGCGCCCTCCTATCTGTCTGATGAGGGTATGATGAGAGCATCACAGACCTCACACTGTTCAACCCAGCTGGCAGGTGGCAAACACACCTGGTGCCAAAGTGCGGATCAACGCACATGTTCACAAAGAAAAGAAAAATCTGAAACACATCTCTGTGGGAACTACTGTTGAGCACGTTATGGACATTTACAAAGCAGACGAGGTTTTTAAAACTGAATTGAGCTTTTTTTTCTTGAAGTATTTAAGTAAGTGAAATAAGGGAATTAAATTTGGCTATGTACTCTATGAGGAGTCTCGCTATTTGTACATTGTTTAGCAAAACACAAGAACTTTGAACTTTAACATCAAACATATTGTCACACAACAACCATCGGTGTATTGAAAAGTGCATTGTAATCCATGATTTTGCTTTGAACTAAACCATCGCACAGCTTCTGAGCAGATTTCCTGCAGGATTATTGCCCTATATTTAGCCCCAGCCGTCCTCCAGTTAAATCTGACCTGCTTGTAAGTCCCCGCTCAACAAAAGCATACCCACAGCATGAGGCTGCCACCACCATGGTTTACCATTGGGATGGCATGTTTAGGGTGTTGTGGTGTTCAATTAAGACTTATACTGTCCTTTAGGGGAAAATTTGGTACACAATAAGGGTTAAGAAAATGCACAATAAGACAACACTGAGTATGACATGTATTAGTTTTCTTCCACTTACAATGATTTGACCAAAGCCCCTTCTTCCATATGTTTGCTATTTTCAATACATGGGTTGTGGCAAATTGCAAACGGGAACTAATATACTCTTGTACTCAGCAAATATTTGTCCTTGGGATGTTGTTGCATAATCAAACTCTCCTTTAAACTGCAGTTTGTTGGTTAAATGATTAAAAGTGCTTCATGAGTTCTCCGAAATTCAATATATTATTTTGTAGCCTGACTCTGTTTAAAGCTATATACAATCTTATCTCTAATCTGTCTGATGTGTTTATTGGTCCTCATGATGCAATTTGTTCAATGATGTTCTCTAACAAACAACTGTATTTATAGTAAGATTAAATGATGCACACTTGTCCCTAAACCACTGCACCTGCTCTCTGTCAAGAACCAAGCAAGAGGCAGAATGAAGTTTTTATGTTCCTCAGCTCAGGAACCAATCCAATTCAGTTCAGTTTATTTATATCATCCCAATCCACAACAAATGTCATCTCAAGGCACTTTACAAAGTAAGAAAGTCAAATCAGTTCAGTCATACAGACAGATTCAGAGTCAATTATAGTATTTTTCCGAAAAACAGAATATGGGCCGCACCAGATAAATTGTAAAAGAAAATACATTTTGTACATATATAGGCCCACTTGAATATAAGCCGCAGGTTTTCACGTTGTAACATGAGATATTTACACACGTGCAGTAGCTCTATTTCCTTCTCTGACTGCCAGCTTGATTGCCTTTAACTTAAAAGCTGCATCATATGCATTTCTTTGTGTGTTTTCCATGATGAGGGTGTGTGCATGTTGCGCAAAATAGCTGTTCAAAATCCAAAATCAAAACTAATGTCGTCTTTGGCGCATAATCTTCCCCTACATGTCTGTCTCACTTTTGAGCTTCCTACCATAGTGAACCCCTGGAGGTGGTTAGCCAGTAAAAATCTATTTTTACTTTCCTAAATTAGCTGCATCGTTATATAGGCCCCAGGGTACAAAGTGTGAGAAAAAAGTAGCGGCTTATAGTCCGAAGATTATGGTGCATACATTCCAAATTGATCCTAGGTATCAACAATCCAGTCAAGTTTAATTTATTATTTAAATTGGTTAAGAGGTTTTCTATCTAAAGAAACAGAGCAGATTGCATTCAGTCAGTGACTTGCAGCATCCACTCCTCTTGAACAAGGACAGTGAACTGTTGCTTGCAATGTGGACGTTGCAGCAATCCCTCATTATGAACATGCATGTAGCGACAACAGAAAGGAAAACATCTCTTTAACAGGAAGAAACCTCCAACAAAAACTAGCCCAGTCTTGATTTTCGGAACTTTGGTTTTGTGTTTTGTTTTACTTTGGTATTTTTAGTCTGCTTCCTTATTCTCTGTGTATTCTATCATCAACTGTATTTCTCCCATTTCCTGAGATCAGCTTGCCTTCCCTCACAGCGGCACCCTGTTTCTAATAAACCACCTGCTCCTTGTTCAGCAATCAACTCTTCAGTTTAAATATATATGTTAGTCAAGCTGTTTGTCAGACTCTAATGCTACCTCCAGCATGTCTCTTGGCACTTGTGGGTCTTGTATATTTCTCCCTGGATTTTGACTTTTATAAGTTCTTTTGTAAGATTTTTTACATTTTTTAAGTCACTGTTACGGTTTAACTTACCCTTTATGTCTCTTCATTTGCCAACATTTAGTCATTTAAAATTTTGTTTTTTATGTTATTATGGGACTCTGGCCTGTGCTTGTATAGTGCTTTATTTAGTTCTTGAGGACTAAAGCGCTATACAACCCCAAAGCGCTTCACACTACATTTAGTCATTCACAAACTGGTGATGGCAAGCCACATTGTAGCCACAGCTGCCCTGAAGCACACTGACAGAAACGAGGCTGCCGAACACTGGCGCCACCGGGCCCTCTGACCACCACCAGTAGGCAGAAGGGTGAAGTGTCTTGCCCAAGGACACAACGACTGAGACTGATGGAGTGGGGGCTCAAACCGGCAACCCTCTGGTTACAAGACAAACTCCTCACTCCTGAGCCACAGTCGCCCCAATCTAGATTTTTAATCTACAGTATCTCGCAAGAGTGAATAAGGGAAACTGAGGCTGGTTGTCCCATGAGTTGGTTGTCACATTGCTTATCACAGCCCCACTAGAGGGAACTGTGGTTTGATTTTTATATCAAACATTTGGTTTATTAATCTGCTCATTTGACACTATTCATCTTTTGATTTTTAACACATAACACTCTCTGAGGTGAGGATACATTTAGTATTTTTTATGGGTTAGAATACTTTTTTATGTTGGTGTTATTTTGTGTTAAAAGTGTGTAAGTTATTAACTTTTGAAAACACATTAAATAATAAAAAGTAAAAAAAATAAAAAAAAATAAAATAGCTCAACACACAGCCTTTAATTTCTTAACTGCTGGCAACAAAAGTGAGACGTAACCCAAGTGCAAATGTCCAAATTGTGCCCTGTTAGCCATTTTTTTCTCTTCCCCGTGTGTCATGTGACTCGTTAGAATTACAAGTTTTCAGGTGTGAATGGGGAGCAGGTGTGTTAAAATTGGTGTTTTACACTCCTGTACTGGTCACTGGAAGTTCAACATGGTACCTGATTTCAAAGAACTCTCTGAGAAGCTGACTTTAACTTTTTTTACTCCGCATTAAGATGGCCTTGGCTATAAGAATGTAAATAATAAAAAAATATATTTTTTTAATTACTTTTCAAATGAAATGCAAATTTAATATTATTATGTTGCATACCTAATCATAAAAACTCACAGGTCTATATATCTTTTTTTAACTCACTCTTAAAAAGTAATTTTATAATTTTATTAAACTATGTAAATTCAAATAGATTTTAATGTTGAGGAAGCCTGTGAACTTCAGTGTGAGAGCAAAAGAATGAACTCCCTGATAACCTCTTGATCTCTCGTATTAAAGAACCTTCCATAACTGACTGACTTCCTGTTACATCCACTTAAAAGCTGAGATGTGTTTCTGTGAACTTATCTTCTAAAGACAACCCACCCACATATGACCGTCTTTGATGGGAGGTGAGGCTGAAAGATGCTGAGTGGATGCCGCCGTGACGGAGGGCTTCTGAAGGGAGGTCGTGACAGAGGGGGGTAACATTGGTGACTCTCAGACTTCAGAGAACTCCATTTGTTCTCTTTGTCATGACTTAAAAAGCACAAAATCTTTTTAGTTTTTTCCTTCAAACGTCATATTATCTTTGTGTTATCCATCACCCCCCTCCCTAAAATAAAACTGCAGCTTTGCCTACTGACTCATTTGATCGGTTTCTATCTGCAGACCGTTTTCATGTGTCTGTTGTTTGAATACTTAGTGTGATGTCATCGGCAGATCGGGCAAAATCAAAAACACGCAGACACATGCATGCACAGTTCCCACCAACCCCGGTGTTTTATATTCAGTGGTTTTAGTCTGACCCGCATATCTCTGAGATGACTTTCACCAAAAGCTAATAACAGCAGCATAAGTGCTACCAGGGCTGCTGGAAGCCGCCTGGCAAAGTTATTGTGGCGGGATGAGAAACAGGCCTGCCGGTGGTTGGGAAACTCAATGAACTGCATGCCAGCTTGACTGCACCAATTTAAAGAGTTTAATTCAGGTTCAGCCCCATCCTGTCCTTGTTCCCTTACACACAGACACCCACACCCTTATGTCTGTCCCCCATTCCTCTTTAATTTGCTTTCCATGAGGTAAGCAGCACGTGGACACCTGCTAGTAAATGACATATTCATTGTTGTGGAGAGTTGGAGGTGTAAATCATGGTGAGCCACTGTGTGAGGCATCCCAACACAAATGACTGACATCTTTGACCATGAGAGCAGCGAAAGCAGAACAAAACAAAACAGAGCATGTGCTTAGTGTCCAGGAATTCCCTATTCATTCCCTTTCCTTCCTATTTGAGCTTTACTCAGCAGCAGACACAAATTCATCACATGCTATGTTTTTTCTTGTCAGCATTATGAATTGTTTCTACTGGGATTTTCTTTGTAAACTAGCAAATATAAATAAGAATCATTGCAAGTAGCTTTAACATGCAGTCTGTGGTCAAGAGATGTTTGCCATTTTAGTTTACTTCAAGCAAAGAAAATCTTCTAACTAGTGTTTTTTTCACATTCCAGTACTGCTTGAAGTAAAAAATAAGTTAATATCATGTGAAACCTTAGATGCTTTAAAGTGCAGCAAAATAACACACACATTGTGATTGTATCCCATTTAACTCTGTCATTTAAAGGCAATTTCTTGTAAGGTATAAAGTAGAACACCCCCATATTAATTTCCACATTAATTGGCAAAAATCCCACTCAGGGTTTATCACATGATAATAGTCTTAAGATAGACTGACTCAGCACCCCCACCCCCACCCCCCACCCCCCCTTTTAAACCTCAGACATTTAATTTAATGTGCTCCTGACTGTTGCAGTAAGAGTGAACACTATGATAATATAGAAAGGTGTCTGGGCCATCATAAAGAAGATTCTAGAAGCTCTAAAGAGAATCTGAAGTCAGCATTTCCTTTGCATTGAAAGTAGTCTACAATGGGGGGCATTCAAAAATAACTGTCAAAATACCAATGTCTGGCCATTCAACTTAGTTCACCCAAGAGGAGACTTGAAGTATTTGAAAAGCCTTGAATTTCATTAAAGGACTTGCAGCAGGTTCTTGCTGCTGCTGATATGAAAGTGCATGCTTGTACATTTAGCAACAGACTGCACAAGTTTAACTTTCCTGGGAGATGCGAGAGGGGGAAGTCTTGCTGTCGAAGAAAAATGTGAAGGCCTGACTGAAGTTTGCCATGGAGTGCACAGACAACGATTAGTGCTTTAGGAATAATGCTCTTTGGACAGGTGCTTTGCTGCAGCAGGACCAGGCTGTCATAGAACTCTGCTGTGTATCAGGTGGTGCTTCAGTAAAGAGACTGTCTGTAAAAAAATAAATTAAATAAAACTGAAGCAGAACTAGACCCTGCAACATTACAATGACCCAAAACATACCATTAAATCTGTAGAAGACTGGCTAAAAACGGAGAAATGAAAAGTCCTGAGCCAAGTCAAAGATCTTTATTTCATTAAGATGGGGGATAATTTAAAACTAACTTCAAGCATTTAATAAATCGCTCAAACATCTCACAGCAGAAAGTGAGAAGTGGTTCAAACTTTTCTCCCAGTGATGTCAGAGTAAATTTCCTGAAGTGCTAGACTAACATTAGCATATTGTCTCTCTGTTTTGATATGAGTCATTGTAATATAACACAAAGCACTGAACAAAATTCCAATGAGATCATTGTTAAAGACTGTTGTATGCAGTTATTGTATGTAAGAAACTTAGAGCAATATATGTCTGTAGTATTGTCTGTATAGTCTGTAGTTGTCAGAAAATCCTACGGATAGCGACTACTTAAGTGTTGGGAGGAGAGTGGCCTATTTTCAGCATCTTGGCAAACTTACCAGATACACTAGTGTAAAAAACTATTTGGTTCTAACAACACTTGCCTCATGATTTATATAAAATTTAGCTTACTAGATTCTGGTTCTTTAAAAAATTCAAAACCTTACTTCGGTGGATATTTTATAAAATCCTTTCGGATTGTGGACAATTATTGCCTTTAGTCATAAGTAGCTGTAATGAGTTTTTCACCTCTAAAATTGCCAAATATAATAGTCTTTAAACTCACTCAATAAAAAAAAAAACAAACAACATTCCTTTCAGTCTCAGTTTGATTCAACACTAAGGCTCACTTTAAGCCTAAACAAAGACGCCACAAAGTACTGAAGGAGACAGTTGGAGGTAAATAAGCAAATGGATTTGTTCAGTCAGAGAGGCTGAGGTGTTGAGTTCAGAACAATGTGACTCCTTTTCTCTTTTCTCAAAGTGAAATACAAACATGGCAAGCATGTTTTTAATTAACTTTTGGTACATTGGTCATTACAGCCCTCTTTAAAGAGTGAAAGTCAGACACTACATGCACTGTTTACGTCAAACTCAATTAATTTCATTTTTGTATTACAGTTTACAATCTTTCCTTTTTAATAGCCCAAATCAGGTTAAACAAGCTCTTTTTGTCACTATTAATTTTACAAAAGCTATTGTTGACAACCATTGTAATTTGATTTTCCACCTGGAAATGTGCCTCATGCTTAGTCTCAAGTGAGGATTCATGACTCACAGGTAAGTCATGAGTTGAGGCAGCAAATAACTTCAGAAGTGATTTCAGAATACTCCCCTAAAACAGAAAAGCTGTGTTCAGCATAAACAAGCCTATAATATCTGCTGAATGCACTGAGACAAGAGGTGTTTCTCTTGTTACATCACAGACTGGTTGCTGATGTGAAGTAATTACCTCACCTTCATAAGTGTCTTTAGATTTTTTCTTCAGATTCTTTCATTGCAGGAAGACCTGACATCATCACTTACAGTAAGTTCAAGATGAATATCTGCATTCTCAAAGATGGAGAAGTTGAAGCAGAATATATGTGTTGTCTTGAGCTGGAACGTTATCATTGTTACATATTCAGAATGACACTGAGACCTGTGACAACGGTTAGCCTTGATGTAAGTATCAAGTTCAAGCTTCTCATGTTAAATTAAATTAGCCTTTGTGGTCAAGTTGAGAATATAACAATAATGTCAGGATTAATAAAATAATTACAAACTCTTATATCTGAGCTATTTCCAGTTCTAATGATGACAAGTGGCAATGAATCAGTATGACTTTTTTCGTTTCTTATTGTATGAAGGATCATTAAAAATGTGCACATCTGCGTCTGAAAACTGGTACATAGGGAGGACAGATTCATTTCAGAAAGACTTATTATGCAACATTTTGGTCACAGTAGCTGAGGTTTAACAGTGTTTTACCATATAATATATTCTGCATATATAATTGATCCAGAATGGTGTATTTAACTGGACATTGACTTGCTGTTTATACTTGCAGAGAGTTGTTAAAACAGTTGAACCTTCAGTCATCCGCAAATTGAACCCAAGGACCACACGTCCTGGCGTCTTACATTGCTGGATTAATTTCTAAAAGCTTACAGCTGTGCAGTATTTGTTTATGATGGAAAATGTTTTGTGAAAGAGGCTAGATTATTGTTGGTGTTTCCATTAAATTACAGCAATTAATAGATTACGTTTTGGTAATCCTATTTGACCTAAAACAGAAAGGGTTCAGTCTCACAGAAGAAAAAAAGGTGTTGTGTCTTTATATACAGCACATGTTAATATTTCTTTTCAGTTTTGTTTAGACAAAATAGATATAAAAAACATCAGCCTAATAATAAAAACAATATTTAGGCCAAAGCTCATAAGTAGTAATGTTTACAAAAGTCACACATAAGACGAGAACTGAAGTAATCCTATTGTTCTGTCAAATTAGACATCCTTTTTCCAACTGCAGCATTCACTTCCTTCCTTTAAACAGTTTGCACTTCCTCATTGTCTACTTTCAAACAGGAGGTTTATGCAGCCTATAGTTGGTACTGGTGACTTTGGTACGCGAGTGAACACAGGAAACTCTGCTTTCTGTGGAACTGGAACATAAATTTAACACATCACATGCCTCAACCACAAAATCTGCCATTAAAAAGTAAATTTGCGTTTGTGAGACCAGACTTAGTAAAGCTACACTCAATATACTGTAGCTGCTGTTTTTCAAGTTTTCATCTTTCTAAATTTAGGTTTTATAGCTTTATGGTAACAGCTGTGGAATTAAAACATTTTCCTTGCTGATCTGCTCTCATCTCATGCAGCTGTTTCTTAAATGTATAATACTATTTATTATGCTTTTTAACAACTGGTTTATTCTGTTTTAATTGTGTTTGAGGGATTTATGTCTCTGTTATGTAAAGAGATACATGCGCTAATAATTTGCCAGCAAAGTAGTAGTGTACTTTTTTCAGCCTCTGATTTGTCTGGTCTCTGCAAAGGCCAAAGCTCAAGACATTTTTTGTAGCATGACTTAGAGATAAAGTAAAGGTTTTACATGCAATTGTACAGTAATAGAAATTAAAAGCGACTGCAGTAAGAGAAATGCTTCAGAGTATATTTTAAGTAGCGAAGAACTGTTGATAATGTTCTCAAGTTTCTTTCTGCCCCTTATAATCTAATCACTCCAGGATTCTTTTATTACCAGGCCTCTAATGAGATCATTCTCTTTGCACCACAAGTAAAAGCAGTGTCTCAGTTTGTGTTCCCAGCTCTAGCTGTTCAGTCCCATTAAAAACGACGTTGCTGTTCGCCTGACTCCTGGCGCCCTCTAAAAAAAAAAACCCCACAGGAGTGGTCCAGCCATTAGCAAGTGAATCAGCGGCCGCAATTAACTCTCTCTGAGTGCCAGCAATGGTGTTTATCCTTCTTCTCAGAAAGGGCTTCGGGGTCTGAAATGACGAAACACGAGTTTCCTTCTAATGATGTAATGTTTTGGTTTACCTGAAGCCCTTTTGGCAGGAAGTGAATCAAGAGATGGTGTGGGATTGAAAAACAGGAAGTTGGGTTAAAATAAACCAACTTAGATAATTAAACTCCTTTGGTCTAATAGAGTACCTTCCAAAATATTCATACTCCTTGAACTTTTTCACTTTTTGTTGTTTACAATAGTACACTTTACTGTATTTTATTAGGTTTTCATGTGATAGACTAACACAAACGAAACATGAAAACAACGACGAGCATATGTACTCAGCCTTCCCGTGAAACAGGATGGTGGCAGCATCATGCTGAGGGGATTCACTCCTTCAGGAGGAGACCCGTCTTTCAATGAAGTTACAGCTGCAAGTACTTTAGGGTATACCTTTACCAGCTTTGTAAATCTAGAGCAGAGGTCTCAAACTCCAGTACTCAAGGGCCGAAATCCTGCAATTTTTAGACGTGTTTGCTTCAGCACACCAGAATAAGTTAATTATGTCATCAGCAGAACTCTGTAGAGCTTGATTGCACAAGGAGGTGATTCAGTCTTTTGATTTAGGTGTGTTGGAACGGCTCGTATTTAAAAGTTGCAGTCGCAGGACTAGATCTTAAAAATGCCTGAACTGAAGGCTCAAATTTTTACCAGTCTATATAGCTCAAGCTCTAGTCAGAATGGACTGTCAATTTTTGAGTGAAATACATTAAGTTATGTCTTAAAATAGGCAGTTATAAGCGTGTTTGGAGGGGGTCTCAAGTTTTCACAGATTTCAGCTATTCGCAGCTGGCTGTCTTCCCTAACCCTCACGAATACCAGGGGACCACTGAACAAGTCGTTATGAAGACCTTTGCAAGTCATTGTATTTCTTTATACTAAATTTGATTGATTTGCTCTATTTCTATTACTATCTCTGTTACATTTAGCCAAGATTAATTAGTAATTATATTGTAAAATGTATTAAAAATAATAATTCATAGATCCAATAATTTGTTTCTTTAAAGCTACATTGTGTAAGAACTTCTCCCATCTAGCGGTGAAACAACCAACTGAATATTACGTTCCAGCCCCACCTCCCCCCCCATTCCGAGCGCGTTTTAACTCTTATGGTGGCCGTTTCATGCCAAGGTTAACATGGCTTCCAGTACCACGACTTTGTCCAGTGTTCCTTCCAGTGATGAAGTTACTTTAGAAAACTACATTGCATTTAGTTATATAGTCAGACGTCTGCCGCATCGCGAGTAGACAATCTCCCTCTGGCATTCGTCACGGTCCAACTGAGTGTAGCCAAAGTAGATGAAAGTAATTACACTTGAATTAGCACATATTTTTGAAAGAACAAAGGGTTTTTTGCTAAGAATTAACTCAAAAAAATACACAATGTAGCTTTAAGCAAGGTTTAAATTATTATTGTTTTATTTAGTAGGAATGGTTTGGGAAGAAAGCCTTTTTAAACTCCATTCCAACATGTTTTTATTCCAAGGCTTATTCGTAAAGTACAGAATTTTAAATAGAGCTGTAAGTAAATAATGCTCCCTCTTAAGATTCGAGTTTTCATCTCCCCAGCGCCCGTATCAAAGAGCTGGCCTGATTCTGTCTGTGCTGTCAGTGCTTCAAAGGCAGTGCTTCAGAGCGGGGCTCCATGACGTCCAGTGGCAGCATTTCAATTCACCTCTGGTGCAGTAGATATAAAGATAGCATTCATCTATTGACTGCTTTATGTTCCCACTGTGGCACAGATAACTACCTTACTGTCCCAGGACAACAGGGCCTGTGTAGACCTTTGTTGATCCAATGCCAGTGGCACAAGTGTACATTTCAACGCTAAGTTCATCCAAGACACTGAATGCTTGAAGGCTTGTGTGTGTGTGTGTGTTTGCGTGTGCGTGTGGGTGTTTATGGGAGTCCAAAGACAGTGATAGCATGTTTGTACAGCAGAAACCAATACTTCAATGAGTAAAGGTTTTGTTTTATAATTTGAGGATATTTAAGGTTTTAAACGCTTGTCTCAGAGCAGATTGGAACAATGGCTCCTGTATGTGAAAGCTTGGCATGGAGCCACTTGGGTAAATGTACAGTATAATGACATGTAAGAAGAGAGGAGAGCAGGATGAGATAGAAGTAAGGTACATGGAAGAAAGAGGAGAGGAGGAAGTAAAGAAAAGAAACTTTAGTTAAATTAAACCAGGTTAACAAAGCTGCAAAACAAGGGAGAGAAAAGATCCGTAAATATATCGAATGAAAACAGCTTTAGCTTTACAATAAACAGGGTGAAAGAGCGGCTGTAGTGCAAGATGTACTGTGTGTAAATATTTATGCAGCTTTTAAGCCTTTAGCTTTAGAGTTGATAGGGAAGTGAGATAATCGAGCAAACAACATGCATGCCCACACTCATTACTCAGCCACCACCATCCTCTCCGTCTTTTTCTATGTTGATCTCCACAATTTGATGCACACAAAGATGAGAAATCAAGTCTTTGAATTCTGCTCTTTCATCCAGTCTTCTTCCTGCTTTAACGTCTTTTTCTAACACTTAGACTCACCTAACTCATTGGGCTCTGTAGAAGCAGATGGATTTGATTGTGAGTGCCAGGATGAAGTATGGGTGGCATGTTCCCTGTAGTTTTTCCTGCAACTTAATGTTGCAAGGTTTTGTGCACTTTTTATAGCACCTACCACTTTAGTAAGCATTAGGCTTTCCCAGTTTCTCCATATTGACACACTTACGTAGCAGATTGAATGTGGACTTTTTACATTTGTTGTGTTATGTTATAAAAACATCTAGATTATCTATTAAAAACATTAGTATCTAATTTTCTGGATAATTTCAGGTTTTTTAATAATTAGCTCATATGACATTAATGTTTAGTTAAATGTCTTGCCAAATGGACTGGAAATTCAAACTATTGAGAAACAGACCCCCCAATGGGCCAAGGACCTCTAATGGCATAAAAATGGTGCATAATAAGTGTAAAAACATTTAGAGCAGTTATGACTACTCCTACTGCAGCCAGGTCAATAACCTTTTTTGTGTCTGTCACAATCAAATAATCTAAAATTTCACAATCACAGATATTAACTTCCTTATTTTTCAGCATATAGCTGTTGCCAGGACATACAGGGTGTCTCCACATTGTCAGCACTTTGATTCATAAGTTGTCACGCTACAATCCACCGATGATGCTGTTCATTTCCACTTAGGATTTTTACAGCTGTAACAAAATTAGCAAATTTCCTCAGTATTTCCTGTTGCTTTCTCATTGATAAAAAATCCAAAATTAGCATACCTATTACAGCTGCAGGCCACAGAGAATGAGCTCAGAGCCCTATGTTGTCATGTTGGGTCTGGGCTGGTTTTCTACGTCTCCCAACAATCCCAGTGTCACATCATTGACCTTTCACCCATGACCTTTGTAAAATAGGAGGCTCACTGTGGGACTGACAGGAGCTCCTGTTGCTACAAACAAGGCAACAAAGCTATTGGGTCTGCAAGCATATAGCTACACAGCTGTGCAACTGCACAGGACTTCCAGACTAAAAGGTATGCACCAAATGAATCCCCAGCAGTTGTCATACAGTGCCCTATAAAAGTCTTCATACCCATTGACAATTTTGTCATGTTACAACCTCCAACCTTCTTTTCATTGGGATTATTTGTGACATACAAGAACTCCTGCCACATATTTGTGAAATGGCTGGAAAATGATTTGTTTTTCTGTGCGTTTATTTACAGATTAGAATCTGAAAAGTGTAGTAAGTGTAACTGTACTGTAGTGCCACATTACACCTGGAGGTCTGCTGGCGTTTGTATTTAACAGCTTTGCAGCATTTCTTAGCTGCTTCTCTGATTTGTGCTGTCCTTGCCTGGCCTGTCTTTGTATTTTTGAAGTTGTGCCACAGTCTTTCAATTGTTGCTTGAGGGATTGGACAGTGCTCCATGAGATCTTTACAGCTTGGGATATTGTTTTATAACCTAACACTGCTTAAACGTCTCCACAGCTTTCTCTATGGTGCTTTCCTCAGCCTACATGATGTTGTTTGTTCACTAATGTTATCTAAAAGCCTTCTGAGGCCTTCACAAAACAGAGTAACTCTTATAAGCACATACAGTACAACACATTCAGTATGACTATAGAAAAAAACCATGATTATTATAGGTCAGTTTATCAACGTGGCAGCTTCAGATTGGCTGGTTTGTATTTTTTTTGCTTGTAGTCATTCAGTTTACTTACTGAATGTTGCATATTTTAGGGTGGCCCCAATCAGAGTCCCACAAGTGTTTTTGGAATAAGTTTGTGTCTTTTGGCTGCTTTTTGGCATATATTTTTATTTAATTATTCCTGCTTTTAAACTTGAGTTGCAAAGATTTGTCAACCTGTTGCCAAGTGGATCTTGATATGTTTCTCCTCTCCAAATAGATTAAAGAGCAGAAAAAACATTAGACAGGCCTCTCTTTGAACAATTTTCCCTGTCTTTTTCCAGACCACTTTCTTTCCCACTTGCCGTTGGCCGCACTCCAGCAAATTTTAACACCCGTCATAGCATTCTGGGCATTGTCTAAGCGATGCCCTTGAGGAAGACATTCCTGTCTGGCACAGTTCCTCTTTTCACTATTTATACTATTTATACTCAAATATCTGAGTCCTGCACTGATACCAGAAAAGCATCCAACTAGGCGGTTCTGCCCTGTGATAATCAAAGGAAGCATTGCTCCGTCTTTCACATGCAATCAAGAATAAAAACTAAGTACAAAGTAGCACTATGAGCAGTACTCCTGTAATGCAATTTTACAGTGTTATTCACATTATTTTGGTGACATTTCAATTTATCTCCATTATTTGATGGTCTTTTTCAGTCTACAGAAGAGAATTAAACATCTTCATCAGCACAGTTTACTTTCATCCAGAACTGACAGAGACAAAACAAAGTGAGACTGCTGAAAAACTGCTGCACTTCCTGATCTAACGCAGTCTAAAAGTGTTTCAGTGTTAATAAAAGCACCAGTATAGTTCTGCTCCACCCAAATTACTTTCCGATCTAAGAGCTATTGAAGTCTTCATGTCTTCTACAATGATAGCCATGACAGAAAATGTTACTTATGAACTGTGACAGAGATTTTCAAACTTCAACTTCATAGGTCCAAATCTGATTTCTAGATAAGGTCAAAGGTCTGAAACGACTTGTGATGAGCAAATGCTTTTCACTGAGTCTACTGAATAAAAATAAAGGCATTTGCCTAAAATAGTTTATGCACTCCAGCTGGTCTAGTTTTTGGCAATGTAGCCAACATTAACTTTTTCTCCCTGATTAACCTAATTACTATCAACTAGTTTTGACTTTATTAATTTATACACATGAATAAATAAGAAGATACACCAAATTTAAAGAGCCATAAGACACTGTAACATAAACTAAGGTAAGACTTACAGATGCTCAGAGCCTGTCATAACTAGTGCTTTATTGAAAAAAAAAATTGGATTCTCTAAATCTGAATTGATTCTTATAAAAATTCCTAAAAATCAATTCATACGTCCAAAAATCGATTTAATCGTTTAACATGTTTTGCCCTTTTTACAGCTAAAATAGGAAGGAAAAGTCCAGATGGGCATTTTAAGGCTTAGGTCTGAAAGGGTTAATACGTTTCCCCCCGTTGAACTATAACCCCCCCCAGTGTTGAATTAAACCAATGTAATTAAGCTAACAGCTCAAAAAACATTTTCAGTAGCACTGACCCGTATCAATATCGAATTGGAACAGATTGGATCGGATCGTGATAATTGATTCTAACTCTTGAAAATCGGAATTGAATCAATTCTTGAAATGTAAATCGATACCCAGCTCTCCTTATGACCTTATTGTTTCAGTATATTCTTGTTTACATGACATTACTTTTTATGTACACAGAGGCTTATATAAACATTGATTGGTAGAGATTAGCAGTCTGTACTGCTAAACCTTGTTTAAGATTCTATGTGTGCACAGAATAAAGTGCTTTTTGACTTTATTACTATCCCTGGTAAAGATGTGGAAAAAGTCTTAAAATAAATTCATCTTTTATTGCACTTATATTATCTCTTGGTTAAAAACAGCCAGCCTTTAATTTGGTTACATTTATGCAGTAGTGAAACAATTAAAGGGGTCCTAGAATTCAAAACTGCATTCCCCTTGTTGTTTAATTTTGGGTGTTTGGGGTGTGAAATGTACCGTACCAAAATGGTCTTACATACCGGTCTTAAAATCACTGCATTGGCTCCCCGTGTGTCTTAGGATTGATTTTAAGGTTCTTTTAACGGTTTTTAAGTGTCTTAATGGTTATGGGCCTACTTATCTTTCAGAACTGCTTTTACTATATGAACTTTCGCAGTCTCTGCGCTCCTCTGGCAGCCGTCTCCTTGTCATCCCAAAAGTCAGGACACACACTCATGGTGAGGCGTCTTTCCAGTTTTATTGTGCTCACCTCTGGAACGGGCTGCCAGAGGACCTCTGGGCCGCAGAGAATGTTCATGTTTTTAAGACCAGGCTCAAGATTAACCTTTTTAGCCTAGCTTTTAATTGATCATTATTTTTTAGTATCTGCTTAATTGCTCTGCATGTTTTACCTGATTAAACTTTATTAATGTTTTACACTAAATGATTCTACCTTTTATCAGTGTTAAAATTTTGTCACTGTTTTACTATCTAATCTTATCACATTTATTTACTGTTTATTTTTATATTTTAATTTGTTATCTTAATCCCCGTTTCAGTATTTCCTCTGTGGAAGCCCTCTGCCCTGGGAGCGGTGGTTGGGTGTGACTGCCTGGGTGCTCTCAAGGTGGAGCTTGGGTGGAGGTGGGGGTCTTGGCCTTGCCTCTACTGGGTGCCCTGTGTCTGTGCCTCAGTTGCTGCTGTTGATGTACTGCTGCAGGTGCAGATGGCTCTTCTGATGGCGTTTCCTTGCATGGTTCATCTGCACTTGGCCCAATGTCCTTTTTCACTTTTGCTTTTAACTGTGTGTGTGCATGGGAGTTGGGTTGGGGGGAGGGGGGGATAACTGTGACCATGCTTTTAAATCTGTGGGGCAGGGATGGGAATGTAATTTTATGTGGGGTCATTTTAATCTGTAAAGCACTTTGTGATGCAATTTTGTATGAAAAGCGTTTTATAAATAAAGTTTGATTGATTGATTGAAACATTTTTCCCAACTAAAAGCTCTTGTATCTCATTTTTGCCTCGTGGCTTCTTTGGCATACTAGCACGACTCGGCTTGCCAAAGTACACCGGTCCTTGGAACCCATACATCAGCTCATCCCGGTTCTCCCGATTACCTCCTCCGGGCCTGGTCAGTTGAATTTAGTCTTTTCCAAACATTTAATACTCATTGCAAAATATTGCAATTTTTCATTACAGCATAGGAACCATGCAAATTGTACATTTTCAGGAATTTATCTTTGGAATTTCTCCATGTGTGGCGAGTGGAACAGAGTTCGCATTACTTGTTCAAAATATTTAGTATAGAAAGCTCTGTGTGTGCTCTTGCAAAGGTACATTTCGTTTACACAAACAGATGCTAAAACCGAGAGCTGGCCCGAAATATAGTCTCCTCCCAGAATCAAGAGAACATGTTTCCCCTTCAGCTTTAAAGCAGCCTGTTAAAAAACACCAAAAGTACCTGAGTTCATCTGCTGACACTTTGTAAAACATCGTCGATGAGGTGTGTATTTGTCTTTGGTTTGTGCATGTTTGCTTTTCATTCCACACCCGTTGAGGACAAGCAGGTCAAAAAGCAACAACTTTACGAGTATAAATTAACACCTGCAGCTTTACGACGAACCCATCCAAGGGAGCTTCACTTATGAACCATACACTTTTAAAAATTTGATACTTTGATCAAAGTCTATGTTAAATTTGGATTGAACTAACTTAGACAGAGTTTACAGTAAGTTAAATAGGAGGTTGCAATATATAGAGAGTGATACTGTGAGGATGATTGAGGATCACCAAAAAATGGCAGAGAAAAGATGCCCCCTATATTGTCAGAGAATTTATAGGTTTATGTGAAGGTTATTCTGTAACTGGGCCAGACTTTAGAAGTACTTACAGGAGCAGCAGTCCAGGCCCCAGAGTTTTGGAGGGCCCCAAGGATTTTTTAACATGTTTCACAAATGGGTCGCACAGCAAGAAGGACCCTGGTTCAAATCCCAGCCTGGGTGCTTTCTGGAGTTTGGGTGTTCTCCATGTGCCCCTCTCCAGGTACTCTGGCTACCTCCCACAGTCGAAAAAAATAACTTAGGTTAGTTGGTCTCTCGAAGAAACTGTACTTAGGTATAAGTGTGTGTGCATGTCTGTCCAGGGTGTACCCCGTCTCTCGCCCGATGACCCCCCCCCCCCCCCATGACCTTTCAAGTATAAGTGGGTGTAGACAATGGAAGAATGTTTTACAAACATTGTACTTTAAGTAACAATTATAGACCCATATCAGGTGAGGTGATTTCATATCGCTAAATTTTTTGTGAACCTTAACAATACATAACTATACTTTAACGCAGATTGCATACTGTAAAGCAGAATACTAGGAAGTTGGAGAGAAAATGGCGCTCTACACATCTAGAGGATTCCTATTTAACCTGGAATAACGGTCTACTGCTGTATAAACAGACCCTTCGACAAGCTAGAACACCATATTTTTCATCATTAATAGAGGCAAATAATAACAATCCTATGTTTCTTTTTAGTACAGTTGCCAAACTTACACAGAGTCATAGCTCTGTTGAGCCAACTATCCCCCCAGTTCTTAGCAGTGATGATTTTATGGGATTCTTCATAAATAAAATTAATTCTATCAAAAAATAAAATCATTGGCATCCTCCCAAACATGATTCCTTCTTCCTCAGTAAATGAGGCAGCATCGGAGAGAACTGTAGAACCTCATTTGTGCTTAGGCTGTTTTGATTCAGTCGAGCTTTCGGAATTATCAAAAATATTAGTCTCATCTAAACCTTCAACTTGTATTCAACCAAATTATTTAAAGAAGTGTTCCATTTGGTTCCTGGCCCCATTTTGGATTTGATGAATATGTCCTTAGTAAACGGATACGTACCACAAGAATTTAAAATAGCTGTAATTAAACCTTTACTCAAGAAACCTTCCCTTGATCAAGATGACTTAGTGAATTACAGACCTATATCTAACCTTCCTTTCTTATCCAAAATCCTTGAGAAAATTGTTGCTAATCAAGTCTGTGAGCATCTAAACAGTGACGAGCTGTTTGAAGAGTTTCAGTCAGGTTTTAGAGCTCATCATAGCACTGAAGCAGCACTGGTGAAGGTTACTAATGATATTCTCATGGCCTCAGATAATGGACTGGTGTCTGTTCTGGTTTTGTTAGATCTCAGTGCTGCTTTTGACACAGTCGATCACAATATTCTCTTAGAAAGGCTTGAACATGTTGCAGGGATCAAAGGAACAGCACTAGGCTGGTTTAAGTCATATTTGTCTGACAGATTCCAGTTTGTTCATCTAAATGATCAATCTTCTTCACTCTCAAGGGTTACTTTGGAGTTCCACAGGGTTCTGTGCTTGGACCAATTCTTTTCACCATATATATGCTTCAGGCATATTACAGATTACAGGCATGTCTGGAAGACATAAAAACATGGATGAATCTAAACTTTTTGCTTTTAAATTCTGACAAGACAGAAGTTGCTGTCTTTGGACCAGAAGTTCTAAAAAAGAAACTGATTAGTCAATCACTTCATCTGGATGGCATTAAATTGGCCCCGAGGAATAACATAAAGAACCTTGGCGTTATTTTTGACCAAGACTTGACATTTAAATCCCACATTAAACAGGTTTCTAGGATTTTCTTCTTTCACCTCCAGAATATTGCTAAAATTAGAAACATCCTGTCCAGGAGTGATGCTGAGAAACTAGTCCATGCATTTATTACCTCAAGGCTGGACTACTGTAATTCTTTACTATCAGGTAGTCCGCAAAATGCCATTAAAAGCCTTCAGTTGATCCAAAATGCGGCAGCAAGAGTTCTTATGAATATTAAAAAGAGAGATCACATTTATCCTGCTTTAGCTTCCCTTCATTGGCTCCCTGTTAAATCCAGAATATAATTTAAGATCCTTATTCTTACATACACAGCCCTTAATAATCAAGCTCCATCATACATCAGAGATCTAATTGTTTCATATGTTCCCAACAGAGCACTTCGCTCTCAGACTGCAGGTTTACTTGTAGTTCCTAGGATTTCTAAAAGTAGAATGGAAGGCAGATCTTTTAGTTATCAGGCTCCTCTCCTGTGGAACCAGCTCCCAGCTTTAGTCTGTGAGGCAGACACTCTGTTTACTTTTAAGGCCAGTCTTAAAACTTTCCTTTTTGATAAAACTTATAGTTAGAGTGGCTTAGGTCATCCTGAGCTAGCTGTATTACAGTACATTCTTTTATTTCGACTGTTAACTTTTTGTTCTCTCAGTGTTTTTCTCTCCATAGAAGATATACCTGGTCTGGTATCCTGCTTGGCTGCAATGCCCTGTTGGACGGGGGGCATCGACTGGGATGATGCTCCCAGTGGCTGAACATCCACTGTGTCCTGTTATCAACTTTTTACTTTCTGTAACATAGAAAGTACTCTTATATCGGATCTTCTGTTCCTTCTGTGTCTCTGGTCTGTCTTCTCAAACCCCCAGACGGTCGTGGCAGATGGCTGCTCCTACTGAGCCTGGTTCTGTTGGAGGTTTCTTCCTGTTAAAGCGGAGTTTTTCCTCTCCACGGTCGCTACATGTTTGCTCAGTATGAGGGATTGCTGAAGGATTGCTGTGGTTGGAAATTCTGCCCAACCTCACGCCAATAACTGACGCAATCTGCTGGGATTCCTTAAATAGGAAACTTTTTAACTGATTGGAATGTTTGTATAAATGTATTGAAATGACTTCTTGTTAAGTGCCTTGAGATGACATCTGTTGTGAATTGGCGCTATATAAATAAACTGAATTGAAATTGAATTGAATTAACTATTTAAAACGTTGTAGTTGTAGTAGATCTTACCGGGAATAACCTGGAGCTATCTGCTAGAGGATGTTTTAAACTGACTAAGAATCAATTTGTACCAGCTAATGTTTAGGACCACCTATCAATCCAAGGTCAAGATGAAGTTTACTTATATAGCACATTTCCAACAACTCATGCTGCACGAAGTGCTATACAAACAAATCCAATGTAATTTGTGTTGGTAGAGCACAACTGACTGAGACAAACAACTGAGCCCATATCCCTCTACAGGTCAATGGAGTTTACTGATATTGTAATACAGTAGAACAAGCTCTGAGGTGGTGTGTAACATATATAGGCTATATGTTGTCTTAATTTGAAGCCAGTGAGATATTTAAACAAAACAAAAAACATTTTCACCAAAAGCCTGTAGACTATGTAAGGTAACCATAATTCCTACATTACAAAATTGTCAGCACCTCTCAAAAATCTGAGCACAAACAACAACAAAAGAACAGCAGCAGCAAATATGGTTGGGGGGGACTATAGCAGTGAACTGTTACTCTACATCAGTGTAGCATTGTTAGGTGTCAGGTTATTATCACAAAGGTCCAATCTGTATATTTAGATGTTTAGTCAGCTGGTTGCAAAGTAGCCAATGCATGAAAAGTAATGCAAGGCATAAATGAAATTATACAAGTGTGAAGTTCTCTGGCTAAACTGAGGCACTCATTGTTTACACAATTTTACATTAGAGCCAAATGTTTTTTAGTGAATCAAAATTGCTGTTGGGCTTTAAAGCTTAACACAGAAAGAGACCGTGTTTTGCTCACTTTTTGTTTCCGTGCAACAAAGTCTAAGAATAAAACTAAATCTTTCCTTTAGCTCTGTAACATTGTAACTTATGTGGTTGATAAATGTTCACACCTAATAATTTGATTTAATAAGCCCGTTAACATGGAGAGGAACTTAATAGTTATTTAGTCATCTATAAGAGTTCTGCAGATAATACAAAAACATCTTTAAAAGCAATGTAAGGAGATATTTTTCAAGATGGAAAAAATATGCTTGGGTTTTAGCAGTATGATCTACTTAGGACCTTGCAGTTAAACAGGATCACAATAAAAAAGAGAATGAAAAAAACTGTAATGTGAAAAAATTATGGTCAGCAGTCCAACCATGGATGCAGAGGGGTAAACATACTGCAGCTGGGAGGGATGGACTGCCCTGCAAGGACTGGGGCTACTTGTATGTGCTTTGGATGGGGCCCAGAGCTGCACCTGTTACTCACTGAGAAGAGTACTCGTCCTGTCAGATTCTCCAAAGCTTTCCTATAAGCTTATATATTTAGCACTGGGACCTGCTGGTGGAACCCCCCCTTAAGACAACAATGGCTCACTATGACTATAGAGTAGGTGTACGAAAGATAAACTTAGAAAGGAGGTACATAGATCAAGAAATTCAAGCTACAGAACACCGGATTTCTGCTCCCTGAAGTAGTCTGAACTTTAGAGAGAGCACATGTAGAAAAAGTGATATTTTACTATTTTTTTAACCTTATTCAAACAATATATACCTGTAGTATAGTTCTATTCATTTCCTCAAAGTGCTCTGCACTGAGCTACCAGCCTCAGACTAAATTTCCTTTAGTATACACACCAATCAGTGAAAGACGAAGGCTTCTGGGTTTATCCGAGGCAGCAGTTATAGTTATAGTCCAGGACCACAGGCGTAAAGCTGTCAACAAGTGGACACAGTTCTGGAACACAGCCTCGGCTGTCCCCACAGCAACTTTACAGGAATGCTTATCCCCCCTCCATCTTCCACCTAAACATATCTGTCCTCTGTATCGTCTTTTCCTTTTGCCAGGCTGCTTAATATGCAGGCTGTGAATTCACCCCACATTCCACCAGATAAATATCCACTCAGGATCATTTGAGAGCAAAGCCGTTAAGACTTGTTAAGAAATCTTCCCCCTTTCAGCTCAGCACTTGCCAAACTGTGTGTTGTAAGTCACTCCTATCAGTTTACCTACAGATGAATATTTGCACTGTTGTTGCGAACCTCTTAAATTGCCTCAGTGTTGGTTTATGTGTAGAGACATGGGGAGAGGTAGCAGCATGGGATATTTCTGTCTTTGAAGTGCACAAGACAGAACGTGCCACAACAATGATGACTTTGATGAATGATTAAAGGAGCCGTGTTTAGCTTTCTGTGATATGCTCCCCACTTTGAAAGCTTAAAAAAACACAGTTAGAGTTTTTAACATTGTTATTTTCTCCGACATATTTATGGTAACATCTTGGTGCCTTATTTGAGTGCTGGCAGTGACAACAAGTGGTTTTAGATCTCTGCCTATTCATACTCCTTCATACTGCTTGATCTTTTTCACATTTAGTCAAATTACAGCTATACACCTTAAAGTATTTTGTTTGGATAATTTGGACTTGTGCTTTGTAGACCATCTTTTACTGCAGCTCATTTTGGGTATCTCTGTCCCAGCTTTTTGCTTTTTGCATCTAGAGATATTTTTAGCCATTCTTCTTTGCATAGTAGCTTAGGCCTTGTCTACATTAGGTTAAGTGCTTAAACAAATAAATATTTAGTCAATACCCCGTCTCTGCAACACTAGCCCATCGTTAAAGGTTTAATTCTATTTCTTAAATCTCCGGCTCTTAGATTGGTGTGGATTCGTTAGGCGCTTAAGAACTGAGTTCGGTAAGGAAGTGACGTCAGAAAACATGTGCCACAGCCAGCTTAATAACAACTGGTGACCACTCAGAGGTAAACAATAGCAATATGGAGATGAATCATCCAAACATGCCATTGTAGAGGCGCTTGTAAAAATCACACAAGAATACCTTAAGAGAAGACACGTCGAAATTGCCGTAAACGATGCTTTGTGTGTGTGTGGACAGGTATAAGGTTAGGTGTGATATACTCTGTATAACCTTAGCCGTGTTAGTGTAGAAGCAACCTTAGGCTCCATCAGATTGAACTAAGGTCCATCAACGTCAATTTTAAATCAAATCAAATCAAACTTTATTTATAAAGCGCTTTTCATACAAGAAGTTGCATCACAAAGTGCTTTATAGATTAAAAAGACCCCACATCAAACCACCTTCCCTTCCCTCCCCCACAGATTTAAAACCCTTTTCACAGTTATACCCCCCTCCCCCCAACCCAACTCCCATGCACACACACAGTTAAAAGCAAAAGTAAAAAAGGACATTGGGCCGAGTGTAGATGAACCATGCAAGGAAACGCCATCAGAGGAGCCATCTGCCCCGGCAGCAGTAGATCAACAGCAGCAGCAGAGGAGCTGACACAGGGCACCCAGTGGAGGCAAGGCCAAGACCTCCACCTCCACCCAAGCTCCACCTGGAGAGCACCCAGGGAGCCACAGCCGACCACACCTCCCGGGGCAGAGGGCTCCCATAGAGGAAATACTGGAACGGGGAATAAGATAAATTAAAGTAAAAAAAATAAATAAAAAATAAACAGTAAATTAATGTGCTAAGATTAAATAGTAAAACACTGATAAAAATATAATCATATAAAACATGCAGAGCAAGTAAACAAACAGTAATAAATAATAATCAGTTAAAAGCTAGGCTAAAAAGGTGAGTCTTGAGCCTGGTCTTAAAAACATGAACGTTCTCTGCAGCCCTGAGGTCCTCTGGCAGCCTGTTCCAGAGGTGAGGGCCATAAAACTGGAAAGATGCCTCGCCATACGTGTGTGTCCTGACTTTTGGGGTGACGAGGAGACAGCTGCCAGAGGAGCGCAGAGACCGTGAAGGTTTATATGGTAAAAGCAGTTCAGAGAGATAAGAAGGCCCAAGACCATTAAGACCCTTAAAAACCATTAAAAGAACCTTAAAATCGATCTGAAATGTACAGGGAGCCAATGCAATGATTTTAAGACCGGTGTAATGTGCTCCCGCCTCCTGGTCTTTGTCAGGACACGTGCCGCTGAATTTTGTAGTAGTTGTAAACCTGATATACTCTTTTTGCGAAGACCAGAAAGCAGGGCATTACAGTAATCAATTCTACTGGTGATAAAAGCATGCATCAGTGTCTACGTATTGGCCCGAGAGAGAATGGGGCAGACTCTGGCGATGTTCTTTAGTTGATAAAAACCTATTTTAGTAATATTTTTTATGTGAGGAATAAGAGTCAGCTCAGAGTCAAAAATCACGCCCAGGTTCTTTACTTGTAAAGAGGGATTAAAAGACAGTGATTGTAGTTTTGGTAAAAGTTTCTCTCTCTGAGCCTCAGGACCGATGACTAAAAACTTCAGTTTTGTCCTGGTTGAGCTGGAGAAAGTTTTCTGCCATCCAGGATTTGATGTCTAAAATGCAGTTAAAAAGTGCATCCATTGGCCGTGTGTCATCAGGAGACATGGAGATGTACAGCTGTGTATCATCAGCATAACTGGGAAAGTTGACTCCATGTCTTCTGATGAAGCTGCCAAGAGGGAGCATATACAGGTTAAAAAGCACTGGGCCTAAAATCAAACCCTGGGGCACACCACATGTAATCCTATGGACCCTAGAGGAGCAGGTATCTAAAGTCTTGCGACAACTTCTCAGTTGGATTTAGGATGTGATTCTCTCTTGGATTTTTATTTTATTTATTTATTTGATAGGGACAGTGCATATATTTGAACAGCGTCACTGTACAAGTGCACTGTAAATATGCCAGTTTATAGCAGAAATGCTAATTTCCCTCTGTAGTCCCCAGGCAGGCAACAAATACACAATTTAAAATTTACAAAATGTAAAAAGCAAATCACCACAAATACAATAACAGCTAAAAATGGCCTGGTCTTCCTTTATCCACTGTTTGGAATGTGCTTTAAAATTGTTCAGAGTTGGAGTCTCTCTTATTGATAAAGGAAGACTATTCCAGTACTTTGTGCTTTTGACAGAGAGCACAGTCTGTCCAAAGGTGGTTCTCCTGTGTGGAACCTCACAGTCTTCTCGAGCTGACGCCCTGGTGCCCATCCCATGCACACACTTTGGTTTAATAAAGTCCTGCAGTGGGGGCGGGGAAGGTCCATGCAAAATTTTTCTAAACAAGGCAACCATATTGAAAACTGATGAAGTTACCAAAGTTAAGTAAATAATACTTCTCTAAAACAGTGCAGTGATGAAAGGAAAACGATTTCTTGTCTAAGATTTTTATGGCTTTTTAAAAAAGAGATTCTATTGGTTTGAAAGTTGTACCAGCAGCAAGTGACCAAGTGGTTATATAATAACAGAGACATAAAAGGTCTTACCTGTCTAAAATCTGCAACATTAAAAATAACATTTTTAGTGAGCCATTTAACGTGTTTTTTAAAAGTCAGTGTTTGGTCCAATGTTAGCAATGGGTATTTGAACTCTGTGACAAGACTGCGCTCTTCTCCATCAAGGAGATCAAGAGATTTTGATCTAAAGCTTTCCATTTTCCAGCTCTGGCTGCATATTTATGGTTGTAGTCATGCTGATAGGTGAATGTTCTGCCCCAGACTTGAGTTTCGAAGCCTCTAACAGGTTTATTTCTAGGATATTTAACAAGATTCATCTTCCCATCAAGTCAGAACAAGTTTTCCATCTCCATTTATAAAAGCATGATACAGCCCCCACCTTGTTTAAGCATTGGGATGGTGTATTCCGAGGGATATGCTATTGATTTTCCACCGCATTGTCTGATGGCTTCTTTTTTTAAACGATCTTATTCTTCTTGCCACTCTTCCATAACGGTCATTTTGTGCAGTGCACAATGACTGGTTGTCCTGTGGACAGATTCAGCAAGCTGTGGATCTCTGCAGCTCCTTCAGAGCTACCATAGGCCTTTGGTTGGCCTGCCAGTTTAGGTGGATGGCCATATCCTGGTGGGTTTGCAGATGTATCAGGCTCTTTAGACTCTTTACATTTTTGGATTATGGATTGAACAGCGCTGAATGAGCTCTCCAATGCATGGGATAATATTTTATAGTCTAACCCTAGCCTTCTCTAACAAACCTCTGAGGCCTTCACAGAGCAGCAGTATTCATGCTGAGATTAAATACACAGGTGGAATGTGTTTACTATTTAGGTGGCCTCTAAAGGAAATTGGTTCAACTGGATTTTCCTCAGAGGTGTCACGGTAAAGGGGGCTGAATTCAACCGATTGCAAGACTTTTCAAAATTTTATTTGAGAAATTTATTTAGAAAACAATGCATGATTTCCTTTCCTTTTAAAACTATGCACTACTCTGTTTTCCATTACATAAAACCAGGATAAAATACATACATTGTCGGATGTGGTTGTATGACAAAAATCTTAAAGATTTAGAGGGACATGTAACTTTGTCTCTGTCTCATAAATGAATTTCACAGCTTTAAGTGATTACAAAGGAGACAAACACAAGCATGATCGAGCTGGAACATGAAACATAAGCAGTTAAACTCAGCTGTTGTTTTGTGAGCACATGCTAATCCATGTTGGCTTTCCAAATGATTACTCAGTGAGGAATTAGACATACAGAAAGACTGCCTTACTGACATAGCAGCATAATCAAAGCCACAATCACAGCCTTCTCTGTCTAATAGTGAAGCAATAGCATGTCACTGATAGCATCAGGGGTAGCTTTGTAGAAATACTAGCATCTTAAGCCTCTTTATCAGCATGGACATCAGCCAGAACCAAGATATGCAGCAACACCAATTTAGTGTTACTTTGTTCTGCAGCTACTTTCCCCTATTTATTTTCCTCCTTGAAACTCTCACTTTAAAGTGGAGTGACATTTGAGCTGAATTTTCCAGGACAGATTTCCTGTGTTTTGAGTAGGGGGGCCGAGATATAATAACAGAGGAAGGGGGTTTGATGTTCACACGCAAAGAGGTTAAAGCAAGCTGGAAAGTGCAAAGGTATGGCTGAGGATTAATGTTTGGACAGTGGGCTTTTGAAGTTTAGGATCAGTGTCAAAGGGTTTATATGAAGTTCAAACAAATTGGAATACAATCAGCAATAAACTATCATTCTCTCTTTTTCGAGTAACTGAATTCAAATAATTTGAGTTAAAGTAACAAATGTAACATGAACCCAAATAAATATGACAGCTCAACTATGAAGTCACCCTCTATCACCTTTCCAAAAGACTATGCAAACAAGATACCGCATGGTTTATCTTCGAAACATGACCACAACAGAGACGTCGGCAGGCAACGACCACAACAACCATATCTAAGAGATGCCAGTGGTCTCCAGGACATAATCAGATGAATGATACCACACTTGACAGATAGACTGAAGCTCTCTGACTTAAGAAAGTGTCAGTGCTTCACGGCTCAGTTAGGAAGGAGGACCTGCTGTGTTTATTATACAGCAAAAGCTAGAGATTGTAAAGACGATGCTTACCGGTATGTAAGAGACATAGATGAGAAACAAAAATAAAAGTTTAATCAGTCAAATACAGTTTTTCAAAGTCATAGTGTCATAGAAGTCAATGCAATTGTTCATTAATGCAAGAGGGAGATAGGAGGGATAAAAATCCCTTAAAGGGATATTCTACATCTAAGCCAAAACTGGTCTTTTGCCATATTCCCCTTAGATTAGTGAGAAAAAAATAATTTTATGACCAGCCCCGTAATTCTCCCGATCTGGCAGCCGTCCGTATTTTAGCTTAGCATAAAGCAATGTAAGTGAATGGTACCCAATAGCATTTTGTGTACAAAAGTGATTAAAATTAATCTATAATGATCGTAATTTGTACTGGTGAATTCAATAATCATATCGACTGCAAATGAAAAGTAAGAAGTAGCACCAAGGAATTACAGGAGCCGATTTGGATTTGGGACTATATTACGATAAAGCACCGCTATAAACTGCTGCTGCAAGGCGCAAGGACATGACGCAGCGGTCCCTAAAGCCACCTGCTTTCTTAAACATACACACATGCATAGCTACTACCTGGTACAGCATAGTAAGTTGCAACAAGCAGGGTACATGACAGACGAAGATGATGACTTCTTTGAACCCATTTTTCATGGGTTAAACTTAGCTAAAACTACGGAAATAAAAACTCAGTGCAGCTCGCACATTTGTGTTTATGGATGAGTTAGGCCTAAATTGCATCTTCTTTGGACTTTAAAACCTATCAGGAATCGGGAACCTACTTTTGCAATTATGAAATGATAAAATACTTTTACATGGCTAATAGGAGCATAAGCAAACATGCTAGCAATAGGATGTTGCTCTTGATAGCAAATATTATCTGGTATGCTAAAGTCAGGTATTATTCCATTTTGATGTATTTCCTTTGGTTGATTTCTCTGCGTTCTCCATGCCTGAAATGTTGCTCTGACCCATTCACTCGTGTTAGAGTAATCTTTGAGTCTCTGCTGGTAGTTCTCGGGGTTGCTGAAATGCCTAATCCCATCTATCCCCACCTTTTCCACCCATCTCCTCCTCCGACCTTACGTACTCTGCCGAGAGCCTCGCCCCTGCAGAGCTCCCCTACCCCCTCCCCTGCACGGTATGTGACGAACTGAAGGGGGAGTGTCAGAAAGAGTAGGAGGCTCTTAGAGAGGCACATGGGGAAAATCAAGGCATCCAATACGGAAGTAAATTTCTTTAAGGTGGATTTGGATATATGAGAGACTTTTGAAAGACTTAAAGTGACAATTTTATTGGAGTGTGCTATAGAAGGGTAATATGTGCCTGGAAGAAGCATAAAACCCCCCCTTTAAGCCTGTTTCAAAAGACAATTCTGCCATCAGTGAGCCTTTTGGTCATTCATAAATGGTAATTGGCGCAATCAGGTGTTTTTCTCAAAAGATTACATGATGGTGGGATAAAGGGGTTGCGGGGGTGGTGTTCAGGCTGTCAACATGTAGGGTTGCGTATAAACTGTGAGACGGAAGAGTTCGTGCTAAACAGAGAAAATAGCTTGGACGTAACTGGTTGTTATCCCGATTGAAAGCCCTGCTCCTCAAGTCTTTTTGCGAGCTTCTCCAAAGGGTGGCTGTCCTTCATAGTCCCTGTAAACTGTCTGCCGATCTGGTCTTCCGGTTTTCTCTTAAGACCTCTGCATCACTCCAGTTTGCCATTTCAGCTGAAACATTTTACAAATGGTAAAACTCCCCATGTTTACTTGCATTTTAAATACTGTTGGCGGCTGGGGCTCAGCCCACATTCCATACATCACCATGACATCACCCTCTGTTACGCTAAGGTGTGATCTTCATTCATAAATCCAGCGTTGCAGCAATTTTGCAGTAATATTACTATCAAGCTTGCCGGCATAAATACCGCAATATTCGCTCCTCACCATGCTGCATTCAAAGGAATCACTGTGCTGGCAATATTACCCTAATTCATTGCTGGATTCTACTAATGTTCCTGTGTATTAATTTTGGACCTTTAAGTTCCTCAGTTTCTATCTTAGTATATTGACACTCTGTCATTCATCTGTATTCTGTTGTCATTTGGCTCCACATCAAGCCACAAATTTGATTCAAATGTGAATTACACTGAATTGAATGAATAATATGTCACATGAGATTGATTGACTCTTTACCTGGCCAACTGGTTTATACAGAGTTTGGTTAAATGGTTTTCATCCATGCCTTTACTTTGCATCTCTGCACAACCTTCTAGGTTTCACTTTGCTGAAATTTGGGTTTATTTATGTAGGGGTTTGCATGGTCTTAATGTATATAGGTAGATTTTGTCAGAGTGCCCAATCTTCCTCTGAAGTGACGCATGGTGGACTAATTAGAAATTAAAAACTGAAAAACAGATGACACAGGGAGACACATGAGCATACAAAAAAGAGGGAGAACTTGTGAAAGTGGAAAACTGAACTGAAACTTTGCTTTGCTTATGTAAGGCATTTCTGTGTAACTGTTTTTTTCATATGAATATGGATAATTAATGTTGCAGATTTATTTTTCACAAGAAATAAATCTGTGTCCTTTTTTACTGTCTCTTCCAATAAATCAGCCTATGTTTGCTCTCAGGCTCTTAAGGTCACATGTTTTAATTGTTGGAGATGTTTTTCTCATTCCATTCCCTTTCATCCATCCACCTACCTACGGTTTCCTTCTAAAAATTAGTTAGACATGTTTCCACTGAGAAGAACCCTTTTGTCATTTTGTTTCTTACTCTATTCAAATATTGATGATACTGTGTTCACTATTTAAAGATTTTATTGGATTTTTTATTGTTCCCACAGTAAAGGCCTTTACCTGGTTCTAAAATGATTTAATCTGACCTCCATGTCCAAGAATTAACTGATATTTCACTGTCCTTTGATAAATAAAATAAAGTCAAAATAAAGCCATGATTTTAGGTGCTCTGGAGCATAAATGTGTGTATTATCGCAATGCCAAGATGGAAAGAGTTTAGCAATAATCTTAGAAAAACAGTTGTTGCTATACATGTATCTGGGAAGGGTTATAAGGAAATTTCAAAACTATTTAAAGCCATCAATCTACAGAAAAAAGTGAAGCACGTTTAAAAGAGCTGTCAGTCTTGCCAGGAGAGGACATCCCAGCAAATCTATCCCAATTAGACTGTGCAGCACACTTCTATCTAAGATGAAAATGGGAGCACAATGTTGTTTTGAAAAGTACATCTGAATGATCTACATGACTGAGACTAAAGTGAAAATACCAGCCTAAATGTACAGCACTATTTTAGGGAAAAAACTAAGCACAACACAAGACAAACTGGGGAGATAGGCACCTTGCAATCATTGGGTTGACCATGAACTCCTCTATATACCAACGTATTGCAAAGCCAAAAGGTGGGTGCATCTGTCCGAAACTTGAACCATGGCTCATATTAAGTAATTAAACAAAACAATGATTATAAACGCAGCAGCAGATCTAGAAGAGAATGGTAGAAAGACCTTAAGAAAGATGTGCAGGAACAAATACCTGAAAAACATCACTGAAGTAAAACAAAATAGTTGGTCTAAACTTTGACATAACAACATGAGAGACTGACAGCCACACGGAAAAATAAAGTTGTTGGGAAGTCCTGGGGAATTTACATTTTTTGATATGAATTTTTTAATTTTGCTTGACCATTGTTGGATAAAGTATGAGTGTTCATTTTAGGAGCCAATAAAGGCCCCATCAGTGTTATTTTCTCTCAATACCCTAAACCTTAGGAATAAAACAGGGGTGTACTTTTTTTTACCATGTCTGTAACTTGATACACAAAAAGTTAATGTAGAAAATGCGTGACTTTGTGCCGCTTATTTGTGTCTGGCAAAAAGAGACGTGATTGTCAGGGTGATGGTAAAGGTTTGTTCCTTTAATCATAATATGTCATAACACAGAAGAGATATAGCATTACCTTCAAGATCAACTACAAACAGAGAAACCATACACATACAATCCTTTTGCTTATTCTTCCTCCAACACTCTGGCTTTATTACTTTACCAGTCACTTTACATGGTATTCCCACTTGTTCTCATTTGTTTTACACTGACTTCTCTATTCACTCCCACCTGTTGAGAATTTATCCTCACAAATACAACATGTCCAGCACCAGTAAGTTGTTTTAACAGGACAGTCTTCTTCCTTTTCTCTCTTTTCCCTTTTTACATTTCAGAGTATTTTGTATTGAAAGGAACTGGAGAAAGCTAAAGCTTGGAGTTAAGCAGTCTGTTTCCCTTCTGCAAGTCACAGGAGGGAAACAGACACAGTGATGAATGTCATTACTGTGCAGAAACCTGCAAACAAATCAAAATCTGTTCCAATAATCCTCATTAGGCAACACAAAAAATGGCAACAATACACTTATTGTACAGATGAGCCTGCACTGTCAGACAATAAGAAAGGGTTGAGGAGGACGTTTCAATAAATTACTCACTGAAACGTCTGCACAGGAAATATTAATTGTGTCTGATAAAGTTCAGATGTTCAACAAATTCATGCCAGAAATCTCCTGATAGATAAAATATGTTGTTCATTTATTCTAATTTTGTGTCCAGCAGCGATACAAATCAGGTTGTCCTTTGTTTATGCCCACTTGTCCTTGCAAAGTCGTGAGGGTCTGGTCTTCATCTTCAATGGTTACCCCCTGGACAGGTTGCCAGTTCATCGCAGTGCATCACAGACAAACACGCATGCGCACACTTTTACCGAAGGGCAATTTCGAGAGACTGATTGACATAGCTATTCATGTTTTTGAACTCTGGGAGGAAGCCAGAGTACCCTGAGAGAATCCAATCAAGTTCAGCGAGAACATACTAACTCCAAGCAGAAAAACCCCAGGGATTTGAACTCAGGACCTTGTTGCTGAAAGACTACCAAATGTGCAGCCCATAATAAAATCAATATATGATATTTGAAATTTGAAATAACCAGAAAACAACCAGAAAAAGAAATAACCTGTAAACTTTATTGGAAAAGGTTGGCAAAATTATATTATCGTTTTGGGGTTCTGGATGAAACCAGGCATGACCCTGCAGTGTATCAGCTGCAGCATGTGACAAGACTTTGGCAGCACTTGGACCACCTTCCAATGCAATTAAAATATGTTTAAGACAAACACATACCTGCATAGACAGAGGTATGAACCTACTGCAGAGGAACCACAGACTGTTTAGGAAAAGCAATTTTATTTGTATAGCACACTTTCAACAACAAAGTAATTCAAGATGCTTTACATGATTAGGGGATAAAAAAACAGCAATAAAGCATAAAACACACACAGAGCACATGACATGTAAAAACATACCTCAAAAGCAGACAGGAATTTAGGATAAAGTAAAAAACAACAATAAAGCATGAAGCACCCACAAAACATATGATACATGAAAGCATTACTCAAAGGCAGCTCTAAACAGATGAGTTTTTAGCCGTGATTTAAAAGAACTCTGTGTTTCAGCAGCTTTGCAGGCATCTGGAAGTTTGTTCCAGATTAGAGGAGCATAGAAACTGAAAGCTGCTTCTCCATGTTTGGTTCTAATTCTAGGGATGCTGAGTAGACTGGAATTAGAGGACCTGAGTGGTTTGGGGGGGGGGGGGGTGGTATAGTGACAATAGATCTTCAACATACTTTGGCAATAGGCCATTCAATGATTTATAAACTAGTAAAAATATTTTAAAGTCTATTCTCTGAGCTACAGGAAGCCAGTGTAAGGAGTTTAGAACTGGGGTGATGTGCTCTACTTTCCTGGTTATAGTGAGGACGCTAGTAGCAGCGTTCTGGATCAGATGCAGCTGTCTGATTGACTTTTTAGGCAGACCTGTGAAGATGCTGTTGCAGTAATCAATCCAACTAAAGATAAACGCATGGATGAGTTGTGACATCAGTCCTTTAATCCCAGAAATGTTCTTCAGGTGATAGAAGGCTGACCTTGTTATTGCCTTTATGAACAGAACTCAGTGTTTCAGCAGCTTTGCAGTTGTCCGAAAGTTTGTTCCAGATTAGAGAAGCAAAGAAACTGAAAGCTGCTTCTCCATGTTTGGTTTTAATTCTAGGGATGCTGAGTCCCTGTTCTTTTGGTTCTTTAGGTAAGACTCAAACCAGCCAAGTACTGTGCCAGAGAGTCCGACCCAGCTCTCCAGTGGTTCCAATAGTATATTATGATCAACAGAGTCAAATGCTGCAATGAGGTCCAAAAGTACAAGCACTATGGTTCTACCACAGTCTGTATTGATGCAGATGTCATTGAAAACTTTGCAGTCTTGGTGGTGTGGTGCGTGTGGAAACCAGATTGAAAAATATCAAAACGGTTGTCATTGCTATGAAGCCATTTAACTGCTGAAACTGCTTTTTCAATAATTTTAATGAAGAATGGAAGATTAGAGATTGGCCTGTAGTTCTGCATTAATATTTTGTCCAGGTTGTTCTACTTTAGTGGTGCTTTTGTATGATTGCATTGAAATGACTTTTGTTAAGTGACAGATGACATCTGTTGTGAATCGGCACTATATAAATAAACTGAATTGGTTTGATAATGGCTGTTTTTAAAGCCTCTGGGAAGACACTTGATAACAGGGATGAGTTAACCATTTGAATCAGATCAGGCCCAATGACAGGAAGAACTTTCTTTAGAAAAGCTGTGGGTATGATATCAAGGCAGCAAGAGAAGAAGCTCAATAGGGTTATGATTTCATCAAGGCTTTTTGGTTTAATTCATGGAATTCAGACATTTTCTCTACATTGTTGTTGAGTGGGGTTCAGTACTGAAGTACAGACAGACCATCTTTTTCAGTGAAAAAGCTGGCAAATTCATTGCAAGCCCTGGCAGAATTTAGTTCAGGGGCTGATGTCACTGGAGGATTTGTTAGTCTTTCCACTGTTGCAAACAAAGTTCGGCATTAATAATGTTTCTGTTAATGATTTACAAGAGGAACGACTCCCTTTCATCTTTTAAAGTTAATTGATATCTGTTCAGTCTCTTTGTCTTTTTCCGAAGAAATTATCGACGGTAAATACGTTTAAAGGACTGTCCCCGAGAAAACGCTTTTTTACAGTTGTCACAGAGTGTCAGGGATGTGTGTGGAGTATGGACCCAAATGCAGACGCTGACGGAAGGTGCAGGATGTTTATTAAAGAAGTGATGATGATGATGGTGGTGAAGAGGGCGACGGCAGGAACGGAGAGGCAGGAAGACAACAATAGTAATGATCCGGCACTGAGTGAAGGGAAGTGATGGGTAATAAAGGCCGGAGGTGAGTAGGATCAGGGGTGAATGATTTGAGAGACAGGTGAAGACAATGAGGAGTGAATAGGGCAGCGTGACTGGACCCCCCCCCCCCTTTAAAGGCAGATTCCAGATGCCTTAGGAGCAAGAAGGAAAAGGAAAAAAAAGGAAGCACCCATGCCAGGGTGGGTGGAGGGGGCCCACGGAAGGAGGGCCCGAGTCTTTTTGGGTACGCCCCTGGAAGTCTGGCAGACAACCCCGGTGGTGGCCCCTGAGGACCTGGAGGTCTGGCGGACGGCCCGGATGGCGTCCCCTTGCTGGACGACGGTCGGGCGGGGGGCCCCGGTGGCGTCCTCTGGCTGGACGGAGGTCCGGAGGACGGCCTGGTGATCCTCCCTTGAGGACCTGGAGATCCGGCGGACAGCCCTTAGGTCCTCTTCTGAGGGTCAGGCAGTGGCTGAGGAGCTTGGCTGGTCGGCGGCGACGAAGATGCCTGGCCGGTAGAGGTCGGCCAAGATGAAGAGAGTCTGGAGGCTCGGACGCCGGCTGGGAAGAATCTGGAGGCTCGGAGGCCGGCTGAGAAGAATCTGGAGGCTCGACCAACAGCGGTAGGCGGTGAAGAGGCTCCTCCTTGACCCTCCCTGGGAGCTCTAGCGACAGGTCCTCCTTGACCCTCCCTGGGAGCTCTAGCGACGGGGACGGGTCCTCCTTGACCCTCCCTGGGGACTCCAGCGACCCATGGGGAGACACCAGATGCTGGAGAGCAGCCAATGTGATGGCCAGGAAGACCGCGGGAATGGAAGAGGCTGAGACTGGAACTGACTCACAGGCTGGCTCTCGGGCTGACTCACAGGCTGGCTCTCGGGCTGACGCCGACTTCGGGGCCGAGCAAGCTGAAGTCAGCGAACAGATCAGAGCTGGAGCCGATGGGCTGATGAGAGATGAGGGACTGGGAGGAGCCGGTGCGCCGCTCGCAGCAGGAAGCGGACCCCAGGAACGCAGGTGCAGGCGGGTAGCATCTGCAGCCGGGGGCTCGCCGCCTCGAGGAATCGGGGCAGGAAGCGGCCAGGAACAGGGAGCGGACCCCGGAAACGCGGGAGCAGGCGCCAGCGTCGGGGAACTGAGACCGGAGGTTGGGCAATCCGGAGGCCGTGATGCAGGACCAGCATCTGGGGAACCGTGAAGTCGTCCACTGGACCCTCCTGCAAGGCTGCAGAAGCAGCCCGTGGACGGCGATGACGGCGGCGGCGGCTTGAGGCATGGAGGGCGGAGGTGCTGTTCGCCTCGAGCCTGCGTGGACCGACCCCGGGAGGACAACAGGCCAGACTGGTTCCGACATACGGAGAGTCCGAGAAAAGTCCTTGGCTCACGCTCCATCGGATCAGCTCCATCCATTCCTCCTGGGTGTGGATATGTTCTGCTGGGTCCATTTTAAGGCCGGATCATTCTATCAGGGATGTTTGTGTGGAGTATGGACCCAAACGCAGACGCTGAAGGAAGGTGCAGGATGTTTATTAAAGGAGGTGATGATGGTAGTGAAGAGGACGATGGCAGGAACGGAGAGACTGGATATTGGGCAGGAACGGAGAGGCAGGAAGACGACACACCATGGAGCGGAAGACAACAATAGTAATGATCCGGCGCTGAGTAAAGGGAGGTGATGGGTAATAAAGGCCGGAGGTGATCAGGATCAGGTGTGAATGATTTGAGAGACAGGTGAAGACAATGAGGAGTGAATAGGGCAGCGTGACACAGAGTGGCTAGATAGTTTAGCAGAGATGGTAGTTTTAAAGAAAACACAGAAATGGTCATATAATGCAATATCAATTACTGAGATGTTGGATATTTTTAAACCTTTGCTGATAATTAAGTCCAGATTGTGTCCTCGATTTTGTGTTGGTTGTTTGACATGCTAGGTCAGGCCGAAGTTATGAAGAGTGTCACCTAATGTTTTTGCTCGTCTATGTTGGGGGTTGGTGGTATGGATGTTGAAGTCCCCCACAATCATTAATTGGTCATAGTTGATACATATTACAGAAATAAGATCACTGAGATACATATTATCGAAATAAGGTCACTGAAGTCATTAAAGAAGTTAGAGTTAAATTTTGGGGGTTTATTTAAACTTACAAATAAAGTTTTGTTAGGCTCATTTTTCTAGGTAGCTAGGTATTAAAAAGAGTCAAATATGCCTAGGAATACTTTTTTAAAGTTCATTGAGTTATGTAAAATTGAAAAAAAAGTACATATTAATGTTTAAAGAAAAAAAAACACATGCAGAGCCTCCTCCAAAAACATTTACCTGTAAGTGTTTTCTGTTTTGTTACATTGCATCCACACACATCAGTGTGTTTATTTGAGAATTCATGCAACAGATCAACACAAAACAACTTGACTTTCAAAAGTAAAACAATCTGTAAACAGAATTAATCTGTGTTTAATCTTATAGTCTTATAGTTTATCAGAGAACACTAGTGAACAAATGGCATCATGAAGTTTAAGGAACACACCAGCCTGGCCAGAGAGAAAACTATGGAGGTGTTTCTCCATAAAAAGAAAGCCCTTAGAAGTCACATTTAAATTTTGCCACAAGTAATGCGGACACAGGGAAGCTGGTCAGTGTTGATAGGAAGGTGAATGGAGTCTCATTTAGACCAGACTTAGAGGAAAAATTGTTAACAGATGCAAAAGACTTGAGGCTCGGGTAGAGGCTCCTCTACAAAACATGTCCAGAGCAAGTATGGAAGGGTTTAGATTAAAGCAAATTAATGTGTCAGAATGGCCCAGTCAAAGCCCAGACCTGAATCCAAGTGAGAATCTGTGAAAATGTAAAACTGTATGCTCTCAGATGCTCTGCATCCAATCTCACTAAGATTGAACTCCTTTGCTACAAGGTATATGTACAAATTATCCAGATTTTTGTTTGTTTAAACAGATAAAGACTATGTATCATTTGTGTTGTATTTCACAGTCCTGCACCACTTTGGGTTGGTTTCCTATAGAAAAACACACAAGTTTTTGGTTTTAATATGAGAAAATGTATAAAAAAGAAAAGAAAAAAAGTAACTGCTTTAGTATTAGTCTGCAGGTCACGTAGCACAAAGCAATTATGTTTCATCGGACAGTTTTGGGATTTATACGGGATAAAGATGGAGCTTATTTCTCAAAATAATTGCAGGAGGTATCTTGTTAGTGCGTGTGATGGAGTGGCAATGAGCTGAGACGGGCACAGAAAGACAAGCTGGAGAAAGAGAAAAAAAGGGAATGTGATTGGTATGATAGCATCCACATCAGAGACAAGATACTCAAGTAAGTAACAAATTGGAAAACTTTAAAAATTTAGTTAACAAAAGTGTCTGTAAATGCCAACAAGAAGAACACAACAAAATGACCCAACTAAATACAGTTTTAAACTTTAGACTCCAGACATAGTGTGCATCAGAACCTTTATTCATTTTTCTGTGTGTTTTAGTTTATAATCAGCATGTCTCTGTGTTCAGCTTGTGCCAGTGTCTCAGCCAGTCTGTTATGAGTAAGAAATGTTTACAGCTACTCAGATAAAATCAGCTAAACACATCTGTTTGCTCACGCTACAGCCGCAAGCCACCTTTCTGCCCATAGTTACTGTCTCATTCCCATTCCCTGTCATCACAAAAAACATACTGCTATAGACATTACACAAGCCCATTACACAGAACTGCAGGTAGTGCATCATACTGCAAAAATGACACCAAAGTTGTTTGTGGTGGCAACACAGTGACAACTGAAAGTTATCTTTGTCCTTCTGTGTCTGAAGATATTTCTGGAGAAATGACCAAGAATCATCAGCTGAGAAGACAAACATTCACTCAATTACATTACTGTTTGTGATTCGTAAAATAAATCATTTCTATTTCATATGGATTTATAATCTACAGAGTAAGTATTAGGAGTTCATTTTACAGACAGAAGTATTCATAGTGTTCCCAGATTGAAATCTTTGGCGATACTTGTTTGCAAAATTCTAATTTAATGGAGAGTGTCTGTGAACATTATTTTTAATGTCTTCCACATATTTCTAATTGAATTTAGATCTGGAGTTTGACCAGGCTGTTCTAATATGTAAATTTGCTTTGATCTAAACTATTCCATTGTAGCTCTGTCAGTATGTTTAGGGTCACTGACCTGCTGGAAGATGCAGCATCTTATGGGTTCTGCCCCTCTATTTAGCATTAGTACAACCCCACTGACTGGGTTCCCTGCCCCTGCTGAACAGAAGAATCCACACAGCATGATGCGACCTCCACCATGTTTTACTCTGGTAATCTAATTTTGGGAGCATGTCTTTAGATGTTGTTGGTTAAAGCTACATTGTGTATTTTTTTGAGTTAATTCTTAGCAAAAACCCCTTCGTTCTTTCAAAAATATGTGCTCATTCATGTGTAATTACTTCCACCTACTAATGAAAGTATTCTCGTAAGTGTAGAATCTGCTATTCAGAATACATACGCGCGACTCGCGCGAATGGCTGAATCCATGTTGAGCCTCCATCTTTGAAATACATTCGCAAACGAGGGACATTCCTGGAAATTCTAGCTCCGCCTTTCACGCTTTAGCTACACTCAGTTGCACCGTGACGAATGCGAGAGGGAGAATGTCTACTCACGACGTGGCAGACGTCTGACTTTATAACTAAATGCAATGTAGTTTTCTAAAATAACCTCATCACTGGAAGGAACCCTGGACGAAGTGGTAGTACTGGAAGCCATGTTAACCATGGCATGAAACGGCCACCGTAGGAGTTAAAACGGAATGGGGGGGTGGGAGGTGGGGCTAGAACTATATATAATAATCAGTTGGTTGTTTCACCGCTAGATGGGAGAAGTTCTTACACAATGTAGCTTTAACTTTTGTTGTCACAGTAAATAACACATTATGCAGAATTATAAAAAATATCACAAGCACGTGTTTTTGTATAAAAGGTTTTTAAGGAAACAAGTTTTGTAAAAAGGGAACACTACAGATGCAGGAACCTTTAACTTGCATCTCATGACTTTAAATGCTACCCCCCTTAATGAGTGAACAGTATCATTTATCAATTAAATGTGTTTTATTCAATGTATTTATTTTCCAGCAAAAGCTCCCTTAGTAAAGATGGCAGCACAGTTCCTAAGCATGATTCACTTACTACCATGCTTCAAAAAAGCAGGGTTCTTGTGTTCTTGTGTCATCAAAAACGTCTGACTGTACACTACCTGGAGATATATCTAAACTGGATGAGGGTTGCTTGAATTGATATTTAGGATACCATACAAATGGATGCAAAATACTTTTGCATGGTATCCATTATTTCTGTTCATAGATTTGATATATTTATTGATTTTACCTTAGATTTTAGCATAAACAATATAGTAAATAATAGAAATAATGCAGGATGGTTGCGTTAAAACACAAACAACTACATAAAATACTTTTTTGAGCCTTATATTTCAAGTGTGGGTTTTCTCTGATTAATTCATAATACGGTCATTACACACGTTGTCTGCTGTGTGTTTCTCAGGCTTGATGGAACTTGTCCAGATTCTTCCCCAGTAAATGTTTGGATATGTTAATCTCTCTGCCACCTTAAACAGGATTAAATGTGTATTTGAATATAGATGGATAACTTTTTTTCTTACATTTTCTTCACCAGCCCATCACAGTGCATCACAGATACACAGACAACAAACATGTACCCTCAGATATATTTCCCTGTTTTGCCTAACATGCATGTTTTAGGAGGCACAGAGAGAACATTTGAATATAACAAACATGGTCTGAAGGTCTGGAAATGGAGTTGGTAACAATTTAGGCTATAAAGACATTCAATGCATTTAAAAATATATTTACTGGAATTATATTTTGATAATTTTGAAATGCTTTCATGATTTTGACACATATTTACATTGTTGTGACTTACACACTTGGGATTATCTCCCATGGTGGGCTATGGGGGAAGTCCGTCGTCCTTTTTATCGGCGACAGAATACACAAACATCCCTTTATTTACAATGCAGGGTAAATTTGTCCTTTCTTCTAAACTTACTTATTATCCTTGCTTGTTTCAGAAATGATGTGATCATTAATCTGGGATAAAACCTGGGTTTTCCTGATGTTTTCATGTCTTCTTCTCTTTACTTATTTTTTTTCACTGCTGTCTCATCTTGTCTCCACTCGCTTGCCATCCAGGTATGACATCTTTGTGGCTTACATGCAGGCTTTCTATCTGTTTGCACGCTGTCTGCACATATGGATGAGTTGGTGAGCGGCCCTTTTAACTTTTTTTATTAGAAACAAGTTTCATGTGTGCAGTCCTGTTGTATTAGTTCTACCGATGAAAGAAAATGTGTGAAGCTCCTGGTTTATAGGATTAACGAGCAGTCAACACAACACACATTTTATAACACAGAAACGCAGTTGTGTGCTTTATTTACACTGGAGATGATCCAGATCTATCATCTGTCATCATATTCTTCTTTCTTTGAGTTGATGTGATATTCAACCCTGACTATCTTTTCTAACACTTGTTTTTGTTCTGATCAAAATCCGTGCTAGGTACTTGTGCTTTTCATTGCAAATCGTGCAATTTTTCCAATTTTCCAGTTTTTGCTGTTCAACCTTTTACCCACAGACTCTCATTTCTGCATAACATCCTTTTTCTGGCTGCAGTTCCTCAAATAAGTCCTTCAAACTTCACCTTACTACACCTTTGCTTTCCTCCCTGTTTTTTTCTGATTTTCTTTCCCTCCCTCACATGTTTATGAGCTGTAATAATTATGAGTTGATGCAGCTGAGGATTTGCTCTGGCTGAGAGAAAGGCAGGCCAAATGCAGTAAAGGCTGTTATTCTTTCCTCCCCTGTCTGGCATGTGTGGAGAATGGAGGGAGATTTGAAGCTTGCGCCGGTGTAATTTCAGCTTTTAACATCTGAGTCAGCCTGTGGGAGTGAGAAGGTGAGCCAGGATCTGTGGTGAGGAGACCAGCGGGTGTGAGAAGGGGCATGTGAGATGTGTTACCCTCCAGCTCACTAAATGTGAATCACTTTTTTTCCGTGGAGGAGCTGGTGAAACTTTTAATTTCTAGCTTGAGTGGCATCAGTGTGGGTCATCACTACATTTATTGTTTAAACATTACTTAATTCATGGCTGAGGAGTGTTGGTGCTTAAAATGGATAGCTAAATTTAAAATAAATGCGGCAAATTAAATGAAGTAATGTTGTTTATTATACTGAGGAAAGCCCCTGATGTCAACTTTTAGGTGCAGTAGAGGATCTGTCCTGCTAAAGGTCTGTTTCTCTTCCAAACATTGTCTCATGAACTCTTTGAAAAACTAAATTTCAAAATTTAAAATGTTGTGGAGTTTAAAAGTAACTGGGAAATAGTTTTGTCATTGATTCTTTAACTGGATCATGGAAGACAAAATCAACATCCTTTCATAGCCAGCCCAGTTCCACTCTACTAAATCTGTGGAAAACCAAAAAAGTTAAATACTTTGGGGGGTGGTGGCAAAAAGTGAGTAGTGCAAAGTATTAACAGCACGGCTGCCAATTTTTTTATTTTTTTTTATTATGAAATTATGCTGCTGCAATTAAAAGTAAACGTTTTAAATGTTTTAAATGTACGGTGTTACTTTTAAGTTGATGGTGAAGAAGTCCCAAGACAAGAACAAAGGATACAAACAAGTATTTTTGTGAGTCCTAAGACCGGAATAGGTCAAAGAGAAAAAACACTATTCCAGGAAAAACTGACAAACCAATCATATCTGAGAATGAATGATCCCAATTTCTTTTCAAACAACATCACAGCTCTAGTGTACAGAAAATGTTACAGGCTCTAAAGCTGATTGTGTATTAATCATTTAGATTATAAAACATAATGAAATATGCTCCAGGTCTGATAGGAAGGTTTGCAAGCAGAATTCGTGGTTGAATATATGTGTTCATGTCAATATCCATATTTTTGCACTGTGCTTTTTGTTGCATTGCTTAATGTGGGAAAAAAGTCTGAGACTCTGCTGGATCAACCTGATGAAGAAGACTTTTAAGAAAAGCTCAGACCCATGCACAGGTGTGTATACTCAAATAAGAAGGACTGTATAACTGATGGAGGATAGGTTACCTTTTGGCAGGATGCCAGATGTGTTCACAAACCCCCACAACCTGGGTCCTCCATTCCTCCTGCAAGTTGCAGATTTTCCATGCAAGGACAAAATCCATCTCCTGTTGGCTAAGAGGAAAATGCATCCAAAAGAGCACACTGATTAGCTGCAGGTGTGAGGGCAACATCATTACACTTCTGGAAATTATTAAATACATGTGCTATACTGGCTTCTCTGCGTAGAATCATTAGCTTTCCTTGGACATCTCTGTGTCCTCTGGTTTTTGTTGTGTTACACAACATTTTTTGATTAAGATCATAATTTATTGTAGTCTCAGCTCTTTTGTCTTTGTCTTCATCTGCATCAATGTTCTTTTCTTCTATGTGTGATTGCTATGTTACGAATTTGCTCTTATCTGATCTTTCAGTCTGCATGGCAGGGTGAAAGTTGAAAGACTCAGATCGGTGTTTGATAGTACCTAAAATTTTTCTAAACCATGTTTTTTACTGAAAGGGGTAGTGAATCTGCTTAGGTTCCAATACATTCATGGACTGTCTCTTTTCCCTGTTACTAAAGGAAATAACTTTATGAAAGTTTATTTTTAAAGAGCAGGGACACCTGAGTTGTATATTCATGAAAACATGCTCAACAGAACCCAATTTAGCCTCCCAGTGGTGTGAAAAGACTGATGCTGAACGTGGGACAGCACACCAGCACAACCTGGAATGCGTATTTGGCATGGAGCTGGAATTTAGAAAAACATCAAAAAGCTGCTACAGCGTGATCCGCCATTCCATTTTCTCATCACACTGGGCTGTCAGGGATCCTCAACTTTACACAGTTAAACAAACAGCAAGAAACACCTAGCCGGCTCTTTAAGCGCTGCCCCGACAAGCATAGTTCTGCTTCCTGCCACACCTGCAAGAGTTGGTTCTCTGGTTTTTAACAAAGCTGTACAAAGCTGCAAAAGCCAAGGGGTACTTGAAGGTATGGCTAAGTTGGGTTTTCCCCTTTAACAAACGCTGCAGTGGAACAATTAACATAGCAAGACAACACATCCTTGGCAAAAAGAATCGTGTTATAAAAAGTAACTGAAAGGTGCATTGTGTGAGATATCCATCAAGGAATTACGTCTAATAATTATTGGCTTGGGTGGGTTTATTTTCTAAACAAGACATCAAGGATTTGTGTATTAATTACAGCAACCCTGTCACAGTTCCACCCCGAGTAGAAAAACCGTGTGTATCCGACTCCCAGGAGCACCCATTTGCCTTGCTTATTTAGCATGAAGATGCAAGAGCACATACATGGATGCCTACATGGTTACTTTGTTCTTGGAGCCCCGGAGCGAACAGTACACGTTGGTCGAACATCAAACGTGATGCTTTGTTACTTGTCATTTCTCAAGGATGAATTTGTGTTCTATCCAGGGAATAAGTCTGTAGTGAAAGATCATACAGTTTCCTTCAGAAAGTCCTCAGATTGGTTTAAGAGTGTCTGTGAACATCGGTTTTCAGATCTTGCAACTCATTCTTGATTGGATTCACTGGACAAACTGGGCTTAGACTTAGCCATGTTCTCACGGCTTTGATCTAGACTCCCGTATTGTAGCTCTGGTTGAATTTTATGGGACATGTTGAGCTTCATCCAGCTTCCCATACTATTCTGACCCGCTTCCCTTTAAATGTTGAAAAGAAGCAATTACCACACCATGAAGCTGCCATTGTCGTGTGTCACTGTGGAGATGGTTTGTTCAGAATTGTGCACAGCATTTTGTGTTTAGTATTTTGGTCTTATCTGACAAGAACATCTTCTTCCACGTGTTTGCTTTGTCTCCTGCTGCAAATGAGAGTGCGTATGGCTTTCTTCCAACAGTGGATACTGAATAATTAATGGGCAGCTTTGTGCTGTGCTTGACCCGTTTTCACCCTGTTGGCATATTCTCCAATTGGAGCTATGGATCTCAGCAGCTCCTCCAGAGATTTCAAGGGTTTATTTGCTTCTTCTGTGATTAATGACCTCCTGTCCTTCTCTCTATGTTTTTTAGGTGGACAGCATTGTCTTGGTAGGTGTGCAGCAGGGGCGTTTCCTGGACCTGGAAACATTGGGGGCTGATCCCACACCCTCTTAAAGGAATCTGCGGAAACCTACGCAGTAAAAAAGGCTTTTTATTCAAGCTTTCTTGAGCATTGTGGCACCTTGTTTAAAGCCAAATATAGCGATACGTACTTCAAAATGTATTTATCTTCAAACTGAAACATGACAATGTAAAGAAGATCAGTATTAATATTAGGTAAAACAGGATGATAAAATTAGTCAAAACGTAACAATTATTTTCATTCTTTTTCTTTCCCTGACAAGCACAAAAGTTAGTTCTGTGTCTGCTGCTGATTTCACCATTCTCCGTCCTGTCTAGGTCATCTGTAAACCAAGTAGAACATCAGATTTTATTTTAATAGATGTTATCAAAAGGTAATGATTAAATAAACTGACCTTTGCAACATGATTAGCATTCAAGTGTTGTTTTTTGGGGAAAACTGGCTCAATTATATAGTTTTAACTAGAAAAGCACTCGGAGAGCACAGACCTCCGCCAAAGCAGCTCAGTCCCAATCAAGACAGCGGTCTTTGCACTCAGACTAAAAGTAAAACTGTTGATTTAATTAATGCTGTAGTCCAGTTTATTCTAGTAGTATACTGTGATTTGTTTCCTCCCAGACAATCATAGGTCAAAATGTTAAATCAGTCATTGATTAGTCAGTGATGTTAATCCTGCCCTGCTCTCTGAAGCAGTTCCTTCCCTTCAGTATTTATGAAGACACATTATCACTTCTTGTGTAGATAATAGTCTAATGAATAATAAGAGAGATAAATAGCTTTAGTTAGAATTATTTATGTGTTTTAAGTATTTATATTTACATCAATCTTTAAACCTCCATGTTGTGATTCGGATGTCTGTCACTCAGTCTAGGCCCCACCCACTTTGTATTACAGCCCTGCTTTTATTTTAGTGTGACACCCCGATATCATCACTGGCCTCCATTTAGAACTCTTTAAAAACTTCCTAGATACACCCCTCACCAGTCTTAATTAAATATTTTTAGGCTTATATGAACATTATATAAACATTATTATTCAAGCATTATCACCTATAATCATTTTGAATAAGACGTACGGAATTAGACTCACTTAAACACAGCAGATCTGACCCACATTAATAAATATCGTTATTAATTCCAACTCTTAGAAAAGTCTCTGTTTTGGAGCTTTGTGCAGAAAGTTCTGGTGCTGCTAAAAGCAAGCTGCCAGTTCAGGCCTGGAGAAAGCTTGCAATGAGACCTCTGGGGCGATGAGAAGCTGTAGTGAGACACAGATCAAAGGGAAGACCCAGACCAACGCACGTCGGTCCAAAATGTCTGAAGATTTTGTCCGACTGACGTGTTTTCGCAAACAGACATAAAGTATCTAAATTGTTTGTTTACCTGTTTTATGTGTCTTATTTCTGTCAACAATCGTCTGATGTGCATTTTCTGTCAGGACCGCTCTGGAGCTTATCATAAACTGTCAGCCAATGAGACACAGAAGAATAAGACCCAGAAGAGTATAACTCCTCTCTGATCGGTCATACAGTCATGCTTCTGATGCATTCACCGAAGCCAGGAAATTACAAAACTACCTTCTTCGTTAATGTCATAGGGCAGCTCAGTTAATGTAAACTTATTCCTTCTGGGGTGAAAAAAACATTTGGGGCTTGAGGAGAAATGTTTGGGGCTAGAGCAGTTATGTTATATTCTTTGCATTATGGGGTGCTGAATTAAACAGTGCTTCATGAGCTATAGAAAGCTTGGGATATTCGTACAAAATGTGATCCTTCTTTAAATTTCTCCACTAGTTATCCTTGACCTGTCTGCAGTGTTCCTCGGTCTTCTTGGTGCTGTTTGGTCATTATTGTTCTTTAACAAACTCTTGAGGCCTTCAAGAACATTTGGATACAGTAAATAGATAATGATGGGCTACGTATACCAATTAGGTGACTGCTGAAGTCAAATAAGTCAATCTTGTTTGACTCAGTTGAGGGGGAGGGGGGTTATTGGAGGAAATGGGTGGCTGGATACATTCACACTTCACATTTTTTATTTAGAATTTTTTCCTTCCACTTTACAATTATCCACTAACTTATGTTGATCTATTATATAATGTCCCAATAAAATATATTAAAGTTTGTGGTTGCACCCTGACAAAATGCAAAAAAAGTTTAACGGGTATGAGGCCTTTTGCAAGGCGCTTTATAAATACAGGCAAAAAGGGACTTTTATTCTTGCAGTTTGGCGCTGCTGTCACTTAAGTATGACAGCATATTTCTTGCCGAACTAAACGTTGTGATATTGTTTATTGTTCAGCAGTGACGTTTCCCCCTCGATGCAGCCCAACATCTTATTTGCCCACGACCTGGCTTGCCACAGGCTCCACTGCTCGACAAGAGGCATGCAATTATAGCTGACTTCAAAGATGCCAGTCAGTCAAAGAAGGCATTCATGCATTTATTTTGGCAAACTCCATTCACTCCTCCCCCTCCTCTTGCCTCCACACCTTTCCACCTCCCACCCCCCTTTCCTTCTTCCTCTTTTCCCACCAACCCTCAAGCTTGTTTAGATGAGCGATTAAGTAGAGAAACAAGTGCAAATGGAGTTTGGTTTGGCCCACGTAGGTATTGACACACAGGGCAACTTTACCAACCCCCCCCCCCCACCCTCCTTACCTAAATCTGGCCGCGGTGGATGTCGGCAAAGATGAGGGAGGAGTGGGTCTCTTGTCCGAAAACAGGGAAACTTTAGTTCTGGGCATACGGACCGTCTGCTACACCCTCTTCACCCCCACCTCCTCCAGCTGATCTCGAAATAAAAACCAAAGAGAGGGGGCAAGAGGACACGTTTAACCTCAGGCCATCTGCTCTACCAAGCTATTAGATGTTCAATTAACATTGTAAACTGATAGTATGCCATGTCAACAGAGTGTTGTATCACCCAGAGTCGGGTTTTACATGTTTAAAGCAGCCTTTCAACCACAGAGTCAAACTTTTACTTTGTTGTTTTACTGGGCATTTTAATTTTCTGCCAAGGTTAATTTGATCCCCTAAAATGTTTGTTGCCAGCTTCCCAAAATTACACAAAAACTTCAAGACTTCTTTAAAGCTTGATATTTTATTATTATTATTATTAGTAGTAGTAGCAGTATTTTGATCTCTTTATTGAATGGTTTAATGACACAAAAATCACTTTTTTAACATAGATGCTCATTTTGTTGTATCATAATTGATATATTAGCTATTTATGGTCATGTCTATTTTGGATTTTCACAGCCAAATATATGTATTCTGTACTAATGGCACACTTAAGCCTTTACTATGATTCAATGTGCGAACTCTGTTGATTTTGAGTTTGTAGAAGAGTCTGAAAAAGGTGTATTAAAATTATCCATTGGCTGTTTTAGAGTTGAATTGGCCTGACAAGATTTTACTGGTGAGGAACAACTTGGTGATTCTCTTCATAAATTTTACTTAATGGACAGACCATCTTCCTCCTTTAAAGTTATCATATTTCAGAAAATTCTTCTTCCTCCTCTATAAGAGGTGATGTGGTCTTGTAAACATCTGATCCAGTCTAAGAGGTATGTAAAATGATTAATTTCCTACACTTTCTGCTCTTGGGTTTTTCTGCATGCATTTGGTGGGGAATTGGTAGAAGTGCCTGTAAATGTTTGCTGTCAAAGTGAACCAGACACTTTAGTTCGAACAAACCAAAGTAACCCCCCACCCCACTCAGAATCTGAAACTTGATTCTGGAAGTTGGGCAGCCAGAGTGATTAGAGGGACCCACCACACTGACCGTGTTACAGTTTGGCTCAAGTGTCGCATTCGTCACACTGGTCTGGACCAACTCCCTGCTCCCAGTACCATCTCCTGGGCAGAGTCAGGTGGCCTTTCTATAGGAGCCTGAATGGCTCCCATGGGTGCAACTTATCCATCTATCTGCAGAGACTCCTCTAACTCGTTAAAAATCACAGACCTGTGGTGATAAATCACAAAGCTGTCACAGTCATTGCACACACCTGGTGGGACTTGTATCCCAGCAGAACAATAAATGTCACACTCTGGATGTCGTGCAATGACAAGTTCAGTGCGGCAGACGAAAGAGGATCAAATCAGACATGCCACAAATGTCCAACACACTTTCTTTCACTCAAACTTGGCCAGACTGCAGAGGTGGTTATGGATTCAAACCACAGTGAGAGAGGCTCTATACAAAGGCAGCTTTGTTAAAGTACACTGTGCTCCAGATACCATCCAGCTTAGCCACATAGTCTTACAGGAGACAGAAGGCATGATGAAGAGGGACGGGGCCTAAATGGGATCACAGAAGTTAACTTTTGAGGTGGAACTTTCTGCTACAAACCTGGAAGTCAAGACTGAAACTAAACCAGCTTTTAACAAGCTGTGCATTCACACTTACAAAAATGGGCCCAGATTTGGATAAAAAATTAGTTTTTTTTCAGAAGACATGCATCCAATAGACAGTTGGGTGTGAGTACATCTGTTGACAAGAATCCTTTACAAAGCATAACCCTATTTTTTTATACCTTGGTTTCACTTACATAATCTATGACATGGATGAACAAAACACAGTTATAGGAAAAGAGACTTCTCTCATATTTTAAAGAGAAAGCGTCACATCAGAGGATTAATGACACACTACTAACAGGGGTCTGCAACCTCTGGCTCCAGTGCCGCATGTGGGTCTTTGACTACTACACTGTGGCTTGTTTCTTCTGTATGTTTTTATGCAATATCTGCATAGAATATCTACAGAAGGGCACTAAAAGTAAAAGGTTTTCAAAAGTATTTAATCTTTTTTCTTTTTTTTTCTTCAAGTGTGGAGCTCAGAATTGGTGTTTGAGTACCAAGTAGAAGCCCAACAGATTTAATTTCACAAAAACAAAGAAGATGAAGAAGAGAGTTAGTAAATAAAAGTCAAGAGAAAGGGTGAGTTGGATATAAAAGAGAAGAAGGGGAACAAAGAAAACACAGGAAAACATCGAAGTCTGCCTCCATACCCACAGGATGGCAGAGAGAGGGGAAAAAACAAAAAAAAATGAAAAAGGAACATTGACAAAAGAAAACAGACATTGTGAAATAAGAACTACACAACCACATCACACAAAAATGGATATAAAAAAAAAACAACGTCACTGAAAAGCTCATAGTACCGATTAATCAAGATCTAGTAATGATAACCTCAGCCCAATAATGTATCTGTAAACACCGGAGACCCCACACCTATGTGTGTGTGTGAGCATGCTGGTGCATATAAGGTTTCTCCATTTAGGTGTTTGATAGCTGGTGTGAGCAGGCATCAATTAATCTCCCAGGAATCTTTGCAGATATGAAGGCGATCAGAGCCAAGACGTCCAAAGAACCCCCACAACCCCTGGCGGACCAGCGCAGGGCCGACCGCATCCCCCAGGAGAGAAGCAGAAGAGTAGCCATGGGGAACGTCCAGCGGCTACTATGCAGGGGCCAGGGGAGCCGCAGTGATGAGCCCACGGGCCCCGCTGGCAACTGGAAACGCTCCATGGACCGGGAGAGTCGGGGCCCAGGGCCGTCCCACCCCCCAGCAGGGACCCGACCAGGGACCGGCTGCCATGCACTGCCGCCACCCCAGGCCAATTCCCACCCATCCCAGCGTCCCACCCCTGCCCCACGTCGGGGCGCCCCACTGATAGCCGCAGCGGACGGACGCCATCCCCAGGCCAAGTCCAGCCAGCACCTGGACACCAAGTTGTACCAGCTCCTGAGTCCTGATCCCGCGCAGTGCAGAGCGCTGAGACCAGGCATCCAACAAAGGCCAGGGCCGGTCAAACCCGCCAATGAACCGACCACGCACGAAGCGCACAGAACAGGTGATCGAACGAGCAGAGACACTGGATCCGTGTCCCGCTGAGCCACCAAACAATCCCAAACCTGGCACCCCCGAAAGAGGTCCCCCAACCGACAAAAGGAAGACATCAGGCCAGCACATTGGCCAACTGACACACCGGTCCACCCAGGCCCGGTCAGGCACACACCAGGTCCAAACCGGATTGACCACCAATGCACCAGCGGGCAGGGGCATCAGTCACTGGTTGGGAAAAAGGCCCCCCATTAAATGAAAGGCCTGAGGTGCGCCAGGCAGAGGGCAGCCCAAGACCAAACCTTACAGATAGACAAAGCATAAGGGGTGGGGCGCCCCTGGGCCCCGGCTCTCCCGGTCTATGGACCGGCCCGCCCTGGCACAGCTGGTTGCCAGCGGGGCCCGTGGGCTCGTCACTGCTGCCCCCTGGGCCCCTGCATTGTAGCTGCTGGACGTTCCCCTGGGGTTCTCCTCTGCTCCTCTCTCGGGGGATGCAGTCGGCCCTTCCCGGGTCCGCCTGGGGCCCTGGGGGTCCTTTGGACGTCTTGGCTCCGATCTCCTTCATGTCTGGATTGATTCTGGGAGACAGATTGATCCCTGCTCACACCAGCTATCAAACACTCTTATGGAGAAACCTATGCATTAGCATGCTCACACACACACATAGGTGTTGGGTCTCTGGTGTTTACAGATATATTATTGGACTGAGGTTATCATTACTAGATCTTGATTAATCGGTACCATGAGCTTTTCAGTGACATTGTTTTTGTATTTTTATATCCATTTTTGTGTGATGTGGTTGTGTAGTTCTTAGTTCACAATGTTTGTTTTGTTTTGTCGATGTTCCATTTTTTTTTCCAACTCTCTGCCGTCCTGTGGGAATAGAGGCAGACTTTAATGTTTTCCTGTGTTTTCTTTGTTCCCTTTCCTCTCTTGTATTTTCAACTGACCCTCTCTCTTGACTTTTTGTTTCCTACCTCTCTTCTTCATCTTCTTTCTTTCTTCCCCTTAATTTTCTGTCTCGGTGTCCATAACATCAGGAAATAAAACCCCCAGCAATTCATAATAAAGTTTTTCACACATATATATCAAGTGGAGTACTAAAGCAAAAGCTGTAGTGCTCCGCTTGTGAAAGTAAATCTGTTGGGCTTCTACTTGGTACTCAAACACCAATTCTGAGCTCCACACTGCCAAACAGGACACGTAAAAAATTAAATAAATAAAGACATACAGACACAGTCATACGTCAACACTCTCCCCGACACACCTAGACACCCAAGAAAGGACGCTGTACCCTCACTCATACATCCCATACACACTCTATGCTCCCAGGTCCAGGTACCGATGCCCCAGTAGAGAAACCAGCCCCCGGGCCCAGGAAATGGACCTTCTACCATCTCGGACGGAGACAAGCAGACCGCCAACGGCCCCACAGTGGCAAGGCAGCCCATCACCCCAGGTCCCCGTCCAGACCACCTGTTCCTCCTCCGGACCCCAACCCCTGATGGCCCATAGCGAACAGGGGTGTGAAAAGACCCCTAGCCTCCATCCTCCCACTCGAGTATGGTGTTGATGCGTGTTGTTATGATGTGCATTTGTGGGGAAGGTGGCCACACATCCCCCCACCCCGAGCCCTCAGTGTCTATATGCGGTTTAACAGTGGACACCAGCACCAGAGGTGAAGCTGATTGAACTGCTCCGCCTCTGGATGCCAAAAAGTGTGCCCACCCCGTGGGTCCCTACATATGTGTCTCATGAAAATGTTATAAGTGGAAGTGTCTAATTTGTAGAGTTCCTCTAGAGGATCCAAAAGAAACCCATCTTTCCTTTAGTATTCAATAGTCTTTCTTTACAATATCCTTGTGTTAAAGACTCCTGAGCTCGGTATCGACAAATATTTCTATTTTCAAGATCTTTTTGGTTTATCTATCTAGTCAAATATGTATCCAACAATTTTAATATTTTCAGTTTTAGCCTTCAATGTTTATCAGTAGCCTCTCTAATCTTCAGATTGCATTATTGGCAAAAGTCATTCCTCTATAGTCTAACCTAAACCCACCATAGAAATATTAGCTAAAATCTAACTGTGCAAAGCATACATTTTACTCTTCTTAAGAATAAGTATCCAAACCAGCTTGGTTTTCTCTGCTGCAAAATAAGTCCGGATTGACATTTACTTACCTACACAATCTGAGACTTGCAGTGGGGTTTGTGCATTTCCAGTGTTTACATTTAGATTGAAAAATCCACAGATTTACCCATTTTTCTTTTAAATGCCTGCTTGAAAAATGAGGGTCACAGGTGTTTAAACTAAGATACACTTGCAAATTCAAACTACCTTTTTGCCTTCTCATTCTTGTCAAAATGTTCTATACCTGACAAATTGTACAAAAAGTATGTAGGTGTGTTTATTTGTCATGCCTTGCAGTACAGGTCAGCTAATGACTGATTCATTTAATTACATTTATTTGCAATTCATCTTGTTATAAAAGTTGACATTTTTTGAAAAATAAAAAAAGATAAAACAAGCTTTAACATGGTAATTTAAAAGAATTACTTCTATGTTATTTGTAATTATGGATGGATTGAAAACAGTTACAATTATTTTCTCTTTGCAAGTTACGCACTATTTTGCATAACTTAAGTTTTTGGGAGATTTTAAAGTAGTAATATTCTCACACAAAGCATGAAGCATTGGCAGCTTGTAGTGTGTGTCTTGGCAGGTAACTATTTCTGTTGATGTAGTCAGATGGAAAAAAGAAATTATTTTGTCTTGAAATTAGTCATTTATATCTACATGCTTCCGTGGGTTCTTATTTTCAAATGTCACCATTTGCTGAAGCAAATGCAAATTGTGTTTCCATCAATGCTTTGCATGCATCGTTTAAAGTGTATTTTAGAAGGTTGATAAAATAGTGAATATGAAGAAGATTAAAACTCTGTGATCAAGCCGTATACTGATACAGGATAATAAGACATATATGAGATTCTGTCAAGACCAGATCTTCAGATGTGGTTGCAACAGATTTACCTGGAGCCTTCCTCAAGTATCCATACAGAGACATTTTTAGATATCTGTGCAGAGAAAAAAACACATCTGCAATATCTGTATGGATACCCACCTCACTCTCCAGATTTCAGCTGCTGGTCCTCCAGCTGACTTGTACTCACCTGCCCACTTGTGCATACACAAGCCCTCACTTACTACAACTCACTCAGGGATGAAATTAAACATACAAACTTCTAAACTCACCATTCTCCAGCAGCCACAGGACACCATTAACACTACTCTTCTTCTCTGCAGAGGTAATCCTGTGACCTATAAGAAGGTTCACGCTGTAAAATCATCAACAACTCAATAGTCTCTCATTCTACAGTGAATAGCTTTCAGAATTTGGTCGACAAGCAAACAAAAACAAACTATGATGCTAAGAGGCCAATAGTAGCTCAGGTAGAGCTACACAGATCCACCACTTAAGAGGGAGAATCCACCAATAGTGCATTTATCAGATCTGCACTCCACATGTCTAGCCTTTCTGAATAAATGACATTAAGAAGGCTGTAATGAGTCCTGTTCTGTTTGCAGTTTGACACAAGCCATGTGAGCAACACAGCAAACACTTGGAGGAAGATGCTCTGGTCAGATGAGACCAAAATCTAATCTTTTCACCCACCTAAAAAACTGTGAAGTTGAAAAGTGTATCATTGTGACCAAACAATTCCCATGCACACACACAATGGTGGCGGTGTCATGCTAGGGGGAAATTCTTTTTCAGGTTGAACTTTATGGATAATTTCCATCCAATCTGACTGAGGGTGAGCTATTTTGCAAAGAAAAATTGGCAAAATAAATGTGCACAATTAGTAAAGAAATACCCCTAACACTTCTTGCTCTTAGTGTCATGGTTTTAGAGTATGTTTGTGCTGTTGTGCTTATGTTCTCTCTCCAGAAGCTGCAGAACTAATGTGTGGGGGCGTGGCCAGGGCTCAGTGCCATAGTCACACCTGACTGCCATCCTCTCATCTACTTCAGAATACTTAAGGAGCTCTTTGAGAATTATTCAGTGCCTGATGGTGGCAAGTCAGGCCAACCCATAGATCTTTCCTAAAAAATTTTTGAAAAACTTATTTGCTCCTGGATATTCATGTTTTTGTTCATTCCACTAATACAGAACAAACTGGAGAAAATACCCCACCAAAATCCTCGAGTGGATGTCCACCCCAGAGAGTGGAAACCTCATCCTCTGGATAATGCTCAGCACCTCATCTCCAAGCTGGACTGAACCATTTCACCTCAGAGCAACCTCAATCTACAAAGGCGGTAAGACAGTTTAACAAAATCAATCCATCCATCTCTCTGTCTGTCTATCCATTTATTCATTTTCTATACCTGCTTGCAGAGTCGCAGGGTGGCTGGTACCTATCTCCAGCGGTCATTGGGTGAGATAGTACATTGGTTACACCCTGGACAGGTTGCCAGTTATTCATAGGGCAACATAGAGACACACAGGACAAACAACAGCAGAAAGCCCGAGACAATGTAGCTCCTACGATCACTGGGACACTCAAACCCCTCCACCACAATAAGGTGGCAACACAGGGAACGGCGTTTGTATTTATTTTTCTTGATTAAAGTGTACCGAAAACATAATGTGACTGTGACTTTAAAACCCCAAATAAGTACTGAACCAGGATTTTTGTCTACCATCACACCCCTACTATATATTGTTAAACATTATTGCCACCAGTCACATTACATTTCTATCCCCTTTCCTTTCTTTCCCAGATACCCGAACAACACAAACCCAGCTGTTTTAGTCCCAATAAAACTTCTGAAACTACGTCTGGTCTCTGAGTTCACTCTGAATGTGGGTGAGAAAGCTGGATCAGAATGTGACAGTTACAGCAACGAACATTGATTCTACAAAGTGCTGAATCAGTACTGATGAAATTCAATATTTACTACTCTTTTCACATTAACGTATATGTAAAAGAAAAAAAATTATTTTCATGCACTGCGTTGTTTTGGTCTAGAGCATTAAATCCAAATAACATGCATTCAAAATTGCAAAATGTTGAAAAGTTTGAGGGGGGTATATACTTTTGCAAAGTGCCATAGGTAACATCAGCACTATAAGGCTTGAAAAGTCTCTAAAATGATAAAATAAAAAATGTCAATCAAAACAGGACTCTAAAGTTGTACAAACCAGGTCATAGAAAAGAGCCTGGTTAAAATGGTGTGTAATGGGATATTTCACAAGATATGCAGAATAAAAGAAAATAACCTGACTCGAACTAGACATCAAGAGCCTGACAAAGTCAGATGCTTTTTCAGGTGTCACTGTATTTCTTGGGTGTATGTTGTTGTAACAGAGCGTTGTCATTTTGCTTTTCTAAATCAAATACAGGAATGAACATAAAACAGGAGGGGAATTACCATTTAACAAGATATGTTTATCTACACAACCACATGATTCCCATATTATTACCTGTTACTCTTTAACCCCTTGGGGTAAAGAAGCAAACAAAGGATTTTGCCCCACAGCAGATGACCTACGACCCCCTCACACCCGCCCGTCACGGTCCTGCCTTGAGGCAGCATTGTTAATAGCTCTCCACTGGTATGCAGAGCATGAACAGAGAGAATCTTGCCAACATGTTATAAAAAAACATCAGGCATCAAGCCTTACAAACACCTAGGTGGTCCTGAATTGCTTTTTGGGGGAGAGAGAAACAGAAAGACACCAGAGTGCACAGGAGGACAGGAGTTATGTGGGAGGGGAAATGTTTGGCTGTCTGTGTCAACAATAAGGAAATAATTGGCCTCAGTGGCCTGTGGGTCCGGTTGTGAGGGCCCCCCGGGGGGACGCCTTGGACTGGGTGGGGTAAGGCCCTGGCATTACACACAATCAAGGCAACAAGGAGGTCAAATGGAGAGGCAGGGGAGGTTCCTGCCCTGTCACTCATGAAAAGGAGGTCTTTCTGCCCTAGGCTAACCTGATGCAGGGCCTGGATTACAGAGAAAGGCCCTGAACCAGTACTCAGTCTGGAGATGAAAGCGTCATGTATCTACTTTGCTGATATGAGGCCAGGTGGATGGTGCAAATTACAGAGTAGGAATAGAATTTGGTTGGTTAATGGCAGACTGAGTCTATTACGAGGTAAATAATTGTTAGGGAGATTGGACTGAAGAGTTGGAATTACTTGACATTAGAAATTTGATATTTCTTGTTAGCATTTCTCATTTGTGTATTATTATTTCCTAATTTCTTCAGCCTCAATTAATTACAAACATGTACTTCCTCCATTTACCAATATTCTCAAGTCTGTGGTCAGGCTCTGGACAGTATCATTACCCAGACTACAGGGTGGCAACATGCAAGCCCCTCTCTGACTTGACCCTCTCCTTGACCTCCCTTTAATGTGATAAACATTCCCAATCAATGGAGGAAGCAGGGTGGAAGTGGCTGGGGATGCGAACATGACCTCCCTGGTTGGCTTCAAACAGCCAGCGGTTCTCTGTTTACACCTAAATCCCCACCTATTTCGTCTGATTGGCTAAGCTCTGTCCAACGATGGAGGGAGGTCAGCTAGTTCAAACAGGAGAATGTTGCAAAGTGGAACCCACTTGTTAATTTGTTCACCGAACACTGACAAAAGCATCCGTCGGTTTGCTGAGACAGCTTTGCTTACCAGCATGAAGCAGCTTCTTCCCAGAAATATTTACTTAGTAATTGTCAGATAATATACATATAGGTTTATTAATAAATAGATGCAAATGAATAACTTTGATGGATGAGTATCTATCTATCTATCTATCTATCTATCTATCTATCTATCTATCTATCTATCTATCTATCTATCTATCTATCTATCTATCTATCTATCTATCTATCTATCTATCTATCTATCTATCTATCTATCTATCTATCTATCTATCTATCTATCTATCTATCTATCTATCTGTAGTAATTTGCAAATTTAGGGAATTAAGTGCACTGAATTTTACTTGTGGATATCAGAGTTAAGCAGATTAAGAAAAAACGCCACACTTTTCCGATTTTAGGTTTAAGAAAAATGTAAATATTTCTTCCTCTGCACCATTATGGGCTAGTTTGTTTAGGTCTATTCAAAAATCAGTTGAAAACATTTTAACAGGACAAGAGCGGAAAACATCCAGGTCCAAGAATACCTTTTCAAGGTTACATATTTACAAAAACAAACAAGCACTAATCAATTTATTTATTCTAGAAAAAGAATAAAGATGATTCAGGTCTGTCCTTGGCATGTTTTAGTTATCAATAAGGGTTTTAAAAATGCATGAAATTGATGCATACGATAGCTACATCAAAATAAAATAGTTTTATTTATTTATTTTAAGAGATGCTTTATTGCATGTATTTATGAGGACAACCAAATTCCCTTTAAAATTTGTGCTTTAAGTTCAAAGGTCGTTCATCATTCTCTCCAGCAGTGGAATACCACCTTGAATGCATAGCTAGACTTGATGTCTCTTCATTGCAGTCACTCATCACAAGTCTTGTGCTGACACGCATGTCAAGGGACATGGACCTACACCATGGAGATGAAATTTTACAACTTTCTACATATCTTCAAACGATATATATCCAGCAGTGTGTCACTTTCCCTCAGGAGTAAGCTGGAGAGGGCTCTGCCGTTCCATACTGATGACTTCATGTAACAGGAGAAGAGAAAGAACGGGTGAGTGAAGGATCCGCTCTTTGACTGGTCGTCAAATTTTTTTCGCCAAAGGGAAGTGCTGGATCAATCTAATGTCACAACAAAATGTGGTGCACAGCCTATCTACTGTTTATATCTTCACACTTCTGCTCAGACACAAAATGTAAAATATTTTTAAAGATTTTAAGCTTCTAAATTTATAAAAGTTGACATCAATAGTTAAATGTTTACTCTTTGCTTTTATAGGTAATTTGAAAAGCATTTCAAAAATAAAACTGACATTTGACGAGTTTCCATAGAGGAAGTAATATTTTTAGAACTATTCTTTCTTTTACAATTTTTATGGGAAATGACACAAGATAAATTCTGAACAATGAATGCTCGACCTTAAAATCATATTCTGTAAATTAAAGATCACCAACAGACAGGATTTGGAAAAGCTAATCTCATTACAAACCAGAAATTTCTCTTCAGGGGTCTTTATAAATCTGATGATACGTGATGACAATTTATGATTAAAAACAAAAACCTGACCAGTGCAATTTCTGATGAATAAAGGTTGATTAAAAGATGTAGCCAAGAGGCCGCCGTTAACAATGGAAAAACAGCAGAGAGCCATAGCTTAGGTGGAAAAATCTGTTTACAGGACAACTATAATTAATGAACCCCAGATGTCTGGCCTTTACAAAAGAGAGGCATGTAATAAGTCATAAGAACTACATAAAACCATAAATAAAGCAATTAGAAGACCTGGTTTTGTTAGGTTCTTTAGGTGTTTGGGTTTTGATTTTACATTTTAGTTTATTTCTTGCTGTTTTGTTATGCGTTATTTTAGTTTTTACTTCCACCACGTTTTCTCACCCTCTTTTACCCTCTAGTGCTCTTATGTTAGGTTTCTCATCTTTATACTTTAGTTTCTTAGTGTTACTTATTTTGGGCTTTGTCGTCACTTTCCATTTTTAGATATTTTCACCTTTTGCTTCCTTGTTTTATTTGCTTTCGTCTCTCATTGTTTCTCCTGTTAGTTCTGTTATACTTCATTCCTCTTCGGTATACTGTAGTTCTGTCTAGTCCATTCTTATGTTTTGTTCTTGGCATTTCTGTTTCCTCCTTGCCATTTTCCTCCACCTGTTCTCGCCCTCTCACCCGCAACTGCTTCCCACTGATTTGTCCTCGGGTTTCTCTGCCATTTCCTCATTCCCTCCTCAGTATTTATATGGTTCTCATTCACTAACTACTCGCTGGTTCGTCGTCATTGTTTCCCGTCCTGTTTTCGCCCTTTGTAAGTACCTTCCTTCATTAAAGAATATGACTTCTCTGACTTGCCCGTCTGCTTCTGAGTCCGTACAGCAAAACCTGACAAATTCTAGTTTGCCATCGGCCATGTAGAAGAAGAAGCTCTGATCAGATGAGACTCAAATTGAACACAGATGTTAAAGAGATTTTAATTTAATTTTGTTGCTCCTGGTTAGATAAAGCATTATTACATACAAAATAACTCCCACAGTGAAACATGGGGATCACAGCTTCATAATGTGAGGGAGTTGTAGTTATCGAAAGCTCAGCTGTGGGAATCTGGTGGCAGGACAACTACAAATAGTTCACTCTAGAAAACTAGCAAACTAAGTACTATGCTATGTGGGGAGGAAAGCTAGCACTACACCCCAAACATGGCATGCCCGGGGAAAACATGGCAGCGGAAGATGATGCTTTGGGATTTATTTTTTTAGCTGGAAGAAAGAAACTGGTCAGAGTTGATGGAAAGACAGATGGACTAAATACAGAAGTCCTGAAAGCCTATTAGAGGCTGCAAGAGTCAAAAAGTCATTCGAGGCTGTTCGCTCAGCAGATAGCTCTTGTGTGCGGCATGCTTGGTGTATCTCCTAGCAAGACAATTAGCAAGCTCAACATTCACAATGGGATGGTTTAGATGAAACGAATTTCATGGGTTAAAATGACCAAATCAAAGTCCAGATCTAGATCCAATTGAGAATCCTTTAAAGTTTAAATGCTTAATTTTCACTTCATATATTAAAAAGAATTTATGTTGATCTGTCACATAAAATCCAACTAAAGTAGATTGGCAAGTCTTACCATGAAAAAATGTTGAACCAGTTCAAGGGCTATACATCAATTTGCAAGAAATATATATGTAATACATAAAATATCACTCAGTGATTTGAATGATCTAAGACTGTTCTGTAATCATGCCATCTGTGACATCCACTTCAATTAATGATTAATTGTGGGGAAAAAAAATATTAAAACACAGATTAATCAAAATGTCCTCTTCACTTCTCCCAGTCAATGACCATGCAAGTCTTATGTTCTGGAGATGACAGGAAGATTTCCATCTCTGTTGATTTTGAGATATTAATAAATGCCAAACATGACCTTTAATTATTAGAATTAAAGTCAGTTTTTCCACTGTACTAGACAGCATGCATGGAGGGGTTATGGCTCCTCACAGCTTACATTCTCCCTGTGACAGCTTGTGTTCCTCTAGTTGACAGCTACACTTACTGCAGGCATTCACAGGTAATGATATGTCAGGGCTCTAATTTTACTAAGGCCTTCCGCTGCCTCTTCTTACAGTTTAGTACGTGATTAAACAAGACAGAACAGGACATTAAGGGTAGCATTAAGGGTTGTGTTTACTGGGGGCAGTCAAACTATGTGTGTGTGGATGTGAAGAAGATGAAGGATTGTATCGGTTTCTCTGATCCCCTTCTCATCTGGCCCCTAGGGAGCAGGCAGGTCTGCTAGGCTCAAGTTTTGTCAACGGACATCAATCTCTCTTGTCTGTCAACCCTGTAACTTCCAACCTCTGACCCTAACCCCACCCTCTGATGGCATGGCTTACAAGGCCTCCTAGATGGAGGATTCCTTGTCAGAGAGGTCCAGCTGAGCAGCAGTGGAGACAGTAATCTGGCCTGAGATGACGCTGTGTCTCAAAAGGATGGAGCTCATATTGCTCTGGTCTCAACTTAAATTTATGCAGCATCTTTTCAGTATTCTCTCCTTGAGCCTCTCCGAAATGTTCTTCTCGCTGTTCTTGTCTTCTCCACTATCTCTCATATTGTGGTGACTTCAACCTATTTCATCTCCCTCTTAGCAAAATTAAGCTTCAATTAGATTAATGTACATTAACGTATCAGCCTCAAAGTCTAGCAAATTAACTCTAAAGGATGAAACCTTGACCTTTCCACTGATGGATATTCATTCCAAATAAAACGTATTTTTCTTAGGTTTCATGATTTTTAAACCATAAATTATACATACATATACATTAAAAAATAAGAATTGCTTCTGCAGTCAAGAAAATGCTAAATTAAGTAGGCATTGTTTGAATATTCTTCATGCAATCAATACAAATTAAAATCAAAATTTATATATGATGCAAATTACCGACATCAGTCAAAATGGGGCATAATAGCAAATAAACACATTTTCCAGTCTCATGTATAACAATTATTCTATTGATGATTACATTACAGGGCTTCACATTTTAATTACTGCTTATGTTTTTGCATAATCCATTCTGGTTTATCATCACAGCATGTCAAATACAGCTTAAGATGATAAATATATATGGATGTCATTCATCCACTGACCAGTAGGTGGCGGAAAAATACTTTCAGTATTTCCTTGGTACAGTGTAAAATATGAATCATCACAAATTTATTTTCTTATGGTTCAGCAATTGATTATAACGTTAATTAATTGGAGCTATTAACTAATATAAATTATAAAATATACAATTGATCAAACTAAGATCTAAAGCTGAATAAAGGGGGAAGTTCTTTGATGGGAGAGTTAATTAGTTGTCTCATTCTAAGATTTATTGAGTTTATCAGCCTCTCAGAACTCTAAAGAAAGGTGTTTTACATGTTATATTTGAATTCTCTAAAACACCAGATCTGCCACAATAGAACTGAAATAGTGCCATACAGCGGTCCGACAATGCCTGTTGTGCCAACTCGCTCATTAATCAGCTTGAATCTCTTGCTGTGGTGTTTCGAAACTCCCATTTCTAGGCTTAGAGGACAGATTATGTCAATGGACAATCTGCTAGTGAGACTAGAAACAGAAAGGGTGTCAGATCTATTTATACAGGCTTTAAATGTTTTTTAGTTCCATCCATCCATCCATTTTCTTCCGCTTATCCGGGGTCGGGTCTCGGGGGCAGCAGCCTAAGCAAAGAGACCCAGACTTCCCTCTCCCCAGCCACTTGTTCCAGCTCCTCGGGAGGAACCCCAAGGCGCTCCCAGGCCAGCCGAGAAACATAGTCCCTCCAGCCTGTCCTGGGCCTTCCCCTGGGCCTCCTCCCGGTGAGACGTGCCTGAAACACCTCACCAGGGAGGCGTCCAGGAGGCATCCTGACCAGATGCCCGAGCCACCTCAACTGACTCCTCTCGATGTGGAGAAACAGCGGAGGAAACTCATTTCAGCCGCTTGTATCCGTGATCTCGTTCTTTCGGTCACCACCCAGAGTTCGTGACCATAGATGAGGGTAGGAACGTAGATCGACCGGTAAATCGAGAGCTTCGCCTTTTGGCTCAGCTCTCTCTTCACCACGACAGACCGGTAGAGCGCCCGCATAACTGCAGATGCCCCACCAATCCGTCTATCGATCTCCCGCTCCATTTTTCCCTCATTCGTGAACAAGACCCCCAGATACTTAAACTCCTCCACTTGGGGAAGGACCCCATCCCCGACCCGGAGGAGGCACCCGACCCTTTTCCGGCTCAAGACCATGGCCTCGGATTTGGAGGTGCTGATTCTCATCCCAGCCGCTTCACACTCGGCTGCGAACAGCTCCAGCGAAAGCTGTAGATCACGCTCCGATGAAGCCAACAGGACCACATCATCTGCAAAAAGCAGAGACCCGATCCTGAGGCCACCAAAACGGATCCCCTCAATGCCTTGGTTGCGCCTAGAGATCCTGTCCATAAAAGTTAGGAACAGGATCGGTGACAAAGGGCAACCTTGGCGGAGTCCAACTCTCACTGGAAACAAGCCCGACTTACTGCCGGCAATGCGAACCAAACTCTGGCACCGGTCGTACAGGGACCTAACAGCCCGTATCAAGGGGCCCGGTACCCCATACTCCCGGAGCACCCCCCACAGGGCCCCCCGAGGGACACGGTCGAACGCCTTCTCCAAGTCCACAAAACACATGTAGACCGGTTGGGCGAACTCCCACGCACCCTCCAGGACCCTGCCGAGGGTGTAGAGCTGGTCCAGTGTTCCACGGCCAGGACGAAAACCGCATTGTTCCTCCTGGATCCGAGGTTCGACTATCGGTCGGACCCTCCTCTCCAGAACCCCTGAATAGACCTTACCAGGGAGGCTCAGAAGTGTGATCCCCCTGTAGTTGGAACACACACTGTGGTCCCCCTTTTTAAACAGGGGGACCACCACCCCGGTCTGCCAATCCAAGGGAACTGCCCCCGATGTCCACGCAATATTGCAGAGCCGCGTTAACCAACACAGCCCCACAACATCCAGAGCCTTGAGGAACTCCGGTCAAATCTCATCCACCCCCGGAGCCTTGCCACCGAGGAGCTTTTTAACGACCTCGGTGACCTCAGCACCAGAGATTGGAGAGCCCGACCCCAAGTCCCCAAACCCTGCATCCAGACTGGAAGGCGTGCTGGTGGGATTGAGGAGGTCTTCGAAGTATTCCATCCACCGACCCAAAACGTCCCGCATCGAGGTCAGCATCCCCACTGTAAACAGTGTTGGTGGCAGACCGCTTTCCCCCCCTGAGACGCCGGATGGTGGACGAGAATCGCTTCGAAGCCGTACGGAAGTCGTTTTCCATGGTCTCTCCAAACTCCTCCCACGCCCGAGTTTTTGCCTCAGCAACCATCCGAGCCGCATCCCGCTTGGCCTGTCGGTACCTATCAGCTGCTTCAGGGGTCCCACAAGCCAAAAAGACCCGGTAGGACTCCTTCTTCAGCCTGACAGCATCCCTTACCGCCGGTGTCCACCAGCGGGTTCGGGGGTTGCCGCCGCGACAGGCACCGACCACCTTGCGGCCACAGCTTCGGTCAGCCGCCTCGGCAATGGAGGCGCGGAACTTGGTCCACTCGGACTCGATGTCCCCCGCCTCCCCCGGGACGTGTTCAAAGTTCTGCTGGAGGTGTGAGTTAAAGCTCCTTCTGACAGGAGACTCTGCCAGACGTTCCCAGCAGACCCTCACAACACGTTTGGGCCTTCCAGGTCTGTCCGGCGTCCTCCCCCACCATCGGAGCCGACTCACCACCAGGTAGTGGTCAGTGGACAGCTCTGCCCCTCTCTTCACCCGAGTGTCCAAAACATGCGGCCGCAGATCAGATGAGACGACAACCAAGTCGATCATTGAGCTGCGGCCTAAGGTGTCCTGGTGCCAAGTGCACATATGGACACCTTTATGCTTCAACATGGTGTTTGTTATGGACAATCCATGACGAGCACAGAAGTCCAATAACAAGACACCACTCGGGTTCAGATCGGGGGGGCCATTCCGCCCAACCACACCCCTCCAGGTCTCACTGTCATTGCCCACGTGAGCGTTGAAGTCCCCCGGCAGAACAAGGGAGTCCCCAGGAGGAGCACTCTCCAGCACCCCCTCCAAAGACTCCAAGAAGGGTTTTAGTTTGTTTTTTAGTTCTTGACTTTAATTTATAATAGACGTGTTTCCACAATCGGAAATCTGTTGGCACGGTCCTCTCAGCCATCGTGTCTTCATCCAAAAGTGGCCCTTTAAGGACTTGCCTAAGATGTCAGAGTATCATTACCGTTTCAACAGTGAGTAGCATCACTGATCAGCTGCAAAAGGCACTCGCAGTAGCAGAAGTCACAAGAGATCGACATGGAAGAAGCAGGGATGGTCTGTCGTGTTTCTGTTTGCTATGTTGTTATAAACTGCTTCGCCAGCAACTCTTCTTATTTTACAAAGGCGGTTGTTTGGTGACGTCTGCTCATTTCCCTCTGAATTACAACCAATCAGCATGAGTTAACCACAGCTCCCGCCCAGCAGCTCTGGTTGGCCATTTCCGCGTACATACCCCCAGACTGGTACTCCATTGGTTCCTGAAATGGCCACAAAAACGTCCCTGTCGGCCAGGCCCGGTGCAGTGGAGATACACACATCCCGTGAAGGTCTGGTCAAAGTACCCTGATGTTCCGATAGTGGAAACGCACCTGCAGTAGTGAACTGAATTACTAATGCCACTTTTAAACACTGCCCAGATAGGTTTGCTGACAAAAGCTGAATTTAAAAATAAATTAATGTAATGCAGCACAGTATACAAACAAAGAACATTTTTAATGCAACCAGATCTTAAAAGGTTGATCAGTCCCCTCTGACCTGGTGTGACAAAACCGTCCTTACATTTCTGAGGTTGGTTCGTTTTTCAGAACTCAGTAGACTGAGAACTAGTAGTAGGATGTACTGCAGCAAGTATTTGAACCAGAAAATGTGTTTTGTTGAGCACTTTTGGAGGGTTCCACTCTTTATGGTTATCTACAACATCATTGACATCTGAAACCTTGCTAGTTCAAGAGCGTTCAAGCATTTGCATTATTTATGAACAGATGCATAACATAATGGATCAGGGGTTAGTGATTTTGTGGTATGTATTTGAAATAAATATGCATTTTGAGCCTGTGAGAATGTATGTCTTTCACTGTGTGGGAACGTAATGGTGGTTTTGCTCTTTCAGTAATGTGTTTTATTTTTGTAATGCAACATTTACTTTTTAAATAAAAGTATTTGAATTCCTTAAATTGCACAAACAAATTCAGCCCATATTGCCTTGTTAAACACTGCAACATAGAGAGACATGTTTTTTTTTCTCTGGTATTAACAAATTTTTGCAAAATTATTTAATCGATACACATTTGATTAGTAATGTTAGATTCCATTGTATTGCCACTTTTGCATACTCATTATACATTAAACAAAACTTTACATTTTATTCACATTAATTGATACATGAACAATAAAAGACAGAACTTGCTTCTGGCAAATAAGTTACCAACAGTGACTGCTCAATCAATCAAAAGCAGATTTGAGGTCATGTGAGAGATGCCTTACATTAGACAGGCAGAAACAATTTGAATTTTTGTATATTTAATAAATTACCCAGATCCAGAAAGATAAAAAAAAATGTCATGATCCATACATACAATTATAATACTAACTAATGGTTGAAGCTGTTTTCACATTACAAACATGTATTCATTCTGTTCAGTAAAAGACAGGCTCACATTCAAGTTTTTACATGTCGACAACAATATTTTAAAGTTTTGAATGTTTAAATTAGCTAAATCAATTCATACATATAAGACACACTTGTAGATATCTTTGGATGCCAACTAAGTGATGAGAAGTTTTGTTTTGACTAGGTCTAAAGTCCTGCATGGACATTTTGAAAAAATCTTGAGAAAAGCCATGCTTGTGTAGGTGATGGGTCAAATCTGAAGCATGCTTGTACTCTGCACTCTTGAGCACAGAGTGTTTTCAACCATCTTTCTTGTGGCAATGGTACAGTCGGTCAGTGAGTTACCTCTGGAAGGAAGAATAGTGTTATCATTGAACAAAGAGCACAACCTGTCCTCCACACGTCCACTAAGTCTCACCTAAGAGTTCAGCGTCTGGGATCCGGGAGTCAGGGCCGTGATGTGACCGTGTGTGGGAGAAAGACAAACTGGAGAGAACATGACAAACCACTCGCGGCTCGGTTGTCTTGTTGAATCTCCCTGAACCATCAATCCTGGCGAAGCGGTGCCTGGCTCCCTCAGAGCCTCTCTGTCACCTGGCAGCTGAGGTCAACAATTCACACTGCATCCTTATTCCATGAGCTCCCGCATTCATCTTTCTCTTTCATCCACTACATTTTGGGGCATTAGCCAAGAGACAGTACTTAGTTTTTTTTGTTGGGGGTTGAGTTAGATGGGTACAAGGGCAAACAGAAGGCAGGCAGGGGTTATGGGGTGAGAGGTGGGAGGCTTTGAGACACTCCAGCTGCAGCTCTCGTCGATCTTTTCTCCTTTATCTTGTCATTCTCTTCTTTCCTTCTCCCCCTTTTCATCAGTATCCTGAATTTTTTGATTAAAGAGAAAATCTTTTAAATGCCCCTTCTTGCAGCTCAACTGACTCCATCTCTGTCTGTCCTCTCCCTCATTTTCCATTTCTCTTCTTGTCCCGTGTGAAGGAGCCTGGCTCGCTTCCATCAGCTTGCCTTTGGAATCTGTGAGCTGAGCCCCGGTATGTGCTTGGCATGCTCAAACTGAATGATTCGCCTTTACCTTTCCTCTCCCTTTATCCCCCTTTGGATTTGGGAATGCTTGTACTGAACATTGTTTTCTTACAAAACAGGTGGCAAGCAACCCTGGTTGAAACGTGGTGTACAGGCAAAACAGAAAATAAATGAATCTAATTTTCTTTTTGCTTTCATCTCCAATTCCTCCATTGAAATGCATTCAGATTACAACAATACAACTAGGTAAGTCAGGCACCACTATAGTCCTAAAAAGGCTCAAATCAAAGACAAAATACACCTCCATGATAAAAACACATCTTTCTGAAGCAAGAGGCCCTACCCTTATGTTGGAACCAACAACCATCATCAAGTCATCAGTGGCAACTTTGATATGCTGCTCAGATGACGGACCATTGTCATAACTCCTCATTTAGGAGCACCTGGGCTGGGTAGCCCTTTCAAACACACTGATATGTTATGAAAACAAACATGTGACCTCATTTCAAGTAAATTGTAATTGTGATTGAGTGTAGAGGAAGGAAGGAATTTTAATGCAAATAATTTTAGTACAGTGAGAAACACCAACATGAGGTAGCATCATGGGAAGTGTAAAGAATGTGAGGCTATGAGTTTTTGCGCATGTCTCTGCCAGTTTAGCGTCATTGTCCTGATGGAAGGTGAACCTGTTTCGTCCACGCATTCCCCTTTACTTAGCTCTATATATTTTCCCATCAACGCTAACGAGCTTCCCTTAAAAAAGTATCCCCAAAGCATGATGCAACCACCACCATGTTTCACTGTGGGAGTTATTAATTCAGGAAGATGTGAAATGTTCACATACAGTACCTAAAAGTTACATTTTGCCCTAATTCATCCCACTTTCCTTTAACAACAGATTTCCTCCAGCCACTCCTTCAATAAAAGCTAGATAGGTAGAGCAAATAACTAATCACAACTGAACTCTGGATCTCTGTAACTCCCCTGGAGTTACCATGATTTTCCTGTGTGCTTCTTTGATTAACTACCTGTTGGCTCATGTCATTTACAAATGTCAAAACATAAAATTTTTTGAGTGTTTTTGGTGTCAAGCTGATTCAAAATTAAGTAGATAATACAGAATCATTAGAATATCCAATAAAGTGATATATTTAGAACTTGGGATATTGTTTATAACCAAACCCTGCTTTAATCCACAATTTTATTTATGACGTCTGCTGTCTTCCTAGTTATTTATGATGTTCTTTTTTCGTTAATGTTCAAACAGGTCTCTGAGGCCTTTACAGAACAGCTGGATTCATACGATTTAAGTTATTCAGACTTCTGAAGGCAGTTAGTTGCTATGGATTGTATTTACATGTATCAGAGTAAACAGTGCTGCTGTAAACAGCTTTTTTTTGTAAACAAAAAACAATTTAAAACCATGTATTATTTTCCTACGTACTACTTACGTCTTGGTCTTTGACAGGGGTGTCTAAAGTGTGGTCCGCGGGCCATTTGCAGCCCTTCCAATGATTTTATGTGGGCCACCAGCCACAGTTCAAAATTATACAAATTTGGTCCTCCAGTAAAGAACGTTGATGCAGATGGACACTTAAAAATTTTAGAACAAGATTTTTGCAGACAAATTAAAATCTGCCTGAAAATTCAAGTTTTAATAACCCTGCTTTTTGCTTTCACTTTAAATTAGGACCACAAAAATCCGGGGACTTGTACTTAACAGCATACTTGTGCACACCTATCCTTTAAACTTGGCTAAATACAGGAAGTTTTTTTTAAACTAAGAGTGACCCATATCCAGTTCTTGTTGTTCAACTACAAGCATTTTTTCTAGACAAGTGAAGGAAACCACAAAAAGTTAGGAAACTATATGCCTTTGTTTTAACAGGGCATTTAATGAAATCCCTTTTCAGTTATAAATGGATATTTAGTTTATTTTTTATAACAAAATATCCACAATAAATATACTTTAGCTTTTTATGAAAAAAACTAATAGGATTTTTGTAGTCTTTGAGTATGGCAAACCTGACAATGTTGGCCCATATGGCAAAAAGTTGGGACATCTCTGGTCTATGACATAAAATCCTAAAAAAAATACTAAACCTTGTATTTGTAAAGCGAAAATGTCAAGGAGTACCTTCTGAATGTAAAGTAAATGCGGAGATTTCAGTGAAGAGATGGAGGTGGTTAATGATAGCTGACAGCTGCAGAGCAAGCTTATTGGCAGAAGGAGATGAGACATGCTGGCACCATCCCACTCAGAACACCCAACCACCCTCTGTCAGTTGTGTAAATATAATCATAGATGGCAGCCAACGTGTCCCCTGGGTGCCTCCTCACCTCTGTGGATATGGGTGAAGGAAGGGTTACAGGGGACAGAGTCTTCCTTCATCACCTCGGTACGAGGTTGGAACTGGCGCCCAAAGTGTCACCGCCTAGCCAAGTCCAGGTCCAGCTGAGCCAAATCCCTGGGTTGACCAAGTAAGGTTGACTGGCTTGCTACAAAACTAACTCTAAACCTGCATGAGTAAACACATGAAGAGCTATGAAGGGTGTCTGCCTCACAACTGAGTACACACGCAAGTTTCCATGCCTGCTTTCTAAATTAAAATTTTCCCTTGGAAAATTGCTGTTTGGAAATGATAGAAACAATGATAGAGTTTGTGGTGTTTGCTTTTGTGGTTGTCTATCTGAAAATAGACATGAGCTTCAGAGGTGAAGAGGCGTGGAGATGAGGTTGGTGGACAAACTTGGCGTCTTTGATGCAGCGTTGTTCCGCTGGACCATCCTCTCCTCCTTGAGCAGCCCTGTGGTTTGGCCTCGGCTGCACGACCCTCTTCACAGTCCTTTGGACCAACTCCTCCACCGCAGATGAACTTCTTTAGCATGTGTCAATATTGGTTTAGGATTATTTCTAGAAATCCAGAGGGATAAGTCCCTGTGGAGATTACAGAGCTGACACAAAATAATGAGGAAGCATTTCAGGAACCGTAGAAAAACCATTAATGAATATTTAGTATTTGTATAACAAACACAAATTATATAACCTAAGCATTCTGTGTGCAGCTAAATCTGGTTGTAGTCATACAGTGTCCAGGGTAACCTCAACCCAAAAAGGTCCACCATGAAAACAGGAGTAAAAGTGGTGACTTCTTTGCTTACAGATGAGGATGGGATTTACTGAAACAGGCTGAACAGAACTAAGTGTTTCCACCCAGGGATTATCCCAGATAAAAGGCTTCATGTCAGGCTCAGCTGGAACAGCCAAATGAAGTTTGACATTTCTCGTCTGGAGAGAATTATCCGGGACTCCCGCCTAGGTGGTCGATTCATTCACACATGCATCAAACCCAGAAGATTTCACTCACTCTCCCGTTGCCATTTCCTGGAAAAATGACAGACGTATTAATAGGAATGTGCTGTGCTGGGGATGAGCTGTGTTTCCATAACCTCTGAATGATTCCCAGGTGGGACACTTTTATGGCAGGCCACAAGTTTGAGCAAGATTTCAAATTATTTTGCTGCAGTCAATGATTAGTCACAAAATCCCAAATAAAGTTGATTTCCTATTGCAATGTCAACTTTGGGGACATAAGTTTTATTTTATACTTGAGTTGATGAAACTGAATTTCTCAGTCTTTAATTACCTCCTACACAGATAATCAAAGTACATGAAACTACTTCAGCTCAGTGCTGTGAAACATTTAATTTTGCATCCAATAACACATCCTAGATATCCTCTTTATAAACTAATGATAATAATATAGTCATAATAATGATAATAGATTCAGGCCAAAGCCCTAAGCCCCTTATTACTAGTTACTGCCTTTTTTAACACTAATCACAGCGAATGTTGTTCATTATCAATCAAATCAGATATTTCATACAAATTTCTCTGTCTCTCTTGAATTAACTGGTTAAATTCCTGCCAAGAGCCATGTATGGGTCGTGGTCAAAAGATGGCAAGAGGCACTCAGATCAATCGCTCAAGTCAAATGATTCCAAAGGTAACGTATTTTTGTCCCTACATGTAAAACAGCTGAGCTTGGGAGGAAACTAAAGCCTGTTTCAAAAGACACGCCGTGCTGGCATATTAGAGTAACATTGCCAGCATGGTGTGTCCTTTGAATGCAGCATGGCTTGGCAAGAATTTTGCAGCATTCGTGCCGGCATTGGTTGGCATCAGTGAGCCTTTTGGTAAGTCATAAGTGGTCAGCCTGTGACGGCAATGTGTAAACATCAGGTGTTTTCACAAAGGATTGTGCGATGGTAGGATAAAGGGGTGTGTGGGGGTGATGTCAGGGGCTTTTGACGGTCAGGGTTGCATATAAACTATGAAATGGAAGAGTCCGTGGTATACAGACAAAATAGCTTGGAAGTAATTTGTTTTTTATCCTCAAGTCTTTTTGTTAGACGCTCCAAAGGGTGGCTGTCCTTCACAGTCCCTGTGAACTGTCTGGCGATCAGGTCTTCAGCTGTAAAGGCCAGAAGCTCGCAGACCTCTGCATCACTACAGTTTGCCATTTCAGCTGATACAGTTAACAAATGCTAAATGAACTCCCCATGTTTACTTACATTTTAAATACTCAGCACACATTCCACACAACATCATGACATCACCTTCTGTTACTTTAAAGGCATGATCTTCATTTATAAGTCTAGTGTTGCGGCAGTTTTGTGATAATATTACTATCAAGCATGACGGCACGAATGCCGCAATATACGCCCACAGCGCATTCAAAAGACACACCTTGCCGTCAATATTACCTTAATATGCCTCCATGGTGTGTTTCTTGAAAACGCCTCTTGATAGTAATATTACTGCAATATTGCCACAATGCTGGCAATATTGAATGAAGATCACGCCTTGCCGCAACAGAGGGTGAGGTCATGATGATATGTGGAATGTGCGCAGAGCCTCGAATGCCAACAGTATTTAAAATGCAAGGAAACATGGGGAGTTGATTTACCATTTGTAAACTGTATCACCTGAAATGGCAAACCGGATTGATGCAGAGGTCGGGGAGTTTCCGGCCTTTAGAGCTGAAGATCAGATAGCCAGACAGCTCACGGGGACTGTGAAGGACAGCTTCACCTTTGGGAGCGCCTTGCAAAAAGAATTGAGGAGCGGAGCTTCAATCGGGATAAAAAACAAGTTACATCCGAGCTATTTTCTCTGTTTACTATGGACTCTTCCGTCTCACAGTTTATATGCAATTATGCACATCGACAACCCGGACACCATCCCCACACCCCCCTTATCCCGCCATTGCATATTCTTTCGTGAAAAACACCTTATTGCATCACATTGCCGCCAAAGGCTGACCACTTATGAATGACCAAAACGCTTACTGATGCCGTGGCATTGTCTTTTGAAAAAGGCTTAAGATTGCTCATAGCACTGTACACAGATTAAAAAACTGTTGTCAGCATCATGCTATGGGGAGGCTTTTCTTCAGTTGATCAGAGCTAGTAGGGAGATGAGTGGGGGTGAATAATCTGCAATTCAATAGCTGAAGCTCACTGAAGCTGGACAAGAACCCTAAACATACAGGACGAGCTACAACTGAATGGTTTGGATTAAGTTATAGTTCTAATGTTATAATGGCCCAGTCAAAGTCCAGATCTAAATCAAATGGAGTCTTCAGCTGTTTAGGAATTTATTCGCAAAATATTTGGATCACATGAATCTTTCTTAAAGTGTAACTGAACCCCCTGAAAAATCATAACCCCGCCCCCAGACAACATTTGAAAAATTCTACAAAGTGGGCAGTGCCAGGAAGAACGGAGGGGTATGGCCAAGTGTGGGGGAAGAGCGGAGGGGGGAACGTGGGGGTGTGTTCAGGAGGACAGTGACAGCTCACTTAATCTGACACTGAAACATGGACAGTGAACAAAGCGACGTTGGCAGTTTTGGGACTGATCGTTCTGATCACCATTCATCTGTTTTGAACGTTAGCCTATGTTAGCATTACCACTCAGAGACTGGACTCCTCCTGTCTCCCTCTGCCTCCGCAGCACCGAGCTCGGGCGGCGCTGGCTCGGCGCCCTGAGCCAGCGGATCTCCTCCACCGTCACCAGAGATAGAGGAGATACCCTCTATCTCCTCTAGGTTTTATGGAGCCCAGCGGTCGCAAACCGTATCAATTCGAGCCGCTGGCTCGGGGTGCTGAGTCAGGGCTGTCCAAGGCTGCCGCTGCTGCTGAGGGAGAGAGAGAGACAGGATGGTAATGCTAACATAGTCTAACGTTACCCTTAACCCATAGGGTAACGTTCAAAACAGTATGTTAGCTGTGCTAACTAAGTGCTAATGTGATAATAATGGTAACCTGAAAAACGCAATCCAACTACAAACTCGCCACGGGGCCGGTATTAGTGATGTGTCGGTCGTGAACGAACCGGCTCTAAGAGCTTACTCTTTGAAGTGTACGATGGGAGCCGGCTCGTCACTGGGAGCAGTTTTTTTTAAATTTTTCATTCCCCCCCGCTGGTTTTGGCACATTTTGTACACATCCTTTTGCATTAATTTTGGTGATACATACACTTCAACAGAGAATCTGAGGAGCCACTTGGGAGCCGAAAGAGCCGGCTCTTTATGGTGAGCCAAGCCAAAAGAAATGGCTCTCCAAAAAGAGCTGGAATTCCCATCACTAGCCGGTATGTCTGATAGTTTTATACTCAAACCCACGGGGCGTGTCTGTGAGACCATGCCTGTGACACAGTCGATGCCTGTGACGTAAAGATGTACCGCTCTCCACCAATCACAAAATTCAAATGCAGTAGCCACCGCTCAACCCTAAGGGGGCAGCAGTAAGACGTTTTTTGACCAAAAAGTGTAGAATTAAACAAGTTTACACGGAAATGTAAAAAAATCCCCAGAAACTGAAAGATTGCATTGGTAAAGACCCATTTATACAGTTTAGAAGCAAAACAAGTTGTTTTAGGGTTTAGTTACTCTTTAAATAAATGGTATTAAGTAAGAATACTTTGCAAGGAACTGTAGATGTAACCTAACAGTCATGTTTTTGGACTGTGGGAGAAGGCCAAAGTACCCAGAGAGAACCCAGTCATTCAGATGGAGAACATGCAAACTCCATGCAGAAAGACTAAATGCTGGGATTCAAACCCAGGACCTTGTTGCTGCAAGGCAAGTGCTATAAACGGCTCCCCTGTGCAGTCCTAATAGTTGTATATATTTTGGAAAAAATAGATGTAATGTCATAATTGTATAAAATATATCCTGTGTTTTACCAGTTTATTATTAACAAGAACTACTTCTAATAAACTAATTCTAGTTTATTTATTATATTTTGTCCAAAATAATGGTTATAAGTGTAAACCTATGTCATGATTCCATTCCTACATCAGCGTATTGATTATACCTGTCAGGTTGCGTGTTTTAAAGAGGACCCAAAATGCAGAACTTTTATGATCTCAGATTTAATTAAATAAAAAATAACAAAACTTTCAAATAATCACGAGGAAGCCAGAGAACATGGAGACCAGGGAACGCGGGTAGACAGACCAGGGAACGCAGGAACCAGGAAGGGAGGAAAGACAACGAACCAGCGAGTAGTGACTGAAGGAGAGGTGAATATATAATGGGGAGGAAGTGACTGAGAAGACCAATGACCAATTAGTGAGAGCAAAAGTCCAAAAACAAAAAAAAGTCCTGAGGCCTGCGACGAAAGAGCAGGAACCTGGGAGGCCGGCGACGAAGGAGCAGGAACCTGGGAGGCCGACGACGAGGACCCAGGAGACGAAAAAAAACATCTAAGAAAAAGGAGAAATAACTAATAAAGACAAAGAATAACTCAACATGATAATAGAACTAAATAAGGAAAATAACTAAAAAAACACAAACACCTAGGAACCATGACAATACCATTGCCTGGCAACTATTTTCTTCTCTTTTCAATTCCCCAAAACAGGTGCTCTCATTCACATAATTTTAATGGTTTCCTTAAATAGTGAACCAGATCGCTTTAAGGAAAAATGCTTATTGCACGAATTATCACAAATTGCCCCTGAAAAATGCAATATAATGCTAATAAATGTCATCGGATAAGGTGTGTTCACTTCAGGTTTATTCAAACTAATAAAAATAATAACAATAAGAATTCCATATAATTCGTGGGAAATGAAGCATACTTTAAGGATTTTTCTTCTTTTTATTTTTTTGCTGAAGCATTTCTGTGAATGTCTGAGCATGTATGGTGTTTCATTCAAGAACAGTTGTTGCCCAGCTCCCCCTTTTTTGCTTTTCTCATCTGCTATTCGAAAGAAGAGTGGAAAATCCATAAGCACAATTTGGAAACTACAACCACAACCAGCCAATGTACAGGACACTTATTCATTGTGCTGCACACACTCAAACACACACATTTAGGGGAGAGGGGAAGGAGCAGCAGCAGTGGCAGTAGCAGTAAATTGGTACAGGCATCTGTCAGAAGCCCCATGAGTCACCCACTGGAAAACGTGCAGCTCTCCAAAGCCAGAGTAGATATCCATCAAAAGTGACTGCGGCCAGCACGAACCCCTGCAAAAACACAGCTTGATATATGCACACACAATTATGTCACTTACACATATGCCAACCTGCACACATGCTGAATGCATATCCATGCATGCATACACTCACAAAAGGGGGACTTTTGTGGGGCTGTTGGTAAGATGGGAGAGGGATAACGAGGGGGTGCTTTCCGGAGAAGCAGGGAGGTTTGGGAAGCCATGTGTAACCACTGTAATGCCTTTGAAGGTTTTCAGTTTTAACCAATATGGTATGTGAGGTCACCTGACAATATATACACAACATTAAGTACATACTTCCAATAAATCACATATTCTTTGATATTTTGGTAAGCTCAGGTTTCTAATTGAGAACCCAGACACTACAGCCTGTGGGAACTATGTGTGCAGCATGGTGTTTCATAACAAAAAGACAAACGAAAAAGTATTTTACACAAGTCAGCAAATTTAGTTTGTTTTAAATGTATTTAATATGAGAAATTTGAACTATTTCTTCAGCCTTTTCCTAAAGGAACCTATAACTTCATCAAAACGTAGTGGTATTTTTTAAAAATTGTGTATGAGATTGCACTTAGCTGCCACTGGTAAACCTATAAATTCACAAGCATATGCTTGCAGGTAACGTTTGCATCTCCAGGAAACTTCATCTGCTGTGCTCTGTGATGCACTATTAGGTTGTGCATCTCAATGATTTAGGATATCGTTAAAAAGTTTACTTATTACAATGATTCAAATGAAAAAGTCTAACCAATTTTTTTATGTAGATTAATTACACAGCAAGTGATATATTTCAAAATTGTTTTCCATTCATTTTCAGGACTTACAGCGAATGAAAAACCAAAATTCAGTTTCTCAGAAAATATAAAAAGTCCAAAAAGACAAATAAGAGATTTTTAAAGCAGAATTGTTGAACTGCTGAATGTTGTGTCCATTTAGTGTACAGTACATGAAGTCAAAAAGACCTGAAAAAACACTAGACATATAATATATGCATGGTGCACTTCGTTAAGGCTGTTGTCAAATATGTAAATGTCCTGTGTTCATGTGTGGTCAGGCAGAACGATGCTACTTAGATTCCTGAAACGTCACACATTCTGGTCTTGGTGGGCGCAGTGGTTGTAGGCCTCGTCTCACACATGACCTCCCCACAGTCAGCAGGTCAGATCCTGATATTCCTGTCTCATAGCTGCTTGGGGTGCATGCATTTGTCTCCCAGTGACACAGGTTCAAGTTGTTGAACTCTTGTGTGTTTTTTGTGTTATTGTTCCCCAGTTAGTCACGTAATGGTTAATGAAGATGTGTTTTTTTCAATGACAAAGATGGAAAACACACTTCTTGTTTCATAAAACAGATGGCTTCCTACCTAATTCCTTCTGTAGTACATGCACACGCTACAGCCTTCATGTGGGCGTTTGAGATGGGAGGAATGTGCAGTTTGTCTCAAGGGGGTTTGGAAGGCCCACACCTGCAGGAGATCTGCAGAGAGCATCACTGTCATGTGAAGAAACAAGAACAGAGAGAGGAGATGAAACAGAGAGCAGAGGGTCTTACTCCCCCCCAGACATTGTTATTTCAAGCTTTTCTCATCATATTGTGGAAGAAGGGAACAATGCACGACAGACAAGCTCACATGAAGCTCACACAAAAGAGCAGCACTCTTAGCTCTTTAAGGAGGCAGAAGAAAGAGAGAAATCAAAGAGCAGGAGACCAAGAGGGAGGAGGGACTAGGTGGAAGATATAGACAGCGCAGAGATAAAGTAGCTTATCCATAGAGGCTTTACTCTTCCATACTTCTCTAGGAACCAGGATCCGACACAGGTATCGACTTGAAGTGAGCTAGGGGCATCATTTAAGCAGTCCCTCTTTAGTATTTTTTTTCTTTTTATGTTAACCAGTTCTTTTCCACAGAGCATAAAAGAAACAAGAAAGACTGAGAAACTGGATCTTAAAAAAAGAAATACTTGCCCACAGTCATAGAAAAATAAACGGACAAGAAATTTTCACTCAGAGGTTATGCTTAGCTAAACTAACTTTTCTCTTCTGTTTTGTTTAGAATAAAAACATGCCCCTTTCCATTCACACACATATATATTACTATTTCCAGTCTTAAGGAATCTTTCTGCTGGATATCTAATAGCAGCACTGACAATTGATCAAGCAGAAAACCTACTGCAGTAATGATGACCGACACCGCAAACATGTACACATCTTTGTTTGCATGTGCAGTACGCATGTCTCGACTTTATCTGTGGTTACACTGTGCCTGTGTGCAGTTTGTTTGCATGTGCAGATTCTTTCTCTGTGCATGTGTTGCTGTCACCAGGATAGTTGGCCCTAAGTCACCCAACACTTGAAACAGGAGGAGACCAATGACTGTTGCACTTAAGAGATGACAGACAAAACAAGGCAAGGGCGTTCGTTCAGAATATGGCAAATCACTTTTGCTTCTTTGCAGGGGTAGCTTTATTCAGAGCTCTGGAAAGATGTGTTTAGCCCACTTAACACACTGCCAGATTGTACAGTGTCTTGAAACAGCCTTCAAATTTGTCAGGTTACAACCACAAGTGTTAATGTGTTTTGATGGGATTTTAAGTAATAAAACAACTCAAAGTAGTGCATGATTGTGAAAAGAAAAAAGATACAAGGTTTTAAAATACCAAACTTTTGAAAACGATTAACTCCAGTTTTACTCTAATAGAGGAAACTCTAATAGAGCATGTTTCTACCAGCCAAATATACTGAGTCAGATTGGATGATAATGTGTGAAGAGCATTTCTCAAGTGTTGCCTCTGCTTTCCAACTGAATTTAGATCTTGACTTTAACTCAGCCATTCTAACACAAACATAGGATTCTCCATTCTGTTGGAGCCCTGGCTAAAAATACGTCTCAAATTTTTTCAGCCTTGAAATCTTCTTCTAGGATTGCCCTTTGTTTTGCTCAATCTGTCGTTTTTATCAGCTCTGAGCAGTTTACAACCACACATTGTGTTTTGCCTGTTAGCCAAAGAGAATATTGGTCTCATCTGGTCAACTTCTTCCACATGTTTGCTGCTTCCCTTACATGGCTGGTGGCAAACTGCAAATATGACTTCTTACGGATTTCTTTCAGTGATGGCCATGCTTCCATTAAGGTCATATCTGTGAAGTGGATCACTAATAATTGTACACTGTGGAAATTTCCCACCTGAGCTGTGGCTCTTTCCTCCATCATAATTTTGGCTGATCTCTGATTAATGTCAAGGCAAGGCAATTTTATTTGTACAGTACATAATGCTCTTCTTAAGTTTAGGTGGACGGCCATGTCTTGGTGGGTTTGCAGTTGCATTCCTTATGTTTTCTGATGCTGGACTGAACAGTGACATGGTAAAATCTGAGATAACATTTTAGAACCAACATTAAACTTTACATTTCTCCACATCTGTATCAAAGAGCTGTCTGCTATGTGCCTTTCTCTTCTAAATACTGTTTGTTCACCAATGTTCTGTAACAAAACAAAACTGTAAGAAAAATGTTAAACAATTTTATTTGTATTTGTATTTTAAAACATATATATAGATGAAATACTCGAAAAGTTTGAAATGGTTAAATATGGTGAAATATTGTCCTTTTTTGCTGTTTTGCTTTTTATAGAGTAGCACAAAATTAGAAAGTTAATATTAGCTGCTTAGTTGGTCAGCTCACGGTAGAGCCTGTACTCAGCTGCTTAAGAGACATGTTGACAATAAGAGTAATGGGTGGAGCTCCTTCAATTTCCTCACTAAGACTGGTCACCATGTTTCTCATGACTAGAAATATTTACAATCAGCCAAATTTGTCTTTTTGGTTGGGAAATTTAGAAGCCTTCTTCAGCCAGCTAGAATGTATTGTGCAGCAACATGAATGGTATGATGGAATATATTTGTAGTTTTGAAATTGTAACTTGCTCCCAATTCTTCACATGGAAGTTCTTTCTGTATTCAGTGTTATTCACCTCAAATCAATATTCTCTGGGAGGGTTGAATTATAGCTTGAATTGATTTAATCAGGCTTGAATTTTTGTCTAAAGAAGTTTTGTCTTTAAAATAGGGGCACAATTGTATCATTTAAAGGAGCTGATTAATTTTTTTTATGCAAATGGTAAATAGACTACATTTATATAGCTTTCTTGGTCATACTGGCCACTCAAAGCACAGTACACTAGTGACACATTCATCCAGTCACACGGACACACATCCATATCCCAGTACACAGCTCAGTAGGCACCTTAGGGGTTAAGTGCCTATTCCCACACATGTTTTACAAATGTGCACAATAATAATTAAAAAAGATGGAAACTGATGTGTTAGGACATGCTTCTGCCACCCCACACACAGCAAACATACATCCCTCAGCCCGACAAAGATCATTCAGCAAAACGACTAAAATATTTAGATCTTGTCAGTGATATATACAAGCATCAACAATGTTTGTTGGGAAATAAATAATTCCCTTCTTTCACATATAGAGTAAAGATTTCACAAATCTTTATAAAGCACCTTGAATTACCTTGTTGTTGGAAGTGTGCTATACAAATAATTGCCTTGTCTTGCCTATAACAATATTATAAACCTGTCTACACACAGAAAATTTCAATTCAGGTTTCACCATTTCAAAGGTTGGGCTTTTCACGCTTATCTCAATCTAAAGTTGTCATAATGCTAAGAATGCATTGAAAATGCAATTTTTTGTGTTCTTGCAAATTAATTAAATAAAGTTTATACAAATCTAAAATTGTCAAATTTTAATAAATCTACTTAGCACCAGAAAAGTTAAAAAGTCTAAACGGCCACAGTGAGCTTCCAGCCACCACTGGCTAAACCTGTAATGAAGGGAAAAAAAACTTCTTAAGCATACTGAAGGAAAACCTTTGCCTCGTTACAGCCTCCGGGTCATGCCACCCTAGACAGAGAGTCAAACTGACTATTTCAAAAATTATTACTCGACAATATTTTGCTTCTTTATGCCCTGTGTAATCTATCCCAATCTGTATCGAATACTGAATATACCCTCTTCTTTGCTTCTGTTGGAAACACGTTAGTCATTGTTTTATTCATACATGAATCAAGTCTCTAATCACACTTTCTTTCATCTCTGTAGCACATCAAATAGATGCATTCACTCCCAAAATGTTGGTATTGAAATGATTGCCTTTGTATAGTCCATTTTACACCCTTTTGATGTGGCCTTAGGTCCAGTTAGTTCTCTGGTATGTTGTCTGGTACAGCCGGTTCTGGAACAACTTTCCCTTTGTGTTAATTTTAGCTTTTAATATCCTCCCTATAATATAATAATTAATAGCCAAAGCCAACCTGGCAAAGAAAATTAATGATTTATCTCCAAAGACTTTCTAATGTAGATTTCTTGTGGTACTCAAACTTTTTTTTAAGTGCAGAGTTAGTTTTGAGAGTTTTTTGTGTGTTCTTTTATTATTTTTGCTTTATTCTGTATGGTGCATTGAGGATACTTTGAACTTTAATAGCAGTAGAGGGACATAAATAAAGTTAGAGTTAATTTATCTTGAAGCGCTCCTGCTGTTTCTCTTTCTTGTTCAATTACTCCTTTTTAGCCGCTGTTATTTTTTATCCTTTGGGCGTTTAAGCTGGGTCAGCAAACCAATCTGATGGACCATAAGCTGAGGGGCCAGTACTTACAGAGAAAAGCTTTATGACTCAGGTGCATCCCACCCACAAACACACAGCTGATGAGAGCTCATTTGTCTAACTTGGGTGGGAGGCCTTTGGGACATCAAGAGCTGTGCTTCAGGACGTTGTGATTGGCTTGCAGTCAAAGAGGCCCAAATCTGTGATCCTCACTTCGACTCCGGCTGAGGGCTTTTATTGCATGTCATCTGTGAATCTCCAGTTTTCAGACGCCCCCGAATAAAGGAGATAGCTCAGAAACTTGGAGCCAGAAAGACTGACTATAGAGATGCAAAGTAGGGAATGTGTACATAACAATGTTGAGAGTAAAATGTCATTTTCCATGTGTAAATCTTCAAGATGATAAAAAATTGAGGGAAAGTATGAAAATCCTGAAATATTTCCTAACTAAAAAACAACAAAATAATTTAGTGCAGATCACTATTTCTGTGTGACATTGTCACCTGTCTCCTTATGCCTCACATTAGCCAATATTTGCCAGTGTAAAGTTTTTTGTTTTTTTTACATGTCCTGTCTGGCAGTGTGCTGCTCAGAATTGGTGTCTGAGTACCAAGTAGAAGCCCAACATATTTACTTTCACAAGTGGAGCATTACGGCTTTTGCTATAGTACTCAGCTTGATATATATGTGTAGGTAGACCCCCTATCCTCTAGGGTCCAGACAAGCAAACCGCCAAAGTCCCCACAGTGGGGAAGCAGCCCACCAGCCCAGGCCCCGACCAGACCGCCTGTTCCTCCTCCCGGACCCCAAACCCTGATGGCAGGGGTGTGGAAAAACCCCTAGCCTCCATCCTCCCGCTTGAGTATGCTGTTGATGCGTGTTTTTATAATGTGCATTTAAAACAAAGGGGTGGGATTTAGGGAAGGCAGCCACACATCCCCGAGCCCTCAGTGTCTATGTGCAGTTTAAAAAAATCTGCCCATCCCAAAGTCCCTATATGTGTGTCTCATGAGAATGTTATAAGTAAGAGTGTCTAAGTTGTACAGTAAAATTGGGACCCAGACCTATTTTTTTTAGCTAAAAAACAACAAAATAATTCAGTGCAGATCATTATTTCTGTGTGACATGGTCACCTGTCTCTTTACACCTCATGTTAGCCATATTTGCCAAAGTGTAAAGATAGTATGACCTAGGGAGAGAGGGGGATAGGCAGATGCCAGGAGGCCACTTGCTAACACTTAGACAGGAAGGGACTCATGTGCTGGTACTAGAAACATTGCTACTATCTATGAGTATGTTCTGCTTTTTTTTCAGGATAACTGTGGTAAGATCTAGGACAGGTTGGAGGAATTGCTGAAGGAGTGCATCTATTACCTGAGACACTCTGTGCTTTAATGGCACCATACCTTCTTCACACACTACTTTGTTTAGTTTTCCAGCAAGCTTTCCCAGTCTTCCCCAGTCTTTCTGCAGCAAAAGGGAATGTGGAAACTGAATCAATCAGTTGCTCTTCCTTGTGGTTGCCACTGTTTGTGGAGGAGCCTGTAGGAGGATACCAGTGTAGCCAGTTGAGCCTCCACTAACACTGGAGCTCCACATTGAAACAGCCAGAGAGGAGCTCCCACAGTCAGATATAGCTTTGATATGTTTGCACTGGGAAGATAGAAATCATTTAACTGCCACTGGTGACTCCGTGTACACAAACTGCAGAAGAGAGACGTTTCTATATTAGCAAGGATGCCTCCAGAAGGTTTTCAAAGAAGTGGATGGGTCTAGCTGAAACAGAAAATGCCATAATAGAGGTGGATGACTTGCCATAAAGGACCAACACACTATCCCAACAATAATACATTATTATGATGCAGGCATCATGTTGCGAATGCTTGTCTTCAGTTGACACAAGGAAGCTGATCATATGGACAACTGTGAAGAAAAAGGCCATAATTGAAGGAACACTTAAAGCTGGACATCAGCCATGCAGGGGACACATCAAGGAAGAAGGTGGGGATGCTTTTCCTCGACAGTGGCAGAAAAAGCAGCTAAAATGAAATTGTTCACTCAAATTTTTGGCAACATTTGAACGTTGCTGTTCAGAGAGGCTCTCTGCCTGATTTAAGTTTCAATGTGAGTTTCGCTTTCTTATGTGCAGACAGACGACCAAATTGCACATTTACAGTCTAGTTTTAGATAATCAGAAAGGGTGCCCGAATTATTGCCAAATGGCTTGTTATCTTGCGCCATCTGTTGGTCATAAAAGCTGGTCTCCTGCTTAAATTTATTGCTTCCCCAATGTGTTTCTAAGTGGCTCTGATTAGAAGGAAATCCGATCTTTATTGTACAGTATAGAGACATAAAAAACAAGCACACACAGGGTATCAGTATGGGCTACGTGTGAGTGGCTTTATTGAATAGGTCTCTGTAAGTCTTTCCATTTGTGTGTTGAAGTTTTTCATGAACTAAAGAGAAAATTATTGCTGTCTCCTCCAAGCCTTCTGCCTTTACACCTTTAATAATTCACAGCAAGTTTTCATTTTTCCTAAAACACGCAGCAGGCACGTTGGAAAGTTTTAAATAAAGTAAATGAATGCAAGCGCAGCCTATCCCACAAAACAAGGTTTTCTCTGAGAGCACTGAAGCCAACTCATTGTTTGTTTTGTGTGCTGCATCCAGCAGTAAAGTTCCATATGTCTGCGTTTATGTTTTCCCACTGAATAATTGTAGATTTGCTTTCTGTGTTAATGCCAGGAGGAATGGAATGACAAGAGAGAGGGGGGTAGAAAAGGTCAGACCATGAATAGGCTTCTCAAATACCTTACACTGCTAATAATAAAATGTGTTCTCTCGCCCCATAAAAGCATGTTTTTACTTTGGTGGGTTTATGTATTTTAATAGCCCGTAATAACGTGTCTCATTTTGTTTATGAGGAAAATAACTCTCCCTTCTCTACTCCCTAGTCACTCCAACTTTCCCTCCTTCAATGTGCCAAAGGTGCAGATAAATAAAACCATCATTCATGAAGGCTCATTGAGAAGGGGTATATTGACAAATGCAGGGATGTTTTAAGTCTGACAGAAAGGGATCAAGGATAGTGTACTAGTATTTTATTGGTATTGGTAGCAGTATTGACCCAGGAAGGCTAAAGAGAAATGCACACCACCATTTTCAGAGTTTACTTGTAAAATCAGTTTAAAACTATATTTTATTTTCCTTACACTTTTTATTTATGTGATGGTCTGTCAAATAAAGTCCTTATAAAGTGCATTGGTTTGTGGTTGTAAAACTTCAAGAAGTATAAATGCTTTTGCAAGGCCCTGTATTTGACCGAAACGTTTTTTTAACACACAATTACATTCATAATTACATTACACAATTACAACTCGCGATTACATTTGTCTTGCTGATGTCTGGAACAAGATATTTGCAGACCTTTGTAATCTCTCAAATTCAAATCTGAAGTTACTTCTTTAATACACAATCTACTTTGAAAGGAGAGCTGAACTCTGCAAGCTTTCACTGTTAGAAATGACCAGCATTTCACAATAATTAACTGTATTATTTTACAGTAAATTGTTGTAATTAAGTTTCCCTGTAATATCACAATGAATACCTGTACAAATGAATACCTGTAAAAACTACAGTATCCTTGGATTTTACAGCATTTTACTGTTATTTTACAGTAAAATCCTGCAATCTAAAACCTGCTGTTATATCACAACAAGGTCTGTAATATCACAGCAACACAGTAAAAAAACGCAAGACTTTCACAGCATTAAACAATATTATTACAGTAAAATACTGTATTGAAATATGCCCTGGGAAGTCACATGACATAACAGACTACTGTTTTGAACTGAAGGCGCCATTTCCCACTTCTCTACTGGACTGAATGGAGAAGGTGAACATCATGCATTTTTGCAGCACTTACATCCATGTTATTTTAATATGATACTAATATTTACTTTCAAATGAACGTTTATCGCATGACACAGTTCATATTTTGTTAGAAAGTGCCCGAAATTGTTGAAAGTTCTCTTACAGCATTTGCTAATAGTAGTAATGATAGTAATGACGTGAGTTTCGCTATAATTTTTCATGTCACTATTACCGTTTAGACAAATCTAGTTTTTTTAAAGTTTGTAAAACAAATGATGGGACAAACATTACTATTTATGTGAGCACATATTTGTAATTAGTCGAGGTTTTCATAGATTAGCTGGGCCAACCGTTAGCTGTTTAACTTCAATAACTTAGTGATTCAAACTATTTTTCCAGCGGAGATCTTATCTAATCTCATCGAGGTGAAGCCACGGGGAAACCAAGGTAATTATACTGTCTATGGGGGAAACCCGCTTAAACAGGAATACAGGCGCGGAGTTACAAAAATAAAACTTCCACTACACTTTCCAAATAAAAGCACGGAGTAATTTAGCGAGTAAAAACTCCTCGAAGCTTTGCTGTACGTGGGAAATAAGTTGGTCTACGAACCCAAAGACGTATTTTACGAGGATTATATATAAAAAAGAAGGAATTCAACTGTTTTAGGACCATTCAATTCAATTCGAAAATACTTTATTGATCCCAGAGGGAAATTAAGTGTTGGTATAGCTCATATAATTAATTCTTTAAGGAGTTGTTGTAGATGATGATGGCTGTGGGCAGGAAGGCTTTCCTGTAGCGGTCTGTATTGCAGCGAAACTGAAGAAGCCTCCGACTGAAGACGCTCTGTTGTTGTATGACTGTCTCATGAAGAGGATGCTCAGGGTTGTCCATAATTTTTTATGGACAATGAAGGATCCTTCTTTGCATCATCTTCTCCAGATGTTCCACAGTTGTCCCAAGAACAGAACCAGCCTTCTTTATAAGGTTGTTTAGCCTATTTAAGTCCCTGGCTCTGATGCTGCTACCCCAACAGATGATGGGTGAAGAGTTTACACTCTCCACAACAGACTTGTAGAAGATCTCCAGCATCTTGCTGCAAACCTTGAAGGACCTAATCTTCCTCAAGACGTACCGTGTGCTCTGTCCCTTCTTCTAGACAGTTTCACTGTTGCGCCTCCAGTCCAGTCTGTTGTCAAGGTGAACTCTGAGGTATTTATAGTCCTCAACCATCTCCACTTCTTCTCCCATGATGGAAACAGTTTTTGACTCATCCCTGTTTCTTCTGAAATCTACAATCATGTCCTTTGTTTTGTTCACATCCAAGGTAAGACGATTGTTTCCACACCATGTCACAAAGCGGTACACCAGCTCTCTGTATTCAGCTTCTTGTCCATCTCTGATACACCCGACAATTGCAGAGTCATCTGAGTATTTCTGCAGATGACAGGTCTCTGATTTGTACTGGAAGTCTGAGGTGTACAGAGTGAAAAGGAATGGTGAGAGTACGGTCCCCTGTGGTGCTCCTGTGCTGCTGACCACCTGGTTTGACACACAATTCTTTAGTCTCACAAATTGTGGTCTGTTGGTCAGGTAGTCACTGATCCAGGCGATTGTTGAGGGCTCTACCTGTGTCTTCAGGAGTTTCTGACAAAGCAAATCAGGCTGAATTGTGTTAAATGCACTGGAGAAATCAAAGAACATGATCCTCACAGTGCTGCCTGCTTTGTCCAGATGACAGTGGGTTGGTTGAAGTAGGTGGATGATGGCATCTTCAACTCCAACTCCACAGCGATAAGCAAACTGCAGTGGGTCCTGATACGTTCTTGTTTGGTTACTCAGGGGTGCCAACAGGAGTCTCTCCAGGACCTTCATGATGTGGGATGTCAGGGCAACGGGTCTATAGTCATTGATGACTGATGGGTGAGTTCTTTTTGGTACTGGAACAAGGCAGGATGTCTTCCACAACACTGGAACCTTCTCCTCAGTTAGGCTAAGGTTGAATAGGTGTTGCAGAATCCCACAGAGCTGCTCTGCACAGGCCTTCAGGACTCCGGGGCTGACACCATCTGGACCTGCAGCCTTGTTCCGGTTCAGTTTCTCCAGCTGCCTCTTCACCTGACTTTTGGAGACAGACAAGTGGGAGGGGGAGGCAAAGGGGGTAGCAGCATTTCCTGACTTGGTTGACGTCAAACTTTTGGAATCAGAAGAGTCCATGGTTGAGGTGAAGGATAAAACATCCGAGGTGTAACAAGAAAGCTGTTGATCAGAGGAGAGTGGGATCTCTGTTTGGCTGGGAACAGGAGAGGAGGATGGTGAGCTAGTTCCTGAACTGAACCTGTTGAAGAATGTGTTCAGTTCATTGGCTCTGTCCAGAATTCCATCTATCCAATCCTTCCTGTCCTTAAAGCCTGTGATCTTTCTCATTCCTGACCAGACATCTCTGATATTGTTCCTCTGTAGTTTGTTCTCCAGCTTCTTCCTGTATGCCTCCTTGCTGTCACTGATCTTGACTTTAAGTTGCTTCTGTATACTCCTCAGTAATTCCCTGTCTCCCTATCATATATCCTATCATATAGAGATTGCTTTTGGGGGTAAGTCAATAAAGAGAGTTTGATGCTTGAAGTTGATGTAAGATTTTTTTTATTTAAAATGCAAAATGAGTGATTACATTATCAACATTTACTTTGTATGATTTACTACCTTATCCTAAATCCATGCTATTGTGTGTTACTACAGCCATGTGCCACTGCTGCAGATGTCAATACTGCAGAACTCCCCAGCACCACCTGCTTGATCATTCAAGGTAATGTTACTTTGATCTAGTATCGACATTTCTAACTCATTATTTTGTTTTCATTTTAGAAATCTACATGACTACAATACATAACTATAATAAGAATTACATTTGTATAGCCCTTTGTATCTGAAGCAGATCACAAAGTGCTCATTCATAATGTATCTGTTCATTTCAGGTAACATGATGAAGCCCTCTGGATGGCTTATATCCATCGAGGGACATGTTGTGATGGGCCCACAGCCTTTCTTTTTACACGGAGTAGCTGCTTTCTTCAGCAGCTATTACGTCTTCAACCTTGAGTATCCTGCTGCTGGATCGTCAACGCTGGAGTTCATTTCAAGGTATTTTATAAAGATCACGTTTAATCTTGTAATTCACATTATAGTACAGACTTCTAACTCGATGATTGTCTTGAGACGCATTTCAGTGGCGCCGCACATTGATATGGCCTCTCATAGTAGAAAATCAACCACTTTGCCTCAGGCAAACCTGATCTAACAAGTTTGGATTATAAATCTATTAGGGTTTGGTGTGGGAAAAAGCACAGGTGAACATCTTGATAAATGCTGCCTGCAATACATACTGTAAGTCTATTTAAAACTGAAACTATCTTTATCTATTAACAGGTGCTTCCTGCGCATCAACCCTGAAAGAGACTCAAAGACCAAGAAGCGGGCAACAAGGAACCCATGTGAGCACCCTTTTGAAGAAACTTATTGACTTTGAGTGGGCATCATAGTTTTTTTTTTGCAGCAGTAGTTGTTAGGCTCAGTTTTGAGTAGCCTAGTTCTTTTTTCAAGACAACTTTGCACTACAAGATTTTTACACAATGCTGTTGCGTGTGGACTCATTATGAAGTTTGAGACTGAGAGGAGCGCCTGAGCCCTTTACGACATCCCTTCATCGCTGTCTCCCTTCCTCTCTTATCTTGCCATGAAGGACTCATTCACACCCTGTCCATTACTGTTATTGTGACACAGCTAGTTGAATGGTTAAATTGTGAGACAGATTGTTAAATTGCAAGTTTGCACATTTTCTCTGCATTTCCTGCATTTTAAGATGGCTTTTATGACTAGAAAAGTTTAATTTATTGAATTCTTTAAGTTCTTGGCATCTGCTGTACATTGAAAAATATTCATTTGTTAATAAATATGCCATTGGGCTAACATTGACTTTACCTCAGAGTTGTTTGTTGTACAATGATTGTAAATTCACAGTAAATGAAAGCTTCATCTGCATTACTTTTACAGTAAATTACTGGACAATTTTAGAATGACTTCCACAGTATACATTATAAATTCACGGTAAATTATTGTCAACTTGTACATCCCTTTCACAGTACACACTGTAAAAGTACAGGGCCTTGTTGCAATGATATACAGCAAAAGGCTGTAATTCCCCAGTAATTTACTGTAATATCACAGTAATTGCTTTGTCAATGAAGCTGTAAAGTTACAGTATACAGTTGTGCTTTTACAACAATACATTGTAATATCACAGAAAAATAATTACAGGAAATTGCTGTTAGTATATTTCACAGTAATTTACTGTAATCCTTACTGTGAAAGTCATGCAAAACTTATCCAGTAATTTACTGTAAATACACAATGAAAAATTTTACAGTGTTGATTTGAGTCAGATGTAAGTCTCAAATATGTTCCTTTTTGTATTTGTAAAACATGCATTTTAAAAAGGAAAATACTTTGGAGAATTTATGGTGTTATATGGATTTTTATATATACATTTTAAAACTGCGGGTAAAAAAAAAAGAAATGTAACATTCCTAGTTGCAATGAATTGGCACGGTTACAGCATTAATCATTTAACTACAAACATAAATCCAACGTATTAAATGAACAATGAAGGATAATAGTTAAAATAATTATTTATGCCAGAATGATGTTTGTTGATTTTCACACAATGTTCTTAGCTGATCTTATCAGTACAACTAAACCTGTCGCTGTGATGTTCTCAGAGGCAAAAAGTGATTGAAGAAGATATAAGAGAAAAATATCCACACTTCACAGGATTAACACTATTGTTGAATATAGTATAGATGAATTAGGCTGAACAGAATCAATCTTATCAACTTCCATATATTGGAAGAGAAAAGTTTAAACCAGCCCATTTTTTCAAACCTCCCTGTTATACTGGACTAAAAGTTAGAATTACTCCTTGGGAAACTACAGACTAAAAATCAAATCAAAGCATTATTTTGATCTTTTGATCTTCAAAAGACAACATAATGATTGGTGAGGTGGGAAGGCATTATCCTAATTAAGTGCAGGTATGCAGTGGCTCTATATCAGTGGTGTCTGGATTAAGTGTTGAGTGTTCAGAAAGCATGAATAAAAGGATGTTAAATTAGTGTCAAACCTCTCCAGTTGGAAGTTTGAAGTACTGAACAAATACAAGATAAATCACAGCTGTGTAGTGTAATATAATGTAGGATGGATGTTGATGTTCTGCCTAAGACAGGATGTCTGAAACGTGTTGCTAAAATAATCGGGTGCCAGGCGAACCTATTAACAAAGGAGGAATTTTGTTTTTATAAGGCAACATGGACACTCAGTACAAACCTGACAGCTGATGAAACTACTGAAAGAGGCGGGTGGGAGAGAAGACTAAAAAGGTATTCTTAGGACGGCTATAATGGTGCCTCTAAGCATGTAGCTCCACCACGAATGGAGTCCACTGATTAAGCTCTTACATTGAAATATGGCTAAAGACTGGATAGAAGTTGCACATAAACTCAACTCAGCTTTATATTTATAGAACCTTAACTGACTGGAAGATGGTGCCACAAGACAAGAGCCTAAAAGCCAAAGATTCTGCCTCCATTTATTGACTGGAAAATTCTGGTAACAATTAAGAGACTTACACAATGGCTGGAAAGACCTTTTGCCTGCTGAAGGACATAAACTACTTTATAATGGGCATGGACAGTACCACTATTAACTTAATAGGTTATTGGAAGAACTTTAAATCATACCCCTGATTTTACGGAGAGGCAGACTGTGGAACTAAGCAGTGGAATAATTGTTTATTCTGCATCCGTTTGTAAAAACTTCTTGTCGTTCAGAACCTAATATATTCAAGAAAATCTTGTAATCCATTAGTTCTCTTTTTGGTTTGTCAGGCTTCAAAGATAAATAAATCTAGATGTCATCCGCATAACATCAGAACAAACATGAGAAGCATATAAAAATACAGAAGAACTGATCAAAAGCCAGAACTTTGTGAAAGGTATGAAACACCATACAAAACACTGTTGTTTCATTTTCGGTGGACGTAATAAGTGCATAGACATTTTTCATTATTATAGTGGGGAAATTTTGTTCCACAGATAAGAATGCTTAAAAACATTTAATATCCCTTATACTGAGCATATAAGGTGTGACAGTGGGAAGAAAAGCTCTCCTTTAACACAAAAGTTCTGGTCTAAAACTACTTGATGTCAAAAAAGGTGAAGAGTTAATGGCAGCAGTAGCTCCGTTATTGGCTTCATCTAGGAGAGAAACACAGCGGAATATTTAGCCTCAATCCAACAGTAAAATCTATGGCTTGAAAACATTTAGTCATAGCAATACATCTCTCAATAGCCTTGTGTAGGAGACAGATTAAATTGAAGTACAGAAATATTAAATTACTGACAGCGATAGTTCAGCCAAAGTTGCCCATCAGCAGTGTTTCTCAAACTTTTTTTATCATTCCCCACTTTGGACAAACAAGCATACACAAGCCCCTCCCTGCTTCTATCGCCCCAGCAGAATGCTGACCACGCCTGATTTTTTAAGTATTTTATTTATTTAATTAGCCGAGTTAGTCTACAAGTTTTTAAGGGTATAAATTAGTTGGAAAAAGGGGTTGACCACTGGTATAAAACCGGCTCAGAAATATATGCTGTCAGTAATTGCTACATGTAGAACTTCAGCTCACAGTTGGAGAAAATAGAAGTTGTAGTTTTAACACAAATACAAAGCTTTCAAAAATACAAAATAAAATAAAATAAATAAAGAGCAAGATACTCATCCCTGTTTTTCCTCCGTGGTTGACCGTGTGACTTCTCTGACTCTGAAACGTTCCCTGATCTTTTTAGATATTTGTCCATTTTGTAGAATCTCTGATAATGCGGCTACTTCAGCTGGTTTTGTTATGCTGCGATATTTTCCGACGTGAAACTCCCAGCCCGATGTTCCAGGTCCCGGTTCTGTTTACAATGATGATCACAGTTGCTAATTTATTTGAGTGTGTTTAATTTTGTGAGAGGGAGGAATTGGTGGATTTAATTTACAGTGAAACATTCACAATGATAAAAAACTATTTAAATCCTGTTGATGTCACGCCCCACCTGCAATTCCTCTGCGCCCCACTAGTGGGGCTCGCGCCATAGTTTGAGAAACACTGCCCTACAGGGAGGTGCCACAAGTAAACAGAAAGGTTGTAATTTCTATGTAATTTCAAAAACAAAAAAACAAAGAGAGAACATAGTTTTTGTCAAATAGCATCCGTTTTCCTTTGTTTTCTGAAATTGTGGTTAACTGCTCTTCTTAGTCTCTGTTTGCTGCACCATTTGTGTCCTTGGGTTCTCCCTCTGAAACATGATTCTCAAAAGTTTTCTTCTTTTATTTTCACCTAATATTGCTGATAATCCTTTGCATGCCAATTTTTGTCTGATTGTTTCTTAAACTGAAATCACGCATTTAAGTCTGTCTTTTCTGAATCATTTCACAAGGCATCTTTTCAGATGAAAATCCCAGAAAGTCTGACATATGACACATCCAGTAGCATATGTAAATGAAGAAAGGCTCCAGATATTTATGGCAATCATGATGAGGCAACCAGTAGTGGCTGGAAGTGGGTTAGGAAAGGAAAGATGTGGAAGGAAAGAGGGGATGGAAGAAGAGCTTTCAGCAGCAAAGGGGACATTGTTAATGCTCCCAGAGTCCCACAGAGTTGTGGGACAGCCACGGCTCCATCAACATTTGTTAATGTGTGGGTGCGGATGTGTGCTTTCCCTGTGTGTTCAGAGCTGGCTTTTCCATGCAGTGAAACACTGGCTGTCAACAGAGCGGCTCTCACTTCACGCCTGGCCAGATTTATTAGAGCGAGAAGTTTTTGATTCCACTCAGAATAATAAAGTCGACCAGGAGTCTCTATTTCTGTATTAATTGCTACATAAAATATGCCTCAACTGTCAACATTGTATAACCTAATATTTTTTGAATGTTTTAATTGTGACTGAACCGCACATTTGGCAGATGAATAAAAATGAATTATGCCTGTAAAAATTAACTTTAAACATTTAAAGCAAAGTTTGGAAAACCATATATTTGGTTTTCATGAGAGGAAAACATCCCTGAGTTTTATCAGCAAAAAAGTGATTATAGCTCCAGAGTCTGAATGATAGGCCCCCTGGCGCGTTTGGGTTTGGTTGTTAAGGAGCAGTTTGTCAAACACCATAAAAATATAACAGTGTTACTAGGTCTGGATGTGACGACAAGCAAGGGGATCAGGGAAACAGGCAGGATGTGGTGCTTCAGCCCAGCAGGAGAGGGGCTTTCCCTCATGCTGTCATCTGTGAATGAACCTGAAGAGTGAAGCTACAGCAGAAGGCGCACAAAGCGCCCCAGAAGCCTGTTCATTCAGAGGATCTGCTGCAGTTCGTCAGACAACATTCCTGCCTTTTATGGGCTGAAATGCAGGGAAAGAACTTTAAGAATGTATGCTTTTTTTCCTTCTCCTGACAGTTTGACCAGCTGGATTTGGTTACCAGGTGACAACAAGAGATGCCATCCCATGTTTTAGGATCTTACAAGGAGTCTCCCAAGTTATACTAATCTTCTTAGCTTATGAAGGCGTCATTCCATGGATGCCTCTGTCTAACTTTGGCATCCTCCTCTGTATGTCTTCCGAATGGATCCCAGACCCTCTTGCGCTGTTCTTGGATACGCTAAGCTAATAAAAATGCTCTACAGCAGGACACGATTTGTATTTCCTCCAGTTGCCATGTACAAATATCTGCTCACACACACACACGCATACATGAATGGACATTTGCTTCTATATCCCCATGGTGACAGTCCAGAGATATGGTTCCTTCTCAGGCATCTTATCTTTATTCATACAAACTCAACCAACCCAATTCCTTTCCAAAAACCTTTAGCCATAGCCTACAACCAAATCCTGGTTGGATGTTACTTTAAACTCATGGGAAGGAAATTGAGTTCTTATCAGTCATTGTTCTGTGTGACATAGAACATTTTTGAACAATGAAAAAAAAGGAAAAAAAGGAATTACTGTGTTACTGAAAACAAAGAAGAGAAATATCAAAGAACACAAAAAGAAAGGTAGCACAGTAGACACCTTTGCTTATTATGTCATAATTCTTACTTTAATTTCTGTTTATTCCTCTATTCATTACATTGTTTGTTTAATAATGTTTTCTAACAAACCTCTGAGGCCTTCACAGACCAACTGTATTTATTCTGAGATTAAATGAGAAAGATTAATAGACTAATTCGACAATATTCGAAGGTAACTGGTTGCACTGACTTTTATTTGGGAGGATTAGAGTAAAGGGGGCCTCAACCAAACCCACAGTTCATGGTTGTAGATTTTTAGGTGACTTCGAACATGTCTGTCTGATTGGACTAAACTGATTATGCATTTAATACATACTATGAATACAACCAAAGCTAACCTAAGTTAAAATAAAATACAGCTTTTGAATGATAATTTATTGCATTAAGGAAAACTTGAATAAAATATATTAAAGGTTGTGGTTGCAATGGGAGGAACAGCAATAAATGACAACATTTCTACAATAATGTATTTTTTAAACATCTTTTAAAACAGTTAATTGAATTTGTGCATGCAGGGATTTAAGCAGCAAAACAGTGCCCAGGTTGTTTCTAGACTGAAATGAACAATGCCTTAATTCAATCACAGTAGCTGAGTAAAGCAGTGCTGCTTGTGTTACTTTGATTAATGTTAAAGTGATGATAGCCAGAGCAGCATTAGTTTAGATTTGGGAACGATAAGAAGAGAGTAATTTATTTGGTAAATTAAATCATTGAGATAAAAATCAGCATTAATTTTAGGTTTGGTTTCTCATTGCTTACAGCAGTTCCTCATAAGTTGTGCTCTGAAAATGACCTTTCCTGAGGCTGTTCAGAAAAGAACAAGCACATACACACTTGGACTGACCTGAACAAACAACAAAAACTGGCACTCTGCAAATTAACCATTTACCTTTTTTTTATTCCACTCATGCTTTCTGTTTATTGTAACTTAATTTTTTATAGCTTTTCAGCATCCCCTTGTTCCCCATGCAGTGACATTTGCTTCCACAAGGTGAAGGAGGCCTCTAATGTTTTTCTATCCTTTCCAGTGTTTGAGAATTAACCTGGCATCAGGAAAATACCCTCTGCGCTCAGCAAACTACAAATATAGTCCATGGAAATGCAGGGAAATTAGGTAAAATGAGGTAAACAGGTGGAACATAGAGGAGCTCTTGTGCCACAAGAGCATGACACACCTGGGTGGCTTCGGCTGAGTCAGCTCCTCATCACAATCTGGTCTGGCTGAATGTCTGCCTTAGGGGAACTGCTCTTGAAGGAACCATTGTCCGGTTGGTTCTGAGGAGGTGTGCTGTTCCAGAGTGGCTGTGTACAGCTGTCACCACCAAGCAGGTTCATGGAAAGGTCTGGTCAGCTGGGCTCGGTCAGTAAAGACAGGTAAACAGAGGCACTCATACGAAGAATCACACTGAGGTTTCAGTATGTCGGGCTCGGCACAGTCAGTGCTGATAAATATGGCTGGCCTGGGAGTGTTAGAGGATCATAGCGAAACTAGTTAAGGTAAACAACATCAAACCAAGGTCAAATGCAATTTTTGATTTCAAGATCTCTGTGTGCAGTCACAGGTATGTTTCCAAAATATTACAAAAATAATGCTGTGATGTTCTCTCAAGGTTAATAAGTAAATATATTAATATAAATGGCCTGCAGAGTATGAACCTTTGATTGTTCAATCATGTTCAGATGCTATATTCATTTACTGTTATGACAAGAAACTGTTTATACAAGTGAATACATGTATGTCAAATAATGGTTTTTAGATTAATGATTTATTTCTGTTCTGAATATATGTTGGTAACTTTGAGTTAGATTTCTACTTCTAGCCTGTTCTAGCTAACATTATGCAGCAGTCTCCTCTAGAACATAAATAAAAAGGTTTGAAAGAGTGATTTATTTTCAGCCTTGTCATGACATGTACAAAACTCCTCCACGTCTGCAGACATTTGAATGGGATCGCTGTTAATACTCCTCGATCAGAGGAAGAAAAGAACCAGGGTATGATGGGATGACAGACTAAATGTCAATGCAGTACAGAATCCATAAAATAAAATAAAAACATAGAAATTGATTCTCTCTTCTGGGCAACAAAGACAAAATGACTTGATTTTCTTCATGATTTTTCTTGACAAATCTTGTGAGCAGAACATTTTTCTTATGTGATGTCCCACAACCATTGAACAACTGGGAATTTTAAGGACCTCCCACGAGATCAGCTGTTGTGTTTGTGTGAAATATGAAATGTCCTGGCCAGAAAGAACATTGTTCTTGTTCTTGCCCAACTGAATAAAATTACTAATTTCTCTGTTATCTTATCAATCAGAATTTTTTGTATTGTTTCGCTTCTCGGTTCTCAATTCCAAAGAGAGGAACCACGGTAATCCAACACCTGGGTCAGATGAAAACAGTTGGTGCCTCTCTAGAGAGACGACCTTGATGCCAGGTCAAATAAATGGGTATCTGAACCCCAGGTTTTACAGTTTTTCTGAAATGCTAAAGCACATTTCTTAAAACCTTAAACACAGATCCCAAAATCTTAACTACATTCACAAAACCTCAGACTTTGCTATCAAAATCAAACTATCACCTAAAAATCAGTCATTGTGTCTTCAAAACCAAACAATGCGATTACCTTATGCACACAGCAAGTAAAATATATTCACCACAGAACAATAATTCGACACTACGTGAAATAATTGAAGACACAGCATTCAGAGCATGTAGTTAACAGGAAATATGTTAAGTTTATTTAACAAAAAACTACTGTGATAAAAGTGATGTGAAGTGCTGAATGTAGATAACAAAAAATAAAAACATCAAAATGAAAAGCACATTACTGGAATTCACAGATTCACAATAGTTTACAATACTTGGCTAAATTTCAACAGTAATAACTGTTGTTGGTTGTCCTTGTCCCCTTCCTCCCTTGCCTTCCTGTATGTGTCTATCAATAGTAGATGAATATTTGCCACCTGCGAACTCTGAACTGACTTTATCCTGCCCATTTGGTCTGATCACATCCCCAGATACATGTGTGTTGAATTTGAGTTGCTCGGTGTAAAAGATGACAGCTGTGTCTTAGTTGTGTTCACATTTTGCTTCCAGTGTTTATAGTTTTGCTACACACGTGTGAAATCTGTTTGGTGGCTGAGAATGTTCAAAGTTTTGAAAAAAGAGTGGATGAGTTCTGCAAATTGTGTCCAAGTACCTAAACAGTGTAAAAATTTGTTTCGGCCACTGAGAATGTGGTTTAGAGAATAGAGTTTAGTGTTTTAGCAATTCAGAAAAACTGTATTGTGAGGTGACGCAACAAGACCAAGATTAAGAGTGAGGCGAAAACCAAGCCAACTGTAATTGGTCAGTAGCTCCAGTCAGCTGTTGATTACTGCTACCACCTAGTGCCCAAAGCATAAAAGTGTGTAGTGCAAAGTACGTTAACTATAACCACATTAGACATTTAACAGAAGCAGACTTTGCTGCTTGTGTTGTTTAACATCCTGAGAAAGAGTTCAGGTTCCTGCACCCATGTGTTCGAGGGGGGAATCAGTCAATATAAAAAGCTCAGTCATCTGGTCATATTGGCACTTTTGATTATTATAACAGTACAGTCAGTGAGATTTCATTTTAGATCTCTCAGCATCCCTCATCGTGCTTAGACATATCTGTCCATTCTGCACTGGAAAGCATTCTCAAGATCTATCAGCTTGTAGGGAAATCCCAGGTCCATGGCCCTCGGAAGGTGACCCTCTCAGGTTTTCTGACAGGTTTACATGTGGTTACTGGCATTCTAAAAATGTCTCTTCATCTTCATCTTTCGAGTTGATGCCTGATGGTTTTGGGGCAAAACAGACTCACATTTTGACCTGTTTATGGTTTAATCCACCTTGGTAAACAGCTTAGTTCCACTAGAAGAGTAGTAACCCCAGATGATGATGGTGGTGGTGGCAGTTTTTTTTTATTGTTGGTGTAGTGTGTTTTTACTGAATGGCAAAGTTATTTTTGTGCCAAACATAAGATACTTTATGAAAATGTTGTCCAAAATGTATAGTTTGATTTCATTGGACCATAACATAGTTCAGGTTGTTTTCTCTGGAAGAAAATATTTATCTTGCAACTTTACTCCTTTTCTCAGACATATAATAAAACAGAGCGGTGTCATGAGTGGAGCACAACAAGTGCATGTTTTTCTTGCAGCTCTTTCAGTGCTACTATTTTATCTTTGGAACACACTTGTAGAAATAACACAAAGGCACTTTTTAATGTCTCTGTTGTCCCATAGTTTCTTGAACTATTTGTAAATGTCTTCACTTTGTCATGGTGTAGGTATCAGGCCACGGAAATTATTTACTCTCTATCTCTGATTCATGCTTCTATACAGTGAAGTATGTTAGAAAAAAAAAATCCCACTCGGATCACTGAAGTTTATTAATCAGATTCCCTATGATTGATGGCAAGTGTGAACACAAGAAGTCTCAATCCTATGTTTCTTGTTTGTGGGTTCAATTGTACAGAATAAAAGTCCCATTACGTGTGGAAAGTGTTTTGCAGTGATTTAACAAGGGCTCATCTTTTGAATAATGAAAACATTGCATTTTAACAAGGATTTTATTGAGAGCCTCTGTTTCTACCAGTCAGACACTTTGTACAGGAGCAGAATAGTTTATTCACCTTCTTCCTCAAGGAAATTCACAACATATTCTCTCTGGTCGAGGGTTCAATGAAACATTCTAAATCTAAATTTTTGACTCTTTTTATTTCTCTTTTCTTCCAGAAACATTTATCATAAAGCATCTTCAAAACAAGTACAGGAAAAATATGCTGCAATATCACAACATCTCCAGCAGATGGGGCCAACTGCACACAGAATTAATCACAGACAGCCAAAGACGTACATGGTAACATTGAAGGAGCCGCAGAGATCCACAAATACCAGAATAACCTGAAGTGTTCACTTGATAATTTTAACAGATAAAAATATGGACTATTTTGACGAAGATATAATTTTCAAATGAGGAAATCCTAACTATAAATCTCTCCAGTGAGTTTAAAAAACATAAATTAGAGTAAATTTACGTTTGTAATAAAAGATAACCATGCACGTATGCAAACCAAACACCTAATGACCCTAAAGGTTCTATCTTTAAAGAGCTGATGTATTTAAATAATAATAATAATAATAAAACTTAAAATGATGAGAGAGCATCTGTAAATGGCATTTTACAAGTGTCACCACACTCAAATAAATTTAGGTCTGGATTTTGACTGGTCCATTCTAACAAATGGAGATTCTACACATCATGATGCTGCCACCACTATGTTACATTTTTCAGATTTTTACTTAAACCAATCTAAAAAAAACATATATAACTTTCCTTCCATTATATCCCACTATCTTATGTTGATCTCACATATTTCTAATAGAATACATCAAATAGACTTTCTCTAATGTCCCTGGGGTGTGGATACCTTTGGAAGGAACTGCAGCTAGATAATTCAAATGAAAATTATATATGATGCAGACATTTTATTTCTGGAGGGATTTAAAACCTCAAACGACACCCTGAACCACTCCATTCTCCATATTTAGAGAATACCTGCTCCATATAAAGCATTTTTGCAAAAGGTACAGTATAAAATGAGGTGTAAAACAATATATATATATATATATATATCCTAATTATGTTATATTATCGGGTGTAAGAATCTTCTAATGCCACTGCAATGAAACTGTACATTGACATAATGTTTAGTGGGTAATCCTGTTTTGCATTGCTTTCCTGATTTGGTTTTCAAATCAACCTGGTTGATGGAGATCCCTATCTAATCTCTTTTTTGCTGGAGAACACCTGCAGATCAAGGTAAGAAACAGAAAGTGAAAGCCTTAAATATGCATAATGTAGTAAAAACTTTTCACATGTTCACAAATTACGTTTTTTCGCAATAACATTTAAGTGTACATTACTTAAAGTCAATCACAAGGTCAGCCTTCTATCACCTGAAGAACATTTCTAGGATCAAAGGACTGATGTCGCAACATGACCTCGAAAAACTCATCCATGTGTTTATCTTAAGTCGGATTGATTACTGCAACAGCATCTTCACAGGTCTGCATGAAAAGTCAACCAGACAGCAGCAACTGATCCAGAATGCTGCTGCTCGTGTCCTCACTAGAACCAGGAAAATAGAGCACATCACCCCAGTTCTAAAGTCCGTACACTGACTCCCTTTAGCTCAAAGAATAGACTTCAAAATGCTTTTACTAGTTTATAAATCATTGAATGGCTTAGCACCAAAGCATGTTGAAGATCTGTTGCCACTATACCAAAACCCCAGACCAATCAGGTCCTCTAATTGCTTTAACTGCCTTTGATTATTTGATTAATAATAGCTGGAATGTCATTACAGTAGTATGTTTTGATGTTCTTTATGTCTTTGATGTTGTTTTTTCTGGTATGAGTGTTGTTTTATTGCTGCTTTTATTTCCCCCCCATATTAGGTAAAGCACCTTCAATTGCCTTGTTGGTGAAAGTGTGTTATACAAATAAAATTGCATTGCCTTGCCTTGTAAATAAATTTGCCTTTGCCTTTGGCTTGGTAATTTAACGTAAAAGCAGCTTTGAAACTAGTTATGCAAATGATTAACAAGGAAAAGGAAAGAAATGAAAGTAAACTTAAACACTGACAAAAGCTAGATTGTTTCTCTGTAGTAATTTGCTGCACCTTTGTAACATGAAGCCACTCCTCTCTAACATACACTAAACATTTTCCCTCCGTTTTTCCTCCTGCATTTCTGTTCACAGAAATAGTGAAGAGTATTTTTGCATTTAATCTGGTAGAATTCCGCTTGACTTTTCTTGCAAAGTTTGTTGAAACCATTTCCCTCTCAGGGATTTTTTTACAAGTCTGGTTTTGCTGCCTTGTTTTTTCATTGATTTTTTTAAATTGTCACCTTCTATTTGACTTCACTCCTTTTGCCTTCAATCATCTTCAGTAATAGGTAAGACTTTCTTTATAATTTAGACTTTAAAATAGATGATTCAAACTGCATTTAAAAACAGATGTACAATTCAGCTCCATTTGCTGATTCAGACATTATGATTTCTCTTACAGCTTCTTGTTTTTGTCATGGATGACTTTGTTAGGAAGATATTAAATGATTGGGGCCTAAATGAGTGGATGGAAACATTTAAAGGTTAAGTATAGCATTACGTTGCTTTGGTGTTAGGAGGAAATGCATGAGCTGTTTGTTGCAATGCGATTTCAACCAAAGTCAAGTCACTCAATTTGGTTATTATAGAAAAATGTATTGATGCAAAAATGTGGCACTTACAGCCTTAGTTATTCCAACCACCAATATTCATATACTTCACAGCAATGTTAACACGTAACACACCTCATCAAACTTCAGGATACCAAATAATTTGGCACGAGTTACAAATCAGGTCTCCCAGACATATAAATTATCTTTAACCATACCAATAATTCCAGTATTTTTACAAAAATAAATTTCTTAATATGAGTTTTTTTGTTTTTACTGAATAAATTCACTCTAATAAAGGGGTGGCTATTTCACACTTTTATGTTTAAGATAATGCTATGGAAACAACAGATTAATTTATTTTGTTATGCATAGTTAATAGGGGTGCTAACATGTGTATAAAACACTGTACATTTATCTCTTACAAGAAGCTCTGTATATTCTGGAGCACCTAAAATTGGGGCCTCATCATTAGCGTGTAAAATGTGTTACAGTATTGACTGTCCCCGAAGTATTGCATTCTGGTAGCAAATTGTAACATTACAAACGATTCTATTGTTAAATGCGATGTGTCACTGTATTTTAAAAGATGTGTTGTAGGAATACTACACGGTGACTCCTGGTATGGGTTCTCTATGGACTCTGCTGTTGAATTGTCAGTAAAACTCTGTGCAAACCATTAGCCACCCTAGACAGTTACCTCATCATTGACACACCGATTTGGGTAAATACAAACACGTTTGTGCAATTTCAAATCACACACTTCTTTAATTACTGAGATCAAAAGTTGCAAGGCATTTGTCTCGCTTACTTTTTGAGGATCAAACATTTGTCCCCTACTCCAAATATAAATGAAACATCTGTTACAACTTTAAAATTAAATGTTCATTGTTAATTGCTAACAAACAGTCTTTTCATTTAAGATGAAGGGATTGACAAGAAAAATCTGTACTGCCTTGAGGATCTAGACATCGAAAAATTGATTTCCAAAGTGGGACCAAGAGCACTTTTCAAAAAGAAACTGAGGCTGTTAAAGGTATTTTCCTGCACTATGTGACTTTCATGTATGTTTTAGCCGTTCACATCCTATATAGATATATGGGATTGCAGCTAAATCTTTATTAAAACTATGGTGCTTTTAAGTAAAAACATCTCATTAACAATCACAACACCGACTATAACTCTATGGATTCTTGGATATGTATCTGTTTGTCTCTAGGAAGAACAAAACTTAAATCAGAACACAAAGCCTCTTTCTATACAGGTAAGATAAATACATAATCATACTAAATGTTACATGACCAAACCCAAGTTTTTAGAGTTTGCTTTAAACTTTACATTATTGTTTTATTTGTATTTCACCACTTTATTTTATTTGGTTTAACAGGAGCAGGAAAACACAACTGGTCAGGCTGAGGTTTGACATTTTTTATTATTTTGTTGTCAGTAGCTAAGTTTCATTCAGGTATTTTGGATGGAGAACTGGCTGTTTTAAAGAAAGTGGTTTTTTCAGGGGCTTTTTCAGTCAGAAGACCACAAAGTGCTTCACTACATTCAGTCATTCGCCCATTAATGCACACATTTACACACCAATGCTGCTATATCTCAAACTGCACACAACCATGCAGGTGGTTGGACAAGGAGCGGGCTGCTTGTAGCTCCTCCAGGCCATGACCAGTGTAGTCCTGGAAGTCAAAGCTTGACCACCTGTCCAAAGAGTTTGGGAGGTGTGAAACTTTGAGAACCACTAGGGTAAGATAACTTTATGCTGCATTTTTCAATGAGAAAAACAGGGGCCTGAATATGAGGTATTTGTATCATTCCTATTGTTTAACTGTAGTAATGTTCACTTAAGCAATTTAATAGCTTTTGTTCCAGGGCAAAGGCTATTAAAAGCTTTTTTTCGTCACATTTTGTGGAAAAAGTCCAATAAATATGTTCATTCTTAGGTACTGCCATCCACAAGTGATAGAGGTAAGAAACACAGTTTCCTATTTATATATGTTGCTTGTTACAAAAACTAGTTGGCAACCCACACTTTTTCTCTTTTTCTCCTGAAAATTAAAAAAAGGAAAGAGGAAGATGGATCAGGAGGACTCTGACACAGTTCAAAACACAGCAAAGCGGTTTCGCAAGAGTAGGTCAGGATCTTTGCCAGGTAATTCTTCATAAAAGTGACAACAGGGATTTAATAGAATTAAGGTATTGTCACAACCCAACTCACAAGGCAGTTGAAAGGAGTTAAGAGACACACAGATGTCAACTACAAATCAAATTATTTTTATACATGTTTTTATCTATAATTTTTAATTTATGCTGTTTGTGATCATCAGTAAATTAGACGTATAGGTTGTTTGCACACTCATCTACTGCAAAACAAATAATTACTCAAACGAAATGAATGAAACTTCAAACCACATGTATGCGAGCAAGTTCAGACGGATCAGAACAGGACCAACAAAATAATTGCATGCATAACTCCATGTTAAACCACTCTCATCACTATTAACTACATCTCATCTCATCATCACAAAGTTTATGATGCATTTATTGTCAAAGCAAATCACTTCTTATCTTTGCTTCCGAAAATACTTTAACATTTAAAAGATAGTGCTTGGTTTATTATATGCATTATTGCTGTGTGACAGCCAGTATCAATAGCCTGTGACTCAAAATCTTTCTCAGTTTATATTCATGGTTCATGCCATTTTTTTCTAATTTTCTGCTAACAGAACTAATCATACTGTCTGATGTGAAAAATGTGATGGAACATGTTCTTGCTAAACTACACAGCCAAGACCAAACAAAGCTGAATGGTTTCCTGAGGTGAATAAATGTTCTTCTTTCTTCTGGCATCATTTTTACAGTAAAATTGTAAAAGGTTCTGGTTTTGTTCTGTTCAGATTACTTTAAACCAGTGTTTCTCAAACTATGGGGCGAGCCCCACTAGTGGGGCGCAGAGGTATTGCAGACGGGGCGTGACATCAATGGGATTTGAATAGTTATTCCCCCCTAGATTCTGTCGTTGTGAATGTTTCACTGCACTGTAAATTAAATCAACCAGCTCCCCCTTCTCACAAAATTAAACACACTCAAATAAATTAGCAATTGTGATCATCATTGTAAACAGAACCGGGACCTGGAACATCGGGCTGGGAGTTTGACGTTGGAATATATCGCAGCAGAACAAAACAAGCTGAAGTAGCGGCATAATCAGAGATTCCATCTACAAAATGTACAAATGTCTAAAAAGATCAGGGAACGTTTCCGAGTCAGAGAAGTCACATGGTCAACCACGGAGGAAATACAGGGATGAGTATCTTGCTCTTTATTTATTTTATTATTTTTATTATTTTTATTTTGTACTTTTGAAAGCTTTGTAAATTTGATAAAACTAGAACTTTTATTTTCTCCAACTGTGAGCTGAAGTTCTACATGTAGCAACTACTGACAGCATATATTTCTGAGCCGGTTTTATACCAGTGCGCAACCCCTTTTTCCAACTAATTTATACCCTTAAAAACTTGTAGACTAACTCGGCTATTTAAATAAATAAAACACTTTAAAAATCTGACATGGTCACCATTCTGTTGGGGCAATAAAAGCATGGGGGGGCTTGTGTATGCTCATTTGTCCAAAGTGGGGAATGATAAAAAAAGTTTGAGAAACACTGCTGTAAACTATATTAGGAGGTATGGTAACATAAGAAGCCTTATTTAGTTGAAGATATTCATAATACGAACCTTATGATAAAGAGGAATTGAAAATAAATGTTTGTGGAAGAGATAGCCCTAATTATTTCTTTGCTCAGAATTTGCTGGATTTATTTATTTTATTCTCTACATTGTTGCGATACAGCCACTTAATTTTCAAGTAGAGGTGATTTATGCCTCATTGAATGAAGTCAGATTTTGTAGATTCCTTCCGAACAATAAATGTCCAGGAATGAAGAGACGATAGCAGGGAAAGTTGGTTGAAGATATTTTATTTAAGAAAAATAAAATAAATAACCTAGGGTCTAAGGAAGAACCTGGAAGAAAACAGGGGGGTTAAGTTGTAACTTAAAGGGGGGTATTATGCTTCTTCCAGGCACATATAACCCTTCTATAGCACACTCCAATAAAATTGTCACCTTAAGTCTTTTAAATGTCCGTCATATATTCAAATCCACCTTAAAGAAATTTTACCTCCGTATTGGACGCCTTGATTTTCGCCTGTGCCTCTCTAAGATCCTCCTACTCTTTCTGACACTCCCCCTTCAGTTCGTTACATACCGTGCATCCTCGCAGCATGCACGGAGTCGGGAAAAAAATCCCACAAGAGACGCCCAGCTGCAGCTGGTGTGTCATAATTACTGCACCTGGGACTCAGCCGGAGTTGTGTGAGGTGGGGAGGGGTAAGGGAGCTCTGCAGGGGCGAGGCTCTCGGCTGAGTATGTAAGGTTGGGGGAGGAGATGGGTGGAAAAGGCGGGGATAGGTGGGAGCAGGCGTTTCAGCAACCCCGAGAACTACCAGCAGAGACCGGCAAAGACTCAAAGATTACTCTAACATGAGTGAATGGGTCAGAGCAACACTTCAGGTATGTTTTTAATGAGGGAAAGACAGGTTATCAGGATATTAAGCTTCAGAAAGTCAATTTTGCATAATACCCCCCCTTTAAGAGCTGAAGTGAAAACCCAATAACAACAAAAATATTGAGCCACCCAGTTCTAAGCAAGAGTCAAACCGCTCTGCCACAAACCAAAACAAAAACATCACAGTCAGATTCCCTACAACTATAATAAAACCCCTTTTGTCAAAGAACCAAACCTCCCTTTGCTTCATTCACTACAAAGAATAGGCAAGGCAAGTCTTCAGTCTCCTACAGCACACTGCCAAAAGGTAGCACAACCATTTAGGGTTAGAGGAGAAATGTTTTTTCACATGGAAGATATTGGTTTAGATCGTCTTCATCCCTTGATAAACAAAGTAATCAACACTTCTTATTGTATTTACTCAGGTTATATTTGTCAGTTTATCTAATGATCTTAAAGATTTAGGTGTGACAAAAATGCAAAATAAGAGGAAACCTATAAAAGCACAAATACTTATTTTACAGCACTGTAACTGTTAACCTAGCTGCTTATCTGAGAAAATGAATTGGTATTTGTGTTGTAGGTTTATTGTTGATTCAGCCTCATCTTCTTTACCGGACAGAATGCTGTTTTTTTTTCTTAACTGGTTGAATTTCACAGAAAGGTCTTATAAAAAAGCTCTCTACTGTATTTAGAAAAGGCTTAAACGCTTAAAAGTGTCTGATAAATTTATACAAGTGTAATCCCTCCATATATGTATATATATGTAAGTATATATATATATATATATATATATATATATATATATATATATATATATATATATATATATATATATATATATATATATATATATATATATTGTATAAACTCAGCAAAAAAAGAAACGTCCTCTGACTTCCAACTGTTTTTCCTTTCAGTAAACTTAATGTGGGTAAATATTTGTATGAACACTAAAAGAGTCAACAGCATAAGACATAAACTAAAAATGTTTCACAGACATGTGACTAACAGAAATTGAATAACGTGTCCTTGAATGAAGGGAGGCTCAAAATCAAAAGTACCAGTCAGTATCTGGTGTGGCCACCAGATGCTTGAAGTACTCCAGTGCATCTCCTCCTCATGGACTGGACCAGATTTGTCAGTTCTTGCTGTGAGATCTTACCCCACTCTTCCACCAAGGCACTTGCAAGTTCCTGGACATTTCTGGGGGGAATGGCCCTAGCCCTCACCCTGCGATCCAACCGGTCCCAGACGTGCTCAATGGGATTGAGATCCGGGCTCTTCGCTGGCCATGGCAGAACACTGATATTGCTGTCATGCAGAAACTCACGCACAGAATGAGCAGTATGGCTGGTGGCATTGTCCTGCTGGAGGAACATGTCCGGATGAGCATGCATAAAGGGTACCACATGTGGGAGGAGGATGTCTTCCCTGTACCGCAAGGCATTGAGATTGCCTGCAATGACAACAAGCTCAGTCCGATGGTGATGTGATATACCGCCCCAGACCATGACGGACCCCCCACCTCCAAATCGATCCCGCTCCAGGGTACAGGCCTCGGTGTAACGCTCAATCCTTCGACGATAAACACGAATCCGTCCATCACCCCTGGTGAGACAAAACCGTGACTCATCAGTGAAGAGTACTTTTTGCCACTCCTGTCTGGTCCAGCGAAGGTGGGTTTGTGCCCATAGGCGGCGTTGTTGCTGGTGATGTCTCGTAAGGACCTGCCTTACAACAGGCCTACAAGCCCTCAGTCCAGCCTCTCTCAGCCTATTGCGGACAGTCTGAGCACTGATGGAGGGATTGTGTGTTCCTGGTGTGACTCGGGCACTTGTTGTGGCCATCCTGTACCTGTCACGCAGGGGTGATATTTGGATGTACCGATCCTGTGCAGGTGTTGCACGTGGTCTTCCACTGCGAGGATGATCAGCTGTCCTTCCTGTCTCCCTGTAGCGCTGTCTTAGGCGTCTCACAGTGCGGACATGGCAATTTATTGCCCTAGCCACATCAGCAGTCCTCATGCCTCCCTGCAGCATGCCTAATGCACGTTCACGCAGATGAGCAGGGACCCTGGGCATCTTTCTTTGGGTGTTTTTCACAGTCGGTAGACAAGTCTCTTTAGTGTCCTGGGTTTTTAGAACTGTGACCTTAAATGCCTACTTTCTGTAAGCTGTTGAGGTCTTGACGACCATTCCACAGGTGCATGTTAATTAATTGATTATGGTTAATTGAACATGCATGGAAAACATTGTTTAAACCCTTTACAATGAAGATCTGTAAAGTTATTTGGATTTTTATAACATTATTGTTGAAATACACAGTCCTGAAAAAGGGACGTTTCTTTTTTTGCTGAGTTTATGTTAAAAACCTTCCCAGTTAAAACCTTACATTAATTGATATGTTTTAAAAGTAAATAAATAAACACACCTTTACATTTTTTACAGGAACAAAATCAACGATCTGAAGACAGACAAAAGAGAACTGGTTGGTGTTTTTGGTAAAACTGGAGCTGGAAAGACCTCTTTAATAAATGCTGTCATTGAAGAGAAAAAACTTTTGCCATCTGGAGATGTTGATGCATGTACTTCAGTCATGATTAAAGTGGAGGCAAACATGTGCAACACAAAGTATGAGGCGCATATTGAATTCAACACAAAAGAGGTAAAAGAACCATGAAAAAATTCACTTCTATTTCACATGAACTGAAGAATCACTGTTTCTGTGCTTTTAAAAAAAACTAATCAAACATATCTTTTTTTTTTCATTTAGGAGTGGAAAGATGAATTGTGGTCAATAATTCAGCATCATGGGGATTCTGCGCATCAAAGAAAAGATGATGAGGATGATGATTATCAGGATGTGGCTGAAAAGCTGTCAGCAATCTATGGAGAGGAATGGAAACAGAAATCGTCTGAACAACTCATGGACACCAGATATTTCAGAGAAATACCAGAATTTCTTCAATCCACAAAAAAGATACTGTCATGTGAAACAGTAAGAGTGAAATGGTGTAATAATTGTTAAAAGGGTTATTAGTCAAAATCAGGACAGGCAAACTCAGTAATAACTAGAAATATAACAGAGGTTTACTTAAATTATTTCTATCCTACAAATATTAAAGGAAGAAAATATTATTTTAGTTATATATTAATTATCTATGCAGTGAAACCACTTGACAAGGAAAGGAAATATAGAACAACAGGTGGAAATAAAAATATTTAATGCGCTGGAAAAAGAAAAGAGTAAACTTCTTTCTTACTTACTTACTTAGTCCTTCGCCTCCATATATTATAGAGAGTAACACCAGAATGAAATATGTAAACTTGGTCTTGTAAAATTCAATTAAATATATATTATAAATATATATTAACAAGCACTTTTGATTTAAAATAAAATGTCCTATATTACCCATGTTCCTGTTTTTTTTGCAGGCAAAAGAGTTATCTGCTAGAATCATTAAATACACAAGAACTGATTCAAACCAAGGAGGGGGTAAAGGCATAAAGAGGTGGTATTGGCCACTTGTAAAGTGTGTTACTGTCAAAGTTCCACACAATGATTTTCTCCAGCACGTGACTCTCGTGGACCTTCCAGGAAATGGGGACCGTAACAAGAGCAGAGATACAATGTGGAAAGGGGTAATGTATTGCTATATAATAAAAACTGTGCATATCTTTTAAAGGAGACATCACATGTTACTAAAGTGAATAACTACTCCCTATCATAGTCTTTCACGCCTTTAAAATAAATTCTAGTCAAAACATGTATTTTTTTTTAGGTGCTTTTCTGACCCATTCAGTAAAACCTGTATTGTCTCGTGAGGGTACACGCGATATTTCGGCGTTCCCGGATGTTCATTATAATATTGCAAATGAGGATTGCGTTGATTGGTCGTAGGAAGGAGGGGGGATGGCGCTCCACTGCAACACTCTTTAAAAAAACCACATGGCTCATGTTATGAATGAACCCGACCTCGCTGCAACCTACAGAATCCAACTATTTATGAACGAGCCCGACTCGAACCAGAGCTGGAAAGTGAAGATGTCGAACAGATGGAAGGACGTCTACAGCAAGATGAATTGGAATGGTAAAGGCAACCATTCGATCAATAACGCTTGTTGTTAGTTTCTACAAAATAGGTTTGCCTTCTTAAAAAGTCGATTATTACATTAACAGCGATGTAGTCTTCTTCAGTAATAGCGGCGGCAATGTTTCCTCTAAGCTGTGCGCGTGCGCAATTGCACACTGCTGACAGTCTTCGCACACAGAAAATCTGCTCTGCGCACACAAAAAAAAATCTAACCTGAATTGAAAAAAACCAACAACAAACAAATAATTAATTCTGTGCTGTTTTGCAGTATGAATCAATGAGCATATGCACCGATTTACAGTTCCAGCGGTGCCCCTGTCGAATTAGAAAAAAACACTTGCCCGAACACGTTATCCATGGTTATTGCCATATCATTGCAGCAGAGACCCGCACACTGACACAACACAACACAGATTAAAGATAGAGACGGGTATGCAAATAAGACTAAGGTTAAAAAAAATCTATTAGGTAAAAACTCAGATCCTCCTGTTTATATAGGAGCGGAGCGCTTTCGTCAATCCGCAGGGCGGCTGACAGCGCCAAGTTCGTGCGCTGTGAAATGTGCTTGATTTATTTAGAAAGTCTGTAGTGTTTTGATGGAATTTTCTTTAACGAAAACGGGGTTACGAAACGTTCTGAAAACATCTGAAGTTTTTGTTTTATTCCTCTCAGAAACTGGCTTATTATTGTCAGTCTTAGTTTGTAACTTTATCACTGGGTTGTTTCAGCCGCCATAAAAGGAAAAAAAAACTTTGTATAGGAAAATAGATTTTAACAAGAAATCAGAATTGAGCATTTAACCTCCAATGGGAACATAGCAGTGCTGCTCCTGCTCCTGCCAGTCAGCAGGGCTGCAGTTTACCTATGTGAATAAATCTTTTAGTGTTTGATCTCGCTGTTTAAATTTGCATTTGGGTTAAAAGATTTCGCTTCAAGACAATAACGTTCATATCACTGAGTGACCAGCGGCTGGCTGCTCCAGCTAGTGATGCGATTCACATACGTATTTACGCAGCTAATCAATCGATATTTGTGCTACATTTCAAGCATCCAGCGCAGACTGTGAAAGAAGCATTAGTTTAATGAATCGTATCAAAACAGCATCGAGAAATCGTGTTGAAGTGGACCATTTGGATCAGCTGATGCGCATAAAATCAAAGCTGCAAGCAGACGAGGCCATTAACAACCTGTACAACCACTGGATACATGACAAGGACAGTTGAAAAAAATAAAGTGAAATTTAAGTCCTCAATCAGATTTGTGCGTATCTAGTGTCATTTATTTACAATGTTCATTTATGAAAACTGATCATTAAATACTGTCACCAGTTTATGAGTAGCAGAAATACAAATAATCGTGTGATTATATACTGTACAGGAGAGTTACAGGAATCTCTTAACCAGTGCTCAGGAAGAGCTTCTCACAATGGCTCATGCTTATAATACAAGTCAGATCTTTATAATAAAAATGTTAAGTGTCTTTTCAAAATTTGAGTTCATAGTTAACTTGGCTTACTTGGCAGTTCATGTTTCTCCACAGTTATAATGAAATATTTATACTTACAATAGTGTTAACACACTACACAGGTCAAGAATAAGATCTTTGTCATTTTCATTGTAGGTTGGATAATGTACTTCATTAAAAAGTATTCTCACAGAAATGTAAATGCTGTAATTTAATTATTCTAATAAACTATGTAAACTGAATGGATGCAATGCTGGCATGACCACAGTGCACACATCTGATGTTGCTCACAGTGGTCAAAGGGACCGCTCAGGGCGTTAGTGTGTTTGCTCAGACACATGAAAAATTAGAGGGAACATTGAGCGGTGGGGCTCAGCTGAATGTGAGGGTGCGAGGGGCGGGGCAAACTCCATGCAGCATTGGTCTGCTATGTTCGTGAATGGTAAAATCCTCCCGTTTTTTACGTAATACCGACACAGAAATCAAAACCACGTTTTTGAGGGCGCATGCACGTGATGTGCACATGGGGTGGTTAGAGAAGCCAATGGTAAACAAAGGCTGCACTTTTGAATATTGGCTTACTGCCCTGTGTAAAATCATCAGGAAACCATATTATACATGTTTTCACATGGAAAAAATGAAAATTTCTGGTGATGACCCCTTTAAAACATGGATTATTGGTTATCATTATATCGATGTTGCTATTCCAGATTGTTGGAAACTGTTCTACGGTGTGGATTGTCACTGAAATCAACCGAGCCGCATCTGACAGAGAATCCTGGGAGATCTTGAAAAGTGTCAGTAGTCTCCTTGGAAATGGTGGCGAGTGCAGATGCATTCACTTTATCTGCACAAAGTCTGATATTATTGAAGATTCAACTGATCAGTAAGTGAAATGAGGTGGTACAGTTGAATAAAATATTTAAGTCATATTCTAACAAATGTGCTATTAGAAAGCTCAACAGGAGTTTATGCTTACAAATCTTTTTGTCCTTGGAATAATCTTTCCACTGCATGCAAAAATATTTTTCTTTGTGAGTAAATAGGATGTGTGATAGATCAGAGTTGAGTAGACAATCAGAAATCTTAAACAGAAACAACCCTTAAGCATCAATGTCTTTCCTCATAGCTCAGCTGACCTTCAGGCCTTAATCTTCAGAAGAAACATGAAAGCAAAGGAAGCCGTGAGCAAAGAATTCAATAAGCTAAGCAAGATTAAGGTGAGCTTTGAATGTCATCAAACCAACTAATAGAAATGCTGTTTATAACTATTAAAAAACAGAAAATAAAAAGGGAAAAAATATCTGTTTCATTTAGAAACACTTCAGTGATGACTGCTTCCAAGTGTTCACAGTGAGCTCCAAGGAGTTTCTGAAACCAAAGGTTCTCAGTCCAGAGAATACTGGTACATTAAATTCCCAGTGTGTCTGAATACCTTGTTGGTAACCAAGAAGATTGCAGCATTCTGGCTGTGACACTGTTCGAACAAAAGTAAAGAAGGTTTTGTTTTCACAGAAATCCCCAAGCTTCAGGATTTTTTGCAAAATCTCAACGACTGTCACTCAGAGACATTGAACTATGTTTCTGGAGCTTTGGGGATTCTCTCTTTGATTCAAGGATCCAGCTTGAAAAAAGCGGTAAGATTTTAAAGAGAGACTTTTTTCTCTTTAGTTACATTAAATTTTAGAAAGAAAATCCCCTAAATTAATGAAAGCAATGTAACCCTAAAAGGAGTTTGCTGTAGTAGTTAAATTTCTGACTTACTACATCTAATCTATTCTTATTTAGAATTTGTTTTTTAAAGAAATGTTTCAGCATGTTGATCTTCTTTCACCTTTCTACGATCTGTTTAACCACTTTCAGCCTCCTTTTCACTATGCAATTAGATGACGGAGCTGGTTAGAATTAAACTTGACCTACTGACTCTGGTCTCTTAAACACACTTGTGCTTCTTGATCTGAGTTTAGTCTGTTTTTTTTTCTTTTTTATAACGTGTCATTGCCACTTCATCTTCACTAGGTTTGTAATAAGCATGTGCAGTTAAGTCATTCCCAATCATAAGCTTAACCACTGGTGCTCCCCATGGCCATGTCTTAGGCACCCTTGAGTTTATTATCCATCCTTACCACTTGGGTACATTTTAAGGAAAAGCTACCATGCACTTTCATTCCACTCATGATTCACCTCACATTTCTAGCTAGCAATGCTTCTATTGTTATGTCCTTGGGTTAAATCTCAGATGGACTGCTGTATTTCTCACCATACTGATTGGTTTCTTCATTGACTCCAACTGGTACAAACTTTAAATGCTTAGGTCATTACCAGAACCCATTCCATTGAGCATTTTACTGTTGTTGTGGTCCTTCAACATCTTCATTGGCTCTCTGTAAAAGTGCACAGATTTTAAGGTTCTTCATCAAACTTTGAAGTCTTTCCATAACCTCTCACCTCCACTTCTATATACAGACAGTTAATAGACTTTACTGCATTTAGTAAAAAGGTGTTTGCTTTTCTTTTCAGCCTGGAAAAAACAAAGACGTATGTAAAGAGCTTGAGAGAAACATAACCCTTCAACTTGATCCAATCAAAGAAGCAATGGGAAAAGCTTGCCTTGTGTTTGAAAAATGTCTGTGTGAAGGGGTAGAAAAATCCAAAAGCACATGCGAAAAAAAGCTGAATTACTTCCTATTTCCTCGGGTATGTTGCCTGGCAGCAACCATTTATTTATTTTCAATTTTCTGTTGAAGATTTTTAAAGTAATGCCTCATTTTTAAGGGTAAGAGTGGCAGTGGTTATCACGGAACATTAAAAAGTGTTTTCAAAAATGGCGGTGTACACAAACCTAAAAAGGGAAAGCAAATAAACCTCAACATGAAACTCAGTTCGTACCTGACTGACAGCATTGATGCGGAATTCAGGAAGACCTTTCCGTAAGACCTTTATAAAATACTGTCCAACTCTGGTGAATGTTTAAAATTTGTACATCCAGAATCCTAACATTAGGTTTTTTTTTTTAGAAGAAAGTAATGATGAAGTAATATCTTTGAATGACTTCAACATGTTAAAATGTTTCAGAAATGAAGGTAAATGTGGTCCATTTAATGGTGTCATCGACAAGTTTTCACTTGGCACTAAAAGTCTGAGGGAGAAGTACAAAGACGTGGCATTGCAGCTGATATTTCTCAGGACGGAGGTAAATGATAAGAAATAACAGATTTTGATCAATTTGAGTTTCTTTAGTTGTTAAGGATTGTAGAAAAATAAAGATATTTTCCTGGTTAAATAATTTTTCTTACATTTCCCATAGGAGGAAAAAATTAAGAAAAAACTGAACAGAAGGATTCGAGACCAGAAGAAAATAATCTACAACAGCCTGACACAGACAATCGAGGAGACCATGCAGGAGTGCTATAAGAGTGAGAACTGCTATTATTAAAAATGTATTTGAAAGAAAACCATATTTATAATCTTTCTTACCATTTGTTATTGTCTGTTTTGCAGCGGCAGCAGGGTACTCGGGTCCTGGTATGCTGGAGAAAATGAGAGAAACTCTAACAAGACATGTTTATGAATCAAAGGATACCATGTTTGCGAAGGCTAAAGATGTCATGTTGAACCACCTCTTGAGCTTAAGGGTTTGTCCTTATGTTGAAGTTGAAAACAGCGTTGATGTTGTCTAGCATAGTATAACTTTAACTAATATCTAGGTTGTGGTTTAATAGGGTTTGTTAAAGGTAAAGTGTGAATTAAAAGCCCCAGTTTCCAGTTTTCTCATGAGAAAGGCAGAGCTGCCGATAAGTGTTGCACTGCTGTTTGCTTTTTAAAGTTGTTTTTTTCCCCATTAAATAAATGTACATTTAAAGGTTGGAATTTCTAAAATTTACAGTGTGTGAGTTTTTAAGATATTTTTTTTTTTACATCTGCCAGTAATTGTAGTAGGTGCTGTATGTGTAAATTATTTTTGTATTCGGTTTGTGCCTTCTACCCAATAATGAAGGTTTTATTGCTAACACAGGTGGAAATCGAGAAAACAATGATGGTCACATTGAACAACTCCATAGAACTCTCCCTCAGGACAGAGGACCAATCAATTCCAGGTAAAGCCAGACTGATTTGTGTTCAAAATGTGGCCTGAAAGTCATTCTGTATATATTTGATGCTACATCTAATCAGAATTTGCGTTGTTAGATGTTACAACAGAGCTCACAATGGTAAAGAAATTGTACAATAAGCTTGTACAATCAGCAGCTCAAATTAGGAAACCTCAAGAAAAGGGTAAAGTTTTAAATTTTAACTTTTGAAACTGACTGTATATATTCAGTATGTATTTGCTTTGACCAGAAGTCTATATGCTTTAAATATTTTTTTTATGTCTTTCAAATCAACAGCTCCACTGAAGCCATGATAAAGATCATCATGGGGAATACTGAACCATCTTTACTTCAAAAATAATATAAATTTAAACCCATTTATTACTATTATAACTTTCCCATCTCTAATCTAACTTTTTTGTGAAATAAATGTTTATATAAAAATAATCATAACTACCAATATGTTACTTTTACTTTATTTTTTAAAAGACTTGAGTTTTGTTTATTTTCGTAGCAAATGACTTCTACTTGTTAGACTCAAAAGAAAAGTATGTGAAATATGTTTCCCAAGTGATATAAATTACAATTATATTATATTATTACTGTATAATAAAGATAACAAAGATAGTTTTAAACATTTCATAAACTGTTGTTTAAATGATCTTTATTCAAAGAGAATAATTTAATCAAGGTTTGACTTGTCCAATTCAGTTTTTATGCATGTCTAACACTGAGGTGGTCTTAATGTCTGAAAAACAATAAAATACACCGTTTATGTGTTTTCACAATTAAGGTTTAATATGTTTCTAACTGGGTTACAGAGCTATTAATATAGTTTTTATTTTTACATGTTTCTTAGTTATGTTTAAAGTTGTAATAAATAAATACCTCTTGGGTTGAATAGAATGTATTCACACTATATGCTGGACACACTCAAACAAGCCTGACAAAAATCCTAAATCTTCGACCTTGAAATTGTTTCTTTCATACTTAGTGTTCCCTCCTCCCTGAGATAAAATGCAACATTTGATTTTCAGATGACATGCAGTTTAGGTTTTAAACATTTTCTATTCATAGCAATATTTGTATTCTTTAATAATGTCTCATGAAACAAAACACAAATAAAGAAATTTAGCTATGAGGTTTATATGAAAGGTTAATCATTTCTTCTAAGTATGTTCTTATTTGTCCTGCTATATTTTCTCATCCTGTTAGCAGTTATTGCCCTCAGTTTTTGAGGAAGCTGAACAACAGTGAAAATCCACTATATAAACTCCATCTGGTTGAGAATAACACTACACTCAGTGCAAGTCTTTAAATCTACATGGGTATTACAGAAAATAGCCTTTTCTTTCTAATTTTTCATAATAAAAAAGCCAAATTCTTTCATATGATTCCTCATTTAGTTGCTCATTGTCTTTGTTTCAGCCATCTGCAGTTCCTCCCAGTTGAACCATAACATCCAACCTACTCATAATCCCAGTCATGTGACATGCCACACCTTCCTGCATCTCTGTTACGCATTACATAATCAGTGTATTTGTACCTAGAACAGAACAGTTTCAACTGTCCTTTCATAGATTTTACAGATGCGTTGTCCTTAATACATTGTTGTTGCCTTTTCCCCACCTGCTCATCATTTCTCTTCCTCTTCGCTTAAGTGTTTTGGTGAGTTTTTTAAAGGACTCTGAATTTCAGGAAATCATTTTGTCACTATGTAGGTTGTTTTCTACTAAGATGTAATTTGGGACTGTATTTTACTGACTCAGAATAAATGATTCATGTCATGATTACAGATGAAGGCTGAAAGTCCGTTGTTTAGAGCAGGGTTCCCGAACCCCCGGGCAACGGACCGGTACCAGGCCATGGGTCATGTGGTTCCGGGCCGCAGGCCACACAGAAAGAATAAATAACTTCCAGTATTTCCGTTTTATTTATTATGAGTGTGACCGCTGTTTTATTTCTGTGTTTTTCTTCAATTCTCCTAGAAATTTGGCCCTTCTGAATATGTTTATTTATGAAGAAGGGGTTTGAGATTTATCTTGCTTAACTGACTCCAAAAGGGGAATCTCATCATCCTGCAGCCCAAGCTAAAAGGGGGTTGCTTTCCATCTTCACTTAAACAGACACATTCCTTCCAAGAAAAAAGTTGCTTTTTATGACTCCTCTTGTGGTTTGCTACATTGGGATAGCTCTGTTGCAGCAGGGAGAGCAAAGTAAGAGTCTTGCTTTGACTCAAGTGCTGTGAGGCTGCAGGTCCAGACAAGTAGCAGGTGGACAAGCAGACATATCCAATCAGATCCTAAGAAATGCAGAAGTCTTACACACATTCAAAGAATCCATCATCATTCCAAGGCAAGGCAAGGCAATTTTATTTGTATAGCACACTTTCAACAACAAGGTAATTCAAGGTGCTTTACATGATTAAGGGGTAAATTAAAAACAGCAGTAAAGCACAGATAAAGCATATAAAGTAAAAACAGCAATAAAGCAAGAAGCATACACAAAACATATACTATGTCAAAGCATTACTCAAAGGCACCTCTAAAAGGATACATTTTTAGTTGTGATTTAAAAGAACTCAGTGTTTCAGCAGCTTAGAAGTTGTCTGGAAGTTTGTTCCAGATTGGAATTCCAGAGCATTGAAACTGAAAGCTGCTTCCAAGAACTTGTCACCCTGATAAACTCAGTCCAGTTGCATTGCATATATCAACTCTGTGCAACCTGACAGCATTTACCCTTTACAGTTTGTCTTTGTCCTTGTATTTTCGTAATAGCTAGTTGTCCTTACTACTGTTATTTATGGTTTTTATCATCACTTGATTCATATTATTTAGTTCTTGTGAAAATGAGCACTGCACTAGGATTCACTCAGTGAACGCGTACAAATGACAATGAAAAATCTCAGCTGAAGGACATGAAGGACGCTTGGTGAACATGTCTACATGTATTACAGTTGTTTTAAAATATTTCAAGAAATCTGGAATGAAATTATACCATTGATGAATAAGACTCCCCAAATTCCCTGCAGGGTATTTGTCTCTTTATTTTTTATGAAAATGAAACCTGAGTCTTTTCTAATGAAAATGTGTCATTCAGCTGCTCCTGGTAGTTTTCTATTTTTGTCATATTCATTTCCTCCTCTACCATTTTCTATCCAGCAGCTTATCTCCTGATCTCCCCATCCCTTCTCTGAGTTTTCCTACAGACCACACCCTACCAAACAATCAGGTCTACGCTTTTTGAGTGCTTTTCTAGCTTGCAGTTGCAATGGATGGGTTGACAGATCAGGAGAAAAAAGAGGCTCCATGGATTGAGATGTTTGAAATAATGTGTGATGCACATAGGGAGCTGGTGAAAAGGACCTAGAGAGATGAAGATCTCTCTCAAAGAGAAGCCGAATGACAGTCAGTAGAAGCAGAATATATGTGTGTGAATGAACATAAGGCAGGTGCAGAGGTGAAGCTACAAGGAGTTTACAAATCTGGGGTCAACCATTGAAAACAATGGATAGAAGAAAACATAAAATCAGAGTGGATGGAAACGAGTGTCATAAAAGATATGTGGCAGAAACCTAGCTCCAAGATTGAAAGGGAAGGTGTCATGGTGCAAAGCAGGTAAGACCCAAATGCAGATAATCTTGTACATCAGAATAATTTAATTAACAGCTTGCACAGGAAACGATGAGACATGACTATGAGGAGAAGCCACCGAGGTATGACAGAAAGTGAGCCTCCTAAATACTGAGGGTAGAGTGTGAAATGACAAAGGAACTACAGAGAAACTTACTCTGGTTAATCAGTTGCAGGTGGGTGAGTGAGCAGACAAAGGACAAATGCAGCTGGGAAGGAGTAAAAATGGCAGGGAGAAAATAAACAGAACAGAAAAGAAAAGAAAAGAAAAGAAAAACAAAGGTTAAAACATAAAACAGAAGGTCTAATCAAAGAACAATCCATAATGCATAAATAAGAAGAAAACTGGTGCAGATTAGTAGCTAAGATAAGTTCTAAGTAAATAAATAAGAAATAACACAAAAGCACAAGAAAAATTCAAAGTTCAATCACCTAAGGACAGGAAAGGAGAAACAGAGGGAAAATAAAAAGATGTAAACACTAAGCGTAACAAATCTCAGAACAATCATCCTTAATGTGAAAATTAAAGCAGAACAGAACAAACATAGGAATGAACTACAAAAGACCAGACTGAAGTAAAGAAATAAAACCAATGCACAAATGAAAACTCAAGGAATAAAGAAGAATCTTGAATCCCTACAAAACCCCCAAAACAATCTAGTGTTGTGACAGAAAGTTTGTAAGTCTTTGGTGAAACCTGCGATATATGTTTTGGAGACAGTGTCACTGTCTAAAAAACAGAACGTCACTGAGATTTTCATTGTTAGCGATCAGGAAGGACAGAATTAGAGACGGGTAGATTATGGTAAGACCCAAGGTTGGTCAGTTTGGATATATAGTTAGAAGCAAGTTTGAGATGGTTTGGACATGTTTTCAAAAGAAATGGTGGACACTTTGGAAAGAGGATTTGGAGATGCAGCTGCCAGGCTGGAGGAAAAGATCCCAGAGAACATTTATGGATATAGTGAAGTTGGACATAGTTGGCATAACAGTTGGAATGGCAAAGAAATGGTTGAGATTGAGACAGATGATTCTCTGTAGTGACCCCCTCAAAAAAATAGACATGCCATCCTCAGCTGACGATGGCATGTAGCTGAAATTTTTTGCCCACATTAAAATCTCAGAAACACCATGGAGTGCTGGTTATCAATATATTTTTTCTGTCAGTAATTAAGCCTAGGTGTGACTAGTGAAATTGAACTCAGCTTTCTTAGGAATGTGGTTAGTCAAAGTTAATTCATAATTTAACAAGGGGGCAATTATATTTTCAGTTAGGGCTAGGATAGAATATTTTTTTCTTAATTAGTGGAACTCCTTTTTGCATCTACTCAAGTCAGCTTTGTATGATACTGAAATTTGTTTGACGATCTGACACATGACATTGAGGCAAAAACTGAAGAAATCGGTAAGGACACAAATCTTTTTCACCACACTGTATTTTGAGGCTTTATTTGTCTGCCACCTGGAGGTTACAGAAATTTGTCTTTGACAGGGGTCAGCGTCATCCTTACACACACATGCAGACGCAATATAAATATACAAAAAGTAAAATTAGAAGTAGCTTAATACAAGTCACATAGAATGAACCTTTGCCTCCATCCACTTGACTAGCTCATACATTTAAAACACCATTTTACAAAGGTTGTGTAATTTAAAAGGCTATTCCTTAGGTGTTAAGGAATGTGATGGCAGTGGGAATGAACGATTTTTTATGAAATATTTTCCTAGCCAGTGGTACTTTATATCTCCTGCCTGATGGTAGAAAGCTGAAACTTGATGAAGGGGATGAGAAGGTTCCTCTGTGATTAGAATGGCTTTCCTAATCACAGAGGGCTCATACAGATTTGATAACGGTATTTGTGGTAGACCAGTTATTTTCCCTGCTCGCTCCACAATCCTTGACAGTTTTGTTTTCCGTTTCTTATTGAGAAAATTGTACCAAGATGTGATGCTGAAAGCAAGAATTAATTCCAAAAGTGACTGATAAACCATAAGTAGAGTATTTTCAATAATATTGAAGTGGCATAATTTTCTAAGGAGATGGAGGCGCTTAAGTGCCTTACAGGGGATTGAGTCTGAGTGCATCTGAAACAACAGGTGAGTGTCCATCCATGTCCCCGGGTATTTAAAACTCTCCACCTGTTCTACCTGCTCTCTGTGAATGATGAGAGGTTTAAAAAAAATTCCATAAAAGTTCCTGCTCTGCCTCTACCCACACAGCACAACTCCTTTGTTTTTGTAATATTGAGTTCAAGTGATTTATCATTGAAGGTTCTCAAAGGTTATCTATCGCTAGTTAGTAGTGGGTAAGAGCCTCCATGCTGTCCATGTGGGCCACCAGGCATATTTAAGGGGATTAATTCCCTCCCTGCAACAATTGATGTCAGTGTAAAGAGAAAACAGAACTGGGAATAAAACACACCCCTGGGGGAGTCCTGTGTTTAAAACCAATTTGATGGACTTAAAACCATTTAAAAACACCTGCTCAGCCCTGTCCTTCAAAAAATTTACTATCCATAAAATCAAGGTGGGATGGGCCTGTAGCTTCAGGAGGCAGTGCAGCAAAGTATCAGGTTTTACAGTGTTAAAACCAGAAGAAAAGTCCGTAAATCAAATCTGAGTAAGTGCTTGTGCTGTGTCCATGTGTGTTGCAACAATGTTCAAAAGAGTCAAACTTGCATCCTCTACCCCAGGCTGGTGGTTCACAGGATGAGGATGCAAGGATTCCATAAACAGATAAGTATTCAAGACATTCAGATTGTGAGACTGGGACTTACTGTATATTAGGGATGTGTATTGGCAAGAATCTGGTGATACAATATGTTTCACAATACGTCGGGACGATACGATATATTGCGATACTACGAGTAACACCAAATATTGTGATTTTTAAAACTGAATTCAACTGTAGAAAAACTGTCCCAGCTTTCTAAACACTCCAACCTGTATCATACTTTAACACATCCAGTTTTATTACTAGATCTAGTTGATCCACTGAAACGAAGAAGGTGAAAACAGCCACAAACTACCAGTCATACTTTTAATTTTACAACAAAAATTGCTGTCATCATTAATGGTTCTATTCAACCAGGTGACGTGTATATTCACTTAAATAGATTGGCTTTTTATTTCTTTTAATAACCGGAAATGCATCCAATTAAACCATCTAAATATAGTTGTGCATGGTGTGTGAATATAAGTTATGTGGGATGTGCATGTTTATGGAAAGCTAAGTGTGCATGTGTTGCTTGGTGCAAATAAACAAAAACATTGTACAACAGAACCACAGGGCTGAAAGCTGCACGAAAGGAAGAGAGCCAGCAAGAGATGCTGGGAGGAACTATGTGACACAGACTTAGAACAGTTCTCCAAGGGGATCACAATAAGCACCTGCCGTTGTACCACTCCCTGGATACCTGGAAAAACAAGCAAATGCTGGAGGCTAAGGCAGGAGTCGTTATGATAAACATTCTCTATATCACAACCGAAACTCATAACACACCGGAGGGAGAATCAAATACATATGAAGTGACATTAAATGTGACTAATTGAAATCATTCTGCACTGCTGTACAGGCTATGTAAAATCAAACCAGTTCTTAGCAGGTTTTTTAATTTTTTTATAGAACCATGTGTGAAACTAATCTATTTCAAGTCCCTTATTAGGTGTTTTTGGGATAAAGAACAAATTCTTGTTTTACAAATTTATTATTAGTATAATGTGTTGTTGTGCACTATTTCATTTCTTTGACACTACTGTGGTGGGAATATTCGTATGTAATTACGATTTAAGTATATATTCTCTGTCTAGTGAATGTATCCAGGGCGAGATGACAAAGTCAGGGGAAGCAAGCCTAATGTTCCTGATAAAGATGTGTCAGATCACCAGAGAGACAGACACTGGGGCAGCAAGATAGCTACGGACAGTCTGACCTACAATGTGCTGGTTCATGCTTTATAATCAGACTCGCATAAACCAGTTCTCCAGAAGCTGGACATGAAGATTGGCGAAGACGTGCTGCAGAGATAAACAGTGATTGCTGAATATTATTTAAACTTTTAGTCAGCATGGTTGGGTAGGGCGATGCATGAGTAATATCTGTCCCCTCCATGTTCTGGCCAGACATGTTTGTATTAAATGTTTAAACGCCTTCTAGGACTCAGTCTCCTTTTATTATGGAAACCCTGAAGGATTTTCTTCCATTACACTACACTCACTGTGGTGTCAAAGAAATGAAATACTGCTATTCGCCAGAGCTTATAGTTGGCTAAAGACAAGTTACAACTGGAAACACAAAGGATTCTAAAGAGTCGTTACCTAGCGTGCAAAACAGAGGGCGGTGCCATAAGATGCAGGTAATTAAGAATATAGCTATGAGGGGGGACAAAAGCAACCTTTGACTTTTTTGTGAAGCGATATCCTCAATTTAATTTGATTTATTTATATCATTCATTTGTTTCATTCTATTGAAAATCAAACTTTTAGGATAGAAGGTTGCCTTTAAACCTCAGGATGTGAGTTTTCAGAGATCATCAATTTATGGAATTAACACATCAAAACTACTACACACCATCTCATTTAATTTTATGGTTACATTTATTATAATAACGTAAGATAAACAATTTTGAGACAGAAAACAGGTGAATAATTCAGGTTATATGTTCTAGCATTTTTTTATAGAATAAAAGAGAATTCTTGACCTACAATGAACAAGCTTGCAATCAGTGATGAGTAATAACAGAAGTACCAACATTTGATCACCCACAGGAGAGCTGAAAATTACTCTGACTGACCACATATAAACCAGTAGGCTACTTTAAGTTCAGAAATAGGGTCATGGTAACAACATGCATTTAAATATAGTGGGACGCTCTCACTGAAGCCAAAAACAGGTTATTAATGAATAGGAATGGAGCAGAGAAAAAATTTATTTTAAAAAGGTATTATTGTTAAGATTATGCTATTCAAATTTGCAGGAACATGATATTCAAATAATTAAAACAGCTTGAGTCAGCCAATAGTGGCTGACGTCCGCCATCCTGCTGCTGTGTGGTATAAAAAAAGCCCAGTCTTGGCTACGCCTCTGTAGGGAGTTGGCGTTGGAATAGCAAAGAAGTGTTGACACCGCTCAGCCCTCTCCCCCCGCCGTCCCTCTGTCCCCCAGGCAATGTCTCCTTTTTTCAAACAGGAAATCTGGGCGGAGTTAGACTCTGGTAGGGGGGGAGTTGCTCTTTTGACTCCAAAAGGTGAAGGTCATCATCCTGCAGCCCAAGCTGAAAGGGGGTTACTTTCCGTCTTCACTTAAACAGACACATTCCTTCCAAGAAAAAAAGTTTCTTTTTAGGACTCCTCTTGTAGTTTGATACATTTGGACAGCTCTTTGTTCTTATTGTAGTTTTGTAATAGCTACTTGTCTTAGCCACAGATATTTATGTTTTTTTTGTTCATTTGTTTCATATTACTTAGTCCTCTTGAAACTAAACAATGCACTAGCATTCACTTAGTGAAAGAAAGAAGAAAGATCTTAACTGAAGGACATGAAGGACGTCTGATGAATGTGTGCACATGTATTACAGTTGTTTTAAAACATTTAAAAAACATTTAAAAAACCTGGAATTAAATTTTACCGTTGATGAATAAGACCTTGCAGGGTATTTGTATCTTTATTTTGTTATAACAATGAAACCTGTGTGTTTTTTAATGAAAATGTGTCATTCAACTGCTCCTGGTAGTTTTCTATGTTAGTCATCTTCATTTCCTGTGCCATTTTGTATCCAGCCGCTTCTCTTCTGATCTCCTCCTCCTTTCTCTGATTCTTGTTACAGACCACACCCTACTTTTCATGTTTTTCTGCTCTGTCAACAGTCCCCCTCACAGTACGAAAACTGAAAACATTTCATGTGATCTTTTTCACAAAGTCTGTTGTGTCATTTTTGATTCTCCAGATTTTTTTCCCTCTCAATTTTGCTCTTTTCCTTTTCCTCTACTCCCTTCCTGCATGACTTAACTCTTTACATTAACTTCAGAAACAGGTGAGCATATCAAATGTGTTACTTTGAACTCTAAAAGGTTAATTCTAACTGAATTTCTTCAGCAAGGATGCTAGGGATATGTAACTGATACTGTCTGGAATGCTGAGCTGTAAACTCTGAACGTAACAATCAGATTTTTTTACTTTCAGTTTCAGTTCCTTGAAATGGATACCTTTGTGTGTGATAAACTAAACCAGTGGGGTCTATGTGAGTTTATGGAAATATTCAAAGGTAAAGTAACAAAATGCATGACTGCTAATGAGGAAAAAGTCTTATGTGTGTTGTATTTGGTCTACCAACATTAACTCACAACTTTGGCAATAGTAATAAAGCACACTTTTCTGCTGAGCCACATGACCATTTTGTACTACACACTTTTGAAAACAGTCACAGCTGCTGTTTAATCATTTTGTTTTATATTTCTTCATTTAATTTTTCTTAGTATATTTTACTTAATTAAAATAAGGCATAATTAGATGGTATCATTGTTTGGATGTTAGTTGTGAGAATAAGTTTCTTTTTCATGCAGACCCACCATTGTGAGGTTCATTGAAACATGAGTTTCTTTAGGATGGACCCTCTTGGAATAGTCAAACATTGTTTTTTTATTATAATTTTAATAAATGCACACGTAAATTTTTGGTCACAACATGAGAGTGGTTTTTTGTCAAATCTCTGCTCATTGTGTTAGATATAGTTTAACTTATTTGCCTCCTTTAGATGGCACTGTAAAAATTAAATAAATAAAGAAAAAAGAAAAAAAGATGGCACTGTATGCTAAACCATAGGTTTTACCATACAATGATATCATGGCGGGGCAAACCAACTGGTCCCTTAACAATAAACAATTTTGCTTATAACGTTTCCACTCCTGCGTAAGATAGATTTTTGCATCCGTTTTAAACTGGATTACAGATGAAGGGGTCGACACAGAGAGTCTTTATTGTCTTGAGGACGAAGATATTGACAAGCTGATAACAAAAGTGGGACCGAGAGCACGGTTCAAGAAGAGACTCAAGCTGTTAAAGGTAATGCTATGCGTAATCCATCATTTAGCACCATGACTTCTACCTACATTATGTTTTTATATATTTTATTTTCACTTTAGAAAGAAGAAAACATCAATAGGGAAAATGAAGTTTCTCCTAAACAGGTGTGTCAAAGCTTTTTTCATTGTAAATATCAAATATTACATCAGTTAGCTATCATTGCCTATATGATGCCTTAATAAATTCATGGCCTAACCCAATAACTAATTTATCATAGTGCCAACAGCCGAACAAAGATGCAACTGTTTTGACCAAGGTAAGGAAGACTACAATATAGTTTTAAAAAATTTACAAATAAAAAACTGCACAGTGAGTTGTATTTTCATTTAGATCTTCTTGAAACGCTAAATGGCTCAAAATTAAATTAATAAATAAAAACATTATGAAAAAAATAGACTGATATATAATGTGACAATGAAATTTTGAAAAAAAAAATGAATGCATATAAAATTCTGAGCTCATTAGTATGAAATGTTTTTCATTTCTTAAGTGCTTTGTCTGTGATAATTTCAAAAATATCATCCAAATGACTTAAGATGGCATCCTCTGATAATTTATTCCTCTCAATTGGATCTGCTGGAGTAACCAGAGCTGAACAAAGTTCCTGCAACTCTGACCACATGAGTTATTGCTGACATGTTTTCTCTCTTAGCTTGCACAATTTGAGGGAGAATGGCGAAAGAAGCCCTGCTCGGAGGTTAGATACAAACAATCAATTAAAGAAAGAATTATTAGAACATCATCGGTGTTATTTATGAAACCTTTAATTGATTGTTTTTATCTAACCTCTGACCCGGGCTACGTATCATCACTTACATGGCGTCCCGGGTAGCTTTACACCTAGAACACTGATGCAACACCGGCACTCTAGATTTAAACAGCCACATTAAAAAAGTGGGTAAATATTCTGCCAATATTATGACCATCTGGGTAAAGCCATACACTAAATCCAACAGGCATTAAATTTAATAACAGTATAAAACAAGTTAAGCCCTTTCTCGTGAGCTGTACAGCTAGCTCACAGTGCATGAGAACAGGGAGACAAATCAATGTTTAAGCATCAGTCAATGGGCAGGTCCAAACCACTGACCCTGAGTGGTAGACAAACTTATTCAGTTTGTCTAACAAACAAAGTATCATTATGTCATGATGTTTTGGAATAAAAACTGAGGAAATAAATAAAAATGGCTGAAAACTAATCTCTTTTATTAGAAAAAAAACTACGGTTAAAAATATTTTATATTAATAAACCCATTTTCAATGGTAAATAAAAAATATTCCATACTAATGAGCTCATAATTTTATATGCATTCAGTTTTTTTCACAATTTTATTGTCACATTATGTATTTGTCTATTATTAATTCATGTAGGTATTTTATTTCAGTTTAAAGTTTAAATTATTACATTTTGAGCATTTTGAAATTCCATACCCATACTCTAATCTCCCTAAAATAAATCCAATACAACCATTTCCCTTCTGAAGTAACCTAACTAGTTAATGGAGTCCATCCATGTGTAATATTATTTCAGTGTAGAGAGAACAAACAGCATCATGAAGACTGAGGAAAAACAGCAGACAGATCAGGGTTGAGAGGTTATAAAACAATATGTTGAGGCTATGGCCTTTACTGAACGAACTGGATCTCCCAGCATCTTTCACTGAACGAACCGCATCTCCCAGCATCCTTTCACTGAACGAACTGCATCTCCCAGCACCCATTGCGCTGCCCTCAACCCATTCTCATTGGTCTGTGGCCAGTGATGACATCACAGAGTTGATAAAAGCAGCGCGAAGATTGAAATCTTGGTCTCTTTTGGTCCCCAAGCGGTGCCTGTGAGGAGACGCTTTAATCCACTGCTAGCATTTTCCCTTTTTCCGTTCAAACCTGCTGGACCAGGAAGAACTTCCCTTTTATACTTCGAAGTGAATCGGCCGATCAAACAGGCTCCCCGTCAGCGTAACCAGGGAGTCAGCTGGCCATCTGAGCTCCATTGAAAACAGGCCTGAGGAGAAGGTCTTGACGGTTAATATCCGTTTTCTGTTGGTTAAAATAAGTCTGTAAACTTGTTAACCACTGTTATTCTTGGTCGTCTGTCGCTGTACACCGACCCTGAATGTGCATGCCTTTTGTGTTTTATTATGTGACTTTGGTTGCAACCAGAAGCAGTATATTATATTGTATTATTTCCTTGTTTGTTTATTGTCCGATGCGGTCGGCGCGTGTCTGTTTAGACAGGTCGCGTGGACTCAGTAGATCTCCTTTCTCCGTCGCCCCCGTTTCCTTTGTCCAAGCCACCATTGCTAATGAAACTAGCCTTTGTTGAATCGCCACGCGGTCTTCCTTTGTCTTTCTTTGTGAACCAATCCCGCCGATTGATAAGGCTTGAGTTTTTTATCGCATTGAAGGGGTGAGCTGAATCCCCCCCTTTCGCTCGCTGTCTCCCACACACACACACACACACACAGCCGCACACACACACGCCCCCTTCCCTCGACGTTAACTTTGTTCTATTTTTGCATGCGTTAGAATAGATGGAAATTTTGAATGAAATGTAATCTGTAAGGTGACCTATTTCATTGATAAATTCCCTTAAGTAACGAGAAGTTTCCTGTGCTATTTCAGTGTGTGCTGTGAAGTTTGTTTTAACCCCGTGGACGAACTCTACTGGTTTAATTAAAATTATCTCATTTATGAGATTGGTGCCCCAAAATCTTTAATAAACAGGTTAAACTTGAACGTCATCAATAATTATATTAATATTAAATTATTGATTATAATTATTGATGCTCAGAAAACCAGACAACAAATATTTATTATTAATAGTTACAACAAATATTTCAAACATGCCCTCAAGGAGTACTGTTATCTATCTATTCTCTGAAATAGAAAGGGTACGACACAATAACAAGCCTGCTTCTGGCTGCTGAAGGACGAGCAGCCTCTCCTGCTCTCTCCCAATCTCTCGCCTTATTCTCTTCTCTTATTTTCTTTCTTTAGCTTTTTTCTTAATTATTTTATACACCCAGCCTCTGGAGTTACTATTTTAGAACAGATATCTTTTTTGGATTACTATTTGACGGACTGTGGATTACCAAAATGGCATTTTACTCAGCTGAGGACTTTGAGAAACTGCTCCAGAGAATGGAAGCAATGGAGACGAAGTTACGCCGTCTTGAGGTTAACATGAAATTAAACATTGAATATGTAAATGAAACAACTGTACCGATGACTACATGCAGGGATGAAGAACCTGGCAGCCCAGTGTTATCTCTGTCTAACAGCCTTGCACAGAACCCAATAAACAACGCTACTCCCTCAGCCAAAAGGCGCTTCAAGGGTAGAACACCCCATTCACAGTTTGATGAACACTGGCCGGCTTTAAAGTGCACTGAATCTACACCTGCTGTTTCTGTTCCGAGGAGGAAAAACAGAAAAGAAATCCAACCCAAAACGAGATATTTATTTCCCTGGAATTCTGCTGAAAACAGATTTGCAGCCCTCAGTTCCCCGAAAGACGATGCAGCCCCTGGGACCAGTCAAGAGATTGACAGAAAACAAACACTTCCTACCTCACCAGCAGCGTGCAAAGATGTACAGCGCTCACCACAGCGTTCTTCAAGTATTCCAACGTCATCCAACTCATCTATACCAATTGATAACAGTTAAATACATTTCTCAGATAAACTGAAGACACAAATTAGAATTGGGACACAAATAACACCGAAACTTGGACTACAACAGGCCTTTGGGACTAGCACTGCATGTATTCCGACTATGCCCCAACTAGTAATAACAGACATCTTACATACAGTAGAAGGGAACTGGACAGTAATTACACTCCCATCATCTCCCAGTAGTTGCCTGGCCCCCCATGAGAGTAGTATTCAAGTCCTTATAAGCAGCAGAAAACAAAAAACTAAAGCCAAACGGTGTCATATTAAACCAAATCTCAAATTGATCACCTGTCAAAAGGTTCAGCTAGCCTACTTATCATCAAACCACTTAAATTAGCTTTAATAAACATTAGGTCTTTATCAGGAAAGTCATTTCTAATCTATTAATTCATCACTGAACATAGCATACATGCCCATTTTTCTTATCAGAAACCTGGCTAGATGTAAATAATGAAACATCTGGATTTATAGAATCTACCCCTCCAAATTATTATTTTTTAAGCAAGAGCAGGAAACACAGATGAGGTGGAGGCATAGCCACAATTTTTCATTACTCAATGACATTTAAAAAGGTATTCCTAGACATATTTGACTCTTTTGAATTCCTAGCTACCCAGATAAATGAGCCTAACAAAGCTTAATTTCGAAGTAACTCTAACTTACTTAATGATTTCAGCTACCTTCTTTCCGTAATATGTATGGATTATGACCAATTAATCATTTTGGGGGATATCAACATCCATACCGACAACCCCCAAGATGCACTAGCAAAAACATTAGGTGATACTCTTCATAACATCGGCCTGACCCAGCATGTCAAACAGCCAACACAGTCAGGACACACTATGGACTTAATTATCAGCAAAGGTTTAAATATATCCGACATCTTGGTAATTTATATTGCATTATCTGACCATTTCTGTGTTTTCTTTGAAAGTACCATCTTTGTTAAACTATCTAGCCACAGTGAGACAACTGTAAAAAAGTGTTTTCTCGGGGACAGTTCAGCTGAACCTTTTAAAAGTATTTACCCTCCCACCACATCCCCCTCATCTCCCAACTCCAACTCAGTAAACAAGCTGGTAGATAATTTCCTCATGGAAATCTCAGGCATCTTTGATCCCATTGCTCCAACTAAAGTAGAAGTAGTGCCAGGTAGAAAGAAGTCTCCGTGGACAAGCGATCCACTTGTATGTAGTGAAAAAAGGGAGTGTCGACGAGCTGAGAGAAAATGGCGGAAAACTTGACTCCAGGTTCACTGTGAAATCTACAAAGAGAGACTGAACAGATGTCAGTTAAACTCTAAATTCTACCAGGGCCAGGAATGAATTTGCCAGCTTTTTCACTGAAAAGACTCTAACAATTAAAGGGTCAGTCTGTACCTCAGTACTGAACTCATTACCAGTGTTATACCCAAGTAACACCAATGTAGAGAAAATGTCAGAATTCCATGAATTATAACAAAAAATCCCTGAAGACATTATTAACCAATTAAGCCACTCTTGCTGTCTTGATATCCTACCCACAGCTTTCCTTAAGAAAGTTTTCCCTGTCATTGGGTCTGATCTGATTCAAATAGTGAACTCATCCCTCCTGGCAGGTGTCTTCCCCCATGCTTTAAAAACAGCAGTTGCTAAACCACTGCTAAAAAAGAATAATCTGGACATCACGTTAATGCAGAACTACAGGCCAATTTCTAGTCTTCCATTCATTAGTAAAATTATTGAAAAAGCTGTTTCAGCAGTAATATAGCTTCCTAAAAATGACCAACCGCTTTGATGTTTCTCAGTCTGATTTCCATGCTCACCACAGCACTGAGACTGCCCTTGTCAAAGTTTCAGGGACATCCGCATAAATACAGACTGTGGTCGAAAAACAGTGCTGATTCTGTTGGACCTCAGTGCAGCATTTGACACTGTTGATCATGATATACTATTGGAACGACTGGAGAGCTGGGTCGGACTCTCTGGTACAGTACTTGGCTGGTTTGAGTCTTACCTAAAGAACAGGGACTTCTTTGTTTCAATAGGAAACTTTTTATCAGAATGAACAGAAATCACATGTGGGGTGCCCCTGGGCTCCATCCTGGGGCCCCTCTTATTTAATATCTACATGCTCCCACAAGGCCAGATTATAACAACCAACAAGATTAGCCATCATAACTATGCAGATTCAATTCAATTCAGTTTATTTATATAGCGCCAATTCACAACAGATGTCATCTCAAGGCACTTAACAAGAAGTCATTTCAATACATTTATACAAACATTCCAATCAGTTAAAAAGTTTTCTATTTAAGGAATCCCAGCAGATTGTGTCAGTCATTGGCGTGAGGTTGGACCCCGTTGATGCAGACTTTCCAACCACAGCAATCCCTCATACTGAGCAAGCATGTAGCGACGGGGGAGAGGAAAAACTCCCCTTTAACAGGAAGAAACCTACAACAGAACCAGGCTCAGTAGGAGCGGCCATCTGCCACGACCGTCTGGGGGTTCAAGAAGACAGAGCAGAGACACAGAAGGAACAGAAGATCTGATATAAGAGTACTCTCTATCTTACAGAAAGTAAAAAGTTGATAACAGGACACAGTGGATGTTCAGCCACTGGGAGCATCAGTCAAGCAGGACACCAGACCAGGTATATCTTCTATGGAGAGAAAAACACTGAGAGAAAACAAAGTTAACAGTTGAAATAACAGAATGTACTGTAATCCAACTGGAGAGTAGTAGTAGAAAAGGACGTAGCAGAGTGAAGAAAATTGGTAAGTCTCTCCTCCAGCAGTCTAAGCCTATAGCAGCATAACTACAGAGATAGCTCAGGATGACCTAAGCCACTCTAACTATAAGCTTTATCAAAAGGAAAGTTTTAAGCCTGGCCTTAAAAGTAAACAGAGTGTCTGCCTCACAGACTAAAGCTGGGAGCTGGTACCACAGGAGAGGAGCCTGATTACTAAGTGGCATATATACTGATATACTGATAACTAACTAATATAACTAACATCTGCCTCAGATGATACTCACCACTACATTACAATGTCACCAGGTGACTTTGAACCCGTCCAAGCCCTAAGTGAATGCATCGAGCAAATCAATGGATGGATGTGCCATAACTTTCTCCAGCTGAACAGAAACAAAACGGAAGTAATTATTTTTGGACCTAAAGAGGAACAATCAAGAGTTAGCACACAGCTTCAATTAATAAATCTAGAAACTACTGATCAGACCCAAAATCTAGGTGACATGTTTTTTGTATAATCAAACAGAATAGCTAGAGAACAAATGGTATTTAAATGCACAATATATTTTTAAAAACCTATTTTTGTTTGTAATGGACGCAGACCTGAACCTCCAGGGTCACATAAAGACAATAACAAGGTCAGCCTTCTATCACCTGAAGAACATTTCTAGGATTAAAGGACTGATGTTGCAACAGGACTTCGAAAAACTCATCCATGCATTTATCTTTAGTCAGATTGACTACTGCAACAGCATCCTCACAGGTCTGCCTAAAAAGTAAATTAGACAGCTGCAGCTTATCCCGAACGCTGCTGTTCGTGTCCTCGCTAGAACCAGGAAAGTAGAGCACATTACCCCAGTTCTAAAGTCCTTACACTGGCTCCCTGTAGCTCAGAGAATAGGCTTCAAAATACTTTTACTAGTTCATTAATCATTGAATGATCTGGCACCAAAGTATCTTGAAGATCTACTGTTACTATACCAATCCCCCCAGAACACTCAGGTCATCTAATTCTAGTCTACTCAACATCCCTAGAATTAGAACCAAACATGGAGAAGGAGCTTTCAGTTTCTATACTCCTCTAATCTAGAACAAACTTCCAGACAACTGCAAAGCTGCTGAAACACAGAGTTCTTTTAAATCACAACTAAAAACTCATCTGTTTCGAGCTGCTTTTGTGTAATGCTTTGATGTTTCATATGTTTGTGTGTGGTTCATGCTTTATTGCTGTTTTTACTTTATTGTAAATTCATGTAATGTTTTCGTGTCATATGCTTTGTCTGTGTTTTATTGCTATTTTTACTTTATCCCCTAATCATGTAAAGACCCTTGAATTACCTTGTTGTTGAAAGTGTGCTATACAAATAAAATTCCCTTTCCTTGCCATGTTGGTTTATCTGAACTGAAAGATCAGGCAAGGTGGATTAGGGAAGCTGCCTGTAGGCCCACAGTAACTTTGTAAGAGCTGTACAGATCCACAGCTAAGGTGGAAGAATCTGATGTCTGATCCCCTTATAGTTGTGCACTCTCCAAACCTGCTCTTTATGAAAGAGTTTTAGAAAGAAAGCTATTTTTAAAGAAAACCATAACAAATCCCATTTGAAGTTTAGGCCATGAAGGGGATACAGCAACCATGTGGAAAATAGATGCTTTAATTGTGAAACATGGTGGTAGCAGCATCATGTTTGGAGGGTGCTTTTTTCAGCAGGTCAGGCAAACTGGTCATAGGAAGTTATGAAAGGTCATGGAAGGATGAAGCTAAATACAGAACCTTTCTGGAAATAAACCAGTTAGAGTCTACAAAAGAATGCAGAGGTTTCCCTGCTGCAGTGGTTGCGGCCATCGCTACAATGGCTTTGAACAATGGCTTTGATCAAAGTATAACTATGTGTAAGAATTGCCCCATAAAAGTTCAGATCTAGATAAAATGTATGAATCTTTTGCAAAGACTGCACATTCAATTAGATTGAGCTTGAGCTATTTTGCAGAGAAGAATGGCAAAAATATCATTCTGTAGCTATGAAAAGGTGGTAGAGATATATTTTAGCAAAATGTGGTTTTGCAAAGTAATGACCAAGGGGAGCTGAATAAAATAAAATAGACACATTTGTAAGATTTGGACTAGCAACATTGTTTGAGTTCATGAATCTGTCTCCTGCCCCTTCGCGGTCTATCACATGGAATCCCAATTCAATACATACCGTAGACATTTTTGGTTGTAATATATGAAATGTAAAGCGATTCCACAGCTTTTGCAAGGCAATGTATAAAACTCACATGCATTTCCTTAATAAACCTGAATTTATTCCTAAATATGAATTTAGAAACAATAAATTGTCCTTGTGACACAATCAATTATGCAAAGAGTATTCTCCTTTTTAATTGTTGTGAGATATGTAAAACATGACATGTTTTTTGTATCATCAAACAGAATAGCTAGAGAACAAATGGTATTTAAATGCACAATACATTTTTGAAAATCTATTTTTGTTTGTTTAACCTTAGGATTTGCCCTCTACAAGTTATACAGGTGGGAAATAAGTTTTAATTTAAATCTCAAATAGTTTCTTTATTTTGATCAAACAACAACTTTTGAGGGAACCAACCATTTTATTATTTTTGTAACAAGGAAAGCGGAAACTTGACCTTCAGGAGGAATCTCGCGCAGAAAAACCAGCAGTAAAACGGCAGCGTGACCGCTTTCAATTCTCAGGTATTCATGTTTTTGAACAATGGTCCCCAAATAATATTTAGAGATGTGATGCATTTTTAAGTGTATAATATTTTGTTAGTGTATTATAATCAACCACATCAATTATCAACTAAATCTATTTTTGCTTAAACATTGCGTATTTTAAACCTCTTTAGTAAAAGATTGCATTGAAAGAATGAAAGTTACAACAGAAAAATCTATCTTTGCATCAATTGTTTAATGTTGCTGCTCATCTTTTTACAACCAGAATCAATAATACTGAATGATGTGAAAAACATAATGGCACACCTTCATGCTAAACTACATAATGAAGAGCGCACGGATCTTAATGAATTCCTAATGTAAGTATGATTTCTATCTTCCTCAGTCATGTCTTACAAACAAATCATTAACGGGTTGGAGCTCTATCTAAGATTCCTTGTTTTTTATTGGGATGTTTCCTCTGGTCTCTGGGTTTTATAGGTCTTCGGGATATTTATTAAAGACACCATTTATCACAAAAATTTCAACCTATTGCCATCATTTGGCTCCTCTAGTAATTCCACAGAATTTCATGACACTAAATTGTCTGTTATTATGATAGCACTGTATATAGCAGATAGTAATTAGTCCTAAATGAATTGTTGTGGATGGTGATAGCGTAATATGAGGCTCATATGCAATTGTCTCTAAGAATACGAGGCAGGTGTGGCCACATTACATCTATGGCCTCATCAAGGCCTAGAAGGGATGCAAGCATGGAGTGATCCACCAAGTTGCACCATTCTGACACAGTCTGAGAGAGACATACCAGGATATTTAAAGGGTAAAACAATTAACCTTTCTCAAAATTTTTAATAGGAACAAAATCAGAGATCTGGAGACAGACAAAAGGGAGCTGGTTGGTGTATTTGGTAAAACTGGAGCTGGAAAGACCTCCTTGATTAATGCTGTTATTGGTGTGAAGAAACTTTTGCCATCTGGAGATGTTGATGCATGTACCTCTGTCATGATTAAAGTGGAGGCAAATATGCTCAACTCAAAGTATGAAGCAGAGATTGAGTTCATCAACAAAGAGGTAAACAAAAACTTTAAACTGTTTGTTCATATTTTATGTAACTTAGAGCATTACATTGTTACACATTTAAAACCAAACATTGTTAGGATTATTATTTTTTGCATTTAGGATTGTTTTGTGATTTGAGTTTCTTATTTAGTGTTTATACTTATGTGTTTTCCTTCTGTCTTCTTTCTGTTCAGTTTTTTTCTCCCATCCTGTTATATCTATTTGATTTTTTTCTTGTGCTTCTATATTCTCATTTAGTTACTTAGATTTTACTATTCTTAGTTACTCCTCTGTGTTAGTTTTTAAAAAATTTTCTTTATGTATTTAGGATTATTTTCTGTCTAGACATTTCTTCTGTTTTATGCTTGTACTTTTATTTTTCTTCTCTGTTTCCTCCGTGCCATTCTGCTTCCCTGCCCTGCTGCAGTACATCTCCAATCTTCCTCTGCTTACTCTCTCTCTGCATCTGCATTGTTTTCAACAATTAGTCCTCAGGTTTCTGTGCTATTCTTTATTCATCCTAAGTGTATATAAGCTCCCTGGTTTCTTAGTTCCTTGCTGGTTCCACTTGTCTATTTTACCCATTATCATGTTCAACGTGTAAATACTTCTGTGCAAAGGTTTCTAATAAACCATGACTCTTCTCACAAAATGATCTGCATCTGGGTCCTACCTGCTTTGCAACATGACAAACATCTTGTTTTTAGGAGTGGGAAGATGAGTTGGGGACAGTAGATCACTTTCTTGAGGATGATGGAGAGCAAGAGAAGCATGAAGATGATGATGAAGAGAACGATGGCTATCATGACCTTAATGAAAAGCTTTCAGCACTGTATGGAGAAGAATGGAAACAAAAATCCTCGGAACAACTCATGGATAATAGATACTTTAGAGAGATTCCAGAATTTCTTCAGTCCACAAAGAAGATTTTAACTTGTGAATCCGTAAGATATAAATATTTGCATTTTAAAATATTTAGTGCGTTAAGGCGGGAAATATTGTGACAATACTATATACACAACACAACTGGTGAACTGGCAGCTGTAAGAACAGCATATTAACACCCTGGTCTGTGTCGGACAGTTTTATACACAGTTAGTCACACTCCATAATCCACAGTAGATGCTGTTACTTTCCACTGACCCAAACTCTAGTGCAGTAAAACAGGTCAAAGAAGAATATGTTACACCCATGCCCAAGCTACGAGCCGATGTAATCCACCATCCTTATCTGCCCCACCACCCTTAAGCTGTTCTTTCATCTTTAAAATTTTCAATAGAATCTGCAAATTGTTGTCTTTACTCATACAAGCCATACGTTTCCACAGAAATATGCATACATATAAACATACTTTTTTTCTTCCACAAACAACCAGGGTTTATTTATTTCTTAGTGGTTTTGATCAATACATTTTCTGAATCACTTGTTCCTCTAAATTGACCCAGTGAAAGACAATATTCAGGGTCATTCATATCAATTCACCATAGATTACAATTGGGGACACTTACTCTGCATACTGGCAGGTATAAGAAAAGCGGTGACACTGCAAAAACCGATGGCGGTCTCTAGTCAGATGAGAAAAGCATTCCAATCATGTTCATGTTTTAGAATTGCCTAGTCAAAGTCAAAGGCTAAATCCAAATGAGAATCTGTAACAAGACATGAAAATTTATGTTAAAAAAAAATATTTCAGTCCTAGATATCTAAAAAAGGTTTCTTAAGGGTGAAGACCTACCCCTAAATACTTCCAGCTAAAGGGGGGTTCTATAAACAAAATCCATGTGTGTTTTTTTATTATTTTACTATGGTTAACTGAGTTGTGTTGCTTTACTGCATAAAACCCGATCAAAATATGTATTTTTCTAGGCTGAAGAGTTATCTGCAAAAATGTTGAAGTACACCAAACAAGGAGAAGATAAAGAAATAAAAAGGTGGTATTGGCCACTTGTGAAGTGTGTAACTGTCAGAGTGCCAAAAAACAATTTTCTTCAGCATGTCACACTTGTGGATCTTCCTGGAAATGGAGACCGTAACAAAAGCAGAGACACTATGTGGAAAAGGGTAAACTATACCTTTATACCATGGCCTTGGCCTGCTCCTTATACTCATCCTTACAAGTCTTCACGCCTTATATTGAAAAAAATATTTTTAAAGCATTAATTCTCAGTGTAAAAAATATCACTTCAGATTGTTGGAAACTGTTCTACGGTGTGGATCGTATCTGAAATCAACCGAGCAGCAGCAGATAAAGAATCCTGGGAGATCCTGAAAAGTGCTAGTAGTCTCCTTGGAAACGGTGGCGAGTGTCGACACATTCACTTCATCTGCACCAAGTCTGATGTCATTGGAGATTTAAATGATCTGTAAGTTTCCCTATACACTAGAAGTAGAAATTTGAACGAAACAATAAACTCAGACATCAATCTGGGTTAATGGCTCGGTTATCGTACTTCCAAAGAGTATTTACCCAACCTCACACCAATGACTGACGCAATCTGCTGGGATTCCTTAAATAGGAAACTTTTTAACTGATTGGAATGTTTGTATAAATTTATTGAAATGACTTCTTGTTAATTGCCTTGAGATGACATCTGTTGTGAATTGGCGCTATATAAATAAACTGAATTGAATTGAATTAACCAACACATTAATAATTGCTATAACGTATGGTTACTATATCAGCTTGTGGGAATGAACCATAGGTTACACACTGACAAAAAGAGCTGATTTATGAGGTTAGATATATTATTCTTGAAGGAAAATTTGTATGAGGTTTTCACTTAACTGAAACTAGAACAGACGTTTACAGTTTCAAATAAAAAAAATATGATTAAATCTATCGCTATAGGAACACTTAGATACTGTATGGAAATAATACGATCCCCTGTGGGAAAAAAAAATTAGTGTGTGCTGTATGTATTCTGAAAATGATGTTTACTCCTTTATTTCTGATTTTAAAACGAAAAAGCATTCGCCAAAATAGAAAAGAGGATTAAAGGGTTTTTGTACGAACTGCATATATACCTATATTACTTGTTGTTACATTGGATGATATGATTTATGCCAAAAATGTTTCACCAGTAAATGTTTTCTTTTAGTTCTCCAGCTGATGTTCAGGCCTTAATCCTCAAAAGAAACATGAAAGCCAAGGCAGCAGTGATCAACGGATTCAACAAGCTAAATGTGAGCTTTGAACACCAACAGCTCTTAAAATTTATTTTGTAAAACTAAAAACCAACTAAATAACAAATAAACAAATTAAATTCTCAACAGAAATATTTTAGTAATGAGTGTTTCAAAGTATTCACAGTGAGCTCAGCAGAGTTTGTGAAAAGTAAACACCTAAATCCAAAGAATACTGGTAGGTTACATCTTCAAAAGAATGATTCCACTGTAATGCATCCTCACTTTTATGCTAACTTCATTGTCTATTCCAAGAAATTCCAGAGCTGAAAGATTTTTTGCAAAATCTGAACGACTCTCACTCAGAGACATTAAACTATGTTTCTGGAGCTCACGGCATTCTCTCTTTGATTCAAGGGGCCAGCTTGGGAAAAGTGGTAAGATTGAGAAGATAAAAATCTTTGCTGTCCTTAATTTTCTCAATTGTCTTGAAGGAAATGCCTAAATATGTGTAGAAATGTATGTGCATCCCCCAGACCTATCCCTAATGGATATGACTGATTTGCTTTCATGTAGCTATTTTCAAATATTTTATATTCAGCATCAAATTATGTTTACTTACTTTATTTTGGAAATCTTCCAGTAGTTTAATCACTTTAAGGCAGCTTCTGGTCAGATCAGCAGCTGCCACCTCAGGCCAATAGTTTAGCTACTGTCTTTGTAGGCAAGCAAAGTTTTCTTCTCCTTTACACCATTGTTATCCTACTGACTTCTTTGAGCATGTGTAAACTGGTGAAGTACAATTACAATAGATGCACAAAGGCAGCTTGTTATGGAGCCTTTTGCAGTGACTCAGACTTGTGCATTGGCAAAGTAATGTTGCAGTTCAGGTCAAAAGTGGATTCACAAGCAGAATGACAGTCTGTCATTGTGCAGCTGAAGTTTTTTTCTTGATTTGAATTAGAGGAAAAGGGAGTTTAATGTAGCATTGTCATTACAGTTACTTCATTTTAGTTCAAATGTGGCTTTACATCCACTATGTGGGAAATATTTTTCTTAAAATACCTTCCCTCTAGATTAAAAGACTAGATTAAACAAAAACATTAACCTTTATATGTAAAAAGATGAATACTAATAAATGACTGCAAAATTCACACTCGGTATAAAAAAACAGGATAAATTATAGTTTGACTATTAATTTCAGGACTAATTGTCTGGTTAATGGCTAAATATTAGCTTTTTATCAATCTAGGACTCCTCCTAGTTCCTTCTTTAACCTGACAAATTGTGTTTCTTGACCCAATATTTGACCCAACTTCTCTCCCAATAACATAGACCTGGAATATGGGATGAAGTAAAAAAAATCCACCAGTTTGTTGTGTGCCGAGCCAGGATTTAGTTAACTGAAAACAAACAGTTAATGATACAAAAGTGTTGTTGTTTTAATAAATATTGTATATTTTTTTAGGCTGGCAGTAATAAAGTTGTGTGTGACGACCTTGAGACAATCCTAAACTGTCAACTTGATGCAATCAGAGATGCAATGCGAGATATCTACCACACCTTTGGAAAATGTCTTGATGAAGGAGTTGAACATTCCAAAAGTTCATGTAAAAATATCCTGAAGGCTTTCTTATATCCTGCAGTACGTAATCGGATTCACATTTAAGTGAATCTGTGTTCAAAGCGGTTTCTAATTCTGTGATTTTTATTTTTTATCTGCTCTTCTTTTCAATATGTGTATTTTCCCCCAGAGAAAGACTGGAAGTGCCCAATACTACACCTTGAAGAGTGTTGTAAAAAATGGTGGCATCCATAAACCTAAAAAGGGGAAAGAAAGAAATTTCAACATGAAATTAACTTCATTCTTGAGTAAGAGCATTGACGAGGAGTTCAGAAGAATCTTCCCGTAAGAAATTTATAAGCACAAAGTCCTTACTGAAACTGAAGAACTCACAGCTCCATGTATTAAATAATTTAAATGTGATTACATTTTTTCAGCAATGAGGGAAATTATGGTCCATTCAATGGAGTGATCAATAAGTTTTCACTTCATACTGAAAAACTAAAACCAAAGTACAACGATGTTGAGCTGCAGCTGACATTTCTCAAGACAGAGGTAATTCAAGACAAAAGAACTATGAGTATAAATGCTGCTAAGATAAAGGGATCATTTTTTGACTCTGAGGTTTTTACTGTTGACTAATTTTTTAGGAGGAAAAGCTCAAGACAAAACTTAACAAAATGATTCGTGACAACAAAAAACTGATCTACATGAGTCTTACAAAAACAGTTGAGGAATTCATGCACGAATGCTATGAAAGTAGGAAAGGCTAATTAGATTTTTTTTGTCCTCAAAACAACAGACGATACTATGTTTTATTATTGTTCGAACAAAAATTTTATTTCTCTTTTGCAGAAGCAGCTCAGTTTCGAGGAAAGAACTCACTGCAGAATATGAGGGACACGATACAGAAACATGTTAACAATTTCCAGAACACCATGTTTGAGAAAGCCAAAAATGTCATGTTGGACCTTCTCCTCAAACTGATGGTTTGTTCCATTTTATCCTTTAAAATTAACTATTGAAAAAAACAATCAAAAACACAGATGGATCTCATGCTATAGTCCAACACATAGTAGTGCATTATTGTGAAATGGAATTAAAAGGATTTTTTATGAATATGAATCTGAGAAGTGTGACATGGATTTATTTACAGACCCTTTTAGACTAAATAGGGCAAAAGCTACTTTTGGGATATTTCTCTACCAGGTGTCTACCTCTATGGTTGAAATATTTTGCTCATTATTTGCAAAATAGCTAAAACTCTGTCATATTGAATAGGTGGAAATCCTGGGACTTTTGGAAAAAGACATGATGGAATCTATTGAGTTGTCTCTCAAGACTGGAGACTGTTCAATTCCAGGTAAAATCACCATAATATATCCTTGACAGGTTGAACGGAAACTTTACTTTGACCAAGACATTTGTCTGACTAGAAATAGTTTTATTGTTTGGAGTGATCCAACCAGAGTTTTCGGCTTTAAACTGGTGGAGGGAGCTAATGATACCTGTCCTATCTCAAAAACTTGGACCTCTTTGCCAAAAATACATTTTTGAAATACCAAGGAAAACATGCTAAAATCTCACCACCAATTATAAGAAGATATGATTGGTGGAATAACAAAGATTTTAATTCATATTTTCACTGATTAAGTAAACTATAAATAATACTACACTTGCAGTAAAAAAAAAAAAAAGAGAGATGCTTGTCTTACTTCCCGTCAGATCCAAATTTCTGAGATGATTGAAAATTATTTTAAATCAAAAGCTGCCAGGGGTATGAATAATTTTTAGCATTAACTGTAAATATGTCACTAAGGATTCTGTAAAGATGTGTCACAAAAAATGTCTAATGAAAAGAAAATTGCTTTCTTAGATGTTTCAACGGAGCTTGCGATGGTACAGAAACTCTGCGATGAGCTGAATAGCTAAATGGATGCATAAACATCCTGAAATGGACAAGACTGTTTAATCAAAGCACATTTTTATAAATAGCATTGACTGTAAAGTTTTTATTCCAGATTATGTAAGCAACGTTTTACAATACACTGTATTTGCTTTCGTTGATTACATTTTAACCTAAAATGCTTGTTTTAGCATTATTTCAATGACTTGTTACCAGCTAACTTAGCAATTAATGTATCCCTAATATTTCTGTTTCATCCATTTTAATATAAATGTCAAGTTTTCACATTTTTGATAAATAAATATACATTTCAACATCATTTAATGAATTTTGTAAACAGACGGGCTTCCCTAATTGTACCTGGTTTGCTGTGGGGTTTTATTTTTTGGGTTGTTTTTTGTTTTGTTTGTTGTTTTTATTTAAAAATGTAACTGGTGAAATGGAAAATGTATTGGAAAACGAAACAAAAATGAATTTGAATTTGTCATTTTGTAAAAACAGAATTTTAATTCTAACAATTGCAATTTAGGACCCACAAACCTCAAACTAATGCTCATGTTTGTGTAAACATTAAGATCATATGGGTGCACTTATTTTTTTTATATTTTAATAAATAATGTGAGGAAAGGAAGTCTTGTCTTTATTCATTAACCAAGCTAGTCAGGCAAGTAGATAGAAGCTGTATGTGTGATGAAGCAAACACACTGTAACACTTTCTGTGGACAGAAGAAGTTTGCCCTTTTCAGCTGCAGGCTTAATCGTAACTTTGTTTAAAGGCAATGATATCTAGTGCTGATGTTGATTGTGTTGCCATTGTACCACTTTTTATTTGACGTAATAAAAATGCTTGTATGCTTCACCAAGAGTCAGGGTCACAGGCCTCTTAAATTTTTATTTTGTGGGTCAGAAGCTGGAAAGTTTGGGAACATGTGCTGTAGTCAATTACTATTAAGCAGAATACCAGACTGCCATATAAGTGGTGTACATACAGTATGCTCATGCACTACTAAAATAAAATTGTCTGCCAGATGGAATGTAATACTTGTTTGTGTACCCAAGATTTGGCAATTGCTTTGGAAAAAGTAACTGTAACAAGACTCTGAATCAATGGTGTGCAGAGATAGACCCGAGTCTAAATTAGCCGACCACCTGTATAAAGTGAAACGTTAAGCTAGCCACGGTGTCAAGAAAATGTGTCATTTGTGTAACACGTGAAACCATCTGTTAGTTATATGTAGATATAACTACGGACTGCAAGCACTGAGTACGAGGTATGAGGCCACACTGTCACGAAAAAAAGATGTAGGCTACTATACACACATATTCACCCATTGGTTTAGACTGTTTAGCACAAGGAGAATATACAGTTGGATAGGCGTTCGTCACCAAGGGATGACCAGGGACCAGACGGGGATTGCCCATCAGGAGCATCAGGACATTTCCCGGTGGCCTGGCGGCCGAAGTGGTCCGCTCGGCGATGGCCGACGTCAGGTAGGGTTGTGCTTGATTCTTAAACAATCCTTCCAGTGGCTCATTAGGGCATCTGCCCCACTGAGCATTGGCGTAACAGACGCGGGGTACATGTCCCCCGCACATTTTTTCAGCCGTTTAATCCGTTAATGTGCCGTAGCGTATTTTTCCGAGCCGCCTTTAAACGCACCTTAAGCATACAGATTCACAGACAGGTGTGTGTTCTGTGTGTAGAGCACCATTTTCAGCTACCGATCCAGACACAGCATAAAGGAAAAACTTGACCGTTTTTTTAATGAATAGTTATGAATAATTGCTTAGGGCAATTACTAATAAGATTATTAATTTTATGTAAGAATTACCACGTTTGGGGTACCACCTGGATTCCAGGAATACCAATAGCCAAGTTTAGTTGTTTAGTCTCAGTTTATGTTTATGATTATCTGCCTGATAAGGCTGAGGTAATTAAACAATAGATGACAGAATAAGTTCTTGGCGTTCCTTGAACAGCAAGTTAGTACACATGTAGGTGAAATAACGGTTTTCCAAAATACAAGAGTTTATTACAAAAGAATTCAACTTCAGTTAAGATGCTTTAATCAACAAAATCACTAAGCTAGTAACACACAACTAAACCACTAAGAAAAGAATAACAACAATTAAACACCCAAAAGTAAGCAGTAAAAGTGATACATATGCAAAGAAGTAGAAACAATAACCAATAAATTGACAATGTCACAGTTCAGAATGAATGTGTTTGCTTAAAGACCAAGGCTTGTATTGAAGAGTTTTGGGAATGAAGCTAAATTAGTTTTAAACTAATTGTGGTTAGTTTAAGAGTAATCAGCACCTTCTGGATTGTTTTCAAAACACCAATTCACAATGCAAAGCAAACGTGAAGGGAAACATTCCTTTGGAAGAAGTAATGTTTCATTAAACCATTTGCCGAATTAGAAATCAATAGCCTTTAGATAATTTATTATGTTTTCTGTATCGGTCCCAGCAGTGATTGATCTAATTTAATATTTAGACTTTATGTTCACGTTAACGGCCTCACATGGGGGGAACCAATTATGTTGATCTAATTTAGTATTTCGACTTACCAAGAAGGTGGTTTCAAAAATGACTTAAAAGATTAGTTTTAGTGTTTAAACTGTTTAAACTTAATCTGTTTTAAAGTCAATCTCTATTTTGAATGCCATCAATGGCAGTCTTAATTGTTCATGAAGCCGAGCAGTCAAAGGCGGGCCCACGTGGTTCGCTAGAACATGTAGCCTAGAGCTAACTCACGTGGAGCTGCTTAAAGTCGCTCTGGTTCATTTATTTAACTCCAAACAGGGGACAACTGTCGGATTGAGTAACTCAGGTTGCAGGATAAAAAAAGGACTTTCCATCGGAAACCTCAAAAATCACTGTATAAACCTCCAGGCCGACTGGCCTGTTTGTACCCAAACCATAAATGAAATCTTACACAAGGTAAAAAATCACAGTGAAACAAACAACCCTTAAATCTTGTTTATCCTAAACTAATCTCGACTCTGCCCAGACAGACATTATTGAGCGGTTAAAGTTCTCCAAGTTGCTCCGTGGATGATGGGGGAAGCTAAAACAACGTTAGCCGGTAGGCTAACAATAGCTGCGGTCGGTTAGCAGTGGAAGGCCTTATGGCTGTTGGGGTGCAGCTAGCCTTTAGCTGGAACATCGGGTCGTATCTTTTTCTGTAGCTATCCAGCACAGCATTCATCCAACATAGGCTTCAGTCTGGATGCAGTAGCTTGTTAGCGGTCCCTTCCTCATGGCAGCGTCTGTAATTTAGAAAGCTTCTGCAGGGCTCAGGGCAGAACAGTGGGGTTTTTCTCATCTGTGGTTTGCAATTCACCTGATCGATCAGCAGTCTTTGTCACCCTTGGAGTGAGTTTCTCCCAGAAACTCGCATCCTTTCCCCTCGCCATCGAAGGAAGGATTTCCTGAGGTCTCTCCTGGCACTGTTTTGCCTGAAAGCCCAAGCGGAAGAGAGCGTGCTCTGGGGACCCCAAGCCCTTATAAAAGCCCTGGTCCTCTTCTTCTCCTGTTGGAGCTAGAATGTGGGTTAGCGCCACCCAATGGCTGTGTGTGTCCCAACAAAGCTATGTAAGTTGAGTTATGCTGTTGCATGCAGATAATGTTAGCTAAATGATGACTGGTGAATACATGTCAATATAAAAGCTATTTAACAATACTAATGTTCCCTATTTTACATCTCTTGCTAGTCACATGCTAGGAATTAACACAATTGTCTTTCATTTCTGTGCAGAACTTTACTGCTTCCCTCATATTTGAAAGAACTATTTGTCAAAAAAGACAGAGCACGGTCAGGGAGGGTCTGCACAGGTAAAAAGAGAATATAAGTAACTGAGAAAAAAATAATTCTATTTCAAAATTTTGCTTTCGACATTTTCATATCTTTATTGCCACAGTAGAAAAAGAGACTTAGGAGCAGAGGCCAGCAGCAGGGAAGATTATGCAGGGTCTTCACAGGTAAGGAGAGATTAGAACCTGCTAGGAGAGAGAGATTTATTGTCGGGAGAAACCAGACAGGATCCGGACATGGTTATAACTGATATTTCAGAATTACTCTCATTGCTACTCCAAAATATTTTTTATCTGTATTTTAATAAGTTACCCAGGATTTATGTCAATTAGTTAAATGGTGGAGTCTGCACATTTACCAGTGTAGTAGTAGATGAGATAGATTTTCCGTTTCTTCTTTGATTTGAGTACAGGTTATTGCAGCAGAGCATAAATATTTATTTTGTAGGGGAAAGAAAAAGCTGTGTGTGTGCAGCCTTTGTTTCATCATTTTACACTCTCACATCAGTAGGCACCCAGCCTAACTCACTCTTGGCATTTTGCGTTAATTGGGTGCTGGTGGCCTGGGATAGTATCAAATAGGCCTGGGGAAGTAACCGGAATACCGCCATACCGCGGTCACATGACACCCATCGTAATCACCCCCCCAAAAAAAGAAGTTTAAGAAAAGCCCTGCACACTTGTGTGTGAGCGCAATTTTTGTGATGCATAATAACATTTCATGTGTGTTTCTAGCCTTATCCTATGATCTGTGTAATGTTTTGTAGTTTTGGATTTAATATGCACACATAAGCATAACATGTGTGACGCACAGCGTGTTAGAACTCCCGAAAGCCACAGGTGAAAATAAAATGAAAAAGCAACCACCCTGAGCAGGCGTGGTGCAGGTATCTTTGAGCCGTGGTTCCCGGACCTGGCCACAGCGGAGGCGTAGAGGGAATGTTCCAACCGGAGAATTGGGACCGCCAAGCCGTAGATGCATGCACAAATAAAGTAGGTCGCCCAGTAGAGAAGAATGGGAAGACGTAATTTATATATGGGGGCCGAAGCCTTCTCTGTGCGTAAAAGTGCCGAAGCAGGAGCTACGGTGCGCTCCTCTCCTGGATAAGTTGTTGCAGGACGCGCTCTGCCTTCACTACTGATAGAGCCGTCTTTGAGACATAGGTGCGGCCGTAGTTTGACCTCAAGGTACAGCCTGTTATGCACACAAGCAGGGTACAGCCGTGCCACAGCGGCAAGTAGATATAAATATATATGTTTATGGGTTGTCGGCTTCTTCTCATAATGTGCTCTGGACCTCGCTTTTTTTTTACTCAGAGAGGTGGGGGCGCCGAACTCCAAAACCCCAGCGGGAACTGTTTCAAAATAAGACCCAGAACTGAGAGACAGAGAGTAAAAACAACACACACAACAACAGATATCTGTTTCACAAAGCACGCACCTGCAGATGGGAGCCAGACAAGATCTGACTCGCTTTTCTACAAGGATGTACCATTTTTATTTCCAAAAGAACAAAGAACATATCACATGACTCCTCTCTCCTCCTTCTACATCTTGACAGGTCATTTATTTTCTCCAGGTCTCCTGACCGTACCATGAGTACCATGAACTCGGTTGTAACATGAACCAGAGTTATAACTGATCCTCCCTGCTTTCAGTTCATATCTTTACTCAAGAGTTTGTTTACTTAAAACCTTAAACCCTATAAAATACTGGTAACAGAGTCATGTTTTACTACCCTGAATAATATAAACAGGCCAATTACTTCTAAAGCTTAAAAAAGATATAATTAAAACATATTCATCCATCCATTTTCTTCCGCTTATCCGGGGTCGGGTCGCGGGGGCAGCAGCCTAAGCAAAGAGACCCAGACTTCCCTCTCCCCAGCTACTTGTTCCAGCTCCTCGGGAGGAACCCCAAGGCGCTCCCAGGCCAGCCGAGAAACATAGTCCCTCCAGCGTGTCCTGGGCCTTCCCCTGGGCATATGTACTGCATAATAAAAAATAGCCTCAAAAAAGTAGAATACAACAAATCCCTCTTTCAATCTATTTTTCAAATAGATTGACCACTCCTCTGTACTTCTCCTTCAGGCTCCATGTGAGGGAGTAACAGATATTGACCTTGCATATTATCACCAACAGTTTTTTCAATACACTTTGTGAGCAATGAACGTATACAAGGAATACAGCAACATCCACATAACACCATAGTTGACACAAATACTGCTAAAGAAACCATTATAGACATTGCCAGAGTCTTCCATTTACCAAACATATTATTTAATAAATTGTCCCACATTGAGGTATCTACACCTGATTGTTCTTTCAGCCTATTTGAAAGTATTCTGAGTCCTTCTACTGCCCTAGTTAATTTACCGTCTGCATTAGTATTATTAGGGATAAAAACACAACATTGATTACCAAAAAGGGAACAGACGCCACCGGTCTGAGCTAAAATCATATCGACTGCTATTCTATTTTGAAATGCCATTAAGGAGGTGGCTTTAAGTTGCTCATGAACAGCCTCAAACCCATCTCTAGTATTATTAGCTAATTTCTGTACATTATAGTGTATATAGTTTATTCTATCCACGTTCTTGTTCAGGGTACACCACCAACAAATACTTGATTCCCATCCTGCTGAGATCTGATTAACCAATTTATATTCGTCTGGAACACCTCTAGGAACTCCAATGGCATCAATATAAGTTGAATCATCTTCGTGGCTTAAGTCCCTCTTTCTAACATGATTATTCAAAGTGAGAAGAGTCTGGTCTCCTGTGGGATCATAAGTAAATATTGCTACTGGCATAATTAATGTAACAGGTGCACACAATCCTGTCCAATTACTAGGTAAAATGAGAATTTTTCCTCCACACCACCACCAGATGTCAGCACGAGCCTGAAAAGATTTAAGGAAAGTTTGAATTGAATTACAATATGTAATGTTGACTGAACCCATTAGTTTTTGTCCAGGCTCACCATTTTTGAAACAAGTAAAATTATTTGGAGCTACATTACTATCAAAGAAGGGTGGGGTAGCTCTGTTATCAGCTATAGGGAATAAATTTTCCCAGTTACTACAATCTTTTACTGGATTTTCACTAGATAGCAGGGAAACCAGACAAGTTGTGCTGAGCTCAAAAGGTGCAGGGACCACCTTGAGAACAGGTCGGGCTCCCATGCACACAACACAGTCCTGTCTCGCTTCCTTTCCGGCATGTTCTACCATAAGCAACCAATTATTAGTGGAGCCCCCCACTCCTGTCATCATTTCAAAGTAATCGTCCACAGATGGTTCTTCTTTAATTATACTACCTCTTGCTGCTGAGGCCTGATTTTGACTTACTGAGGTGGAAACATTAAGAGAGTCTTGACATATTGTAATAGGAAATTGAACATCTTTTCCCCCTTTATAAACCCAAATTATAAAGAGAGTACAACTTTCCCCCTTCTGAAGATATTTTAAGGGGAGGAGATCACTCTTAGTTAAATTAACCGTAAGAAGTAATTTATCTGCAGTCTTATCCAATTTAACCAAGGGACGCATGTGTTTTGCAAAAGAGGTAGTGGTATACCTTCTCCAGTCATATCCTAAAGGATCAGCAATTAAAGTGGACCAACTAGTATCTTTTTGATCATTCGTTATGTACCACAAGGGGTAGGTTTTATATTTACTTGCTTGTTGTCCCTTATAAACCAATGTATTTAAAGGAATAGTAATCACTGCAGATCGTCCTTTTGGTATACAAAATTGAGAAAATCCATGATGTGCCTTGGAAGTGCCGCACCGTGAACAGGGAGAAGGTTTAGCCATTAAGTTTCTTCTCTGTCTAATTGAGTGAACTCCAACCTGCGTTTGATTTGTAGAACTATTATAGGGCCATTCATCACAACAGTAAAAGATAATATTGACCAATAACACCATGCAAAAACCTGTGGCGTACAGCACCTTCTTATTTTCCCAAAGATGCATATTTCTGTCTGTGGTGTGATCCTATGTTTATTTTATCCAACAAAGAAGGGTGTCTGTTTTTGTCTTTTTTTCTTTATCTTTACCTTTAAGCAATATTTTTTCTAATTTATTATATTTGTTTTTTATGTTTTAACCTAATTCTCAATATTCTTTTAGTAAAAAGCAAACTCTAGCAATTGTCACCAACCCCAAAAACATCCTACAAAAACCACATCATAATGAAAAAAGAATAAGTAAAACAAAAATTAGTAGTCAGTCAACCTGATTATACTTTAAACACTCCTTAAAATGTTTTATCTTATTACTAAAAAGTTTTATAAAACCGTAAAAACTGAATATTAAGAAAAAATCCTACAAATTAACTACTTAAAAATTCTTTGACACCCTCTTAGGCAGTGTCTAGCAATCTGCACCTGTAAATAAAAATTGGTTAAACAACCTGTAAAATACAAGAAAAATGATTAATAAGTGTTCAGTCTTTATTATTTTGTTCTCTAGTCTTCGCTCTTGTTTATTTCTCTGGCAGCAGGTGGCTACCAGAGTGATGAAATGATTCAGTACAGTGGACTCTTTATTTTTCCCAAAGTTACTGTCTTTTATGCAGATCCCCCTCACTGAAATGACAGTTACTTCATTAACTGAACATTTCCCCCAATAAACACAAATGCACAGACAGGCCCCGCCTCCAATAGCTTCCCCCACCGATTGTGAGGTGGTCAAAACCTGCTGTGAAATGTGTTTGATTTCTTGTGATCTTTTCTCTTCGGTACAATCCCTCTTCGAGAAAAGCAAGTCCAAATTGCTTATCTCGCCCAATTTTTTGCACATATAGATTACACTGGATGATTACAGCAACTTCAACCAATCTTCTGGGTGGGTCAGGCCCCGCCTCCTGGCTTCGGCAGTCGACACCGCCTAGTCAGAACCGACACCACCCGCTGCAAAGAGATTCTCCCAGGTCAGCAGAGAGCTGCTGCAGCGTGAGGGACCGGAGGGGGGTCGGGGGCCGGAGCACACTGAGACCAATGAAACCAAGTAGAACCCTTTCCCCGTAGCTGGACAGCATGGGTTGTACGAGCAGCAACCTGGAACGGGCCAGACCACCTTGGCTCCTGCCACTTTCGTTTATACACCCTTAGCCAAACACGCCCAGCCTCGGAAGGAGACACCGCAGGTCCCTGCACGTCACGGGGAGCCGGAAGGAAGGAGGAGACGAGGCCCTTCAGCTGCTGATGGTCACTGCGAGGGTCCGGGTCAGGGTGCGGTGACACCTGTGGTTCTCTGCCAGCTGTAACTTTAAAGTTGAATTAGACCGCTCGATGACGCCCTGATCCTAGTCGGAAAGCCATGGCACGGAATCCAGTGGTTAATCAAAGATTTCACCACTGTCTGAGCATCCTCCCGTCTAGCAGGAAAAGCTGAAACCCACGAGGTCAGTGGATCAATCATCACTAACAGGTAACGGAAACCTCTAACAGGGGTCACCATATCTGTATAGTCGATAACGACCTCCTCGCCAGGCCTGCACAAGTCCTGGAAGGCGCCCATTTCTGGCTTGATAGTAGGCTTAGGATTAAATTGACCACACACCACACATTCACTCAAAAAACGCTTAATTAAATGTGGCAGGAAGGGATGCCACCAAAAAACAAAGATTACGTTTCATCTGAGTGTATGACACATGTGCCGCACCATGAGCCTCCTGAAAAAGGGTGGGTTTTAACGCGGCCGGTAAAACCAAACGGCCATCAGGCCCACGCCAAAAACCATCAGAAAAAATCGCACGTCTATCCTTCCACACAGTTATCTCCTGCGACGCAGCAGCCTGCTGTGCCAACTTCACTTCCTCAGCAAAACTGTCTGATATTTCCTGTGCTGACGTGACAATCAGCTGCGTGTGGACATGTGACAGGTAGCCTGCTGCTCCCTTCGCCGCCAAGTCTGCTGATTTAATTTATTTATCCAACAGTTTCCTCCACCAGTCAAAGCAGGGAGTTGCAGAATGATGGCAGATATGTCAGCCATCTTCCATAGTTTGTAAATTACTGAACCATCTAATGCTCCCACTAAAGGAAGCATTAAATCAGGGCCTCCACATGCCCCCAACGTCTGCATATTTTCGACCTGTATAACTGCTGCACATTCATCACGTTGACTGGGGCTGGCACTCCCTGAAAGGTCTGCAGCTTGACCCCTTACCACAGATGCTAATCTTTCCTGATCCTGCAGCACCCCATCCATCTGTCGCTGAACTTTAGTTAACCTGTGTTCGTGCTGCTCCATCTCATCCATCAATTTAGCATTATACGCCAAGAACAATTTATCGGTGTCCTGTTAAACCTTGTTGCTAACCAACTGTCGCTTTTCCTCCCCAGTGTGTTCTATGAGAGACTCCTCTTATCATACCCTCGGGCACCATGACGAGCCCACATGGCCGTCATAAGGCCCTGGAACTGGTTTTTATCTTTTTTACCGGGCTTATCAACTAAAACAGAATATAATTTAGAAATGTATATTAACAATTGGGCATCTAAAGTGCGCCAGTTTTGTCCCTGTGGAGCAGGGAGTAATTTATATTCGGCTGCCATTGAATATTCGTAACAAAAATCCAAAATGGATTAAAATTTAACAAAGTAGGTTATTTGTATTAACTCTATAAATTATTTATTTTAATTGATAAACTATCAATTCGTAGGCCCAAATTTATCCCAATATTAATGCAGTTAACAGTAAAGGCAGGCACCGTTTTTATTTATTTAATTTTCATTTATTTATTTTTATAGTGAAGGAGTTTATATATTATTTATTCATGCAACATTAACCTTAATAATGTTTTAGGCAAAGCCGAAACGAAGGAAAGCTAAAAAGGTTTATAACGCACTGTTTATCTTATCATTAATTTATTTATATACGGAGATTATTGCCGTTTCGTCTAAAAATCAACGAATTCCTAATAGAGTCCGGCCTGCGCCAAAACTCGGGACGCACACTTCGGTGAAACACACGAAGAAATAGAATTCTCCCAATATAAAGCAATTTTTATTTATCATTAAAACATATACCGAAAGAAATACATTTAAAACTCGCTTTACAACACAAAATCGTCAACCGTTTGCTCAAAAAAAAAAAAAAAAAAAAAAACTCTGCCGGACTGACAGATCAAAGTCCGGCCCAATAAAACTTCCGGGTCACACCGCGGAATGAATACGCCGGTGCACAGATGGCTAATTCTTCACTACGATGCTAAACCTAACAAACCGTACTCATAAGTAAACCAACCAAAGACAAGAACAAAATGCCTCCAACAAAACCACACTTCGCCATCAATACTCGAATGACTGTTTAACCGAGCCAAATAAATACAGTTCGGAAGCTAAGCTACCAAAGATTAGCTGTCATCATGAGCAACCTAGCTCAACCGGAAGCCAAACGTGACCGCTCCGTTGCCATAAAAAAGTTATTTTATATATATATTCTAAAGAGTTTACTACCAGTTATCCATAATAACAGTCCTATATATATGTGTTAGACAATGCTTTAGACGTGTTTACGTAGTTGCACAAGGTTGAACGCCTTTATTTCCAGGCGAAACTCATCCAAACTGTATGTTAGCCGTAAGCTAACTTATGGTGGTACTTTAGCTGACTGAAAATGATATTCCCTTATTCCTCTACAATGTCAAGCTTCTACGCTTATTGTCTATACAAGAAGCGCGGGCATTGTCTAGGCGTTTAAGATTCGCAGAGGAATTATGGTTTTAGATTCAGTCGGTTAGTTCCCCTAAATGAGAAGTTTATATGAGGCCGGTATGCAAAAAGCTACATGGTAGCTTTTCCTTCCGTAACCTCCACTTTCTCCAATCACACACACAGTCACACTAGAAAGAAAGAAAGAACAACAATTTTACAATTTCATCAAACACTAACCTCTACCGGAGCCACCTAAAGCCGGACCTTTAAACACAATCCAATTCACGTGGCTCAAACGTGCGTTTGGAAGATACGCCGGCCTCTCCAAGGGAATCCGTCTAGACAACAGAGAGCACCCAGGCCCTGCTGCCGTCCCTTCCGCTTGCCAGCCCTAGAGGATTCCGACAGCGTCCCATCGGAGGTGAGCGGCCAACTCTCAAGCTCTGGTCCGCACTTCGGTCGGCCCTCAACCGAAAGAACAACACGTCAAAATTAAATGGAGAACGTTTAAATCGATCAATACCTATTAATTGGGTGTTAGCGCTTTTCCAGATTGATACAAAACCACCCGGGTGTTGATTAGCAAGGATCCATCCAGGCGCTCTCCGATTCTCTGTTGAACTCAAAGAAAAAACACAAAATCACTATAATTGCCACAAACACATGTATCAATCAGTTATGCCACACTCATTACTCACACTCAATCTCTCCCAGCCCTGAGAAAACTCAAAACCAAATCAAATGCCCGCATCCTCCACCATTTTGTCGGCTTCTTCTCATAATGTGCTCTGGAACTCGCTTTTTTTTTACTCAGAGAGGTGGGGGCGCCGAACTCCAAAACCCCAGCGGGAACTGTTTCAAAATAAGACCCAGAACTGAGAGACAGAGAGTAAAAACAACACACACAACAACAGATATCTGTTTCACAAAGCACGCACCTGCAGATGGGAGCCAGACAAGATCTGACTCGCTTTTCTACAAGGATGTACCATTTTTATTTCCAAAAGAACAAAGAACATATCACATGACTCCTCTCTCCTCCTTCTACATCTTGACAGGTCATTTATTTTCTCCAGGTCTCCTGACCGTACCATGAGTACCATGAACTCGGTTGTAACATGAACTAGAGCTATAACTGATCCTCCCTGCTTTCAGTTCATATCTTTACTCAAGAGTTTGTTTACTTAAAACCTTAAACCCTATAAAATACTGGTAACAGAGTCATGTTTTACTACCCTGAATAATATAAACAGGCCTATTACTTCTAAAGCTTAAAAAAGATATAATTAAAACATATGTACTGCATAATAAAAAATAGCCTCAAAAAAGTAGAATACAACAGGGTATATCGCAAAACCGCGGGAATTTGTTGATTACCGACCGTGGTAAGAAAAAATCCAAACCGGCACAACCCTAGTATCAAATTCCCGGCCTGAATTATTGTCCCAGTCCGCCCCTGCCAGGGACGGTTATAACACTTTTTGAGATTTTTCCAATAAATCAAAAGCTTTTTACACTGGAAAGGCCTATTTGCTATATCATAAACATCAATGTGTCGACTACTGAATAAATGTAATTAAGTAGTTTTATGAAATATGTACAGGTTGCAAAATTCATTTAAATGCAGTCATTCCAGAGTTACAACTGTCCCAGTGCTCAGGGATGGTTGTAACATGTTTACAATATATATAATTAATCAAAGAAATGCTCAAAATGAAAAAAAAAGATTATTTATTGTTAGCAAAATGGCTCAAACTTTTGTTCCACTGGTGGGAACTTCTAGACGAGGGGGGAACCCTCACTGTTCCACACGCTCACAAGGTGGCCCTTTTTCCACACTGTGCACCTGCCCCTCAAAATGTCTGTGCACGCCACTGCTCTGGATGAGAATGAGTAATTAATTTATTATGAGTCAAAGGTGTCTGTCAAGTTTAATCTAGCTAACAGTTAATTCTGGCAGTCTTTTATAGGTTATGCTCAGTAGATCTTGTTCCCACTCTTTGTAGGTGTTTCCTAATAAAGGAAAGAAAGGGTTAATGAAACTATAGGTGTGAAGTTGTGGATTGCTATGCACTAAGGATGTCTTAGAGCTCAACACCTATGGTTGTAATCCTGATGAGATGTGGATTTGAGAAAGTAAAAGAAGGATTATTCTCTAGCATAAAGGACCTACCCTCAGCAATAGACATGTGGTGCAGAACACCAAAATCCTATTCTGGCTGAAAAAAATTGTGCCTTTTATATAGGTAACAAAACTTGAGCCATCCAGCTTTTGATAAGTATGCCAATGGCAAAAAGCACCAGAAAGTAATTCAAGTAATCGATAATGAAAACAGATGCAGATGGGACCAGAAGCTCAGTGGTCCACCAAACAAATTGAAAAACAAACTGAAAGAAAAATAGGAGGTGTGAAACAAGATACACATCTAAACGTAATATGTAAGGAGAAATCATATCAGATTATCGGCATAGAGACAGGGGAATGTTGAAAAAATTGAGAATGTCACCAGCCATCCAGATTCAAGTGGCAACCAGCCTGAAACATGTCTGCATAGAGCATTTTCGTTGTTTCCTAGCCAACATTCTTAAGAATGGAACCCTTTCACAGCACGCATTCCTCAGGCTTCAGCAAGAGAATCTAACTATCAGTAAATATTTTTCTGAAAAAATTTACTACTTCTACTGCCGTTAAAGCAAAACCTGAGACACCCAATATGAAAATGCCCCTTTTCAGTTGGAATGGTTTTCTTAGGCTTCCAAGCTTTTGTCTTTTTTCTCAAAATGTAATGGTCATTTTGGTCAAACATTACTAAATGGACCTCAGGTAAGGTAAACACTGCCTCAGCCAGTTGACTGGGACAGATCCTCAGAGGCGTGATCCCTGAAGAGGATCAACAGGATTACACAAGTACAGAAAATTAAATCATAGCTGGGGAACAAATGAACCAAACATATGGCTTAACCTAACCATATGCCTTAAAGTTTTTCTCCAGCTGAGACTCTCAAAGAGTTGAAAGTCTGCTGTGTAACCTTCCTGATAATTTGCAATGCAAAAGCTTCCATATCATACAGTACATTTCAAGATTAAATAGGTGCAACAAGAACTGTGAGTGTGGTTTCATTCTTTTCACTTTATAAAATGGTACTCCCTTTTAATTATTGGCAGAAATTACCTACAGAACCTTAGTTGTTGCTTATTTTCACAGTCACTACTTCCTCTCATGCCATTTTATAATCAGCCACTCCTCTTTGTCCGGTACTAACCTTTGCACCTCCTTCATAGCTAGTTATCCTGTCTCTTTCTTTGGCTCTCCAGTTACACATTTAACATCCTGTTAGTAAGAAGAAAATCCCTCTTCGTCTTTGTCACAGTCTGCTTTGTCATTCAGACTACTTTGGATATTTTTCTTTTCTAGTTTTTCGTTTTGCTGCTCCAACACATACTTTGAACAGCATAAACAGGTAGGATTTTATTGTTTTGTGTAAAAAGTAAAGAGTTCAATGTGTCCATTCACTGCTATACTTGAACATGCCAGAGGTTTACAGACTGCAGGACATCTTTTTTTCTGCAGCTGCTGGGGTGCTATGCTTTGCATTTCGCTTGGATAGTTTTTACAAAGCAACAAAGAAGTCTTTTTCCAGTTGGGCCTTTAGGGGTTTAGGGATTGAACCCCAAAACTAGGATGATTTTCAAATAACAGTTGCAAAATATTCAAAATATCTGTGAATTAACTTTAAAAAGATGTAATACAAGCATAACTATGCATGTTTGTCTCTAAACCACATTGCATCATGCTGCAGTGGCATTACTTTGAAGAAGGCAAAGTTTTATTTGAAAAGCACACTTTCAACAGCAAGGCAATTCAAGGTGAGTTTTGGCGCAAATAAAGGGTAGGCAGCTGCATGAATATGCAATGTAGGATGTGTTTACCTGGAAAATAGAGCCCAAAGCACATTGAACATGATATCTAAACCTGATTAGTAAAAAGGGTCAGTAAAATGCTTGAATTACATTTTACTTTAAAGGACTTGGTGAGGGTACCAATAATACGTTTAATACATTTTGTTGTAAATTAATATCTTGTTGAAGGCTCTCTTATTGTCTTAATGAATGGACTTTAAATTTTTACGGTTGGGATACTTTTTCTATAGTGAAATCATGTTTCTCTAATAAAAGATTTGTTTATTTTAAGGCTTTTTAAACTTTTAAAACTAGAAATGCTCAGATGGGATTTGAGGCTATTTCTGACATGAGAGCACATTTAACTTCCCTGACTTCATTTTAAGCACCTCTTTGATACTGAAACTAGCTAACTTAGTTGTATTTCAGCAAAGTTCTTGAGTTTCCATTATTCTCAAAGTAAAACTAATGAAACCAATACCTACCCCAGATAGCCACTGGACGCTGTAACGGAACAGGACCGCAACTGCAAAATGATAGAGCCGGGTCTGGCCCGCATCCGCCTCACGGACTTGTTCCTGAGTCCAAACGCACATCGGGCCGAAGCCGTTTCTGGTCTGTTTTTAGGGGCTGTTGCGGATATGTGTCAGCACCGATCCAGCACCGCCTGATCATCCCGTTACAGATGCGTAACGGGTGAGTGAAACGACTCCGCCTACCGGAGCTGTGCCGGATGTGTTACGGTTCCACTTAAATCACTACTGGATTGTCCTTTTGCCTTATTTTCGGCATTCTTTGTCAGTTAGGGTATCATAGTAACCTATGCAGCATAGGCCTACATTTTTCACAGTCTGTGGAATGTCCAGAAAAACATTTTCACTACAAGGCCTTGCTATAAATAAAAAGCTTGACTTGACTTAATAAAGCCTACAGGTTTCAGTTGGAGCAATCAGGGTTCCTACAGGTTTCTTCAAGTTAAATTCAAGTCTTTTTAAGACCTTTTTAAGACCATTAATATGAAAAATTAATACCTATTTCACACCCCTACCAGCAAAGAAAAACAAAATCCTTGAACTTGTGTTCATTTATTAGTCAAATGTAGAATGGGTAAAAGTTAACCAGGGCTTAAAGTGAAATAAAATCCTGAGCCTGAACTTTTTTCAAATTCAATTCAAATTCAAAAATACTTTATTGATCCCAGAGGGAAATTAAGTGTTGGTATAGCTCATATAATTAATTATTTAAGGAGTCGTTGTAGATGATGATGGCTGTGGGCAGGAAGGATTTCCTGTAGCGGTCTGTATTGCAGCGAAACTGAAGAAACCTCCGACTGAAGACGCTCTGTTGTTGTGTGACAGTCTCATGAAGAGGATGCTCAGGGTTGTCCATAATTCTTTTAATTTTATGAAGAATCCTTCTTTGCATTATCATCTCCAGATGTTCCACAGTTGTCCCAAGAACAGAACCAGCCTTCTTTATCAGGTTGTTTAGCCTTTTTAAATCCCTGGCTCTGATGCTGCTACCCCAACAGATGACGGCTGAAGAGATTACACTCTCCACAACAGACTTGTAGAATATCTGCAGCATCTTGCTGCAAACCTTGAAGGACCTAAGCTTCCTCAAGAAGTACAGTCTGCTCTGTCCCTTCTTGTAGACGGCTTCACTGTTCAGCCTCCAGTTCAGTCTGTTGTCAAGGTGAACTCCGAGGTATTTATACTCCTCAACCACCTCCACTTCTTCTCCCATGATGGAAACAGTGTTTGACTTATCCCTGTTTCTTCTGAAATCTACAATCATCTCCTTTGTTTTGTTCACATTCAAAGTAAGACGATTGTTTCCACACCATGTCACAAAGCGGTACACCAGCTCTCTATATTCAGCTTCTTGTCCATCTCTGATACACCCAACAATTGCAGAGTCATCTGAGTATTTCTGCAGATGACAGGTCTCTGATTTGTACTGGAAGTCTGAGGTGTACAGAGTAAAAAGAAATGGTGAGAGTACGGTCCCCTGTGGCGCTCCTGTGCTGCTGACTACCTGGTTTGACACACAATTCTTCAGTCTCACAAATTGTGGTCTGTTGGTCAGGTAGTCATTGATCCAGGCGATTGTTGAGGGCTCCACCTGTGTCTTCAGGAGTTTCTGACAAAGCAAATCAGGCTGAATTGTGTTAAATGCACTGGAGAAATCAAAGAACATGATCCTCACAGTGCTGCCTGCTTTGTCCAGATGACAGTGGGTTGGTTGAAGTAGGTGGATGATGGCATCTTCAACTCCAACTCCACAACGACAAGCAAACTGCAGCGGGTCCTGATACGTTTTTGTTTGGTTACTCAGGGGGGCCAACAGGAGTCTCTCCAGGACCTTCATGATGTGGGATGTCAGGGCAACAGGTCTATAGTCATTGATGACTGATGGGTGAGTTCTCATTGGTACTGGAACAAGGCAGGATGTCTTCCACAACACTGGAACCTTCTCCTGAGTTAGGCTAAGGTTAAAGAGGTGCTGCAGAATCCCACAGAGCTGCTCTGCACAGGCCTTCAGGACTCCGGGGCTGACACCATCTGGACCTGCAGCCTTTTCCGGTTCAGTTACTCCAGCTGCCTCTTCACCTGACTTTTGGAGACAGACAAGTGGGAGGGGGAGGCAAACGGGGTAGCAGCATTTCCTGACTTGGTTGAAGTCAAATTTGTGGATTCAGAAGAGTCCAAGGCTGAGGTGAAGGATAAAACATCCGAGGTGTAACAGGGAAACTGTTGATCAGAGGAGAGTGGGATGTCTGTTTGGCTGGGAACAGGAGAGGAGGATGCTAAGCTAGTTCCTGAACTGAACCTGTTGAAGAAGGTGTTCAGTTCATTGGCTGTTTCCAGACTTCCATCTATCCAATCCTTCCTGTCCTTAAAGCCTGTGATCTTTCTCATTCCTGACCAGACATCTCTGGTATTGTTCCTCTGTAGTTTGTTCTCCAGCTTCTTCCTGTATGCCTCCTTGCTGTCTCTGATCTTTACCTTAAGTTCCTTCTGTATACTCCTCGGTAATTCCCTGTCTCCCTCCCTGAAGGCTCTTTTTTTCTTGTTTAGCAGTTCCTTCAGGTCACTGGTGATCCAGGGTTTGTTATTAGGGAAGCATCTCACTGTTGTGGTGGGGATGATGTTGTCCACACAGAAGTTTATATAGCCAGTCACACACTCAGTCATGGCATTGATGTCCTCTCCATGTGCTTGGAAAAGAGTCATCCTGTCTGTGGTCGCAAAACAACCCTGCAGGGCTTCTTCAGCTTCCTGTGACCATTTTCTCACAATTTTCTTTGTAACAGGTTGCCTCTGAACAAGTGGTTTATATTCTGAACAGAGAAAAACAAGATTGTGATCTGATTGTCCCAGAGGAGGTCTGGTTTGGACATGTATGAATCCTTTACATTTGCATAAAACAAATCCAAGGTCCTGTTTTCTCTTGTAGAGCAGCTGACAAACTGTTGAAATGTTGGAAGTGTAGTAGAGAGCGAGGCATGATTAAAATCACCAGATATTGCCACAAATGCATTGGGGTGCTGTGTCTGTAGCTTAGCAACAATGGAACTGATGACATCACATACATTGTCGGCAACGGCTGAAGGTGGAATGTAAACAACTGCCAAAATTACACTGGTGAACTCTCTTGGTAAATAATATGGACGAAAACCTACTGCCAAGAGTTCGACATCTGGGCTGCAGAGATGACACTTCACAGTTACATGTCCTGGGTGACACCATCTGTTGTTGACAAGCACTGCTACTCCACCACCTTTTCTTTTTCTGCTCGTCTTCAGATCTCTGTCTGCTCGTACAGTCAGGAAGCCTGGCAGAGAGACGTTGGAGTCGGGGATATGATCCAGCAGCCATGTCTCAGTAAAACACATAACACTGCATTGCTGGTATTCTGGCTGAGTCCTTGTAAGGGCTTGGAGTTCATCCATCTTGTTAGCCAGTGATCTTACGTTGCCCATTATGATCGATGGAAGAGATGGCTTGAACTTCCTCTTTCTCTGTCTCCCTTTCGCTCCTGGTCTCCATCCACGTCTCCTCCTTATCAGCTCATCAGGGATTTGTGGCTTCCGTTGAGGCATTATTTCAGCTTTTGCGATGTTAATCAGCTGCTCCCGGCTGTAGACCACATTGTTGACATGGTTACGCATCATAACAAGTTGTCAAAAAGTGAACATTTTACAGCAAAAATCCTTCCAGCTTCACAGCACCAAAAACTAGAAAGTATACAGGTCAAAAAAATGCAATCTTCCTCAAGAAAAAAGAGGAACCAATGTACAAAAAACCAAAACGTAATATGTAGCCTATATAGCCACTCCAACATGCAGCCACCCAGAGCAGCGCAATTGTAGAATGAACTCCCATCCAAGGAGTGGGTTGCAGTGAATCCAATGCATATACAGTATAGGCAATTTGGCAAACAACTTTTAGCATTGTGCTTGGTAATGTACAAGATGACCTACAATTCAAATGAAGTAAATGTTATTAAGTTATAAATGAAAACATGTCAAACTAAGTCAAGCCAATTAATCTGATTCATTTAGCAACAATTTAATTTAGTAAAGGGCAATTTATACAAAAAACATAAATTGTAACTTTTCATATAATTTTTGTTCAAAACAATGGCAAATTAAGTTATAGGAAATACATTACATTGGGTCTTGACTCCTCCTTTTTAACATATTTGCAGAGGCAGTTCATTTTAACAACAAAAAACAGTAAAGTGCTCCAAGAAGTGGTAAACTGAATAATATGAAACAAATACAAATAAATACAGAATTGCTAAACTGAAGCTTCCAGTGCAATGATCAGTCAAAATACAAATATATAATAATATCAATATACTATGATAATTGTAATAATAAATAATTTTATAATTTTTATGTACATGCTTCACACTTAAAACATTACGCACCATATTCAAGTCCTATCAAAAGCCTATGTGCAAGATGCATGCAGTCTTTTCAGCAAGCAAGAAACCACAGGTGGAAACTACAGCTCCCAAAATGCATCACGGCAAACCAGGACGTACAACGTTACGTTTACACCAGTCCGCGATTCATACTTCAAACATTTATAAAGCTAAAGAAAGTAAGCACGAATCTACACGTATGGTACAGCAAGTTACACATCTAAATGTTACCTTTATGTCCCACGGCTTTGTCACTTCGTCAACTTATAAGTTTGGAGCATAGCGTTTACTTTAACAGCTTAGATCTACCGGAGCATAGCATTAATGTGCAGCGGACGTAACAGTACAACAACATAGCCAAATTAGCAAGAGAGTTAGATTATACTGATCCAGGAGGAAAGTAGCCGTTTCCGCGTGTGTTTTGATGCCGTGGAAGTTTTCTATGTGGGCAGACAACATGAAGCGTAGCCTACATCATAAAAACAGACAAGAAAACATTTGAAATTAAGAGAGCTTATTACCAAGTGGCTGCACACCGGGTTGAAAGTCATTAAAAACGAAATAAATCTCGGTCACATACTCGCAGCACATCCCCTCTTAAAGAGACTGGGCTGCTAAACCTCAAACGTTTCTCCATAAGTGTTACTTGCAGCATCTGTAGTTCTGGTTTAAGGTAGACATTTGATTAAACGTGAAAATAAGATATAAGAAACGTCACAAATGACAGAACTCCACAGAAAACACAAGAGCTAGATGCGGCTCAAATGCGATCAAACGGCTAACACAGACACCTTATGGTGCGCAAATAACTTCTACTGTCTGGCAAATAATAGCCTGTAACAGCTATCTACAAAGCAAACAGCATTTCACTTGCACGTTTAAGTAATAGACAATTGCTGCTTCGCTGCAATCGGCTGCTTCGCTACTTTGCTCTCCCTTCTGCTTGCATTTTTCTGCTTATTTCTAGATCCGACCTGCAAGACTTTTTGAATAGATATAAATTTATGGGAAAAACGTTTTTTAGTAGTAACGGCAATATTTCATAGATCTTTTATCTTCAGCGCTCTGTGTGCGTGGCCTACACACAGCTGAAGCCTGATCTACAGCATCTAAGTACTTAGCATTTAGCTAAAGCTAGATATAGCTCGTAAGGTTGCTAATGCTAAGCTACAGCAACAAGATGCCTTCCATCTCCACAATGGACTACCAGGACCTTCTACAAAACATAACAGCACTGGAGAGGAAAGTTCAACGGATAGAAGTTAATGTGGAGGTAAATGGATTGTGTGGAAATGAAACAACCTTATCACTCTTTCAAAACAGTGGAAATGAGCAAGCTAACACACGGCTAAGAGGCAGAGATAACACGACCAAGAAAGAGGGAGCCTCTGCTCTTTACATTAAATCACCGAGTGATAATCCTCGCTGGAACTGTCTTGGTGCTAAGCCAAAAAATTTAATCATGTCTCTGGGAAACGGGAGGACGTATTGCAGGCTGGACACAGCGAGCGGAAATCTGTGATGAGACCGACTGGCCTGCACTCCCTACAAGAGAGAGGGCATCTTCTATTCCCGTACATGAGAGAACACAGGACAGAACAGCTGCAAATGGGAAAGTTAGCCACAAACTTTCAAAACAACGGAATGTGAAGCTGCAGAACAGATTTGCTCCACTGTTGGAGAACGCTGGATCTTTATCTGACGACCATCCACCCCAAGGCAGCGAGATGAGGACTGATAACCTGTCAGATAGTGAGAGGCCACAGAGAAAGCAAAAGACTGGGCCTGAAACTCTGATTGTAGGTGATTCCTCTGTAAAGGACGTTCAGTGGATGAGTGGAAAGAACACCAAAGTCCTCTGCTTTCCAAAGGATATGGTCAGTGACATGAAGAAGAGGATTCTGAAAACTGTGACTAAATATCCAACAGTGAAAAACATCGTTCTCCACACAGGGTCGAATGATGTGTCCAAGCAACAATCGGAGGTTCTAAAACGGGACTTCGCTGGATTATTGAACACCGTGAGCTCTTTGGATGCAGCAGTATTCATCAGTGGACCTTTACCACCCATCAGAGGAGGAGAAGAAATATTTAGCCGTCTTTTGGCATTAAATAAGTGGATTTTATCTGCATGCGCTGACAACAAACTGCAATTTATTAACAACTTTCAGATTTTTTGGGAGCGTAGACATCTGTTTAAGGCAAATGGATTTAGTTTGAACAGGTCAATATTTTCTACTTCCTGCGTCATCCCTCTCTGCTTGGAGCCAAAAAGGAGATACACAAAGACTTATCTCAAAAGGAAGACCAAACAAAGCTAAGTGCAGAGGGGGAGGAACTTCTTCTGCCCTCACTCATGGGAAGCTTCGAACAGAAGCAGGAAGAAGGATCTGTATTTGCCCCAAAAGCCCTCAACAGCCCTAAAGAACAGGACAGCGGACCTCCATTGCCCCCACAAACCCCTGACAGCCCACAGTCTTCCCTACCGCCCCCCTCTCCCCCCATCTGAAATTCACTGAGCAGATGATGGAGCGGGTCAACATTGGGCTCAGATCTACCCCCCAGACCAATCTGTTCTCTTTACACATAAACCCCACACCAGGATGATCAAAGGTAGGGCAACAAGCCCGGCCCCCTCCTACCCCACCACGTAAGCATGTACAATCTCCACAGTCTGATGTATGATGGCCTTGATTTTATGTTTTTAACTGAGACTTGGTTAGATAAGAATAGCAGTGTTTCTCTTATCGAATCAACCCCTCCCAACTTTAGTTTTGTCAACCAGGCCAGACAGAACAGGAGAGGTGGAGGAGTTGCTGTTTTATTTAATGAATCATTCCAGTGTAAGCAGTTATCTCTTGGAAGATTTCCTTCTTTTGAATATGTTGCTGTACAGCTGAAGGCCTCATCTAGAGCCATGTTTGTTAACATTTATCGGCCTCCAAATTACTGTGCTGACTTTAATGAGGATTTTAGTGAACTGCTGTCTATAATCTGTGTTGATTATGACTGTATAATTATTGTTGGTGATTTTAACATCCATGTTGACAATCCCCAGAACAAAGGGTCTAAAGACCTGAGTAACACTCTGGACAACTGGGCTGACTCAGCATATAACAGAGCCCACACATAATAAGGGTCATGTTTTGGACTTACTGATCTTGAAGGGTCTGGGCATTTCCAAGATTAATGTGCGTGATGTGGGCTTGTCTGACCATTGTTGTGTTTTCTTTGAGAGTATAATTTCGGTTCACATAAATGTTTTAACGGAGGTTATCACAAAACGATGTATAACTGAAAACACTATTGAGATCTTTAACCAGGTCTTCTCTCTAACACCTGCCCTGTCAGGGGGTTCAGTCAATGAACTTGTCAACAGCTTTAATGCTAAAATATTAAATGTTATGGATACTATTGCTCCCACAAAGGTGAAGGTTATCTCTGGAAGGAAAAAGTCTCCATGGAGAAATTCCACACTGGTGAGAAATGAAAAAAGGGAGTGTCGGAAAGCCAAGCGCAGATGGAGAAAAACAAAACTTCAGGTTCATTATGACATCTATAAAGAGAAACTTCACTCTTATAACTTACAACTGAGGAATGCAAGGAAGTCATATTTTTCTGACATCATCACCAGAAATAGTCATAGTGCTCGCACATTATTTGCTGTTGTCGACAGGCTAACAAACTCTCCTGTGTCAGTAGCACCTGAACTCTATTCCACCAAGGCCTGCAATGACTTTGCCAAATTCTTCACAGACAAAATCCAAAATATTAGACAAGCGGTTGGTTCATTAACACCAGGTTCAGGTTATGTACAGTGTCCACGGAAAATCCGTTTAAACACCATGAAACAGTTTTATCTCATAAACAGCAAAGATCTGGAGGACATCTTACGTCCACTGAACTCCTCCTCTTGCTGCTTAGACATCTTGCCCACAGGCTTTTTCAAAAAGGTCTCAAAGATCTTGGAGTCAGATCTGTTACAGATTGTGAACTCATCTTTAATGTTGGGTGTTTTCCCAGAGCCCCTGAAAACAGCTGTAATTAAACCCCTGCTGAAAAGAGACAATCTGGACAAGACACAAATGAACAACTACAGGCCCATATCCAATCTTCCATTTTTAAGTAAGATCATTGAAAAGGCAGTTTTTCATCAGCTAAATGACTTAAGACAAAGCAACTGCTTTGACGTCTTTCAGTCAGGTTTTAGACAGCACCACAGCACTGAGACTGCTCTAACCAAAGTCATCAATGACATCCGTTTGAATACTGACAGTGGAAAAATGTCAGTGTTAGTTTTACTAGATCTCAGTGCTGCATTTGATACAGTTGACCACATTATTTTACTCAAACGACTGGAGAACTGGGTGGGTCTCTCTGGCACTCTACTAAACTGGTTCAAAACATACTTAGAGAACAGGAAGTACTTTGTGTCAATAAGTAACTTTACATCTGAGCAGACGGGAATTACATGTGGGGTTCCCCAGGGTTCCATCCTGGGACCTCTTCTGTTTAACACCTATATGCTCCCACTGGCACAGGTAATAAATAACAACAATATAAGTTACCGTAGCTACGCAGATGACACACAGATATATATTAGAATGTCACCAGAAGACCAAGGGCCTGTACAGGCTCTTGGCAAATGCATTGAGGAAATTAATGACTGGATGTGCCACAATTTTCTGCAGTTGAACAAAAACAAAACGGAGGTAATTGTCTTTGGAGCTAAAGAGAATAGATTGAAGGTCACCACAGGGCTTCAGTCCATACACCTAAAAACCACCAACCACGTCAGAAATCTGGGTTTAGTGATGGACTCAGACCTAAACTTTGAAAAACACATTAAGGCAATCACAAAATCTGCCTACTATCACCTTAAGAATATCTCAAGGATAAAAGATCTGATGTCTCAGCAGGACCTGGAAAAACTAGTCCATGCATTCATCTTTAGTCGGCTTGATTATTGTAACAGCGTCTTTACAGGTCTACCTAAAAAATCAATTAGGAAACTGCAGCTCATCCAGAACTCTGCTGCTCGAGTTCTCACTAAAACCAAAAAAGTGGACCCCATCAGTCCGGCTCTGAGGTCTTTACACTGGCTGCCTGTCTGTCAGAGGATAGACTTCCAAGTTCTGCTGCTGGTCTATAAAGCTCAGAATGGTTTAGGACCAAAATACATCGGTGATCCCCCTGACCCAGTATGAACCTACTCGACCCCTCAGGTCATCTGGATTCGCTCTTCTATCAGTTCCCAGAGTCAGAACCAGACATGGAGAAGCTGCATTCAGCTTCAATGCTCCACATGTCTGGAACAAACTCCCAAAAAGCCTCAGATCACCTGAAACACTCAGTTTATTTAAATCCAGGTTAAAGACCCACCTGTTCTCAGCTGCTTTTGATAAGATTTTTATTCTAAGTTTTAAATCTGCACGGCTTCTTTTAATATTTTTTCATATTTTTATTTATTTATTATATATTTTTTTAAATCATGGTTTTTATTCCTTTACTTTTGCTTTTTCTGCACCCTGCTGTAATGCTTTTGATGTTTTATGTTAAGCACTTTGAATTGTCTTGTAACATGAATTGTGCTATACAAAAAAACTTGCCTTGCCTTGCCTAAATTAGAATAAACACATACAAATAGATGTACATAAAAAACACATAGAATAAACACATAAAAACTTACGTGTTGTAGCTAGCTGGTCCAGATAAATTTGCGTTGACAGAGCTGGTTTGATTATATATTTTTTTTACATTTTTGCGCTTCTGGCTGAAGTCCGTAGTACGGATGTGGGCCGTATCTGCAAGACGACAGTCAAGCGAGACCCAACGTTCACTTGGCACTTTTGGCGCTGTCGTAAAAACTGACCTAAAACGGAGCTCAAACGGACCTGTGCTGTAACAGACCTTACGGCATCACAAAATGTTGCTGTATAGTTTTCAAACACTGATAATATTGCTCAGCTTAATGACAATGCATTTATCTCATGCTCTTGATAGAAAAAAATGTACAGACAGGATGTTATTTTGAAAATGTTTATTCCACGGAGTTCTTCACTCAGTTTGAGAAAAGTATTTCGGATGTGGTCCACATCAGGTAGTCTCTGTCAAAACAGTGTTGGCTCAAATCCGTTTTGCAGATATGGGCCAGAGCAGTTTTTAGCCCTTTTTTAGATACAATCGGCTCAGATATGCATCACAGATTCGGGCCACACCAGTGTAGCCTATGTGAAAACAGCTCAGATTCATATTGCAGATCTGGACCAAATCAGTGTCAGACACAGCGAATGTCTTTCGTTACCATATGGGAAAAGTGATCTGGGCCAGATCTGTAAAATGATATAATTACTGAACTGATGGCAGTTAAAATGTTTAATCTGAAACCTCTATCTGGCACGGATCTGGTTCACAATCAGAAAACGTCTCTAAGCTAGAAACGGGGCAAGGGGTTTAAAACGGATCCGGGACAAATGTAATTGATATCTGGGACATGTAATGTAGTTTCAGTATGTTAGACCAGGGTAAGGTACCCCTACTTGAACTCCGAATGGCACAACAAGCTCAGCAGATAGAAAATACCATTAAAATGGTGATGTTTGTGTGCAATCAAGGGGTCTCACTTCCAAATAAACTGAGACTGTGAGTCTCGTGCTTTTTTGATTAAAATGAACTCCTTCTTCATTTTATGAAGTTACTCACACTGAGGAGAATAGCTAGACATTTTACTCAACTAAAAGTAGCTATACTTCATAAAAATATTACTCAAATAAAAGTACAATATACAGTGTAGTAAAACTACTCCTAAACTTTTTTCCCATTTTCCCCCCAAAAAGTTACCTAAGTAAAAATAACTGAGTAAATATAATAGTTACTACCCACCTCTGTGCCACCCCCTCTGTTGGATATAAATTTAATTCAGCAATTGATTTACTCATCCCCTGTTATTCTAAATTGTTAATGTAATTTCTCTATAAACAAGTCTTATTAATGCATTATTATTCAGTTGGACAGTAAAAGTCTGGGGGCTGAAACTGGAAGACACATGGTGTTTATAGCTTCTTTGTCTGTATTGGGGGAAGTGTTTTCCTTATCTAAGAAATGTTGAAAAGAGTAACTCCAGACCCAGGACTGTAGATGGACACCTGGGTTTCCCTAGCAATGAAGGAGTAACAGATCTTTTTAGGGAGTCAGCTAGCCCTTGGAATGGAGGCTGCCCAGAGGTTCATTCCAAACATGGCCACCAAAGAGAAGGGATACTGAAAATAATGGGACATTCTCACCAGCTCTTAGTCAACAAGATTATTGCAGGTTTAACAAAACATTGTGTAAAAATAAGTAAGCATCTCTCTGGTAAAGGACAGCATTCAGCTGCGTCTTGACAGAGTCTGCTTCAATAATTACATCTTTGAACATTATAATTTTCTCCTGACACTTTTTTCCAGTAAAAGAATCAAAATCTGACACATGCTAAAAATTGTGCAATTACAGTCAGCAGCTGTTTTCTTGGGCCATCTCTAATCTTTACTAGCCTTTATCTTGGGTAGCTTTATTTTAATGCAAGACAAAATACACCACACCTTCTCTGTGAGGTTCCGCATACAACAGAAAAAAACAGGAAAAAAAACACACACAAATGTTACATATTTATCAGCCAATGCCTTTGTTACTGGCACTTTAGCGGTGTGTTTTGAGAAACTGTTCATTACTCATTTTTGAGGTTTTAGCCGGGGTTATATTTTCAAGATTTTAAAGTATGTGACCTTGTGCATTGTCCATTCAGTATCATACAGCCTCCCTGTACCCTTAGCAGAAAAACAGCCTCAAGGCATCATCTTGTATGCCTGATGCCAAAGAGCTTGATGTTGATTGCAGCACTTTTTCCACAAGCCTTCTCTGACTCATTAAAATAGTCCTGTATGTATTTTCAGAATACAGCTATGTTCAGTAAATTAGAATATTGGTGAAAGGTTTTTTTTCTGTAACTTAATTGACTAAGTGAAATTCTTCATATCTGTTTTAAAGATTGTGTGTATTTGGGCTGATCCCGCACCGTTCCCACCCTTCCCATGATTATTTGCACAACATGAGGCAAGGAGGGTGCATGCAGTTCCCCACAGAGAACATTTTATTGTCATTTTATACTTTTTTTATTTCCCAATAACAGCACCAGCAGTTATAACCTTCTAACCAAGAGTCTTTTGATGGTTGTTGTGTAGATTTTAAAACTTGTCCGTAATCTCATTTGAATGGTCTTTGTTCCTACATATGCTGTTTGGAGAGATTGGAATTCTGTTAATTTATACACAGATAATCATTTAAGTTTATTTAAGTTCGTGACTGATCAGAGTGATCAGTTGTGGGTGTTCTTCTGTGAATTGTTTGTCTGTCACTTAGCTTAGGCCCCGTCGCCTTTATATTACAGCCCGGCTTTTCGTCTGGGTTTATGTTTTGGTAAGACACACCAAGATCATCCCTGGCCCCCATTTAGCTCTCTCTAAAAACTTCCTGGATACACCCCTGCTCAGCAGTCTTAATGGGGCATTTTTAAGCATATATAAATATAGCTGAAACATAAATAGGCCTACCTTTAAATACTTTGACTATGGCGCGCTACATTAAAACTCACCCAAAGGTTAAACGCAGCAGGTCTGACACACATTAATAAATCCCACTATTAATTCAAACTCTCAGCTTGGATGGGCTGCAGTCAAAGTGCGCTGTGATGTAAAGTCGCTCACCCAGTAGAATTAAAGAGACATGTTGAGGATGGCTGAACAATGAAAACAGATTAAAATCCTAAATGATTCAGCTCTCATTTGTCACCTAGCTCAAAGACTGACACATCCACTGCAGACGTTGGTCACAAACGTGTCAGAAATAGAAGACGTTACAGAATAATCTATCTCCAAGACAGTTTTTTTTTTTTTTTTTGCACACGCAACATATATCTGTTGCACTGTGCAGTTATGCCAGTTTTCAAAAGGTTTTATGACCATATATTAGCAGGGTTAGAGAAGAAGCAGGTCAGTCAACAGGTCAGACAATGTTAAGTTTGTCATCGGACAATATTAAAATACTTCTTTAAAGAGCAACTCGCCCCCAAACAACTTTTTTTGCTTGTAAACTATATAAATGAGTGTCTAATAGTGCGGTCTACATGTCTGGTCATTATTTAGGAATTTTAGTGCATCTTAGTAAAAATATTAATTTCCTGCCTAAAACTGTCAGTGTGGTGCCCTCTTCTGTTTAAAACTCTATACTGCACTTGAATTTAAATTGGGCATTGCTATTCGCTCTACTGTGAGGGCTTACCCCCTTCTTTCTTTTCCTTGCTCTTTCTTGCTCTCTGATCACCTGGTCAGCAGAGTCGGGCTCGGTCGGACCTGCTATAGCTGGTCTCTTAACTGAATTGTTCCTTTGTCTGTTAGTTAAAGCTGTGGCCTCCATTTTAGCCAAAGCTAGTGTTGGAAAGGTGTTTTTACTCTAATTTAAAGCCTATCTTAAAGGAACAGACACACATTTAATTTATGACCCTGGGCTCTCTCTGAGCTCTCACCTTCCCGCGTGCTCGTTCATTTCTGTAAAAAGGAGCAATAAGAACAACAAACAGCAATTATATATTTTAACAGCAAGACGTCGTTCGCTGGACTCAGTTCTAGTAACTAAGCCCATATCTACGTCAGCTCAAAGTCTTTATTGAAACAAGAGTTTGCAGGAAACTCCTTCCACATTGATCTTTGTTCATAGAATGGTCACAGTTTCTTCACATAAGGAACACATGATGTACCACATTCTTCTTGAGTGTTCACTGTTTCTAAGTGTTATTCATTTACACTGCTAACAGCCTAAGTTCATTAAACCTATAGTTTTATAAGATTTTACCACATCATTTTCTGAGTTGATGAAGCCTAATACTTATAAAAGAAAACTATAATTTCAACCTTTTTAACCAAAAAAAACAGTTGAACCCTAAACAAAGGCTGTTTTTTATTTATTTATCTGAAATGCTTTTAAAGCGACAAATTGAAAGGCTTTGTTTTGTAAAAAATAATTGAAATTTAAGTTCCCTTGTGCCTAAGGATCTCCTCCCTTTTTCTGAAACAGAACTGTTTCAGAAATATCCAATTATATGAGTCTCCTGTTAAACAAGTGTGACTAGATTTGCAGCCTGTTACGGAAAGATATTATAGTTCAATAAACACCTGTATTGTAGATTAATCTCCATGTATATTTATAGTTGTTAAGCTCAATTCCTAGATCTCAGCTGCTATACCTTTTAGAACTGCCAGGGGAGAATTAACAAAACCACTGAATCTATAATTTAATGTGTCCAATCATAACATGACCTTACCCACCCCGGTCCATGGGAAAAAAGATAACAGAACCTTATTTCCACCACTCCATTATTGGTTTTCAGGGGGCATATTGGACCCCAGATGGGACCATGAGGGGCTGAAATATCACGCCTCCTCCTTCTGCTGTGTCGGATCTGCTCTGCAAATACAAGAAAGAATGCTCTTTAAGTCTCAACAGAAGCACATCCACCGTTCTCACTTTGAGGGTAATTGTGTCAGAGCCAAAATCCCCAGAGAATCAGCAGGTCGTCCATAGAAAAGTTCCCATCACATTCACGAAGAATGGAGCACATGCAATATATTTTTCCCATGTACCCAGATTGGTATGAAAATGTGGTCAGATTTTTATCATTTTCAAAACAAATAAATCTTTGGTCAGGTCTTAAGTGTACTGGTCCAGCTTTAACTATTTAGATTAATCCCATGTCGTCCCAGTCTCCAATTTACCCTTACTTTTGTCATGGAAGTATACACATTATTACCCATATAACTTCCTGTTCGTTCATGTACTGCATGCTCAGAATTTGTCCAAATACTGGAGAGGAGTGTAACATCTGGAAACAGATCATTAAGATTAGTGAAAGCTTCTACATATATGGGTCCTACAGAATATGGCATCTGAGAACAAACAAAACAGTTAAAAATGCTTCATTTATTTGCTAGATATCTTGCATATTGTCACCATACACTAGTTTGAAATGGGTCTCTGTGTGTCCTCCTCTGAGTGAACCAAGAAAATAAATCAGCATGCTCATGTGCTATATGTCGTTCTTGCGTGAGTCTTAAAGTTCCTAAGGAATAACACCACCAAAAAGCTGTAAAAATAAAAGTACTAAATAGCAGAAAAACCAGAAAAACCTTAATCGTTACTATCTCTCTCAGCAGTCTCTATAGAAAAGTGGATCTCCTGGTACTCTTCACTGAGGTTGAGACAAGTGGACCATATTGTATCCACCTCCCTTTGTAATCAGTCTTAATCACCACTTTTCTTAGACTGCTTTCCCTATATCTAGCAATGGTCTATGCTTTTTATAATGGGTTAAGTGTATCTAACTCAGTCTCTACAGCCGTTGGTGTGGTCAAAAATACCTGGAATGGCCCCTTCCACCTGGGTGATGACCAATTTTCTGTTTACAGCTTTTAATCAGGATCCAGTCACCTACTTTCATCTCAATTCTTCCTGTAGGAATATAGGATCATCTTGCATATGATTAGTTCACATTTATAAATTATTTACTTTTCAGTGTTTTGATCATGAAAACCCACCAGATCTTAATCAAATTGTTCTTTAGAAGAGTGTATACCAAACTAAAGAATTTTATATCCACGCCCATAGATTATTTCAAATATAATGAGGCCAATATTCAAATTTGGTATTATATGCATTTATAATTTACCAAATCAAGACAATATCCAATTTTGTCCTGTTTCTTCCATTGCTTTTTTTTTTAATTAGCAGCATCTTTATCATAAAATCTTAAATCAATTTGTAATTGTTCCTCTTATTTTAATATATCAAACTGTAGGAAGGTATAAGGTCTCATCAAATCCGTTCCATTACTTGGTGTTATATTCATATATAACTTTATCATAACCAAACAGTATCTCCAATTCTGTTTAGTCTTATCCATGGCCTTTCTTAGTCTGCTTTTAGAATCCCATTGTCTCTTAAAAATGATCTATAATCTTTGTCCTATTTTATCAATTATTTCATTCACAAAATGTGTTCCGTTACCACTATAGATCATTTGTGGATATCAAATCTAGGCAACATTTCTCTAAACAACATTTCTGCAACAGTTAGTGTATCTAAATGTTTCACTGGTAACATGACAATCCATTTGGATAAATTATATTTTCTTACTAAACAGAGCTTCTTCAGTACAGCCTTTGTTTGCTCAAAGCTGTTTCTTAATTTTATATGAGATATAATATATAATTTTATGTCTGGCACACTTCCTGTCCACAAACTAATCAGTTTGAGAATTGAATTGTCCGTAAGAAATGCTTTAATTAGTTCGCCACTAGAGGTCACCATACCGATGTTCCTCATTGTTGGCCAAATGCCAAAAACATGCAAAGTTCAATTTGAATCTTCTGTTAGCAATAATATGATTATTTTATCTTCATCTGATTACAAACTTCAGTTAAAACTTTAATCTTTCTTTTTCCATCCATTTCCATCCATCCATTTTCTTCCGCTTATCCGGGGTCGGGTCGCGGGGGCAGCAGCCTAAGCAAAAAGACCCAGACTTCCCTCTCCCCAGCCACTTGTTCCAGCTCCTCGGGAGGAACCCCAAGGCGCTCCCAGGCCAGCCGAGAAACATAGTCCCTCCAGCGCGTCCTGGGCCTTCCCCTGGGCCTCCTCCCCGTGAGACGTGCCTGAAACACCTCACCAGGGAGGCGTCCAGGAGGCATCCTGACCAGATGCCCGAGCCACCTCAACTGACTCCAAATGACTGAGCTTCTCACCCTATCTCAAAGGGAGAGCCAAGACACTCTGCGGAGGAAACTCATTTCAGCCGCTTGTATCCGTAATCTCGTTCTTTCGGTCACCACCCAGAGTTTGTGACCATAGATGAGGGTAGGAACGTAGATCGACCGGTAAATCGAAAACTTCGCCTTTCGGCTCAGCTCTCTCTTCACCACGACAGACCGGTAAAGCGCCCGCATAACTGCAGATGCCCCACCAATCCGTCTATCGATCTCCCGCTCCATTTTTCCCTCATTCGTGAACAAGACCCCCAGATACTTAAACTCCTCCACTTGGGGAAGGACCCCATCCCCGACCCAGAGAAGGCACCCCACCCTTTTCCGACTCAAGACCATGGCCTCGGATTTGGAGGTGCTGATTCTCATCCCAGCCGCTTCACACTCGGCTGCGAACCGCTCCAGCGAAAGCTGTAGATCACGTTCCGATGAAGCCAACAGGACCACGTCATCTGCAAAAAGCAGAGACCCGATCCTGAGGCCACCAAAACGGATCCCTTCAACGCCTTGGCTGCGCCTAGAGATCCTGTCCATAAAAGTTAGGAACAGGATCGGTGACAAAGGGCAACCTTGGCGGAGTCTAACTCTCACTGGAAACAAGCCAGACTTACTGCCGGCAATGCGAACCAAACTCTGGCACCGGTCGTACAGGGACCTAACAGCCCATATCAAGGGGCCCGGTACCCCATACTCCCGGAGCACCCCCCACAGGGCCCCCCGAGGGACACGGTCGAACGCCTTCTCCAAGTCCACAGAACACATGTAGACCGGTTGGGCGAACTCCCACGCACCCTCCAGGACCCTGCTGAGGGTGTAGAGCTGGTCCAGTGTTCCACGGCCAGGACAAAAACCGCATTGTTCCTCCTGGATTCGAGGTTCGACTATCCGTCGGACCCTCCTCTCCAGAACCCCTGAATAGACCTTACCAGGGAGGCTCAGAAGTGTGATCCTTCTGTAGTTGGAACACACCCTGTGGTCCCCCTTTTTAAACAGGGGGACCACCACCCCAGTCTGCCAATCCAAGGGAACTGCCCCCGATGTCCACGCAATATTGCAGAGCCGCGTTAACCAACACAGCCCCACAACATCCAGAGCCTTGAGGAACTCCGGTCGAATCTCATCCACCCCCGGAGCCCTGCCACCGAGGAGCTTTTTAACGACCTTGGTGACCTCAGCACCAGAGATTGGAGAGACCGACCCCAAGTCCCCAAGCCCTGCTTCCAGATTGGAAGGCGTGCTGGTGGGATTGAGGAGGTCTTCGAAGTATTCCATCCACCGACCCAAAACGTCCTGCGTCGAGGTCAGCAGCACACCATCCCCACTGTAAACAGTGTTGGTGGCAGACCGCTTTCCCCCCCTGAGATGCCGGATGGTGGACCAGAATCGCTTCGAAGCCATACGGAAGTCGTTTTCCATGGCCTCTCCAAACTCCTCCCACGCCCGAGTTTTTGCCTCAGCAACCATCCGAGCCGCATCCCGCTTGGCCTATCGGTACCTATCAGCTGCTTCAGGGGTCCCACAAGCCAAAAAGACCCGGTAGGACTCCTTCTTCAGTTTGACAGCATTTCTTACCGCCGGTGTCGACCAGCGGGTTGGGGGTTGCCGCCGCGACAGGCACCGACCACCTTGCGGCCACAGCTTCGGTCATCCGCCTCGGCAATGGAGGCGCGGAACATGGTCCACTCGGACTCAATGTCCCCCGCCTCCCCCGGGACGTGTTCAAAGTTCTGCCGGAGGTGTGAGTTAAAGCTCCTTCTGACAGGAGACTCTGCCAGACGTTCCCAGCAGACCCTCACAACACGTTTGGGCCTTCCAGGTCTGTCCGGCGTCCTCCCCCACCATCGGAGCCGACTCACCACCAGTTAGTGGTCAGTGGACAGCTCAGCCCCTCTCTTCACCCGAGTGTCCAAAACATGCGGCCGCAGATCAGATGAGACGACAACCAAGTCGATCATTGAGCTGCGGCCTAAGGTGTCCTGGTGCCAAGTGCACATATGGACAACTTTATGCTTGAACATGGTGTTTGTTATGGACAATCCATGACGAGCACAGAAGTCCAATAACAAGACACCACTCGGGTTCAGATCGGGGGGGCCATTCCGCCCAACCACACCCCTCCAGGTCTCACTGTCATTGCCCGCGTGAGCGTTGAAGTCCCCCAGCAGAACAAGGGAGTCCCCAGGAGGAGCACTCTCCAGCACCCCCTCCAAAGGCTCCAAGAAGGGTGGGTAATCTAATCTGCTGTTTGGCGCGTAAGCAGAAACAACAGTCAGGACCCGTCCTCCCACCCGAAGGCGGAGGGAGGCTACCCTCTCGTTCACCGGGGTAAACCCCAACGTACAGGCGCTGAGATGGGGGGCAACAAGTATGCCCACCCCAGCTCGGTGCCTCTCAGCAGGGGCAACTCCAGAGTGGAAGAGAGTCCAACCCCTCTCGAGGAGACGGGTTCCAGAGCCAGAGCCGTGCGCCGAGGTGAGTCTGACGATGTCCAGTCGGAACTTCTCAACCTCGCACACCAGCTCCGGCTCCTTCCCCACCAGAGAGGTGACGTCCCACGTCCCGAGAACCAGCTTCTGCAGCCGAGAATCGGACCGCCAAGGTCCCCGCCTTTGGCCGCCGCCCATCCTGCACAGCACCCGACCCCTATGGCCCCTCCCACAAGTGGTGAGCTCATGGGAAGGGGGGCCCATGTTACCTCTTCGGGCTAAGCCCGACCGGGCCCCATGGGTAAAGGCCAGGCCACCAGGTGCTCGCCAATGTGCCCCACCTCCAGGCCTGGCTCCAGAGGGGGGCCCCGGTGACCCACGTCCGGGCGAGGGAACACTGAGTCCATCTGTCTTGTTTATCATAGGGGTCTTTTGGGCTGCACTTTGTCTGATCCCTAACCTAGAACCAAATTGCCATGGGTGACCCTACCAGGAGCAAAAGCCCCCGACAACATAGTAGCTCCTAGGATCATTGGGACACTCAAACCCCTCCACCACGATAAGGTGGCAACCCAGGGAATCTTTCTTTTTCCAAGTAGAACAATTCTTTGGTAGCTGTCCCTTTTCAAGAATTTTATGAAAATCTACAATTTGGATTATTAATTTACCCCCTACAGAGAACATGCCCAACTTCAAGTGAAATAGGAAATCTCTTCCTAACAAATTAGAAAATAATCCCGAGATAATAATTAACACCACAGATTTTTCCTGTAGCAAAATCTATTATTTTTATTTCCTTTTTCTAACAACTCAATCTCATTTTTTTAGTGGAAAACAAAATTCCACCAAACTCAATATTTTTCCATTGGACTTCAATAACTTCCTCCAATTTTGTTATTGAGATAATCAGCAACTGATATTTCCATAATAAAACATCACATCTCTATTCCTTGCTCTCTGCTTATCTGCTCTTTCATAAAGATTCTACATATTAGCTTATTATTATGATTATATGTGGAAGAGTCTGTTGCTAGATGTCCAAAACGTGGTACCATTCTCAACTCAGACTGGGGCGAGGGCCGGCAACCTCCCCCAGTCTAAGGTGTAGGTCCAGACATCTTTCCTGCTTAATCAGACCCTTAATTTTGTCCCATTAGCAACAACTCCATTGAGTGTAAATATTGAAGTGCGCTTATACTCAGTGTGCTACGGTAACTAAAGTTGAATTTTGGAGTGCGTTACTACATTCATTACTACGGTAATCCCATAACGAACATTTCTTCTCTTCTTTTCAGTCTCTAACCCAGCGCATTACAAGATTGTTTCCTTTCAACATGTCTCTATTTGTCATTAAAATGTTAGAAGCAAGCATCTGAAGCTGCCGCTTGTTACAAAGAATAAATCCACGTAGCCACCCAGCTGTCGCTTCCCCACAGGACCTGTAGACATCCGCCTTAGTTTCAAAATAAAATCACTGCTCATAATCCGTCATTTTAAACCATTTCTTTTCTACTATATGAGAGATCTCACAGGCATCCCATGAATATCATTAAAAATATTAGCTAAGTTTTTTTTTATTATTATTATTATAGAGTAACAGTTACCGCTCCACTTAAGAAATCCCAACCTTTTGTATACAGAGCTGCACGCAGCTCATAAAACATCCCCCTCCATCACAGTTGGTTTGTTTATCAAGAGAACAACTAACGACCCATTGTTGGGGGATAGAAGGGGGGTCTTGTTTATTATCAGAACAGCCCTTCCTTTCAGGGGAAGGGGGTCGCTTGTTTAAGATAATTCATTTAGATCACGGTAAAGCGGTTTACCTTACTCTTCATAGGATTTATTTTTATTTATATACACTACCGTTCAAAAGTTTGGGGTCACCCAAACAATTTTGTGTTTTCCATGAAAAGTCACACTTATTCACCACCATACGTTGTGAAATGAATAGAAAATAGAGTCAAGACATTGACAAGGTTAGAAATAATGATTTGTATTTGAAATAAGATTTTTTTTACATCGAACTTTGCTTTCGTCAAAGAATCCTCCATTTGCAGCAATTACAGCATTGCAGACCTTTGGCATTCTAGCTGTTAATTTGTTGAGGTAATCTGGAGAAATTGCACCCCATGCTTCTAGAAGCAGCTCCCACAATTTGGATTGGTTGGATGGGCACTTCTTGCGTACCATACAGTCAAGCTGCTCCCACAACAGCTCAATGGGGTTCAAATCTGGTGACTGCGCTGGCCACTCCATTACCGATAGAATACCAGCTGCCTGCTTCTTCTCTAATTAGTTCTTGCACAATTTGGAGGTGTGTTTTGGGTCATTGTCCTGTTGTAGGATGAAATTGGCTCCAATCAAGCGCTGTCCACTGGGTATGGCATGGCGTTGCAAAATGGAGTGATAGCCTTCCTTATTCAGAATCCCTTTTACCCTGTACAAATCTCCCACCTTACCAGCACCAAAGCAACCCCAGACCATCACATTACCTCCACCATGCTTAACAGATGGCGTCAGGCATTCTTCCAGCATCTTTTCAGTTGTTCTGCGTCTCACAAACGTTCTTCTTTGTGATCCAAACACCTCAAACTTGGATTCATCCGTCCACAACACTTTTTTCCAGTCTTCCTCTGTCCAATGTCTCTGTTCTTTTGCCCATCTTAATCTTTTTCTTTTATTGGCCAGTCTCAGATATGGCTTTTTCTTTGCCACTCTGCCCTGAAGCCCAGAATCCCGCAGCCGCCTCTTCACTGTAGATGTTGACACTGGTGTTTTGCGGGTACTATTTAATGAAGATGCCAGTTGGGGACCTGTGAGGCGTCTGTTTCTCAAACTAGAGACTCTAATGTACTTATCTTCTTGCTCAGTTGTGCAACGCGGCCTCCCACTTCTTTTTCTACTCTGGTTAGAGCCTGTTTGTTCTGTCCTCTGAAGGGAGTAGTACACACCGTTGTAGGAAATCTTCAATTTCTTAGCAATTTCTTGCATGGAATAGCCTTCATTTCTAAGAACAAGAATAGACTGTCGAGTTTCAGATGAAAGTTCTCTTTTTCTGGCCATTTTGAGCGTTTAATTGACCCCACAAATGTGATGCTCCAGAAACTCAATCTGCTCAAAGGAAGGTCAGTTTTGTAGCTTCTGTACCAAGCTAAACTGTTTTCAGATGTGTGAACATGATTGCACAAGGGTTTTCTAATCATCAATTAGCCTTCTGAGCCAATGAGCAAACACATTGTACCATTAGAACACTGGAGTGATAGTTGCTGGAAATGGGCCTCTATACACCTATGTAGATATTGCACCAAAAACCAGACATTTGCAGCTAGAATAGTCATTTACCACATTAGCAATGTATAGAATGTATTTCTTTAAAGTTAAGACTAGTTTAAAGTTATCTTCATTGAAAAGTACAGGGCTTTTCCTTCAAAAATAAGGACATTTCAATGTGACCCCAAACTTTTGAACGGTAGTGTATATATATATATATATATATATATATATATATATATATATATATATTGAAGGAATTGACCCTTTTCCCCTCTTTAGGGGTCTGTCCCATTCATTTCTGACTCCAATCTATTCTCCGTTTGAGCTCCTTCAGCTCAACGTGTTCAGGTTATTCTGCAAGCAGGAGCAAAGACAACCACACAAAGACAACAAAATAAATTTGCCAATACCACACCTGCAGGTGGACTCAGTCTCAAGTTTCCCATCAACTGAGCGCCGAACATCAGGTGTGCTCTGCTTTCATTGAATTCATACAGCGTGTCACATACTACACATTTCAGGGCCCCTGCCCTGTTTCATTTCCCCTTTCCCATAAGTCACATCACAAACCATCCTTTTTCCAGTAAATCATACATCACACCATTATATCATTCTTATTTCATTGGTTAACTTTTGTTTTGTTTATTATTGATTGGTTGTGACTGTTACTAAGCCTTAATTCTGCCTTTACTGTTTCTCTCTATCCTCCCCCTGCTTCTATCTCTGTCTGCTGACTCCTCTTTCACCCCGACAACAGGAAACAGAGGTTCCTGTTTTCTGCGGTATCTGTTGAAACCATATGTAACTTCACTCTAGGCCTCACAACGTACAAAAAGGTTCTTAAGATTAGGTTTCATTTTATTCCTATTTAAGCTATCATTTTATTTGAGCGGTTTTTTAAGTATTTACATCACTTCAATATGGAAGTGAGAGTTTTCGCTTTTACTTTCTTTCGGTGGAACTTTAGGAGAAAACATTTTTCATCCTCCTGAGTGCTAAAAAACACATCTGCTTTTTTTCAGTCATTTATTACCCATCACAACACATGACCCCTTTTTCTCTTCTTTGCTCCTTCCAGAGGAATTCCTTTGTTTGAGACGCCAAATGTCTATTCTTCAATTTTGATCTTTTTAATTTTATTTTATATCGCAACTACCAAGAAGTGCGCGAAATTACTCAGTCAATCGTCCTTTAAATTCATAATCTTTATTTTAAAGAAATGTATTGTCTTTTCTCTTACATTAATTTTGCATCTCCTTTAAATCTTCTTTGCTATTTTTTCCCCATATTTCGATAAGTTATATTTTACTGTTTTTTTTTTCATTTTTAAATATTTATCATTCCCATGTTAATGAAGTAAATTCACCTTTTATTTATCTTTGATCTTATCTATTTATCTTATCGCAGTGTTATTTCCTCAATTTTCTAACCATGAGACTCCTTTCAGCCTACAGATGTTTCACCATAGAAATCTCCATTCACACACACACACACAGTCAAACAGCCGTTTTATCACACATTAATATAATTATGTATTTATTATCATGTTTTTTCAATACTAGTATTATTATTTATATATGATTTATCATTAGATCATTAGGCCTATTTCTAATTGAGATCCCAGATCTCTGCTCGCTTTGGAGTCCAACTCCTTTAACATGGATTTTCATTGTGAGATCCCGGATCATCACGCAAAGATCCCCGATCTTTATTTGCAAAACACAAACTTGCATTACAAAGGTCCCGGACCTAGTTATCTTTAATCGTATTTTTTATTCCTTCATGCATCAAATTCTGTACTCACTGGCTTTCTTGTCCCTGTGAAGGAAGACCCCGTCATCAAACTGTTGCTCCGGGAAGGAACCGCACGTGGATCTGCCGGCCTCCTTTTTTACCTAACGGTGAGGTGGAGGACTTTGATACTGGTTCCGAACCAGGCCGTGCACGGGCTCTCAGCAACCTGCGGTTCCTCTCGGAGATCCAGTCTGCTCAAAGGAGCAAGAAATGCCAGGGTTAAAATCGCTCTCTGATCTCTGGGTTTTGTTTTTTAGACATTCCGTGGTTTCTCAATCCACGAGCTGATTCACACTCAGCCTTCTTGGTGTCCAACACGCAGGCTTTCAGTAAGAAGCGTCCTAGCTTACCTTAGGGCCGGCCACACCTTGAGTTTACCGACCCGGTCGGCGTCTATTTACCTCAGCAGAAACAGAAATCAACATTTATTGGAGAACTACAGACAGAACATAATTTTAGATTAGTCAATTTTGCGCCTCGTGTGGCAGCGCTTACCAAATAACTTCAGACCTAGGTCACTTCCGTCCTCCGATCTCCAGTATCTGCTGATCACAACAATTTCCAAACTCACGTTTTCCTTTGCTCCTCCAGAAATCACGTCGGGGACACCATTTTGTTGGAAAGGTGTTTTTACTCTAATTTAAAGCCTATCTTAAAAGAACAGACACACATTTAATTTATGACCCTGGGCTCTCTCTGAGCTCTCATTTCACCTTCCCGCGTGCTCGTTCATTTCTGTAAAAAGGAGCAATAAGAACAACAAACAACAATTATATATTTTAACAGCGAGACGTCGTTCGCTGGACTCAGTTCTAGTAACTGAGCCCAGATCTACGTCAGCTCAAAGTCTTTATTGAAACAAGAGTTTGCAGGAAACTCCTCCCACATAGATCTTTGTTCATAGAATGGTCACAGTTTCTTCACATAAGGAACACATGATGTACCACATTCTTCTTGAGTGTTCACTGTTTCTAAGTGTTTCCACATGCACTACAGAATTAAACCCTCTTACAACATTTACAGAATTTTTATCTCGTCACTAGTTTTATTACCCTTTGTCTCCTGACACTCCATGTGCTGTCCTCCATCTTGGCCAGATCTTAGTTGAGCCCCCTGGAGTGAGGGGAATTATTGACGAAATGTTTTGACTGTAAGGTTGATCTATTTTCTTAAAGAGGCTATATGCAACTTTTTCCCCAAAATAAACATAACAATAGCCTTTTTATTTGACCATTTATGACTCAAACATCTCCTGATGAGCATAGTGACACCTTGTCAGCTCACAGTGGGTGCACCTATAAGCCTGTATCCAATTTTTTCTATTTTCTGTCAGTCCGATTTTCCCGAGCTGTCTGCGGATGTGACGTCAAGCGCGTTCATGTTAAATGTTTCAGATCACTCTGCCACTACCGGTAGTCAGCAATCGGCTAAGAAAGTTAAACCCCTGACAAGTGCCCGAAAAAGATTGAAGATTGAGAGCGACCGGCGCACGAGCGTCCGGAGCTAAAAAGATGGAAGATTGAGAGCCACCGGCGCACGAGCGTCTGGCGCACGAGCGTCTGGCGCACGAGCGACCGGCGCACGAGCGACCGGCGCACGAGCGACCGGCGCACGAGCGTGCGCTGCAAGCATAAAGGAAGAGCAGTTCTGTTTTTGGCCACATGGGGTCAGTTGCGAGTTAAAATTTCAGAAAATTGCATTTAGCCCCTTTAATAAATTCCCCTTAGCTTAAAGAGAAGTGGTCAGTGTTTAAATGGTGTATATGTACAATTATTGTCCACAACGTGTGAATTTACACCTTCAAGAAGAGACTGGATGTCTGGCCTTCTAATACCGAAGTGGTTCCCCAAATATTAATAAATTAAACTTGAACCTCATCAATATTTATATTAATATTAAATGATTGATCATAATTATTGATTGTTATGTAAACCAGACAAAAACTTGCTCACTGTGTCACTACAGGAGTAAGAGATCAGTCTCCCTTACGTAAACAGAGAAGACATTTTGTAAGTATAATCATACAAATACCTGGGTGTTGTGATGGATCATGTTATGGACGGAATGTTCACATCGATTAGTTGTGTTCTCGGCTGCAACAAAGACTTTATTTCCTACGCAGACTTCGCACATTTGGGATGAATCAGAAAATTATGTTTCTGTTTTATCAAGCTGTCCTGGAAAGTATCATAAGATACAGCATAACCTCCATTGGCCTGCTGAATAAGAAATAGAGCCAGGGTTGGATATATGTTTTTTTTATGTTTGTATGGAAGAATGATAACAATTGTCTAAACGACCACTGTAAAATCTGTAAGTACTGTAAGTCCAAGATGAATTTCCCTAAGGGGATAATAAAGTATGATTTGATTTGATTTGATTTGAAGACAGTGACAAACACAAACAGAGCCACGTAGGCAGCACAAGTTTGACAGGTGTCTGCGAAACTTCAAGTTGGGGCATGATGGAACAAACCACTGGGATGGGGCGGCACCACTGGGAGACTAGTGACCGGGTCATACAGAAGGTTAATCTTTCACTCAAGCAAAACTGTTACTTTTGTATTTAATTCATTAATATGCTATAATTGTTTTAATTTTAATATTTTAACTTATTTTAGTCTTCCTTCCCGTGTTTCCTCTGTGGGAGCCCTCTGCCTCGGGGGCAGTGGTCAGCTGTGGCTGCCTTGGTGCTCTCCAGGTGGTGCTTGGGTGGAGGTGGGGGTACCAGCCCTCCCTCCTCTGGGCTCCCTGGGTCAGTGCCTGGGCTGCTGCTGTTGATCAGCTGCCGCTGATGTAGATGGCTCCCATGATGACGTTTCCTGGCTCATCTGTACCCAGCCCGTTCTGCTGTTGTCTATTGTTGCTTTTATGTGTGTGCGTGCATGGAGGGGAGGGGGGGGGGGGGGGTGCTGTAGCTGTGGTGATGTTTTTTACTTTTGGGTTTTGGGAAAAGGTGGGGGAGTGGGGGGTTGTGGGTCATTTTTAATCTGTAAAGCACTTTGAGAAGCTTTGTTGTGGTTTGAAAAGCGCTTTATAAATAAAGTTTGATTTGATTTTGATTTAAATACCTTTATTTTTATTATGTTATTATGGTTACTTTAATCAAGATGGTTTTTCCGGAGACCGATTTTTAGGTGCCCTCTGACACTTGATGCCCTACTCACAGTGCAGGACATGTGTGGGCGGAGCATCGGCACTGATCGTGTGCAACATGGACATTTAACCGGCTTGTGGAAACTAGAATTCTAGCGCGGTTGTAAAAATGTTTTCTGTACAGACACCATTTTGTTTTAATCTAGTAGTGTCTGTAAATTATTAATTTTTTTTATCTATATTCACAACTGATGTAGCTGATCATCAATGTGGAACACCAATGACTGAACCAAATATTATTATACTATCTTGCAGTTTCTCTTGTTCATCATGGATGATTATGTTTGTGACAAACTTTCTCAATGGAGACTAAGTGACTGGATATACAATTTTAAAGGTGAAGTATTTGTGTTCTTGTGGTAAGCATTGTAATGTAATAACATTATCTGATCTAACATCTTTTTGTTTTGAATTAAATCAAAGGAAACATTCCAACTTCTAAAAAGTTAAAATAGTTGCAGAACACACATGGAAACTTTTCACCTTTAACCTGCTGATTCGTAACAGTTACACAGAAATGATTCATTATTGCCTAAATAGTGTTTTAATCAATGAGCATTTTTTGGGAGACAATCATTTTCTTCATCATTAAAGCCACTTTATATATTTTTTCTGTATAACATTTTTACCAAGAATTTGAATGACATTTCATTCCAGATCAAGAAATTGACACTGAAAGCTTTCATGGCCTTGAAGATGAAGACATCAAAGGCTTGATTCCAAAAGTTGGACCAAGAGTTAGATTCAAGAGGAGACTCAAGCTGCTAAAGGTAAAAGCCACCACTGAAAGGTTGCTGCACATTCTGTACATTTGGCCCTACTAAATATTATGAATATAAAATTGTGTGATTATGAACTTTTGTTGATGGTGTTTACAGATTATTCTAAATTTATTAATAAAATAAAATAAAAACAGTTTTCTAGTCTGCACAAATATTCCAAGCAGCGACATAAGCAAAATCAGGGGACAGATTTTCTGTCTTCGGGAGTACGTTTTATATTTGATCTTCAGTAAAATATTACATATTAATTTTATGGTGTTTAATTAGTCCTTTATTCCCTAACACAATGATTTTTTTGTCTGCTTTGCAAATAGGAGCATGAAGAATCAAGCTGCTTGGCTGAGGTAAGGACGAGATTTCATACTCATTTTTCCAAGAATAATCTACACTTCATTTCTTTAGAATACAAACAAATTAGCAATTTTTTCTTTTTGAACTAAATAAATATTTATTTAAGCCAATAAAAATTTGTATTGATTCAAATCTTTGTTTTCGCTCTTAGCATTCACATTCAATTTGTAATACAGGTCAGTAGCATAATATTTTGCATTGTTTTATACAGTATTCTTTCTAAATATAACAACCTCATTAACTGACCCAAATACAATTTATTTTTCTTACTAGGAAAGAGAAAGCTGGACCCTGAGTTCGAGTCTAGCGAGGACCAACCAGCAGCAAAGCAACATTGTGGAGCAGTGCAGTTTTCAGGTATATCTATTCAAGCAGTTGCAGCATTTATTTTCCTCCTTAGACACAAACACAACAGCACCGATGTTAAAGTGGAACTGAACCCAATGAAAAAGCATAACCCTGCCCCCATACAACATTTGGAAAATTCTATCAAAGTGGGCGGTGCCAGGAAGCACGGAGGGGTATGGCCAAGTGTGGAGGATGAGTGGAGGGGGGAAAGTAGGGGTGTGTTTAGGAGGACAGTGACAGCTCGCTTAATCTGACACCGAAACATGGACAGTGACCGAAGTGACGTTGGTAGTTTTGCGATTGATCGACGTTCATCTGTTTTGAACGTTAGCCTATGTTAGCATCACCACTCAGAGACTGGACCCATCCTGTCTCCCTCTGCCTCAGCAGCACTGGCAGTGCAGGCCTCAGGCAGCGCTGACTCAGCGCTCTCAGTCAGCGGATCTCCTCCACCGTCACCGGAGGAAGAGGGAGGCTTTATGGAGCCCAGCGGCCCCGAGCCGTATCAATTCGAGCCATTGGCTCAGGGCGCTGAGTCAGCGTTGCCCGAGGCCGGTGCTGCTGAGGCAGAGGGAGAAAGGATAGGTCCAGTCTCTGAGTGGTGATGCTAATGTGCTATTAATGGTAACCTGAAAAATGCAATCGATCAAAACTCGCAATTCCAACTCCAAACTCGCCAGGGGGCGAATGTGTCTGAGAGATGGTTTTATACCCAAACCCACGGGGCAAGTCTGTGAGACCATGCCTGTGATGTAAAGGGTGGAAAAGATGTACCGCTCTCCGCCAATCACAGATTTCAAATGCAGTAGCCACAATTCAACCCTAAGGGGGGAGCACTAAGATGTTTTTAGACCAAAAAGTGTAGAATTGAACAAGTTTACAGAAAAATGTTTTTAAAAATTCCCAGAAACTGAAAGATTGCATTGGTAAAGACCCATTTATACAAGATAGATGCAAAAAAAAAGTTGTTTTGGGGTTTAGTTACTCTTTAAGTAAAACACAAGACATTTTTGGTAAAACAAAATAGTTAGAGAATATTTATACTATAACCCGTCACAGATGCTTTATGATCCTGCTAACTTTCATTTTTAATGACAGAACACAGGATATTGTCTGAAGTAAAAAAGATAATGGTGCACATCCATAGCAAACTGCTCCAACAGGACAACAAGTTCAATAGTTTTCTGAAGTAAGTACATTTTCTGTGTTCATGCAGCAATCTCACACATAAATCCCAAAGACGCTTGCATTTGATGTCATAATTTATGAGTGAATAACCCTAACAATATCACTAAATAATGTTGACTGTGCAATTACTTAAGGCTACAAGCAAATGTGATTCTTCGACTCATATAATCATATTCTCAAAGTCTGCAGAACTGCACATTAAGTTGCACGTTATTTAAGATTAACAGACTTTAAACATTGCTGTTCAGAGTAAATCATCAGGAGAGGTTGACAAGAGTGGGAGAGAGAGTGGAGCTGTTTTCAGTTACTTCTTTTTTTAAGAAAAACATGAGATTAGCCCCACACAGAAAAAGATGAAACAGGAAATAGTGATCAAACTGCAGTGCAGGCAAGGTCTAAAAAGAGTCCTGAGCGTTAGTTGCCCATCAAAAAAAATTTACTTGGCACAAACTTGTCCAATAAATTGATGAAGAAAATTTTGGAATTCTATTTCAGTCAAAAATCTCGAGCAAGATTTTCAACACTCACCTGCACATATTTAACAAGGCACATAATCGCTCATGCTCGTGCGTGCAGACTCAACACGGGTGCATAGAATTCATCTCATGAGTATTCAACAACCCGCATCTGTGGATTTCATCTCCCCCACGCTCAACGTGTAGCATCACACACACGTCGGGGTAAACCTTAGGGGAGGCTGAGCAATTCTGCTCATGCGAATAAAATACTTTTGACTGTTTGGAGGGGAGCCCTAAAGTCGGCAAAAACTCTGTGTCATTTTAAATCAGTCACACCCACAGGAACAGTAAGATTTATTTTTTTACTTCACAGTTTAACAATACAAGAAAATTGCATTTGTCAAACTAAGCAAACATGACTTTGGTGATGCCAGACAGGAAAATAGCAAAAGTACAATGGTGTAGTAGTCAAGCAGAAAAAAAATAAAAACTAAAAACATAAAGAAATGAAATGAAATGAAAGACAAATCTAAAAAAGGGATAGGAGTAAAAAGTTCCCAATCAATTCATTATATCCTTTTCAAGCAATTGCAGTGCTTTTCTCCATTAAAGAAAGTGAAGGTGAAGAGAAGTTTCAGTTCTTTGAGGAATTGGGCTCCCCCTCCAAACAGTCAAAAGTATTTTACTCGCGCGAGCAGAATTTCCTTTCGAGGGCTCAGCCTCTCCTAAGGTTTACCTTCACATGTGTATGAAGCTTCATGTAGAGCATGGGGGAAGGGAAATCCACACGCGCAGGTTGTTGAATACTCATGAGATGAAATCTACACGCGCAAATATGTGCGCACGCGCATGAGTGATTACGCTCTTGCCTTGTTGAATACGAGCAGGTGAGCTTTGAAAATCTCGCTTGGGATTTTTGACTGAAATATAATTCCATAGAAAATAAAATATTTTACCAGATGTTCAGACTCTACTCAGCAATGCATGCACAATGTATAAGTTTTAACTTTCACAAATCTGTTATCGTCAGATTTACACAGTTGTATAGTTTTAAATAATACCAGTATCTAAAATGTATTGTTGTTCTAAACAGGAATAAAATCACTGATCTGAGCACAGACAAGAGAGAGATGGTTGGTGTATTTGGTAAAACTGGAGCTGGAAAGAGTTCTTTAATTAATGCTGTCATTGGTAAAACAAACCTTTTGCCCTCTGGAGATTTCAATGCTTGTACCTCAGTCATGATTAAAGTGGAGGCCAACATGCAAAACAAGTTTGAGGCAGAGATTGAGTTCATTACAAAAGAGGTGAGCTGTGAAAATGATTTATTCTTATTTTAGTATGTTACACACAAGAAAACAAAGATGAACCAATATTGTTTCTACTTTAATAGGAATGGCAAGATGAGTTGTGGTCAATGTTGCAATATCGTCATCATGATGTGGATCAAGAAAACAACGATAATGATGAAGATGACGGCGATAATTATAGTGATGATGATGATGATGAAGATGATTATAAAATAAAACTGTCAGCACTGTATGGAAAGGATTGGAAACAAACAACAGTGGATGAATTCATGGATCCCAAAAACTTCAAAGAAATCCCAGAATTTCTTCAATCCAGAAGAAAAACTTTGAAATATGACTCAGTAAATCAAAGGCCCTTTGCTTATATAAATGTGTTTTTTAACAAAGGTGTGAAAATTGATTAGTTATCAGGGATTACATTATGTATACAAAAGATCAGTAAGATTTTGCATTTTTGTTTAATCTGTTAGCTACTTACTGTGGCATTGTGCCATCCGTGCTTCATATAATAACAAACAAGAGGGGTTCATCTGGATTATCACTGGCTTCATGTAGTATTTTACCTTTATAATTATTTTCAAATGGCAAATATTTTTGTCAAAGATAAACTACTAATATTCAATACTGAAATGCAGTGGGCCCCCGATTGCATTATGTGCAGTCTTTGAGTCTGGCCTGGTGTCTCCTCACACTGAGATATGCCTTGAAAACTTCGAAAGGGAGGCACCCAGGTGGCAAGTAAGTAGATCTGCTAACCACCTCAGCTGTCTCTCTTCGATGTAGAGGAGCAGTGATTCTACAACTAGCCTTGGCGCACACAGCTCCACCTATTGCTAAGGCACACGCCAGCAAACCCACAGAGGAAGCTTATATCAGCCAATTTTGTACGGGAAGTCAGTCGTTCAATTATCTCTTTTTAGATGAATGTATAGAAAAGTGCATAAAGCAAGAGCTTGGTGTTCTGTCTTTTTTCACCTCAACAAACCAGGACAATGGTCACATCACTAGAGACAAGAGGTGCATTTCAATTATCAGAATTTGATGGTAATTTTACCGGACCTTCACAGTATAACAACATTGCAAACAAAAACGTGGCAACCATCCCTGCTTCTACCATTGTCGATCTCTAGTTATTCTCTGCTGCTTTGGGCACCTCTTGGCGCTGATCAGTAACGCTACTCACTGCCTAAACGGCTGCAAAATGTTGCTGTTAGCAAATTCCTTGAACAGCCAATTTTGTATGGAGACAAAGTGGCTAAGAGGACCAAGCCAGCTGATTTCCCCCGTCAGCTTTTCACTCCCAGAAATGTCCTGGAACTGGTCTGTTGGAAATGCGCCTAAGGCCTCAAATCCATCTAACCAACATGCATTGGGGATATTTTTTAAGTTGTGCCAAGACCGCAAGCACAATTCTTCTTTTGATTATTGTTGTGACACAGAGTAAGCGAATTTTGTCTGGTTTTAATAACCGTCAATAAATAAAATCAGTAATCTAAGATTAATATAATTATTGATATAGATATAATTATTGATGAAGTTCAAGTTTAATCTAGACTAAATTCACTCACTCTATGTAACAACATTGGTTCCCCGTCTGAGGCACGTTGAGCGGACATAATTGCTCTGCACACATATAAATAACACAGATTGTGACGAGTTATTATTGCAAACATTGAAGCGGACAGGTGTTGATAACTCTTATAAATTTCCTCTCTTGCCTTTGAAGCTCAATTAAGCTATATAGATCATTTTCAGGTGATTTTGATTCTGCATTGTGTGGTTTTGGATGTTTAATTGAGCTTAAACAGTGGACAAAGTTTTCTGCACGCTGATGCTCAGAAGCTGCGACTTACCTCTGGATGTTTTGTGCAAAACACAGAAGCCTGAGCTAACCTGCAGTTAATTTTATCAGCTAACCAACATTTGGACTATTCTTAGTATTTAAAGTACATTTAAATTAATTGTTCAAATTTCTCAAAACCCCTAATCAAGCTGCAAATTATCTCAGTGTGCTTTGTGCATAACACAGGAGCCCAGATCTAACCTGCAGTTTATTCTCATTACTACATTTTAACCTCATTATTCAAATTGCATTTAAATTAACTATCCAAATTTGTCCAGAAGTAATTCTAAAGTTAAACCTTTATTGTGCTTGTGTAAACACAGCACTCTGTTCATTGCATTTCAATTAATCCACCTACTGACCAGAGAGCTCACAGACCACTGATCTCACGCAGCAGCCCTGCTACGTTTGGAGCATATGCACAGCAAATTAATCGTGAATGCATTAGCCTCCTCTCTCTGCTGACAGCACGAACACAGCAATGTGTCTCATTAACAGGCATGTTATTGAAAAAGAACCAAAATTTAAACAGGGGAATTGGTGGCCCTGGTGGAGGTCTGCACTCTCAGTGTTTTTCTAGTTATATGTAAAGTGGGTTGAAAAAGTGTCACCGTTTGTCTTACCATGTAGTGCCATGTAGGATTGGATCTTTTTTTCTCCTTTAAAAATAAGAACCTTCATTTAAAAACTGCATTTTATGCTTACCTGTGTTCAGTGGTATCTCTGGCATGATAAGTTAGATGGGGCACAACAACTCAACACCTAATAGCAGCAACTAATTCTTCTGTGATGCATACAATCTGTCAGGATCGCCGGTGGACAGGGAGAGGCGATCGGGTGAAGCTTGGCGCTCCAGACGCGGATGGGAGTCCCCCTGGATTAAAGGTGCAGGGTGGAGCAGGCTGCTGAGCTGATGAAAGAGACTGGTTAGGTTGGATGGCAATAACTGGTCAACGACTGGTAGGAGGAAGACTTCTGGTTTGACGAGAAGGAGCTCTGGGCATTGGATTACCGATGACTGAGCGATGTGAAGGTGAGTGGAAGGGTCTTTTAAACTGAGGGGAGAGTGGAGTAATTGTCAGGAAGCTCATCAGACACGGCTGGTCTGAGTTGGAGCTGATGACTTCCTGACAGAGCCCCCCCCCTCTAGGTCCGGCTCCTGAAGGGCCTGTACGGTCTGGATGACAGCTGTGAAAGTCAGAGACGTTCCGGGACGGCACCCAGGAGCGTTCCTCAGGACCATAGCCCCGCCAATCCACCAGATACTGGTACCCCCTGCCGCGGGGTCGAGAGTCCAGAATCCGCCTCACTGTGTAGGCCGGACCACCGTCGATGAAACGAGGGGGGGGTGGGGGGATTGCCGGCGGAGACAGAGGCGAGGTGACGTGGCGTTTGAGGAGGGAGCAGTGGAACACCGGGTGGACCTTGAGGGAGGCTGGAAGGCGGAGACGGTATGTGACCGGGTTGATGCTTCGAAGGACTGGATACGGGCCGATGAAGCGGGGGGTCAACTTCCGACAGTCAGTCGGCAGCTTGAGATGCCGAGTGGAGAGCCAGACCAGGTCCCCTGGGTGAAAGGTGGGACCGGAACGGTGGCGACGGCGGTGCTGTTCCACATAACCGGAGGTTGCCCGTCTGATGGCGGCCTGAGCACGGATCCACATGGCCTTGGCGCGGCGTATCAGTTGTTGGGCCGCTGGCACCTCTACTTCTGGTTCCTGGTGAGAGAAGATGGATGGTTGGTAGCCGTTGCAGACCTCGAAAGGCGACATGCCTGTGGCGGAGGAGACCTGGAGGTTGAGGGATACCTCAGCCCACAGCAACGCACGCGGCCAGGTGGAGGGCTGCGTTGAGGCGAAGCATCTGAGGTATTTTCCCACCTGCTGGTTGGCCCTCTCTGTTTGGCCGTTGGTCTCCGGATGGAAGCCGGACGAGAGGCTGGCAGTTGCTCCGATAAGACGGCAGAAGGCTTTCCAGAACTTAGCGGAGAACTGGGGCCCGCGGTCAGAGACAATGTCCTGGGGGAAGCCGTGCAACCGCACCACGTGTTCCAGGACCAGCTCGGCTGTTCCTTTGGCCGTGGGCAGACCAGGCAGTGCAACGAGGTGGACCGCTTTGGAAAAACGGTCTACGAAGGTGGCGATGGTGTTCAAGCCATCTGCGGTGGGGAGTCCCGTCACAAAGTCCACCCCGATATGGGACCAAGGGCGAGCTGGAACAGGTAGAGGTCGAAGGGGTCCCAATCGTGGTTGGGTGGTGGACTTGGCTCTGGCACAGGTGGTGCAAGCGCCGACGAAGCTGCTGACGTCCTGTGCCATAGTGGGCCACCATAGGGCGCGGCGGATGAATTTGAGGGTCCTAGCAATGCCTGGATGACCGGCTATGGCTGATGAATGACCCCAAAGCAGAGCCTCCTGGCGGCAACTGGTTGGGACGTAGAGACGGTTTGGTGGTGTCTCCGGCGGTGCTGGTTCCTGAACCAGTGCCGATCGGATAGAGTCCTCCAGCGGCCACTGGAGAGACGCCAAGATGCGGTGGGGGGGTATGATGGCATCTGGCTGAATCGGGACGGTGGCTTGGGAGTGCTGACGGGAGAGGGCGTCAGCCTTACCGTTTTTGGAACCGGGCCGGTAGGAGAGGTGAAAGTTGTAGTGTTCAAAGAGAAGCGCCCAGCGAGCCTGGCGAGGGTTTAGCTGCTTGACATTACGAATGTGGAGGAGGTTCTGGTGGTCTGTCCAGATTAGGAATGGCTCGGACGTCCCTACGAGCAGATGGCGCCACTCCTCCAGAGCCCACTTCACCGCCAGAAGCTCACGGTCACCAACCCCATAGCGCTGCTGTGTGGGAGTGAACTTCCGAGAAAAGAAGCAGCAAGGGTGTAGCTTCTGGTCCGGGCCGCGTTGGGACAAGATTGCCCCGACCCCAACCTCTGAGGCATCCACTTCGACGGTGAAGGTCTTGGATGGGGCTGGATGGATGAGGATGGGAGCTGAGGTGAACAGCGTGATGACTTGGTTGAACGCTTGTCGGGCCTTGGGGGGTAGACTGAACAAGTGTGGCCGGTCGGTCGACTTTGTAAGGTTGGTGAGTGGAGCAACAATCGTGCTGTAGTTCCGGATGAACCGTCTGTAGAAATTTGCAAAGCCAAGGAAGGACTGGAGCTGTCTGAGGGTCCGGGGCAGTGGCCATTCCTTCACTGCTGCCACCTTCTGGGGATCCATGGCTACCCCTTCAGCCGAGATGACGTAGCCTAGGAAGGTGGTGGAGCACTGGTGGAAAGCGCACTTCTCCAATTTGCAGAATAGATTATTCTGGAGGAGGCGCTCAAGGACGGCTCGGACATGTCGGACGTGATCCATCTCAGAGGTGGAGTAGACCAGGATGTCATCCAGATATACGAATACCCACCGTCCGAGCATGTCCCTCAGCACATCATTGAGCAGCCGCTGGAACACTGCTGGGCTGTTGCAGAGACCGAATGGCATCACCAAGTACTCCCAGTGGCCAGAGGGGGTGCTGAACGCCGTCTTCCATTCATCCCCTTCTCGAATGCGAACCAGATTGTAGGCATTCCGGAGGTCGAGCCGAGTAAAAATGGTTGCATGGGAAAGGGAGTCCAGAATAGTGTTCAACAGGGGGAGTGGATGGCGATCCTTTATGGTGACCTGATTTAGTCCTCTGTAATCGATGCAGGGACGCAGCGTCCCCTCCTTCTTTTTAACAAAGAAGAAGCCGGCCGATGCTGGAGAAGTGGATGGGCGGATGAATCCTTGGTCTAGAGATTCGGCAATGTAGGTCTCCATCTGGGCTGATCCCGCTTGTGAGAGAGGAAACTGACGGGTGCGTGGAGGCTCCGCCCCTGACATCAGGTTGATAGCCATATCATAGGATCGATGCGGTGGTAACTTGGCAGCTCGGCTTTTACTGAAGACCTCCGCCAGGTCTTTGTAGGGCGGAGGGATATCTTCCAGGGCGGGCGCCGATATGGTCTCGAGCGGGGCTGACGATGGGGGACGGAGACACCTCTTTGAACAGTCGGGACCCCAGCTGAGTATCCGCTGCGCCGACCAGGAGATGTGCGGATCGTGTGTATGGAACCAAGGATAGCCCAGGATAAGTGGCGCAGAGCAGGAAGCGATGACGAGGAACTGGATGAGCTCTGTGTGATCCCCCACCCACAGGCGGATCTTGATGGTGCGATGTCGGACAGGGTAGGGCTACAGGGGGTGTCCGTCGACGGAAGTCACCGGGACTGGACTGCAAAGGGTCTCCAGCGGTATCTGGAGCTTCGTGGCTAGTTGGGTGGAGATGAAATTCTCCGCCGCTCCTGTGTCGAGCAGAGCGCCGAATGTATGCTGTGGATTGCGATGAATGAGCTGGACAGGAAGAAGGAAGCGAGCTGGTCCTGTCGGGCCAGGTAGGACCCCCCCGAGTCTCACCTGGCCTGGTCGTTTCCCGGTCGGAGAGGGCACTGCAGGCGGCGATGTTTGGGCGACCCACAGTAGGCGCAGAGCCCTTCCCAGAAACGTCGATCCCGCTCCTTCGGTGACAGATGCCCTAGCTGCATCGGCTCCTCTCTGTCGCCGGAGTAGGAGCGGTCGGGAGCAGTGCTGGGCTCAACTGAGCGGAGTGAAGCGGGACGCAGTGGTGGAAGACGGGATGGTGTTCTAGGGCGGCTCATGACTCGACGGTCGATCTCGAGAGCCAGATTGACAGCCTCGTCAAGGGATTTGGGAGCTTCTCTGCCAACCATCTCGTCCCGGATATAGTTGGCGAGACCCTCCAAAAAGAGCGATCGCAGGACCGCATCTCCCCAGGCTAGCTTAGCCGCGAGCGTCCTGAACTCTGCAGCGAAGAGGTGAACAGGCTGGTCTTGTTGACGGAGATGAAGGAGTTGAGTCTCCGCGTCCACTTCACTGCAGGGCGGCACAAAAGTTTTGCGCAGCTCTGCAACGAACTGGACGTAATCGTTGCAGAGCACGGACCTCCGATTGTAGAGGGCAGCCGCCCATTCTTGTGCCTGCCCGGAAAGGAGGGAGGTGAGCAGAGCTACCCTGGGAGCGGAGGAGGCGTACATTGAGGGCTGACACTCAAAAATCATGTCCAGGGTGGCTAACAAACCGTCTGGCTTGCCGTCAGACCCATTCCACTTATCCGGGAGGCAGATCCTAGGTTCGGTGGTGGAAGACAGTCGTTGCTGGAGGGTGTTGACGAGCCCGGCTAGCCTGATATGGGCCTCAGTGTCGATTTTGGCACTGAGACGATCCACCAGAGCCCGGAGGTGTATCACCTCAGACCGAAGGGCCTCTACCTCCGCTGGAGCGCTCGTTGAGGGCTCAGTCATCCTGTCAGGATCGCCGGTGGACAGGGAGAGGCGATCGGGTGAAGCTTGGCGCTCCAGACGCGGATGGGAGTCCCCCTGGATTAAAGGCGCAGGGTGGAGCAGGCTGCTGAGCTGATGAAAGAGACTGGTTAGGTTGGATGGCAATAACTGGTCAACGACTGGTAGGAGGAAGACTTCTGGTTTGACGAGTAGGAGCTCTGGGCATTGGATTACCGATGACTGAGCGATGTGAAGGTGAGTGGAAGGGTCTTTTAAACTGAGGGGAGAGTGGAGTAATTGTCAGGAAGCTCATCAGACACGGCTGGTCTGAGTTGGAGCTGATGTCTTCCTGACACAATCTGACTTTGATCAATAATATTGATTGCTATTTTAATTGATTCATTTATTATTGATTCAATATTAAATGAACTACATAAAATAACACACATCTACACACTACAAATTCCATTCAATGTAAATGTAATTAAAGAATGAAATATTTTGTATAGCCTACATGAAATTACAAATAAAGGATCACTCACCAGTGTTGTTCTACTTGAAAGAAACAATCAAACAATTCAAACTATCCCTTTTAAATCTATAATAATCTCTTAAGGTCCTTGAACGATGTTAAAATCCACTGACTGGTGACATCCCTAATGTCTAATTTTTGCTCAACAGGCAACGTGCTAAATTTAGAGGTCATCAAAAAAAATCTACTTCATTCTTTTTTCCTTTTTTTTGTCTTGGTAAGGATTTTAGATGGCTGCACACTTCTATTCAACATAACGTAAACATGATGTGTGCTATTCCGATATTTTAATATGAGTTATGCTGCACAACCAACTTCCACGTTTGGCAAAACGGTGCGCATCACTTCCTGCTGTGGTTTGATACTTCTTCTACTTCTAAGAAATTTCCAGCAGACTGCACGCCAGGTGGCGCATTTCTGCCTTTCTCTATTGAGGAAGGTAGCGGAATCTCCGCTTGGGGTCGTGGCATTCGTGCCCCTCGGCTGTCTACTGAGCCCACGTTAGGCATGTGCACTGTGATTTCGGAAGTTCGTTTAAAGAAATGTTAAGGGGCCAGCCCCAATCGCTACTTCAAGAGGATTTAGCCCACTGAGCTTGTCAGTATTCTGGAAAAAAGACTTAGATAGTTTTACACAAAAGTTTATAATAGAATCTTCTTGGTAACAGAATCGGTCTTTATATGATATTACTCTGTAAAGAACATCCCTGTTCTACTGATTAATTTAAGCATGCCGTGCATATAGCTCCACAGCAACGTCTGGTGAGACCAGGCCCCACTGGCCCCAAATGCAGAGACTCCACAGCCTGTGTTGCCTTTAATTAATATTTAAATTTGTTTGATGACCTGAAACATTTAAATGTGACAAACATGCAAAAAAGAAATCCGGAAGGCGGCAAATACTTCTTTTCACCACTGTACAGTAAATAGTTGAATTGACGTGTTTCACAATTTTTGTGTATGCAGCATTGTTTTACATAATTTAATAAGTACTTAAGGTTATTGCAATGACAGTATAATATCCATATTTTTTGCAGGCTGAAATGCTATCTGAAGGAATTGCTAAGTACACAAGAAATGTTTCAAACCAAAGAGGAGGCAAAGAGTTAAAGAGACTGTACTGGCCATTGGTGAAGTGTGTGACTGTCAAAGTGCCAAAGATTGCTCTTCTTCAGCATGTTACTCTGGTGGACCTACCTGGAAATGGAGACCGTAACAAGAGTAGAGATGAAATGTGGAAGGGGGTACATTTTTTGTAGAAACTTTTTATGAGTGAAACTGGTATTTTAGTAATTTCCTTAAACACAGACGACTATTTGATATAATATATGTGATTTCAGATTGTTGGAAAATGTTCCACCGTGTGGATCGTGGCTGAAATCAATCGAGCAGCAGTGGAAAAAGAATGTTGGACAATTCTAAAAAGTGCTGCTAGTCTCCTTGGAAATGGTGGCGAGTGCCGGTACATTCACTTTATCTGCACCAAGTCTGATCATTTTGAAGACTTCCGAGATCAGTAAGTGAAAAAAATGCTAGAAATCACCATAATAAAGTTGCATATAAGCACTGTTAATTAGCATGGCTTGGAGCCTCCTTTACTGGCGGGGAGGCTGTTACTATCTAGCCACAGGTGCCCTTCCCCTAGGGGTACATATAGGCAGGGGGGTTGTGCTGAGGGAGGGGGGCTGAACTGAACCTGGGTGTCTAATGTATTTTGTGCTCTGATAGTAGACCGGATGTTGGGGTGGTTATAGATCTTCTTCTGGGATGGGGCCTGGGGGACTGCCATGGGCTCCGTTGGGCTTGATGGTGCTGCAGCCATAAACCCCGGGGTGGACATGCCAGGGCCTCCCTCCCTTGGTAAATCTTGGTGAACGGGGGTGCCTATTGGAGTCAGTGGGGGAGCTGGCTCTCTGGGAAGGACTTTTGTCCCCCAGTCCTTCCCTCCCTTTCTTCAGACACCTCTGTCCGCCCACTCAATTTTACTCAATTTTACCCAATTTTACTGTATCACTTAGACACTCTCACTTCTAACATTCTCATGAGACGCAGAAGTAGAAACTTTGGGGTGGGCAGACTTTTCGCCATCTAGAGGAGGAGCTGTTCAAGACTTACTTGACTGGCTGCTGAAGGAAGAGCAGCCTCTCCAAACCTCTTCTGATCTCCTGATTTCTAGCCTTATTTCTAGCCTTATTGTATTTTCTTATTTTCATTTCTTAGCTTTTCTTGGCTTTTTTCTTGGTTACTTTATACACCCAGCCTCTGGAGTCATTTTATTAGACCGGATCTCTTTTTTGGATTACTTTCTGAAGGACTGTGAATTACCAAAATGGCTTTTTGCTCAGCTGAGGACTTTGAGAAACTACTCCAGAGAATTGAAACAATTGAGAGGAAACTACACCATCTTCAGATTAATTTTGATCTAAACACTGGATGTGGAAATGAGACAACTTTACCGATGACTACACACAGGGAGGAAGAACCTGGCAGCCCGGTGTTATCTCGGTCCAACAGTCTCGCACAGAAGCCACAGAACAATGCTACTCCTCCAGCCAAAACGCGTTTAACGGGTAGAACACCCCATTCCCAATTTGACGTAGACTGGCCGGCTTTAAAGCACACTGAATCTACACCTGCTTTCTCTGCTCCCAGGAAGAAGAAACGAAAGAACCCACAACCCAGAACAGTAGATATCACTCCCCCTGGAATCCCGGTGAGAAACAGATTCGCAGCCCTCAGTTCCCCAAAAGACAACACAGCCCCTGGGACCAGTCAAGGCCACCAAGAGAAATTCATCCACACGAAGCGGACCTCCACCCCCCCACCAAAAGTTCTCATCATACATGACGGCTCTGTTAATGGTGCTGAAAATTTTTGTAGCCAGAAGACTAGCGTTATCAGCTCCCCCAAAAATACATTGAGAGAAATATCAGAATAAATCTAGACAATTTTGGAGCAACATCCTAACCTGGAAAAAATTGTAATTCATGCCGGATCAACTGATGTAGCCAAAAAGCAATTTGAAGTTCTCAAATCAGACTTCTCTGATCTGCTACAGAGACTTGGTGGACTTAACATAAACATCTTTATCAGTGGACCAATCCCTGAAGGGAATGATGAAAGGTACAGTCGACTTCGCATGCTCCATGAATGGTTGAAGAGACAAACTGTTGAAAAATCGATCCCATTTATTAATAACTCTAAAATATTTGGTTGTGCAAAGCCCTTGTTCAAGTCAAATGAGCGTTATCTTAACAGAGCTGGACTGAGACTATTGACCTTAAATATTTTCTGTTATCTGAATAAACACAAACTAACCTTGGAGCACGGCCTGCTGATACCTCAAAAGAGGTACAAACAAATATTTCCCGACACAGACAAATTGAAGATTACTTCATTCCAGAAAGCTGTACAGACTGACAGAGAACAAACACTTCCAGCAAGTATTCCAATGTCATCAGACTCATTGACACCTAATGACTCTCTGTTTAGAGATTTCTCAGACAGACTGAAAGCACAAATTAGAATTGGATCACAATTAGCACCAAAACTTGGACTACATCAGCCTTCTGGGACTAACACTGGATGTACTCTGCCCATGCCTGAACTGGTAATCCCGGACATCTGATGTGCAAGGGAACCGGACAGTAATCCTACTCCCACCGTCTTCCAGATGTCGTCCGGCAACCCCCAAAAAATCATAGAAGTTATTATTAGCAAGAGAAAACAAAAAATTAAAGCCAAACACACTTATAATAAAACAAATCTCAAATTGATCACCTGTCAGAAGGTTCAGCTACCAATTATCAAATCACTTAAGTTAGCTTTATTAAATATTAGGTCTCTATCAGGAAAATCACTCATAATTAATGAATTCATCACTGAACATAAAATGCATGCCCTTTTTTATCAGAAACATGGCTAGATAGAAATAATGAAACATCTGAATTGATAGATTCTACTCCTCCAAATTACAATTTCCTAAGCGAGAGCAGGAAACACAGACGAGCTGGTGGTGTAGCCACAATCTTTCACAACTCAATGAACTTTAAAAAGCTATCCCTGGGCACATTTGACTCTTTTGAATATCTAGCCACTAAGATAAATGAGCCTACAAAGCTCTATTTCTAAGTTTATATAAACCCCCAAAACTTGACTCTAACTTCTTTAATGATTTCAGCGACCTTCTTTCCGTAATATGTAAAGATTATGACCAATTAATCACTGTGGGGGACTTCAACATACATACTGACAATCCCCAGGATAGACTAGCAAAAACATTAAGTGACACTCTTCACAACTTCTGCCTGACCCAGCATGTTAAACAACCAACACACAATAAAGGACACACTCTGGACTTAATTATCAGCAAAGGTTTAAATATTTCCAACATCTCTGTAATTAATATTGCATTATCTGACCATTTCTGTATTTTCTTTGAAAGTACCATCTCTGCTAGATTATCCAGCCACAGTAAGACCACTATAAAAAAGCATTTTCTAGGGGACAGTTCAGTAGAAACCTTTAAACGTATTTACCCTTCCACCACATCCCCCTCATCTCCCACCTCCAACTCAGTAAACAAGCTGGTAGATAATTTCCTTGTGAAAATCTCAGACATCATGGATTCCATTGCTCCAACTAAAGTGAAAGTAGTCTCAGGTAGAAAGAAATCTCAGTGGACAAGCGATCCACTGGTACGTAGTGAAAAAAGAGAGTGTTGGACAAGCCGAGAGAAAATGGCGGAAAACTCGACTCCAGGTTCACTATGAGATCTACAAAGAGAGACTGAACAGATATCAGTTAACTTTAAAAGAAGCTAGGGAATTGTTCTTGTCTACAATAATTAACAGAAACATTAATAATGCACGGACTCTGTTTGCAACAGTGGAAAGACTAACTAATCCTCCAGTGACAGTAGCCCCCAAACTAAATTCTACCAGGGCCTGCAATGAATTTGCCAACTTTTTCACTGAAAAGATTCTAACAATTAGATGGTCGGTCTGTAACGCAGCACCAAACCGACCACCAATGTTATACCCAATTAACACCATTGTAGAAATAAATCTCAGAATTTCATGAATTAAACCAAAAGAACCTAAAAGAAATCATTAACCAATTAAGCTACTTCTCTTGCTGTCTTGATGTCCTACCCACAGCTTTCCTTAAGAAAATTTTCCCTGTCATTGGGTCTGATCTGATTCAAACAGTTAACTCATCCCTCCTGTCAGGTCTCTTCCCCCAGGCTTTAAAAACAGCAGTTATTAAACCAGTGCTAAAAAAGAATAATCTGGACAACCTGTTAATGCAGAACTACAGGCCAATTTCTAATCTTCCATTCATCAGTAAAATTATTGAAAAAGCTGTTTCAGCAGTTAAATAGCTTCTTAACAATGACCAACCGCTTTGATGTTTTTCAGTCTTGTTTCCGTGCTCACCACAGCACTGAGACTGCCCTTGTCAAAGTTTTCAATGACATCCGCAAAAATACAGACAACCACAGTGCTGGTTCTGTTGGATCTTAGTGCAGCATTTGACACTGTTGATCATGATATATTACTAGAACGACTGGAGAGCTGGGTCGGACTCTCTGGTACAGTACTTGGCTGGTTCGAGTCTTACCTAAAGAACAGGGACTTCTTTGTTTCAATGGGAAACTTTTCATCAGAACAAACAGAAATCACATGTTGGATGCCCCAGGGCTCCATCCTGGGGTCCCTCTTATTTAATATCTAAATGCTCCCACTAGCCCAGATTATAACAACCAATAACATTACTACCATAAATATGTATATGATACTCTGCTTTACATTACGATGTCACCAGGTGACTTTGAACCCATCCAAACGCTAAGCACATGCATCAAGCAAATCAATGGATGGATGTGTCATAACTTCCTCCAATTGAACAGAAACAGAAGTAATTACTTTTGGATCTAAAGAGGAAAGATCAACAGTCAGCACACAGCTCCAGTTCATACAGATAGAAACTACTGATCAGGCCAGAAATCTAGGTGTAGTTATGGACTCAGATCTGAACCTCCAAGGTCACATAAAGGCAATAACAAGGTCAGCCTTCTATCACCTGAAGAACATATCTAGAATTAAAGGACTAATGTCGCAACAGGACCTCGAAAAACTCATCCATGCATTTATCTTTAGTCGGATTGATTACTGCAACAACATCTTCACAGGTCTGCCTAAAAAGTCAATTACACAGCTGCAGCTGATCCAGAACGCTGCAGCTCATGTCCTAACTAGATCCAGGAAAGTAGAGCACATCACCCCAGTTCTAAAGTCCTTACACTGGCTCCCTGTAGCTCAGAGAATAGACTTCAAAATACTTTTACTAGTTTATAAATCATTGAAGGGCTTAGCACCGAAGTATGTTGAAGACCTGCGGATACTATACCATCCGCCTAGACCACTCAGGTCCTCTAATTCCAGTGTACTCAACATCCCTAGAACCAGAACCAAACATGGAGAAGCAGCTTTCAGTTTCTATGCTCCTCTAATCTGGAACAAACTTCCAGAAAACTGCAAAGCTTCTGAAACACTGAGTTCTTTTAAATCACAACTAAAAACTTATCTGTTTAGAGTTGCCTTTGAGTAATGCTTTGTTCATGTTTTGTGTATTCTTACATTATATACTTTGCAATACTTTGATGAATCTGTGTGTGCTTCTTGCTTTATTGCTGTTTTTACTTTAAATGCTTTGTCTGTGTTTTACTGCTATTTTTATTTTACCACTTAATCATGTAAAGCACCTTGAATTACCTTGTTGTTGCAAGTGTGCTATACAAATAAAATTGCCTTGCCTTGCCTTCAATCAGCTTCACCTCTGGGGTGTGGCTGCCTTCCCCACATCCCACCCCTCTGTTTTAAATGCACATTATGACAACACACATCAACACCATACTCGAGCAAGAGGAGGGAGGCTAGGTGTCTTTCCCACCCCTTTTGGCCATCAGGGGTTGGGGTCCCGGAGGAGGAACAGGCGGTCTGGTTGGGGCCTGGGCTGGTGGGCTGCTTTGGTACTGTGTGGGCTTTGGCGGTCTGCTTGTCTCCATCCTAGAAGGTAGGGGGACCACCTCCTGAGTCCTGGGGCTGGTTCCTCTGCTGGGGTATCCGTATCGAGACCTGGGAGTATAGAGTGTGTATGGGGAGTTTGATTACGTGTACGGCATCCTTTCTTGTATATCTTGGTTGGGCTGGGTGCTCGGGGGCATGGCGGTTCATCCCTGGTGCCTGCCTGGCTGGGCCTAGGTGGACTGGGTTATCAGTCGGCCGGTGTGCAGATGAGTTCCTTTCGGTGCCGTTGGCCAGGACGCCTCTTTGGGAGGGGCCGGTTTGGACATTGTTTGATGTTAGCTGTGGTGGCTTTGCGGGGGTCGGGTCCCCAGTCTCCAATTGATCGCCTGCTCTGTATATTTCGTGGTTGGTCGGTTCATTGGTGGGTTTGATTGACCTTGATTAAACACTTGGTCTTGGTGCTCTGTGGTATGCGGGATTGAGATTCGGGAGCTGGTTGAGCTCTGTGTCGGGGTGCTGCACGGCTAGCCATGGCCCAACGGCCGGTCCCTGGTCGGGTCCCTGCTGGGGAATGGGGTGCCCTGGGGCCCAGGGTCTCCAGGCCCATGCCTGGATCTGCCCAGGCGTAGCCTGTAGCTCGTCGCTAATTGGTCTGTTGGACTTCCACTGGTTCTCAGACACCAATACTGAGCGCCACACTGCCAGTCAGGACACGTAAAAAAAAAAAAAAAAACTTTTTCATTATTTCAGCTAAACATCCCACAATCACATTTTGAATGCTTTTGATATGAATAGTCGAAATTAAATTGATATTGCAAAATGTGTGCTGCCAAAGCAATTATATGCATCTCTTATAGTCATGGTCAGGGTTTGGACCGCTCAGATTGGAAACAACTTGTTGGTGTTCCATTCCAGTTTTTCTAAATTGCTTAAACACTAAACTCAATTCTCTAAACCAAATTCTCAGTGGCTTGAACTACTTTTTCGAATTAGACTATTTGGCCAACCTTTGAACACTGTTCAGGTACCTAGAGACACTTTACAAAACCCATCCACTTTTTTTCCTCAAAGCCTTAAACACATATTCGGTCACTAAACATATTCCACACTTCTATAGTAAAGCTGTAAACACTGGCAGCAAAATATGAACACAATTAAAACACAACTGTCATCTTTTAGACACAGCAACTCAAAATGCAACACACATATCTGGTTATGTGATCAGATCAATTGGGCGGGATAGAAACCAGTTCAGAGTTCTCAGGTGGCACATATGCATCTACAAGGGACTGACTCATACAGTGAGGCAGAAGAGGAGTCCAAGTGAGAAGTGGTGGACAAGGAGGAAGAGGACAAGGACGACCAAGAGTATAGCTGTAATATTTTTTTGATTTCATTAATCAATTCTTAACTCATTATCTTAAGCCTTTTTTAAGCTCAAGAGTCAATTGGTACATTTGGATTGTCATAAGACTTAAGATACATATCTGTATACATTCTATGTTGAATCCAGTTTTTAATTTATGTGTAAAAAGGTTTTTAAACTAATCTGTACATATTAAAGAGTAAACATACCTGTCCTACTGTATTTTATCTTTCAGCTCAGTAGCGGACCGCCTGGCCCTCATAATCAAAGGAAACATGAAGGCCAAGGAAGAAGTCAAAACTGAATTCAGCGAGCTAAACAATGTCAAGGTGAGCCAGGAAACTGAAAAATGAAACAACATTGACTATATCTAAAAGTAAATCTAGTAATCAATCAATTTTCTATAGAAACACTTCAGTGAAGACTGTTTCGAAGTGTTCACAGTGAGCTCTAAGGATTTTCTGAGCGGAGTAGTTGAAGAGAGCAATGGTAGGTTTTTTCTTGTGTGCATTGATGGAATGCATCTCGAACCATCATCATATCATATCATATTATATTTCAAAACTATACGGGATTACAGCGATTTTCATATAAAGTCATTATATAAATGTGATTTTATTTCCACAGAAATACCAAAGCTTCAGAAATTCTTGCAAGATCTGAATCACTGCCACTCAGAGACATTAAACTATGTTTCTGGTGCTTATGGGATTCTTTCATTAATTCAAGGGACCAGGGACCAGAGAGACATGGTAAGACTGCAGAAAAAAAGACTCATCAGAAAACTAATATTTACTAAAAACAGCAATAAAAGATTAGAATTCCACATGACTCAGGCATACTTTATCAAATAACAGAGCATACTTCATGATAATGCACTCTTCCATTTTATGTGCATATATCAAGCACCTTATTGCAAAGAAGATTAACATTCTAAAACAAAAACCTGTGCATGTTTTGTATTAAAACAGACTGAATCCTCAACAAACTTTGTTGAGGATTCTGCCTCAGACAGACAGTCAGAGACCGGGATGGTTATCCATTGTCAAAAACATTCTTTGAAAACCCAGTATCTGTAGGAGAGGATGTTCATAAATTGACTAAATTAATAAAAATGATAAAGAAACGGTTAATATTTGGAACTGGTTTTATTTTTGTTTGTTTTAGGCTGGCAAGAAGGAAGTTGTCTACAAAGAGCTTGAGAAAAACAAAAGATCTCAACTTGAACTAATCAAAAAAGCAATGGAGGAGACATACTCTGTTTTTGAAAAATGTTTGAGTGAAGGTGTTGAAAAATCCAAAAGTTCCTGTGAAAAGAATTTGAAGAACTTCTTGTATCCTCCAGTATGCATTGTGACAGTAAACATGAACAGAGTTTTATTTCCTATAAATATGTGTTTGAAATAATGTATTTTCTAATTTTTTTGCCAGAAAAAGTCTAACAGGGGCTTCCACAGAACACTGAAATGTTTAGTTCAAAATGGAGGCATCCACAAACCTAAAAAGAAAAGTGAAATGAATTTAAACATGAAGCTTACATCAGCCTTGACTAACAGCATTGATGAGGAATTCAGGAAGACTTTCCCGTAAGAACAAACGTGAATTAAAAGGCTGTCAAGGCAGAAATCTGTGTACATATTTTTTTACATGAGATAATGAAGTAAAATTAGATTTCTCAAATACCAAAAATGTTTCATAGAACACATTTAAATTGTTAAAATTTGTCAAAATGTTTTAGAAACAAAGGAAAAAGTGGCCCATTCAATGGGGCTATCAGCAGCTTTTCACTCAACACTGAAAAGCTAAAATACAAGTACAGCGATATGGAACTACAGCTGACCTTTCTGACGACCGAGGTAACTGATACAAAAAGATTTATTTTTTTTAATAGGCTGAAATGGAGATCTATGAGTTTAATTAAAAATAGTTGCAACTAGTTGATCATAAACTATTTTTCAAAAATGTTAAGGAAGTAGAAAGAAACTAATTAATGTAAAATATGTAAAATAATCATGTCTCATAATTGTAAATAATGTTATTTGTTTTTTTTTAGGAAGAGAAAGTTCGGTTACAATTGAACAACATAATTCGTGATAGCAAGAAAACAGTCTACAGGAGTTTAACAAAAACAATTGAGGAAAGCATGCAAAAGTGCTACAAGAGTACGGAAACTAATATGATGTACAACATTTCAATGAAGATCTTCATATGTATAATTTTATCCATAAATATATTCAACCCCTTTTTTAAAAAAAACACATTTTGAATTTTTTTTCAGAGGCAGCCAGTTTTGAAAAAAACGGTGCACTGAGAAACATGAAAGAAACCATCGAAAACCATGTGACAGAGTCGAAGGACACCATGTTTGAGAAGGCTAAAAGTGTTATGTTAACTGAGCTAAAGAGTTTGGCGGTTTGTTTCACTTTTTAAAATTTCCATTCAAAAAACTATTTTATACCAGTTTGAATGCCCAGCTTAGCAGAGTCCAAACTCAAACTTAACAAACTATTTACTAAACATTTTATGCTGATTTAAGGATGATATCCTGGAAACAGTGGAGAGTACCATTGAGGAGTCTTTAGAACTCTCCCTTAGGACTGAGGAACATTCCATTCCAGGTAAATCAGCTGCCATTTATCTAATTTACATTGATTGTGGATTTCAGAGACACTTGTTGTGGAAAGACTCAAAAAGAGTCTGTCAAGGCTGCTCTAGCTAACAGTTCATTCAGGCCATTATAGGTTCTGGTCAGCATGTCTTGTTACAGCAGGATGGCAATGCTTGTGGGTGTTTCCCAACAAAGGGAAGAAAGGTTTGATTGAACTATAAGAGTGAAGTGGTGGTTAATATGCACCAAGGATTTTCCTGAGCTCAGCACAGATGGCCTTGCCATTTGCCTTTTGTAAGTGGGGTTGTCTACTTGATGCTAAACAGGACAGCGTTGATCCTGATGAGTTCTAGGTACAAGAAAGTAATAGAAGGATTAGTCCCGAGCATCAAGGCGCCCTGCCGTGCTGTTTTATGACTCTATAAGAATACATTTTGTGAGACCAGCTGACCAATCTTATGACACAACTATTTGTATAAGCTAACAGTAAAGAGAGTTAATGGGCAGATTATAAAACTGTGCACTAAACTTATGATTAAAAATACTTCCTTAGATGTTTCAACCCAGCTTGAGATGGTGCAGAAACTCTATGATGAGCTGAAGAGCAATGCAAAGGACGAAATGATATAAAATGGGTAAAGTTTTCAGATATTAATCATGATTTATCAGGAATTAGGCTTGTGAAATGTTTTAATTTGAGAAAAGTATTTAACTATTTTATTTTTAAAAAGTAATAGAAATGTCTCTTTTTTCAACAGCTGCACTTATTTCATGTTACAAGGACTTCATGATGGGTCCTGATCTCCTGCCTGCAACATCATCATCATGGCCCAAAGCTCAAGAGATTGAGATTGTCACTATAATAGAACATTTTTGGATAACTTTTCTCACCACTATGCATCTGTTTTTAATGTTATGGGTAGTTTTTGCATTTCGTCACTCACTGGTTGATCCATTGGTGCACTGGTTTAGAAAACAATCAATCCGAAAAAATGAAATGGATACAAAAATAGTGGAACACATGTTTAAACTAGCCATGGGGGCCATTGCAGCGAGGTACATTTTCTGTGATGGATTTTTGTTTTAACTTCATTACAATTTCGCTTTTAATGACATGTATGTATTTATGTAAACAAACCACATGGGGCAGTCCCCCTGGTGGCAAAATATTATGCTCCTAAATTCTGTCGTTTATGATGTAAAATCTAATGAGGCTGGAAAGAAAATGATTAATTTCCTTAGTAGTTTATTTGAAGTGACCTGATTAACAGCTATTAGCCAAGACAAGGCAAGGCAATTTTATTTGTATAGCACACTTTCAACAGCAGGGTAATTCAAGGTGCTTTACATGATTTGGTGATTTAAAAGAAAAACATAAAAGAAACACACATTACACATGATACACAATAAAGCAAGAGAAAAATAAAATAAAAAAAGCAAGAGAGCATGAACACATTTCATACATATGACATCAAGCATTTACTCAAAGGCAATTCTAAACAGATGGGTTTTTAGTCTCGATTTAAAGCAGTTCAGAGTTTCCGCAGCTCTACACTCGTCAGGAAGTCTGTTCCAGATAAGGGGAGCATAGAAACTGAAAGCTGCTTCTCCATGTTTAGTTCTGAGTCTAGGGATGTTTAGTAGGCTAGAGTTGGAGGACCTGAGTGTTCTTGGTGGTTGGTACCTTGACAACAGGTCTTCAACATATTTTGGTGCTAAGCCATGTAATGATTTATAAACTAGTAGCAGTATTTAGAAGTCTATTCTCTGAGCTACAGGGAGCCAGTGTAAGGACTTTAGAACTAGGGTGATGTGCTCTACTTTCCTGGTTCTAGTGAGGACGCGAGCGGCAGTGTTCTGGATCAGCTGCAGCTGTCTGATTGACTTTTTAGGCAGACCTGTGAAGATGCTGTTGCAGTAATCAATCCGGCTAAAGATAAACGCATGGATGAGTTTTTCTAGGTCGTGTTGCAAAATCAGTCCTTTAATCCTAGAGATGTTCTTCAGGTGATAGAACGCTGACCTTGTTATTGCCTTTATGTGACCCTGGAGGTTCAGGTCTGAGTCCATTACTACACCTAGGTTACGAACCTGATCAGTAGTTTCTAGCTGTATTAATTGAAGCTGTGTGCTGACTCTTGATCGTTCCTCTTTGGGTCCAAGCCAGGCATAGCTTAGAGCACAGATCAATTGCAGCAAATGTGGATCCATGTCAATTTACCCATGCATCCATGCATCCATCCATCCATCCATCCATCTATCCATCCATCCATTTTTTTTCAGCTTATGCGAGTTCAGGTCGCGGGGGCAGCAATTTAAACAGTGAGATCTAGACGTTCCTTTCTTTAGCCACTTGGGCCAGCTCCTCAGGGGGAATCCCAAGGTGTTCCAAGACCAGCCAAGAAACATAGTCCCTCCAGCGTGTCCTGGGTCTGCCTCTGGGTCTCCTCCTGGTGGGACGTGTCTGGAACACCTCATTAGGGAGGCATCCAGGAGGCATCATAACCAGATGACCAAGCCACCTAAACTGACTCCTCTCAATGTGGAGGAGCAGCGGCTCTACTCTGAGCCCCTCCCAGATGAGCCCAAGCACCCTGTGGAGGATACTTTGTATCCGTGATCTCGTTCGTTTGGTCACTACCCAGAGCTTGTGACTATAGATGATGGTAGACATTCCCCTCCATCTCTTCCTTCTTAATATTTTTTCTCAGGATAACTGGAAGTATTGTTTACACCTGTTTACACCAACATGTTTATCTGTGTAACATGTGTTTATTTATGCCTCTGAGCTAGACATACAGTAATTGGCAGTGACTGCAGGGTTGTACTGCTTTGGGGCAAGAAGATGTGGTAAACATTGCTTGGCAACGTTTTAGTACATTTCCTCTAACCAAAAATAAACAAGCAAATGAACGAGATGCTTATCAGAAAAAATTACAATACCTCCACATTTCAACTTCCGGTATCTAAATTGTGTGTGTCATGCCAAATGCGATGGAAGACTGGATTTGTTTTTCACATCTTTGTCCAAACTCTGCAAAATTTAATTACAGTTCATTTTCTTTTCTCTTTTCATGTGTATTTGTTTTATAGTGAAAATAGGTAGAAAACACCTGTAAATACTGACTGACTTACAGTATTTCTGAATTGTTAGAACGCTAAACTCCATTCTCTAAACCAAATTCTCAGTGGCCTAAACTAAATTTTCGAATCAAACACTGTTTTGGCCAAATTTTAAACACTCTTCAGGTTCTTGCAAAACTTGTCCACTCTTTTTTTTTTTTACCTTAAACACATTGTCAGTCACTAAACACTTTCGACACTTGTACAGCAAAACTTTAAATACTGGCAGCAAAATGTGAACAAAACTAAAATAGGCTACTGCTGTCATCTTTTAGACACAGCAACTCATAATTCAACACACATGTATCTGGTAATGGGATCAGATCAATTGGGCAGGATACAAGTCAGTGCAGAGTTCACAGGTGGCACATGCGCATCTACATTGGATAGAGGCAGAGGAGGAAGAGTCCACGTAAGAGGTTGTGGACGAGGAGGAAGGGTGACAAGGATGAGCAAGAACAGTCATTACTGATGAAATTCAGCTAACTACTGTAAATCTGTGAATTACAGTAAAATGCTTTTCATCTTGGTGTTTTTATTTAGATTTACAGCTTTTATTTGTTTGGAATTCAGCACTATATTTCATTCTAATCAAGGCCTTTTTTTGATAAATACACTTAAAATATTTTTATTTTAAGTTCATGACCTTGGATGCCGTGTCTTCAATTATTTGATATAGCTCCTAACGAATGTTCTGTGGTGAATACGTTTTATTTGCTGTGTATATGATGTGAACACAGTGTTTAGTTTTGAACACATAACTGGTTTTGAGGTGAAAGTTTGATTTTGACGAATAAGTCTGAGGATTGGTAAATGTAATAAAGACTTTTTGATTTGTGTTTAAGGTTTTGAGAAACTGGGTGGTGGTTTCAAGAATTGTGTTCAGCGATTTAGAAAAACTAATAACATTTTGGTACAATTGTTTGGATTCTGGTCTAAACATTGCTGTGCTCTGGTTGTTTTAGAGTTTCTTTAAAATTATACATTTATTTCACTTGAAGAACTTTCTTTGAGTCATTGAGTCGGAAGGTATTTGATATTATTCATAGCTCTATGCACATTTGACCTAAGGTGTATTTTGATTTAACAAAGATCAAGCTTAGGGCTTCATTTTATAATCCCATAGGTACGGAAAGTAACATTTTTGTTTAATTCTATGTGAACATACTAAAAAGGTATTTGTTATGACATTTGTTCAATAAAAAGTTTAACACTTTTTGCTTTCTGAGTTCTCACTTGTGAAATGTTGAGACTGAATTTATTTTACACCTGATCAAGACTGAAATGATGGATTTGTCTTTATGTATTTGACCATTTCTAATGATTTAACTTTGTAATAGAATAGAATGGAATACGCAAGGCAATTTTATCTGTATAGCACACTTTCAACAACATGGTAATTCAAGGTGCTTTACATGATTAGGGGATAAAGTAAAAACAGCATAAAACATACACAGAGCATATGACAGGTAAAGTACATAATAAAACATGAAACACACACAAACCATATGATATATGAAAACATTACTCAAAGGCAGCTCTAAACAGTTTTTAGCCAGATTAGAGGAGCATAGAAAATGAAAGCTGCTTCTCCATGTTTGGTTCTAACTCTAGGAATATTGAGTAGACTGGAATTAGAGGACCTGAGTGGTCTGGTGGGTTGGTATAGTAACAGTAGATCTTCAACATACTTTGGTGCTAAGCCATTCAATGATTTATAAACTAGTAAAAGTATTTTAAAGCCTGTTCTCTGAGCTACAGGGAGCCAGAGTAAGGACTTTAGTACTGGGTTGATGTGCTCTAGTTTCCTGGTTCTAGTGAGGTAATATATTAGAATAGAAATCCACTTTATTGTCCCACGCTGGGGAAATTCAGACATAACAGCAGCAAACCGACAGATTTTGGCAATATAGACTTATGTAACATGTTTTGTTGGGCTCTAAATTAATTTGCAATTTTTCAATGCCTAGCTCAATGCAAGGCCATCTTCATCAGTTCAAATTTAATTGTAAATTTTACAAACTATGAAGAAGATGCTAACAAATACAAAAATGTCAAAGTTATGCATTATATGAAGACTTTGTATTGCCCTCTGGTTCTGATCATCCATCTGGGCCAATCAAGTGTTAAACCCAAAATAAGTTTTGACCTTCTCAAAAATAATTCACTTGAATCACAACTATATTTACTTGTCTGAGTAAATGATAGAAAATTTGTTTTAATTTACATTTTTTTGTCAAAGTAAATATAGAAATTCCCCAGTTTGATGGCACCATTCTCCTCTCAATTTTAAACTATGCACAGGCCAGCCGAAACAATCTTGTTTCACAGCAAACACCAGACTCATTTGGAGTGTAGCAAAAGAGTGTAATTTTAGCAGTCATTTGATGGATGGCATGTTAAATTTCTTGATATGAATCAGACATGTATTTAGGATTGTAAGCAAGTATTCAGTAAGCAAGTATTGTTAGATGTCCATGTTTACTAACGCTGAGTGTGCAGGTGTTAAGTGAAAACAAAACTAATACCCCAAAATATTTCTTACCTACTTTGCAAAGATAAATTTAATCCTGCTGTCCAAGTTTCACGTTTCTATTAAAAAGCATTTCCCTATTCTACTGTAGTTGTAACCTACTGTAAGTACAACTCCAATAGGAACCACTGTTACAAAATTTTTTTTAACTTCATTTTACAAAATGCTATTTTATTATCTTTAAATTAAAGTCTGTTTTTGGATTAAGTTGCTTGCTGTGGTTGTCACATTTCATAATCTCCTCTTGCAACTCTTTTTTTGCCACTCCCCTCTCTGTTCACCTCCCCCCTCCTGTTGCTCTTCAGTCCTCTGGCTTGCCACACTTTGTTCCTCTTCCTGTTTATGAAGGAACTGCTATAAGTCCATTTGAACTTTGTCACGTCAGTTGAGCCAGTCATACTTTTCCCTCCAACAGGATTTTTTTTGCTTATTTTTTGCCCCTCCCTCCTTTTATATATTTTCCCTCTCACTGTCCTTATTTCTTTGTCTGCATTTTCTTCAGTAACTGGTGAGTATTTTGTAAGTAACTCTAATCTCAATTTTTTTTTTATGATATTCAGAGTAAATTGTTGATGTATTCAAGTTTAAAAGAGTTACTAAGAGAGACTAATATAAACATAATTTATCTTTCAGTTTCTTTTCTCAGTAATGGATGATTTTGTGCGTGACAAACTAAACGAGTGGGGACTCAGCAAGTTGCTGGAATTATTTGAAGGTGATGTATTAAAATGGCTGCTTGTAAATAGGAAAGTGCAAAATATGTACCTTCTATTTGTTTGACAAAAGAGAAATATTGCTAGAGCTACTGTAAAAAGCACAAATGCAACCCTGTTCTTGTAAACCACATAGTTTTAAACTTTTGAGACAAAAATCCATCCATCCATCCATTTTCTTCCGCTTATCCGGGGTCGGGTCGCGGGGGCAGCAGCCTAAGCAAAGAGACCCAGACTTCCCTCTCTCCAGCCACTTGTTCCAGCTCCTCAGGAGGAATCCCAAGGTGCTCCCAGGCCAGCCGAGAAACATAGTCCCTCCAGCGTGTCCTGGGCCTTCCCCTGGGCCTCCTCCCGGTGGGACGTGCCTGAAACACCTCACCAGGGAGGCGTCCAGGAGGCATCCTGACCAGATGCCCGAGCCACCTCAACTGACTCCTCTCGATGTGGAGAAGCAGCGGCTCTACTCTGAGCCCCCTCCGGATGACCAAGCTTCTCACCCTATCTCTAAGGGAGAGCCCAGACACTCTGCGGAGGAAACTCATTTCAGCCGCTTGTATCCGTGATCTCGTTCTTTCGGTCACCACCCAGAGTTCGTGACCATAGATGAGGGTAGGAACGTAGATCGACCGGTAAATCGAGAGCTTCGCCTTTTGGCTCAGCTCTCTCTTCACCACGACAGACCGGTAGAGCGCCCGCATAACTGCAGATGCCCCACCAATCCGTCTATCGATCTCCCGCTCCATTTTTCCCTCATTCGTGAACAAGACCCCCAGATACTTAAACTCCTCCACTTGGGGAAGGACCCCATCCCTGACCCGGAGGAGGCACCCCACCCTTTTCCGGCTCAAGACCATGGCCTCGGATTTGGAGGTGCTGATTCTCATCCCAGCCGCTTCACACTCGGCTGCGAACAGCTCCAGCAAAAGCTGTAGATCACGCTCCGATGAAGCCAACAGGACCACATCATCTGCAAAAAGCAGAGACCCGATCCTGAGGCCACCAAAACGGATCCCCGCAACGCCTTGGCTGAGCCTAGAAATCCTGTCCATAAAAGTTAGGAACAGGATCGGTGACAAAGGGCAACCTTGGCGGAGTCCAACTCTCACCGGAAACAAGCCCGACTTACTGCCGGCAATGCGAACCAAACTCTGGCACCGGTCGTACAGGGACCTAACAGCCCGTATCAAGGGGCCCGGTACCCCATACTCCCGGAGCACCCCCCACAGGGCCCCCCGAGGGACACGGTCGAACGCCTTCTCCAAGTCCACAAAACACATGTAGACCGGTTGGGCGAACTCCCACGCACCCTCCAGGACCCTGCAGAGGGTGTAGAGCTGGTCCAGTGTTCCACGGCCAGGACGAAAACCACATTGTTCCTCCTGGATCCGAGGTTCGACTATCCGTCGGACCCTCCTCTCCAGAACCCCTGAATAGACCTTACCAGGGAGGCTCAGAAGTGTGATCCCCCTGTAGTTGGAACACACCCTGTGGTCCCCCTTTTTAAACAGGGGGACCACCACCCCGGTCTGCCAATCCAAGGGAACTGCCCCCGATGTCCACGCAATATTGCAGAGCCGCGTTAACCAACACAGCCCCACAACATCCAGAGCCTTGAGGAACTCCGGTCAAATCTCATCCACCCCCGGAGCCTTGCCACCGAGGAGCTTTTTAACGACCTCGGTGACCTCAGCACCAGAGATTGGAGAGCCCGACCCCAAGTCCCCAAACCCTGCTTCCAGATTGGAAGGCGTGCCGGTGGGATTGAGGAGGTCTTCGAAGTATTCCATCCACCGACCCAAAACGTCCCGCGTCGAGGTCAGCAGCACACCATCCCCACTGTAAACAGTGTTGGTGGCAGACCGCTTTCCCCCCCTGAGACGCCGGATGGTGGACCAGAATCGCTTCGAAGCCGTACGGAAGTCGTTTTCCATGGTCTCTCCAAACTCCTCCCACGCCCGAGTTTTTGCCTCAGCAACCATCCGAGCCGCATCCCGCTTGGCCTGTCGGTACCTATCAGCTGCTTCAGGGGTCCCACAAGCCAAAAAGACCCGGTAGGACTCCTTCTTCAGCCTGACAGCATCCCTTACCGCCGGTGTCCACCACCGGGTTCGGGGGTTGCTGCCGCGACAGGCACCGACCACCTTGCGGCCACAGCTTCGGTCAGCCGCCTCGGCAATGGAGGCGCGGAACATGGTCCACTCGGACTCGATGTCACCCGCCTCCCCCGGGACGTGTTCAAAGTTCTGCCGGAGGTGTGAGTTAAAGCTCCTTGAGACAAAAATGTGCTACTAAATTGAGTCCCCCTTAAATTCCTGCAATTTCCACCCTACATTTTTTTTAAACACATACCCAAAATTAACTTAAAGCTGTTCTTGAACCATTTTGAGTAGAGACATGGCTGGGGTCTCTTTGGAAAGCAAACACTCTAAAATTTATCCCGGAACTGTGTTAATATCTCTGAGTGCTATTGTTACCAAGCAATATTAATTTTAATACCCCAAAAAATTATTTTATTTGTGTCCGAATATTTATTTTATATAAATACATCCTGTAAAAATGGCTTTAAAAAGAGGTGGTGACCTAAAACACACTGTGGGTCTAAAGCCTAAAGTATGACCTTCATCCACAGCAAATTTGACAGCAATAAACCAAAAAATGAATATTCTGCACACATTTTTATAACTACAGGTCAAAGGTGGTCAAAAGTTTGCCATATGCGCCATCTCCTGGGTAAATGCCGTAGTCCTCACTGAATTAAAAATATCATCAGAATCATAACTTCATGTTACCATATAAAGCTCCACGGCTTCCTTCAATGTTGTATTTTGATCATAAAGGGTGTTTGGACACGGTGCTGAAACAATATGTTACTGGTACGCACTGTGCGTAATCTCTTCATGAATAAGACATTTTACGCATGTCATATACAATGGCTGCGAACAAGTCCTCCCGGTCATGTTATATATTTGCGTTTCCAGCATTACATTGGCTTTTCGATGCGTCAATCATCAGAGTTCTGGACCGCAATTGGTTCGAGTTACTTACCATAACGTGACTTTCCATCCATGCGCCATTGGTTGGAGATGTACCCTACGTGAGGAAAACACCAGATGATGATTTTTTAATTTTTTTATTTTTTCCTTCTGGGCATGCTCAGTGACCTTTGTAGGCAGAAGTGGACGCGAATGAATCGGAAACAAAGCCATAAAGACTACAAAAATGGCCAGACATTTCGGAGTGCATTTTCATTGTTTGTTTTACATTTTTTATTGGTTTTGCTGTTGTCCTGGTCTAATAACTTTATCGGAGGACTTTAATCGGACCCTTATTGATGTAAAAAGAAAATTTTTGTTCGAAATGGATCGGTTTTGTCACGTTTATTGGACTACAAAGTGGTGAGTTCCATATTTTTATACCTCCATCAGGAGAACGTTTGTGTTGGCAAAAGAGCTCACTGTGTCTTCAGTTATGATTGTATCCTTAAACGCCAGGCATAATTGGAATCACAAGACTCTTAGCTTTCCAATGATATAAAACATGTATAGGTTCTTGAAAGTTAGAAGTCAGAAAATTGGTGGATTTAAACTAGGAAATGCGCTGGGCCCGCTAGCGGGCCCTCGGAATTTCAACGGCTTTTAATATCTTAAACACAAAATGATCACCTTACTTTTATCTTATAAAACAAGCTTGTTAGGGTTGAACAGTATTTTAAAAAGGCCAAGATTTATAAAAATGTATTTTTTAGACTCAAATTCTTGGAGGCAGAGCATCAGAGTTACTTTTTTTTTTATGTGTGTAAATGACTTATGGGGCCTTAAGCAAATGAAATTTTACTTAGAAAATTAATTAATAAAATAATTTCTTACAAAATAAACTTGCCATTAGGTATGTGTATTGGTAAAAATCTGGCAATATATATATCACAATACAGGGGAGACGATACGATATATTGCGAAACTATGAGCAAGACAATATATTGTGATTTTTAAAACTTAATTTAACTAGAAAAACTATCACAGCATTCTAAACGCTCCAACCTTTTTCATACTTTAACACATCCAGTTTTATTACTAGATCTAGTTGATCCACTGAAACAAAGAAGGTGAAAACAGCCACAAACTAGCGGTCATACTTTTAATTTTACTACAAAAATTACTGTCATCATTAATGGTTCCATTCAAATTCTAAAAAAATAAATAAAAAAAGTTATTCATTGCTTTTGAAAATCAATAAAATATCGCAATATAGCAGCTTATCAATATTTTTCGCACATCCCTACTTGCCAACTTCTTTCAATCTTAAATATTTAAACAATTGTAAATGTTTTGAGAACCACAAATGTTATTGTTAATTGTAATTAATCTGTAAACAAATTAAATCACATTTCATAAATTCAGATTCTTTATAAACAAAGTTTTAGAGCTGTAGTCTGAGTTCAATGTCAATATTTACAGGATGCCTCTGATGGTTTTGGGGCCCTAAGCAGCGGCTTAGTTTGCTTGTGCCTTGCGCCAGGCTCTGGTGTAAATGCACACAAAATATTCTATGTGGTAAATATAATTGGCACTCTATTGTACTCAAAAGGAATGTGTTAGAAATTTTATTCACATTAAAAGGACACATTTTCAGTGTAAGCACATAACTGTAAAAAGACAAGTGTTAACAAAGCTTTAAACTGGCTGAGATGTGTATCCTACTTTTTAAAACACTGCATACTGTCAGTTAATTGCATGTAATGAGTTTTGCAAACCAATTAATAATACTTTGTTTAGATTTATACTTACAGTGGCAGTAAAATAAGATTTATTCACCATGACATAAATGTCTTTATAATTTTAGAAGTCATGTGAAAAACTTAGAAGACCCAGTAAAGTATTGTGTTCTTTGATAAATGTTCAAATATCAATCTCCTTTTTCACTTTTTATGTCTTGAAAATAAAGTGATAAAGGCCACAAATTAACCCTGTTTTACATAAATTAAAATGTTATTCAAATTGAGGGAAAAGGTAGAATCTCTTATCCTGGCAGCTAGTTTACTCCCTTTGGTTGAAAGTCTCTATATCAAAATTTTGTCTGGACACCCAATATATGAAGGTAAAATATTAAATGTTATGCTAATCTCTTTAAAATAAAACAAGCCAATCCTTTTTTCCAATAGCTGTTGAAATAACTAAAACATGGGAATGTTTCTGGTCTGCCCCAGACTCTAATTTTACATTTTACAATCTGACCACATTAAGCGAGTTATAGCAGGTTGTAATAATAGGATTTAGAAATTAGTTATGACATAATGGCAGCACCTTTACTTTCTGAAGTTTTTGGGGTTTTTTGCCTTTACACAGCTCAGTGTGTGAGACTTAAATAGTTTGAAATTGTAACTGTATGACTAAAATTTAATAAAGCATAATTTGATTACAGATGAATGCATCGACACAGAAAGTCTTTTCTGTCTTACCGAGCAAGATATTGATACACTGATTCCAAAAATGGGACCAAGGGCACGATTCAAAAAGAGACTAAAGCTCTTAAAGGTAAGTCATGCACCAATAAATGGTTTGCATTTTTTTTTACTTCAAGTCCTTATTTATACTTATACCAAGACATGTTTTTACAGCTTTTCTTTGTCTAAGATTATGCCAGTGCCTGTTGATCAAAACATTTTAAAATGTCATAACACTGACAACAATTTAATTGCCAATAGGAAGAAAAACACACAAATCAGGAGATGACAAGTTTTCCTGAACAAGTAAGTTAAACATTGTTTCACTCTGGTTAAATATAAACCACTGAAAAACTTGCCTGCAGATATAATGGATAATATAGGTACTAAACACATTTACAATTTTCTGAGTAGACATATTTCTAATGCAACTGAAATGGCATTCCCACCAGATTTAGATAAGATCCTATGCAGTCCATATATTCAAAGGTGTGAAACTGTGCCTGCTCACAAATTACACAAATGAAGTTATGTGCAATAAAATGAAACAATACTGGGGAAACGTTTTAAACACACTTACTGAAATTTATTGAATTTTCTTTAAAAATATTATTGGAGAAGAAAGGTTCAAAACCCCTTTGTGGAGAAACTAATGTGAATTGTTCAAGTATGGTTTTGGCCCATTCTTTCTTACAGTCTTTAAATCCTGAAGGTTCTGTAGGAACTGGTTTTGTTCTTTCTTAAAATTTCTGGAAGCTTCAGGTGGAGGATTGTCTGGGCCTTTCTAGCAGTTTTTTTTTTCTGAAACCAACAAAGAGTTTCCTATGGGTGTGTATTTGGGATCATCATCTTGCGGAAACGTCCACCCTCGTTTCATGCCTTTTCTTCTGCAGTCTTGCTTGGTGACAAGTATACAGACCATAGTGGTTGAGTGCATTACTTATCTTCTTTGAAACAACTGTACTTGCTAATCCCAAGTTTTTATGAAGCTCTTAAAGAGTGATCCTTGGGTTTTGGACAGCTCTTTGAACAACCTTTTTTCAATTTTCTGTCTAACATCTTGTGAGGAGCATCAGGTAATGAAGGATTTATGGTGTAATACCGTTTTTTCCACGTTCAGATTATAGCTCTAACAGTGTCTCTGGAAACTTCAGTAATTTGGAAATTTGTTTATTAACAATGCAATGTTCATGTTTACAACAATGAGGTTGCAATGGTCTTAGGAGAGGGCCTTTTTTTGCACTTGATGTGATGGTTCTTGTCTGACACCTCGGTAAAGAGAGACCATTTCATAAGCCATCAGCTGGGACTAAACTAGCTGATATTAATTTACACTAAGTGCCAGTTTTGCTTTCAAATGAGTGATATATTTCATTAATGTTTTACTACGTCCCTTTGTTCATAGGCCAGTTTCCACTATCAGAACTGTAATTTTACCAGACTTGTATCTTTACCTTGGTCTCCATTTAAACTCGCAAGCCCAAAAGGCCTGCTTTCTATACCATTTCAGGAACCAAATCTGCCTTGGAGTATGTACTAGGAAATGGTCCAGTAAAGTCGCTGGGCGGGACTTGTGCTTAACTCATGCTGATTGGTTGTAACTCAGTGGAAAATGATATCAGTGGATGTGACCAAACAACCGGCTTTGTAAAACTGGATAAGTTGATGGCAAAGCAGTGTATAGCAACATAGCAAACAGGAATGAGGCAACATAGCAAATAGACACAAATAGACACAGCAACCATCCCTCCTTCTTATTGTTGATCTCTTGTAAATCTCTGCTGCTGTGGGTGTCTTTTGCGGCTGATCAGTGATATCACTCACTGCTGAAACAGTCACAATTTTCTGACGTCTTAGCAAATTCCTTAAAGGGTCCATTTTGTATGGAGACATGATGGCTAAGAGGACTGAGCCAGCATATTTTCCCTGTTACCTTGTATTAGATATCTGGTGAGAATTTCATGTCAATCATTTATTTTTAAATTGACCTTTTTAAGCCTTTAAAAATATATTTACCTAGAAAATGTGTGATGTGTTCAATACTTGTTTCACCAGAACTATTTTATCTACAGAGTCCACAACAGAATGAAGAAGAAAATAATGAGAATGAGGTAAATTTCCAGGTAGTCAATTAATTCTCCTTTTCTTCACACATAAAAATATGGACAAAACAAAGTACTCCCACTTTTAAGTCTAAGGTTTGATATCCTAGGACATAAAAACAATTCCACACAGTAATTTTTTAATCAAACAAAAAGGTAACTAAATTGTAAAACACTAGCTGCGTTTACATGGACACAAGTAATTGGATAAAAAGCCTGATCAGAATAAAAATGCTTCATATAAACATCCCATTCGGAATACACGGATTCGATCACACTTATTCGGATCAAGATTTCATTCCGATGGAGATGGATGGGTTATGCCAATTGTTAATCCGATCGCTGTTCATGTAAACACTTATTCATAATGTGGGTCACGTCTACGCATGTCTGTTAGGTCATGTGTAGACGTACATTACCTCGGCGTAAAACAATAAAGGGATTCGGATTAGAATTTGACTGTGTACACAACAATAAAGGCTTGTAGATGTAAAACCGTGACCAGAAAAAAATAAAAGCACGCTCTTAAGAACTTCATACCGCTCCATTTCAAACACTCGCAGCCATGTTTGTTTACAGTGAAAGTCTACGACTTCTTCTTCTACAGCCGTTTCCAGTATTTTAGATCGTTTTGCTCATTTCTAAATTATTTATTCCGATCGAACGTGTGGCGGATGTAAACGCTTGTTATAATTGGAATCATTTTTTTAGGGCCCATGTACACAGTCAAATCCGAACTATGATCCGATTAAAGTCATTTTGCACATGTAAACACTGCCACTATATATCAAAAAGTGTATGCTATAATTAAGTACACCCTGTAGTTAAAAAACGTTTAGAATTACTTATAACTCCAATATATTTATACAATCATTGTCTGTATGACTTTGAGTCCCAGTCTCCCTTACAAAATAGCATCACTTAATTTAAGTTCATTAGCATTAATTTCCACACATACTGTTTTTAAATGTTACAAATATGCATTTATGTTTGTAAATGATTGCACTAAATTGTTGCTTGATACTAAATGACTTTTTTGAATACAATTAAATAACTGTGTTCATCCTCAGACTTTCCCATCCACGAGTGATAAAGGTAAGAAAACCAGTAAAACAAAATATGTAACAAGAAATCTGCCCAGGAATCTGGTTTATTTTTTCTCATAACAAGGAAAGAGAAACATGGATCTTCAGGGTGAATCCAGTCAAGGCCAACTGGCAGAAAAACGCAAGCGTGAGAGTGCCTCCTTCACAGGTATTTTTTTTATTTACAATGGTGAAAACATAGCTAAACGATCTTCTGGACAAATAAATACATTGTTTTTGTGTCAACTTTATTTAAGGCACAAAATGTGTGTACAGCTGTACAGAAATCTTATCTCCTTTGGTTAAAGATGATGCTACTGAACTGATACTAAAAGTCCCTCTCCAATTACAGTTATAGATCATGCTTCTTGCTGACAGTTATAACATTTCTCTAACAGAATTAAGGATTTTCTCTGATGTGAAAAACATCATGGGACATATCCTTGTCAAACTAAACAACCAAGAGAACACAAAGGTTAACAAGTTCCTGAAGTAAGTGCTATTCTGTCTTCCTGAACAACTTGTAACAACAAGGTCACAAATATGTTTTTTTCTGGGTAATTCATGAGTGTTAAAATTATTTTTGTCAATTGCAAGGCTGAGAAGACATACTCTTTTAGTAGCAGTTAAATGTTTTCAGATTGTCACAACTGTAGTTCTCTAGCTCTCTTATAAGCAGTCAGTCAGTGTGTTTACATGAAGCAAGAGAAATCTGAATTGTTCCCTTAGTCCAACTGAAGTCGAACAAAACTAGAGTTAGAGTAATCAGACTAAGGCACCCGGATAATGCAAATAGAAAATCGAATTTCTCTGCATGCAACTCCAAAATCAGACCTCAGCCGAGCTTTTCACAGGAAGTGACGAGAGCGCGGAAGCAAGAATAACAACACCGGTACACAACAACATAGCAGCAACAGCGAGTGTTACACAATCAAACAGTACTACTTACGAAACATACTGTGGTGCAGAGTGGTTGCCATCCATTTATTAGCTTATTGTGCTTATCCTGCTTTTACTCCATCTGCTTCACTGCTGTAAGCATTTGTTTACCATCTGTGTAATGCTCTAGCTCAACCGTAAAAATTGAATGTGAAAGGGCAGATGTCAACTCCTAGCGTCGCTAGACATCGCACTTCTTTCAATAATTTCATTTTCTGAGTGACATGTCAACTAGGATAAAGGCTCCCATTCTGGTTTAGCTATCAGTCCGATTATTGCCAAAAGTTAGATTTAGATGTGCATGTAAACGTACTGAGTGTCTTTCTGCAAAACATAACTTTATGAATGAGGGGTTTTTATTATTATGTTCTCTGTGAATTATTTTTGGTTCCTTTATAAAGTTGATCAAAGTGTACTTTACATTATTTCCTTCAAAGTTTGCTGTTTTATTTATTTTTTTACCTAGTCCCCTTAAAAGGAGAGAATAATAATAATAATAATAATAATAAGTGTAAGACCTGTTGAACAGGAACTCTACAATTGTATTATATAATAGTTATAAAATTATGCGTATTTCATATTTGAATGTGTTTTTAGTTGTAGTTTTATTAAAATATTTCAACTTTATATTACAAAACAAGAGGTTTTGATTGTGTATTACCGAAATGCAGATGCTTGCATATAATGAAAAGCTTGTCAATGTATTTAAAAGCAAACATGAAATGCTGAATTTAAATATATTTATTTATTTAGTGATTGTAAATAATTACAGATTTTGGCCTGAATGTACTTGTGCATCAACTTACAAGTATTCTTCTCAAGTTAAAGTTATTAAAATATGTATATTTCATTTTAAATACAGACTTATTACAAGCTATCATTTTAAAGTTGAGCTTATGTTTTTACTTAAAATATTAAGCTTAATCAATACATAAACTTTAAACTCTCAACAGGACTAAAATCAAGAATCTGGAGACAGACAAGAGGGAGCTGGTTGGTGTCTTTGGTAAAACTGGAGCTGGAAAGACTTCATTAATAAATGCTGTCATTAAAGAGAAAGGGCTTTTACCTACTGGAAGTATCAGTGCCTGTACCTCAGTCATGATTAAAGTAGAGGCTAACAGGCGCAATCACAAATATGAGGCTGAGATTGAGTTTATTTCAAAAGAGGTAAACTGTGGATCTTTATTACTATTTAAATCAAACAAAAGTTTGACAACTTTATGTCTCATAAAACTAAAGTTTACCAACATAATTGTTTTTCTTCAGGAGTGGGAAGATGAGTTGGGGAACAGAGAACAGTTTCTTAAGGATGATGCAGATCAGGAGAGGAATGATGATGATAATGATGAATATCATGATCTTGTGGAAAAACTGTCAGCACTGTATGCAGAAGACTGGAAACAGAAATCTTCTCAGCAACTCATGGACCACAAATACTTCAGGGAAATTCCTGAATTTCTTCAGTCGACACGGAAAACTTTGGCATGTGAATCAGTAAGAAAACAATATGTAATAATTTTCCTAGTACTCACTGACTTGGTCCAGAAGCAAAGTTGCATTAATGAAAGGGAAGGTTTACAAGATTCTGGTCAGACTTGCTAAATTGTATGTTTTGGAGCTGTGGCACTGACAAAAAGATAACGGGCAGAGCTGTTGATAAACAATTTAAGAAATATTCCATCGACTGCAATTCTCAGAAATGAATAGACTCCAGTCTTGAGTACATTTGTTATATTAATGTTTTGTTTGAATCATTCTTTTTTCAGGATGCAATTATTACACAATATCTAATTTGAATTATGATTTTTAAGTTGAACTTACTGTGGCCCTAGTTTACACAAACAGGCTCACATTTGTGCATACTGCCATCTAAATACTTTAATAAAGGGTCCTGAAGGATCCAAAATGTAATTTTGGCTTTGCGCTGCTAAGGCCTGTTGACTTCTCAGTTTAGTAATCATAACCATGACAAATTTTGTTTTACAGATTTATAGAGCTCACCAATACACTGAATAATAGGAAAGTCCAAGAACTCTACTGTGTTCTTAAAAAAATCTAAGAATTAGATAAGTTAAGAATATGTTTTGGTGAAAAACAACTAGAAAAACATATGTGTTGTTATAAATTATTAGTATGTAGAAGCGTTTTGGTGAATCTATAAGAATGAGCATCAGTGTTCCTGTCCACAGTGAAGCTAATTGTACATTTCCGTGGACTCACTGGTAATTATGCCCTGCTCCAAAACAGTCCTCTTGAAACTTGATGGAAATTTACAGCTGGTCACATAATGCGTTCTGGAGAATGGTTGCATGTACGGATCACACAAAGATTAAGCTAATTGATAACAGCAACTAGAAATACTGAAGCTGAGGCTTTCCTATAAACACCATCCCAAATATCTGACATAGTGGTGGTAACGTCATGCTCTGTGGGGTTTACTGCCAGAGGTACTTCAAATTAACAGTTAGAAGGTTGAAACCTTATCCCTAATCAGTAAGTTTGCTGCCACCAATTTCAATAACTTGTACCTTATACATAAAGGAGTCAGATATTTTATCAGATTGTGCCACAGCCTTGTTGAGGGCTACGATTTTCTTGCACACATTTTTTTTGCTATTGTTTTTCAGGCTCGAGAGCTATCTGAAAAAATAAATAAATACACAATAAAGGACACAAACCAAGGAGGAGCTGAAGATGTAAACAGGTGGTTTTGGCCACTGGTGAAGTGTGTCACTGTCAGGGTGCCACATAATAATTTTCTCCAACATGTCACACTTGTGGACCTTCCTGGGAATGGAGACCGTAATAAAAGCAGAGATCAAATGTGGAAAGGGGTAATTCATACTTGAAAGTTGTGTTTTTGACTGAAGCTTGTATTAGTAGTTGTAGAGGTACTTTAATAACACACATGTAATATCCCTTCAGATTGTTGGAAACTGTTCTACTGTGTGGATTGTTAGCGAAATCAAACGAGCAGCATCGGATAAAGAATCCTGGGAAATCCTGAATAGTGCTAGTAGTCTCCTTGGAAATGGTGGCGAGTGTCGGCACATCCAATTTATCTGCACTATGTCTGATGACATTGATCAGTAAGTTAACTTATACTCTAACAGTTTTTAGTTCAGTAAAACATTTAATTCATTGACTGAAAAGGTGGTGTGGTGGAAAATTGTTATAATGTCATAGATGTCATAGATAGATTTACATACATACATACATACATACATACATACATACATACATACATACATACATACATACATACATACATACATACATACATACATACATACATACATACATACATACATACATACATACATACATACATACATACATACATACATACATACATACATACATACATACATACATACACATATCATCTCAAAGCCCTTTAAAAGTAATTTCAATTCAATTATAGATACATTCCAATCAGTTTAAAAGTTTTCTATCTAAGGAAACCCAGCAGATCGTATCATTGACTTGCAACATTCACTCCTCCTGGACAAACGTTGACACAAAGGGAAACCTATAACACAAAGGGACCAAAGTATAAAGTGTGTCTTACTGGGACTCACTTTGAGATACTTATGTGTAAATAATGCTGCGTAAATAAATATTACTTATTTTTACGCCTTTTCTTTTAGCTCAAGAGATGATGTTTTGACCTCTATACTCGAAAGAAACACAGAAGCCAAAAGATTAGTGAAAAATGAATTCAAGAAGCTAACCAGGGTTAAGGTGAGCTATGAAGACTTGCAGAATATGTAACACAATAAATAACCACTTCTAGAAACAGACTGCATTCTTATAATGTGATGCATATCAAAACAATTTTTTAGAAACATTTCAGTGATGACTGTTTCCAAGTGTTCACAGTGAGCTCCAAAGAGTTTGTCAAAGAGAAATATCTTAGTCCGGAAAATACTGGTAGGTTAATTGTCCCTGTTTTGGGAAAAATAAAATCTGTTCACCTTTTGGTGTCCACTATAAGAGTACCACTATAATCGGAATTTTGTGTTCACAGAAATTCCCACGCTTCAGGAATTTTTGCAAAATCTCAATGACTGTCACTCAGAGACATTAAACTACCTGTCTGGAGCTCATGGGATTCTTTCTTTGATCCGAGGAGCCAAGTCCAGGGACAAGGTAAGATTAAGCTTCTGAGCATTTTTTGGTTGAAGAAATATCTAAACAAGGATAGCATTGGGATAAACATGATTGAAAACAGTATGTATAGAGTGTGAGAAGAGATCTAAATGTACAGGCTGCAAAAAAACTTTACAATGATTTGATTGTTAAACTGGATGACCTCCTTCAGACTATTGTCATCTCAATTATTCACCTCAAATCACTTGCATCCTTTGCACGATGGAAGTGCTTGGTGATCCATATTACCACATGCCGATTGTATTGTATGATTCAGACATTATGACTCATAAAAATTAAATGACTATAAAAGCAATCTATTTTATAAATATTGATGTAGCCAAGCTGATTGAATGCTTTTGTTCTTTGTTTTCTTTCTTTTGTCTAGGATAGAGGAAATGAAGACGTGTGTAAAGACCTTGAGAAAAACCTGCGTCACCAGATTGAGTCAATCAGAAACGTAATGTTGGAAAATAACGCAACTTTTAAAAGGTGCCTCCAAGAAGGAGTTGAAGAATCCAAAAATCAATGCGACAGAAACTTGCAGACCACTCTGTACCCTCCAGTATGTACTTTTATTCTAATAACCTGATAAATTTGAACTTTTATGTGAATGTGTGTTTACAAAATGTATTTACATTTTATCACATTATATATTTGACCTAGTGACTTCAGTAATTTCCTATGTGTTTCCTCAGAGACAGAATGGTCGAGGTTTTCATAAGCAGTTAAAAAAACTAGTAGGAAATGGTGGCGTCTGTAGACCCAAAAAGGGGAAAGAAATAAACCTCAACAGGAAACTAACTTCGCCCCTGACTGACAGCATTGATGAAGAATTCAGAAAAACTTTTCCGTAAAAACTTAATAAGCATATAAACATCATATAATGAGTGAACTTATCTATCTATCTATCTATCTATCTATCTATCTATCTATCTATCTATCTATCTATCTATCTATCTATCTATCTATCTATCTATCTATCTATCTATCTATCTATCTATCTATCTATCTATCTATCTATCTATCTATCTATCTATCTATCTATCTATCTATCTATCTATCTATCTATCTATCTATCTATCTATCTATCAATACCAATATATTTTACATTTTTCAGGAATGATGCAAAATGTGGTCCATTCAATGGAGTTATCAATCAATTTTCACTTGATGCTGAAAGTCTAAAACAAAAGCACAATGATTTCGAACTGCAGCTGATCTTTCTGAAGTCAGAGGTAACTAAGTACTACACTGTTAATTTGTACTTTTATACTTCCTGAAACTGATAAGGTCTTAAAACATGAAATCAAAAAAGTTACTTTATAAAATAGATTTTGAAGGAGCGGAAAACCATTCTTTATTTACAATGATACTGTGGCATAGCAGTGCAGGCTGCTCGGGGGATGGTTGTACGCCACAAAGACTTATGGATAATGTTTTTGTGTTAATTGTAGATGTTCTCCGTTTTACATTATAGTTTGTGTTCCAAATGTAGTCATGTTCTTTTGTTATCCTTTGAGTTATGTTATTGCCAGTGTTTGGTGGTGTTCGTCCGTGCACCGTCATAGAGACGGCAGTGTACAGGAGTGATATTCTGCCCTGACTGTTAGGTTCTGTGCTTTTTCTGTGTGTTTATGCAAGAGCTGTAAATAAAACTGCTCTCTTGTGGTTGTGCATTGCAAAGACACAAGGAGTGCAACCAAAACTGCTTTCTCTCCAGTGACTGATTTCCAGAGTGATGTTACAATACGATCAATTAAAGTGTTATTCTCAATATCTTTTAAATGTTTTTATGTTTTCCTCAGGAAGAACAAATGAAGACAAACCTGACCAAACTGATTCGTGACCAAAAAAAAACAATCTATAGCAGTCTAACAAAGACAGTTGAGGAAATCATGCAAGAATGCTATGACGGTGAGACCAACTAATATGATATAAAGTCAGTAAAACAATCATTTATATATTCCCTGTTATTTTGTATCAAAACACACTTTAATCTTTTGTTTTGCAGAAGCAGCTGGTTTTTCAGGAAATGGTTTATTGAAAAATATGAGGGAAACTATACAAAGTCATGTCAAGGAATCAAAAAACACCATGTTTGAGAGGGCTAAAGATGTCATGTTGGGTCTGCATCGCAAGATGATGGTGTGTTACATTTAATACATTGAAATTAACACAAACATATTTTTTTCTTTTATATCAAAACTCTACTATACTTTTTATATCCGCATGTAAAATGAATTATTCCACTGCTAAGTGCATGGATTATTCTTTAAGACACACTTGTTTAATTTGTCAGTCCCTTTTTAAATCACATGTCCTGTTAAAATCTGTCAGGCTTTTCACAAAATGGCTCAATATAATTTCCACAAAAACACTTCTTGAGCTTTGTCCTGTGGCAGTGTATGCCTATAGAAATTAAGTCAACATCACCTTATTAAAGGTACATTTTTTGATGGACTGGTGCTTTATTTCCTCATAAATCATGTTCAAAGTAATTTTAAAAAAATTGTATGGAAAGAATGTCTAGACAAAATGGTGCAATAAACTGGATATAAAACTGTAGAGCACACCCTTAAACTAATACTTGAGAACCTTCAGCATACAAGAGACGGCATGCAAATAGTATATCAAAAGATGATTTAAATAAGTATTTGTCTTAGGGTGTTCACATTTTTGTAAACAGGTTATTGCACCTTTATAAATATACATTTTAAGGTATTGTTTGTTTTTACTATGAATTGCACAGTAAAATAAAATATGTATTATTTGCCAGTTAATTTTTTAATTCAAGAAAAATACAGGCCAAGGTCAGATAGGGAGGGATAAAAATTTTTTTGTAAAATGCCACTTGTGCCTCCCTCAGTCTCAGCTCCGGAAAGTAGTTTGCCACGGAGTGTTAAAGTCACCCATGCAGCACACACATTAGAACTGGCCTAGAAAACCTGAATTGGTGATCCTCTACTTTTTACAGCCTCGTGACGTAGGAAAGCAGCTGCTATCAGTTATTTTCGTAGGGAGAGTCTTGATGATAGAATATAAGGGGTTAGTAGAGCTGGGTATCAATTCAAATTCCGATTCTCAATATTTAGAACGGGTTATCCCAATCCAATCCGTTCCAATTTGATATTGATATGGGGGAGTGCTATTAAAAACGTTTTTTTGAGCTGTTACTTTACATGACTGTAATTCAATTATGAAAAACACTGGTGGGGTTACAGTTTACCGGGGCAAACTGTATTAACCCATTCAGGCCTAAGCCTTAAAATGCCCATCTGGAATTTCCCCTCCTATTTTAGCTGTAAAAAGGGCAAACAATGTTAAACGATTACATAGATTTTTGGACGTACGAATTGATCTTTAGGAATCTTTATAAGAATCGATTCAGAATCAGAGAATCATTTTTTTCAACACAGCACTAGTGGTTAGATAAGCCATTAAATTATATTAAATAGGCATCTTCACCAAGCCGTGTGGAAACAGGTTTCAGCAAACAAAGTAATAAAGCTTTTAATGCCAAATTAGGAGGACATCTTAGAGATACTGGAGAGTACCATGAAGGAATCAATTGAGCTCTCACTTAACATTGATGACCACTCAATTCCAGGTAAGGTTTCAGACCTTTAAATACAATGAATAATTATGAACATTAGACCTATAAATGCCTAATTAAACATTTGTTTTTAGATGTTTCAACAGAGCTCACCATGGTCCAAAACCTCCAGGATGAGATCCTGAAAAGTAGCTAAAGCAGGTAAAGCTCTTGGGATAAAGCACATAATCTATGAATGTTGTTTTTGTAATCTGGTTTGGCTGACTGTTATTACCAAAACTTTAAAATATATTATGGCCTTTCTATTCAACAGCTTTTCTCAATCCAGGCATGCATCATCATGGCACGTGCTGCATCTACAGCTGATCAAGATATTTTTTTTTAACTTTCCTGTAATGAGACAAATCCTAAATGATGTTTTTGCTACTATTGTTAATTTCTTGATGTTTGATTCATTACTTACCAACTTTATCCTAGAAAATTATTTGCAACTATGCTGTGAGTATATTTGAGATAAAGACAAAGAAAATGTCTTTAATCAATATTTTAGCTTTATTTCTTCTTTGATTAAAATAGTTACCCTTTTCATGTCAGATGCTGATAGAATATGTAAACATGATGAAAGTGAGTGAAATGGCAGCTGTAAGAAACGGCTGACTTTAAACAAAGATGGTTAAGACGGTTTTCAATTTTTTCTGGCATCCAAGGAGACACAACATTTGCAACCTGGTCCTTGTCTTACACAATCAGTAAAACAGCCCTGTTTTATACACAGTTAGGTCACATACCACATTCCTCAGTGGATTCAGTTGTTTTCGACTAACCACCATAGTGTGGGAAACCGGGAACAAATGGATGTATTACACCTCGTACCAGTGCCTCTTGACACCCCCTCAGGCCACAATTGCCCCTCTCTTTTCTGGCAGCTGACCTGTAGGTTGCTGACATGTAAGTGTCCATTCCAGTGAGCATCCTTAAACTAAGTTTCTTTTACAAGTTAAACAAAGTTAAACATACTTATAATTACTTAATTTTCACCACAGTGAGACAAAAAAAGGCTGATCCCTCTGGTTTAATCCAAATCACTATTTCAGATTAGTTTCTTTTTTCAGTTCTGAAGTTATAAATTTGGAAAGATTATTAAGTGTATATTATTTTATAATTTACTTTTTTCATGTAATGGGACAAACTTTGACCCATTTTCTATAGAATGTGCATGGATTATATCTCAGTCTTTATTTGAGAAATATATGCATGTATTTTTTTGAAAAATATGCCGCATTCAAACAAATAAAGGATCTAAATTAACATGGTGTTTTTTCCCTCTGGTTACATGCAAAATGTAAAGTAATGTGGAATAGGGAATTTAATTACTTGTGTGCATCAGTCTCATCCAGTTATAATCCTAATGTGTATCAAATGTTTGATAACCCATTGTCTACTCTACAACAATAACACTGTTATAGTTTGTATTTTCCATCCAGTTACATGTTACAGTTACAAGACTTACAATGCACAGATCTCGTCAGCATAGAGCTGAGCCTCTGATCGATCCGTGATCGTGTCTCCCGCCTGTTTCAGGTCCAGAAACAGCCACTGACAGTGGTCCCAACGAAGCTGTAAGCACCAAAGGCACTGCGCCTTGTGTGTCGCGTCTGATCTTTGCTTCAGTCTCCCATGTTAAACTTCATCACATTACTGGGATTTTAATCCTCCTGTCTGAAGTGAGCGCCACAAACGATCACGTTTTTCATAGCCAAAGCAGAAGTTAAGTGCAGTTTCAGCTGCACAAAACGCACCCAGAAACATAAGATAGTGCCGTTTTTTGGGGGGAAACCTGTGGACTCGATGTGTTTGTACAGCAAACACAATAATTTACAATTTTTATTAAAAATGAACGCAATCAAAACTAGTGAACTGACTCTTGATAACATGACCACCTGATAACTACGTACGGAGCTGAGGCAGTGCATAGCATATGACTCTCCCCTATGAAATAATGAAACTTTTTAATAAAAATTTGTGCCTTTATGGATTTTGAAATTTAAAATACCCTCAGTAAATGTTTCAAATAGTGATTTTTGGACAACATTTTATTTGCATTTCAGAAAATATCTAACCTGCAATATGGTCTTTAAGCCAAGACTCTTTTACGACCAGCTCAGCCAGGGGCATAACATAAATGGGGGCTCGTACAGGATTGTTTATCCTTTATAATCCTGTGTTTGGAGGGAGTATTTTTGTGTTAAATAAGTTTGTCTTAGGTCAGCCATGTTTAACTTGGAGTTTTTGGCAGCAGCGTCTCGTGAGCTGGTTGAGAGTTGCCGTAAGCGGGAGTTGTTGCAGATTGCGGATCACCTTCAGCTCCAGGTCCAGGCAGGGGTGCTTAAAGGGGACTTACAAACTATGGTGAGGACAAAACTGGTGGAAGCTGGGGTGTTTCAGGTGCCTGGGTACTCTGCTGTGTCACGCCCAGTCACCACTGAAGGTAATGCTAAGGCAGCTGCTGGGAAGGATGAGCAGGTCAAGACACCCATACGCTCCCTCGTTATCTTACACTGTTATCAGTCAGTGCAGAGAGCCGTGATGGAGGTCGTTTGAAGATCTGGCTGATACGTCTCAATCTAGAGGCTCAGGAGAAAGCTCAAGCCAGATGAACTCAGTTGGAACTTGAGATGATAAGATGGAAATTAAGGCACAGACTGCTGTGAGAATACAACAGCTGGAGCTAGAGGCTCAAGCTCGAACCCACCTGCACCCACTGCCACAGTGACTTCAAACTCTGTGAATATCACTGCCTTTGATGTCGTGTATGTAATGAGGTTGATTCCCACTTTGCTTCATTCGAACGTATTGCTGGTGCTCTCATCTGGCCTGCTGAGACTTGGCTGCTATACTCTTACAGTGCAAGGTAACTGGTAAAGCACAAGAAGTGGTGGCTGCACTTCAATTATATGATAGCTTGAACTATAAACGTGTTAAAGAAGCAGTTTTGCAAGCTTATGAACTAGTCCCAGAAGCCTATAGACAAAAGTTCAGCCATTTAGAGAAATCACCCAAACCTATGGTGAGTTTGCGAGGGAGAAGGGAGTATTGTTATACAACTTGTTTAAACAAATTGTGTTTAAGTTGAGAATTTTGACGCACTGCATGAGCTAATGTTACTGGGAGAATTCAAAAGATGTCTACCTAAGCAGTCTGAAGTCTTGTATTTGAATGAACAAAAAGCTCTCACTGTTGTTGCTGCTGCTGCTGCTGCTGTGTTAGCTGATGATTATATTCTCACAAACAAGTCCACATTGGGTGTAAAAGAAAAGACAAGTAATAATCCTGTGCAACAGAGGCCTGTGACAAAAAGTACCCTGGTAAAAGAAAACCATGAATGCATTTATTGTCAGAAGACTGGACACATAATGTTCACACCCACCTAGCAAAGGAGTTTGTTTTATAAAGGCAGGTCCCTGCATCATGAAGCCTAGTTGTGGTGACAAAATACCTGATCCTTGTTTCAAACAGTTAATTTCCGATGCTCTTGTCTCTCTTACAGAAAATCCTTCCTATCCAAAACGGATCTGTATTCTGAGAGACACCAGTAGGTCCCAATCCATTACTCTTGACAACGCCTTGCCATTCTCTTCACAAAGCGCATGTGGCATTAACACTGTTCTACAAGGTATAGAGATGGGTTATGTTCCTTGTCCTTTGAACCATATTCATATACATTCTAAGTTTGTTACAGGTTATTTTCCTGTTGCCGTTTTCCCGAGATGCCGATTTTAGATTTTGGCGCGGTTGTCATGTATGTCAGTTGGTGGGTAAACCAAACCAGAAAATACCTCCTGCTCCTTTAAAGCCTATCCCAGTGGTTGATCAACCATTTGACCACGTCATCATTGATTGTGTTGGTCCTCTACCCAAGACCAAATCAGTAAACCACTACCTCTTAACTATAATGTGTTCATCTACTTGTTTTCCTGAAGCCTTCCCTTTATGGGTTTTTATGCTCCCCTTATCTGGAACAGACTTCCTGACGAGTGTAGAGCTGCTGAAACTCTGAACTGCTTTAAATCGAGACTAAAAACCCATCTGTTTAGAATTGCCTCGAGTAAATGCTTGATGTCATATGTATGAAATGTGTTCATGCTCTCTTGCTTTTTTTGATCTTTCTCTTGCTTTATTGTGTATCATGTGTAATGTGTGTTTCTTTTATGTGTTTTTTTTAATCACCAAATCATCTAAAGCACCTTGAATTACCCTGCTGTTGAAAGTGTGCTATACAAATAAAATTGCCTTGCCTTGCCTTGCCTTAAGAGCAATCACTGCAAAAACCATTGCGAAAGCCTTAACAATATTCTTTGCAGTATTTGGATTGCCAAAAACAATTCAGCGTGACCAAGGCACAAACTTTAAATCCCTATTGTTTGAATAGGTAGCTAAAATCTTAAGAATAAAACATGTTGTTTCGTCCGCTTACCATCCTGAGTCACAAGGTGCATTAGAATGTTGGCACCAAACACTACAATCTATGTTGCATAAGTATTGCTGTAAAACCAAAAAAGCATGGGACGATGGTGTTCCCTTTGTATTATTTGCTGCTGAAGAAGCTGTCCAGGAATCCTTAGGATTCAGTCCTGCTCAGCTTGTCTTTGGCCATACGCCCCAAGGACCACGTAAAGCCTTAAAAGAACAATTCTTAGTTCCGACAGAAGCGTCAAGAGAAACTGTAACAAATACGTGCAAAGTTTCTGAACTAGATTGGCCCAAGTGAATAAGTGCTCTAAAAAGCATCTGTCAGAGCCGTACCGAACAAACCCCATAAAACGTGCATTAATGAAACAGGCAACGGACTGTTTGCTGAAAAATGGTTTGGCTGTAGACAGCCAAAGCCCATGTTTGGTAGAAACAAAACCTGATGGTTCCCCACGTTTAATAACTGATTATCAAAAAGTAAACTCAGTCACTGTGCCCGACTCGTTTCCTCTTCCCCAAATCAAAGATTAAGTAGACAGTATAAGAACTTCTGTCTTGGTTTCTAAACTCGACTTACTGAAGCGTTACTGGCAAATTCCCTTTATTGAAAGCCCAACCTCACGCCAATGACTGACGCAATCTGCTGGGATTCCTTAAATAGGAAACTTTTTAACTGATTGGAATGTTTGTATAAATGTATTGAAATGACTTCTTGTTAAGTGCCTTGAGATGACATCTGTTGTGAATTGGCGCTATATAAATAAACTGAATTGAATTGAATTGAAAGAGCATCTCTGCATTCGTATGCAGTATGCAGTAATGGCTTTTGGGATATGTAACGCAACTGCTACTTTCCAAAGATCAATCAAGTCATAGAAGGACTCCCTGACTGTAGCACTTATTTGGATGAGTTGGTGGTGTTCAGCAAAACTTGTAAACAACACATGTCTAGCCTACATGAAGTATTTGTTCGATTAGCCCAAGCCAATTTGACGCTAAACTTAGCTAAATTTGAGTTTGTCAAAGGTACGGTGACTTACCTAGTACAAGAAGTAGGACAAGGACAAGTATTTACCATTCACAGCAAGGTTGAGGCTATTCACGTTACCCAGTAACTACAACAAGACATGAGTTGCGTCAAATTTTTGGAATGGTTGGATCTTATCGAAACTTCTGCAGAAACTTATCAACCATAGGGCAACCTCTGACGAACCTGCTCAGCCCAAAGACCCCCTTTGTCTGGTCTGATCAGTGCCAAAGTGCATTTGAAAGTGCTAAAGCTCTGCTCATTCATTTACTTGTTCTTGCTGCCACAGTTTTAACCCATCCATTTACACTAGAAGTTGATGTTAGATGCATTGGCACAGGAGCAGATCTCATCCAGAACGATGAACAAGGTTTAGATCATCCTGTGGGTTATTTTTCACACAAGTTCACCAAGTACTAGTACTAGTACCAGTTTTGAACCTAGTACTAGTAAGTAACTAGTAAGTACTAGTACTTACTAGCTTAAACTGATCATAATCCGCTTGTTTTTCTGTCATGAATGTATGACCACAACCAGCACCTCATGCGCTGGGCTTTATTTTTACAGGAGTACTCATTGAACATCCGTCACATAAAGGGAAAAGAAAATGTTACTTGTATACTTGTAGCTCACTTTATGCATGAGTTTACAGAAATAGAATAACACAATGACAAAACAACTTTCTTTCACATGAAGAAAGGATAGAACATACCAAAGTGCACTATTTCTTGCAAATAGAAGATGCAAAGCCAAACTAAAATTAAATTGTAAAATTCTCACATTTCAAGATGGCCTCTCTTTGCAACAGGTTCCATTACTGATTTGCTACTCAATGACTTCACAGCGAATACTCTAATGGTGCGTTCTATTTGTACTCGGAACTCGGAAACTCTGACTTTTGAGTGGGAAAAATCAACTGGAACGCCCCCCCCCGAAGTCGGACTTCCCACTCGGAAAGTCTGAGATTTTTTTTTTGCTCCGACATTTGATTTCAAAATGGCCACTCAACAAACGTAAGCTGTGTTGTACACTTGCTTATTTTACACGACACACTTGTAAAAGTGCATTCAAAATCAATGTTACATGTAGTGCATGCAACTCCTCATTCAACAAACCAAAAGTAATATTTGCATCTGGAATGTTAAGCGTACAACAACACAATGTTTGTATAATCTACTACCAACAATTGTTGCTTTCTTGGGTGTCGCCATGTTGAAATCCGGACTTCTTCCACTTTGACTGGAACGCTTACAACTCGGGTGTGACTTCATTCCCAGTTCCGACTTCCGAGGTAGATAACACACACCATAAGTATCTCAACACCACAAACACCAACAACAGCGCAACCTTTTTCAGGACGCTTTAAAGATTTCAACCAACATCCGAAGCAGTGATGTGGGTGGGTGTGGGAAATGAAGCTACAAACATCATTGGTCACGTGACCATCAGCAAACCAGTCAAGCTACGACACAGTGCTTCACTTCGCAGTGATTTGTTTTTGAGATACAAGCTTTGAATAAAAACATTTATTTTTTTATTTCCTTGGGGGTGCGAATTCTGATCCAGGGAAAAATATAGCACCCCATAGCGCCCCCTGGAGCTTTTTATTATTTTTAATGATAATAATTTTGTGCGCATTGTAGCAATCTGAGGTTTTAGTCTTCAGTTGCAGGTGAATGTTTAAATTTACATGTTAAGTGGAATTTTAAAATAAATAAATGTTTTAGTGTACATGTGTTCAGGATGTATGAAATCACATTTGTAATAAACTCCAGTAATAACAAATACAAACTGATTTAGTTTTCAGATTCTGTTAGTCATGGAAAATTTTCTTTTTTAGAAAAATGAAACCAATAGGATCTAAGAGAGTTGATGGAAAACTTTTGATGTAAATATATGAATGGAAAATTGGAATGTTAACATATGTCAAATAGTTTAATGTGCAACTATAAAAACAAGCTGAGCAGCCTGGACAGTTGATGTGTCTAACATTGGCATTTTACTAAATACATATACTTTTTTTTGGTCAAAAACAGAAACAGACAACAAATTCTGCCTCAGGTTTGCTGGTCTGCTTAAAATTTTACATTTGTTGATGTTCTAATGTAGAGTGAAACAATTTCAAACTACTGTAGAAATCTAGTCAGAGTGGTCTCCCTCTCACCCTATCATGAGGAGACATGCACTTCCTCATTTAACCCTGACTACACGATTCTTTTATCCGGTCTGGTGGAAGCATTCAACAACTAGAAAAGCAAATACTTCGTTTGTGCATTTAATAAAAGATCAAACCCTAATGCAAAAGTTCTAAAAAACCAGTCAAGCAAGAGATAGGAACGGCCGTTGGTTTTTGACTTCTCTGAATGAGCAGCCAGTAGAAAAAGCCCTGATTTCCTCCCATCGTGCAGCTTTAAAGCACCTCATGGCTCAGTCCTCCTCAAACCAGTTCCTTCCGGATTCTTCAGGGCCTCCCTCTGTTTTCTTCCTCAGCACATGCACATTCTTTTGCTCCTAAGGATTGGAAGCCTAGTATAGCCTACATTCTTCTAAAATCAAACATACAATACAGTGTCATTCAATATGCTACACTAGTAAGTGGATGGGGCTAATGTCTCCCTTGTTTGCATGGACTCAGAAGAAGCAAACTACTGGTTGTCTATTCATATTGTAGCGCAGTGACCTGAGGGGCCAGCACCACTAGTGGGGGGAGGGGTGGTCTGTGGAGCTCAGAGTTGATCTTAGTTATTTTTTAAACCAGCAATGCCTGCATAAATATTCACTTTCAAACTATTAAACACTTGAATGGAAGTTCAATATTTAAACATTACTAGATCACAGAATGCTTGCTAAAATGGTATGAGACGATCAAATTGAAAAAGAAAAACCATAAAAGATAACAAATAGCTATAAACTTCAACTGGAAACCAGATTGAAAAGATGTGTCTCTAGTTTGCTTTTAAAAACATCCAAACTCTCAGCTGCTGTTCCAAATCTAAGGTTTTGTAGACAAAAAAATAATCATATGTTTTAGTTCTCTCTTCAAGAAATAACAGAAGACCTTTTCCTTACATTGATGGGACTTGAACATCTCTGGGACAAAATCAAAAAATTTGTGGGGTGGACTAAGAGCATTACGAGCACCTTAGCTTTATGCAAAATGGACATGTAGCCAAGCTGAGTTCTGAATTGGCTGTATTAGAGCTATAGCGCTTTAGTAAGGCCAGAAAGCAGATCAGTAATCTATTCTAACAGTTAGACTGTGTTCTGATTTACCTGAAGGAAATTCTGTGTTGATCAGTGTGGAAGCTTCCTGGTGTTTTAGAATTTGCCACTCCTCCTTTTTTGAACCAGCCCACTTTTCCTCTTCTCTCTCTCTGAGTCCTGATACACCCCTCCCTCCTGTTCCTCTTTCACGTATATCCCCTTCAGCCATTTTGTTTGTAAACCTCTGAGGAAACCACAACACATTTGTCAAACACCTCATTAAGTCATTATCGCGGAACATTTTTCTCCTCTCTCACTGCAGACTGAAGTGCTTCTGACAGTATTTTCTTCATCTAAAGGTGAGCTTTTTAATATGATTTCTTAAATATTAACAGCTTTATACTGAAACAATATATATGAAAAATCACATCATTATGATTTATCTTTCAGTCTCTGCTCTTGGTCATGGATGATTTTGTGCGTGACAAACTAACCCAGTGGGGTCTGAGTGAGCTGATAGAAAAATTTACAGGTAAAGTATAACACTGTATTACTGTTGTTGGATAAATGCAACAGATGTAATGTATATGTGCTGCTGTTCCTATGGACGTGAAACTGAATTAATTTATTGTCATACAACGATGCCACTAGTTAAAAGTGCTGTAATTTTGTTACAGTCACAGCATTTAATTAAGTGTGGATTCACAAACACCTATAAAAGATAACCTATAATAATTATTGAATGTGAATGGGAACCCCTGTTGCAGTGCATTATTTAGACCTGAAGTATTTCCTGACCCAGTTCGAGGTGAAGATACCTTTAGCTTAGTGAACTTCTTTACTGTGTTTGAAATATCACTTCACCCTGACCCTCTTTAGGCTCCAAGTAACATAAAACCAGCAATTTGGTACAAACTGAATATCCAGGATTTACACTTACTTTTTTATAGAAAGTTGATGACTTTCACCACACTGTCACGGTTACACCTGTTGCTTGGACCTATTCCAACATTGACAGACCTGTTCCAGCCTATATCTTATCAAATGCCAGTCTTTTGGCAAAATTACTTTGCAACGATATTTAAGCCACATTTATAAAACATATTTCTACTACAGCTTTAATCGATATCAGCATGACTAAGACCATATTTTGATTACAGACGAACTCATGGACATGGAAAGTCTTTTTTGTCTTGAGGATGATAAAGACATTGATACATTGATTCCAGAAGTGGAACAAAGGACCCAATTCAAAAACAGGCTCCAACACTTAAAGGTAATGAATGCCCTGTTATATAACAATGTGTTTCTCGTTTTTGGCCCAGTAGAAGGTAGAAAGAACAAAAGAGAAATCAAGGGATGAAGCGCTGTCCTACAAGAGTACAAAAATATGTTTTTACCCGGTATAAATGAGAATTATTATTTGATTAGTTATATTGTTTTTTTTAGCTAATATATGGAGTACTTTATCTGTAGCATAAATAAACAATTTATTTGACCAAGTAAGAAGAACTATGACAGGCAATTCATAAATCAATTTAAATTTCATTTTATTTGCCATTTAAATTAGTTAAATGTCCTAAGATACTGTTTTCTTGGACTGAGCAGAGATAACATTAAGATTGCTAGATTTAAAAAAAAATTTCCCCAACCTTTTCTCCTTTTGCTATGTTTAATTATCTTTTGAGAGATTTCCTCATTTCATATCATTTTGGGGGCAGACAGTACTGGCTTCTTAACTTTTAACTGAAATTTGCAGAAGTCAAATCATGTCAGATCATTTTCACACCCAACTGATTTAAAAAGTGTTTGTACTTGTAAATTGTAAGATTATATTAGCTAATGTGTTTTTGCTTAAAAGTTGACTAATATGAGGAGGATGTTTTTTACAGCGTAACATCAACTGTGGATCCAAACAGAGTCCAAACGAGGAGTCAGTTAGAACCCTAATGTCATCGTCATTTCATCCACCTCATCCACCAAGAGAACATCTCCCCACTGTTGACAATAATGTTTCCTCTAACCCGGCCAGTTCAGCTGGAAAGTTTCTCAGTACCATCACCATCTCTGTCGGGTTGTTAAATATCCGCTCACTCACCAAAAAAGACTTTTTTGTTTACAAGCTTCTGGAAGACAAGCAGTTTGACTTTTTATGCCTGACAGAAACCTGGCAGAAGGAAAATGATTTTACACATCTAAACAAGGCTGCCCCAGAAGGTTATTCTCATACCTGTCGACCACGCTCTGAAGGACGAGGCGGTGGTGTCGCAATGCTCTACAGAGACCAGTGGATTGTGTCTCATGTCATTATCCCCTTTTACAACTCTTTTGAATCTAAAGTACTACAAATCCATGTATCAACACCCATCATTTTAGCCACCATCTATCGCCCACCTAAACCAAATAAGGATTTCCTACATGACTTTTCCTCTCTTTTAACACTTTTGTGGTCCCTATCCTCAAATATTATCCTAGTGGGTGATTTCAATATTCACATGGACAAATTCAGCAAGACTCTGACACGGGACTTTTCTTTTATGCTGGAAAGTTTTGGAATGCAGCAACATGTTGACTTTTCTACACACAGGAAAGGTCACATTTTGGACCTTGTCTGCTGCTCTGCTTTAACTCTTTCAAACTGTACAGCATCAGACTCGCCAAACTGTGACCATAAACTAGTTTCATTTAATGTCACATTACCACTATCCAAACTCTAATTTCATCTCCTTCTATAACATCAGTAGCTCTGTTCTATTTGATGTATTCAATTCTGTTAATTTATATGGCGCCAATTCACAACACATATCAACTCAAGCCACTTTACAAGAAAAGTCATCTCAGTTCAATCATACATACATTCCAATCAGTTTTCTAACTAAGGAAACCCAGCAGATTGCATTAAATCATAGACTTGCAGCATTCATTCCTCCTGGATGAACAATTAGCAACAGTCGACAGTCGCCTGCGTAGTTGTTGGCTTCACAGCAATCCCTCATACTGAGCAAGCATGTAGCAACAGTGGAGAGGGAAAACTCCCCTTTAACAGGAAGAAACCTACTGCAGAACCTGGCTCGGTACAAGCGTCTGTCTGGACTGCATTTCACCCCCAACTGGCTCAGGCTGTCAGCTACTCCCCCACTTTAACTGTGTATGATATCTGACAAAATCACAGTTACACAAATGATATGGTCTCTCTATAACGATGTATCACAAAGACGCACTACAGTACAAAATATTACTGCTTCAACTGAATTATAGCTTTCCTCAATAGTTTTAGTGTGTTTTTTCATCAAAATCAAAACTCTAACCGTTTGTTTAACTTCCACAACATGTAGTCATTTATGCATTAAAGAAGCACTTTCTCATTCCATCCAACAAAATGTAAATGATTTTGGACATACATCAATTGCTTGCATACTATTCTCTGTTGTTTTATAACATTATAATTTACTTATGTCATGTCAGACAAAATGAACTACATGTATGTACTAACTAAACTAAAAGTCCTCATTCCATTGCTTAACAGTCATTAAATACAGAAATGTTAAACTAGTTGTCAAATCGGTGAATTATTTTGCATTTCTTCATAATATTTATTCTGAGAATGTCTCCCAAGTTGAACATTCTCTTTCAGGTGAACCTCAACTTTTACTGATGATATTGTTTACAGTTGTGCACAGCTTTACGCAAAGAGTGTTTCTTATGTTTGTTTTAAATAAGTTTGTACTTTGCTTTTGCACATTGCTTGCAACAAATTTGTTTTACAATGTGCATTTGCAGTAAAAATGTGACAAAGATATTTAGTGTCTTGTACTCATTTATCTCACTAAATATAGTATTTCAAATGGCTGTTGTGATGGAAAATTTTAATATTGCTCATGTCTAAGTATCTGGTCATGAACTATGAAAGCAGAAGTTAACTTGATCTCTAAAGGTAATGAACTGTCAAACAGAAAGTGGATTACGTGACTTTTGGACCATTGCTCACAACGACTTGAGTGAAAAAGAGAATGTGCACCCCAGCCAACACTGTCTGAGAAAGAGACAAAAACAACCAAGCGTAGAAGCTTAAGTGTCTAGATTAAAGGACATGAGTGGGCTGTTTGACCTGTTTACCAGATAAGATGATCATGTTTGCGAAACTTAAAGAGTAACTAAACCCCAAAACAACTTTTTTTTGCTTCTAAACTGTATAAATGGGTCTTTACCAATGCAGTCTTTCAGTTTCTGGGGATTTTTTTAAATTTTCGTGTAACCTTGTTTAATTCTACACTTATTGGTCTAAAAACGTCTTAGTGCTGCCCCCTTAGGGTTGAACGGTGGCTACTGCATTCGAATTTTGTGATTGGTGGAGAGCGGTACATCTCTACGTCACAGGCATCGACTGTGTCACAGCAGCCATGGTCTCACAGACACGCCCCGTGGGTTTGGGTTTAAAACTATCAGACCCGAGCCAGCGGCTCGAATTGATACGGCTTGCGTCCGCTGGGCTACATAAAGCCTCCCTCTGCTCCTCTATCTCTGGTGACGGCGGAGGAGATCCGCTGGCTCAGAGCGCCGAGTCAGCGCCGCCGAGGCAGAGGTAGACAGGAGGAGTCCAGTCTCTGAGTGGTAATGCTAACATAGGCTAACGTTCAAAACAGATGACTGTTGATCAGATCGATCAGTCGCAAAACTGCCAACGTCGCTTTGGTCACTGTCCATGTTTCAGTGTCAGATTAAGTGAGCTGTCACTGTCCTCCTGAACACACCCCCACGTCCCCCCCTCCGCTTTTCCCCCACACTTGGCCACGCCCCTCTGTTCTTCCTGGCACTGCCCACTTTGTAGAATTTTTCAATTGTTGTCTGGGGGCGGGGCTAGGATTTTTCAGGGGGTTCAGTTACACTTTAAGGTGTGTTAAAGTGTATAAATACTCATGTATACTTGGACTCGGTGCTCTGCCTTCTGACTTGTCAGTAACAGAGTCTTCGAATGCTGTTTGCCTTCGAATGAATACAAGACAAAGGATCAATCTTTTCTCTAAGCGATTTTATCAACATTGTCTCATCCCAGAATTCCACAACACTGTGCAAATGGTGTACAGTGCTGTCTCGAGCATTTTCAGGAAGTGTCACCAAGATCAGACCTTTTTGCATCAGAAAACACAGAGTGAAATTTCATTATGAAAACATGTTCAAGCCGTTTGCCTATGTTGTTCATTAACATGGTGTCAGGACTTTTTATTTTGTGACACTGACACTGTCATTGATGTGAATACTTTCTTTTGAGGAATGAACTATCCATTCTGAACAACTGACTCGCTTTCACAGGTTAACTAGATTTTACAGTTCGTACTGTTTGTTTGGAGAGTGATTACTGGATGGAAAGATAAGGGATTCCTGATGTCCTGCAGTTGTGAGGTGGCAGGAGGCCTGAGAATTGAATCTAACTTGGCAAAATCACCGAAGACCAGTAAACACTGCAGAGAATCAAAGGGGCCAGAGATAAACTAAACGCAACCAAAAGAACATATATCAACATAAGAAGGACTAATACAAAGCCCAACACAAGAATCCACAAAATACAAAAACTCAAATCGAGTCACATGATACTCCTGACATAGATATCTGCTTTTTGTATAACAGCCTTTACCACTTTCTTCACAGTCATTGGATGTGAAAAACGTTGACCCTCTTTAAATGATTTTAGATGTTTTAAAATGATCTAAATCTCAAATACTAGGTGAAATTCTGTGACCAGGATATGAGGCAAAATTGCTCCACAAAGGGGACTATCACAGTGGTGGAGGATGTGCGTGTTTTTAAAAGGCCAACAGCAGGTCAACAACAATGTGGTGCAAACAAAACTGATATTCTAAATAAAATAAAATAAATAAATGACGGGGATGTCTGCTGTATCAGATGGAGTAACCTTGCAAGGTATGCCAAGAGTTGTTATATTCTTCTGATTGAGAATATTTTGCTCAAGAGTTCTCAGCAAGCAGTTGGTGTCTGAAAAAAGTCTAAACAAAGTCTTACTTATCCCTAGATGTTTAGACCAAAACTGGGATAAAATAACTAAAAGTAATACAAACTAAATGCATGTACATGTACTTCTTTGACATAAATAAATAAGTCAGACGGAGACTAGAAGGTTATCAGGAAGTTGGGTAGAATTCCTTCCCTTCTCTCACATATTAAGATGGAGGAGCAGAGACAGAATCCTGTATTCACTCTATCCCAAATACATCGTCCCTGACGCAGTTGGAGTCGCTCACACAGGCCCTTTGTTAGAAACTGCTGTGCGATACCTCTCTGTCCACCAAGTGTCTTATCAAACAAGTATGTAATCATAAAGTATAAATGAAGCTGGCTGAGGGATTGCCCCTCAGATCTGCGCTAAGCTGTGAACGTCTCCTTATGCATAAGAAATTAAAAGGTCCAGGTTAACTTGGTTGTTTTTGTGTTGTTATTCGGAGCATGATCCAAAGAATCAGTTGGGAAAAAGTGAGCCCAACACCATCTTCTTTTTTAACTTTTGAGAAATTATTGTTTTAAAACCTGAACTCCAGTCAACAAAGAACATAACTTCTAGGTAGGTAAGCCTAGAATATTGAAGTAATAGTATCTTCTGTACTTTTGTTGGAGCAAAACCCTGACTGAAGGGGGTCCAGCGACTCAGGTATATTTCCTCTGAATGTAAGTCCTCACCACCAACCTTAATTTCTTCTCTATGAAGTTATGCCCAATGATCCATAGCCATTTTAGTAAGTGAACATGGCTTAAAATGTTGACCTTCTGGGTACTACAGGCAATACAGAATTTGCTATTGCCACAAAAATGCTAAACATGAGCTTCTAGACTCATGTTTAAACTCATAGATATATTTGGATATATGGCTGCCAGTTTCAACACACCCCAGAGAGTGCGTGCAAAACAGTGTTGCAATATGTTCCTGGGTTGTGAGAATCATGGTATGACTATTTTATTTAAGCCGCCTGCTGTAAACTCTGTTGACTGTTTGCGTGCCTGATTACAGGCATTGACTCATTTCTAATTGAGGTCTATGTGTAGCTTTAATGTTCAAATCAAATCTGTAGCTTAGTGGGTAGCTTATCACTTCCACCATAACTGGAAAAACGAGTAATAGTGTCAGAGATTAGACTCACATCAGTTTCTTTCTCTTTTACCTCAGCAGAAACAAAACACAAACAAGAGAGGATCCAGCATAGTACAAGACATGATGTTGCTCTGCTCTGGGATTTTCAGAGGTATAACAGAAATATGAATGCCAGAAAACTAACCATTCTAGGCATTCTTTTTGTTATTCTATACAAGCAGCTGTGAAACAGCACCAACAATAAAATCTACTTTAGAGGAATAATCCCTTTGGCAGGAAGTGGGGCTCTTGTTAGAAAATGCTGGTTCTAGCAGGTCATCATGACTGATCTAGAGTCAAAGTCCTAACAGGAAGATATAAGAAAAGTTCCCATATCGTGCCAACAGAGAGTAGCGGTGTCTCTGCTTAGTGTTGATTTGATCTGTCAAAGTTCAAAGCAGTTTTTGTGCTGCCAAATAAAGCATCAATAATAAGCAGCTGAAGAACTGAAAGAGATAGATACATTGATCTTTTAAAGGAGATGAGAGACTAAGAAAATGCAATCATGTTGCATTTTTGATTTTCTGCTGCGCTAAAGTGAGAAAACACTGGAGACAGATGAACAACAATAAAAAAATTAAATCAAATTTAGAGAAATGCTAAACTCGATGAGTGTCAAATCTAAAATGACACAATATTGACAATTAGATCAAAGAATTAGCAAACTATTAAAAACTTAAATGGAAATGAAATATTCAAACTCATATCTACATCACAGAATGATTGCTAAAATTGCAAAGAACTACAAAATGTAAAAAAGATCAACCATAAAAGCTGACAAATAATTATAAACTTTAACTGGAAGCCAGAATGAACAAATGTGTCTCAAGTTTGCTTTTTAAAAAGTCCAAACTCTCAGCTGCTGTTTCAAAGCCAAGGGGCTGTAGTAAAAAACACTTAATCATGTGTTATAGTTCTCACTTTAAGGATTAACAGAAGAAAAACTTGAGCAACTTTAGGACAAAAGCAAATTAGATCAGTAGGATGCACTAAGACTATTAAGAGCATTTTAAATTTATTGCAAAATGGACATTGTTAGAAAAATTGTATATACATTTTAATTGATAAGTGTAATGCTGTGTATGTTGCTGTATTTTGGCTGTCTAAAGTTTAAATAAGACCATCTGTATGCTTCACTGACATCACAGAACTTATGGTAACGGAAAGGTTTGTGCAAATTCCTCATATGGGTTCGGTTGATAAATCCTCTAGATAATAGTTGCTTGAGAGGGTTATTTGGAATGCCTATATACATGTACTTTATTGTTCATGTGTGATCAGCTCAAACAGGTTTCAACACCTACACACGTTTGGTGTGGATGTTTTTTGGATACGCCCTGTTTTATAACCCTGTAAAGGCATAACTGCATGGGGAGAGACAGCTATTTGGAGAACACATCGATCTTGGTTGGTCTTGGATCTGTTCTTCCCATGCATGCATGAAATTTGATTCACGTCTGTGACTGGATTCTTCCTCAGAGATTTTTGCTCTTTTATGTTGCAGAAATATTTCCAACAGACATGTAGCTAATGAAGAAACTAGATCAGTGTGATGTGAGCTCGCTTTCTGGTTCTCGTCAGCACTATTGCAGCAGAGTTTTAAATAGGCTGTAATGGAGCAATAGTTCTTTTAGGAACACCGGAAAGCAGAGCAGCAAGCTATGCTACCAGTTTACTTTAATTGTGTCCTGAATTACATGAAGGTATTCTGTGAACATCTATGACTTAATATCTGAAATACAGTTAAAAAGTACACAAATTGGTCTGGGCTTATCCAGAGACAAAGTAATACAGAGTCATCAGCATAGTTATGCTAATGACTGTCCCCTGATAATATTGCTCAATGATGGAAAATAAACAAAAAAAATAACTGTACTAGTATAGATCATGACATTTTGATAAACCAAGTCCTTAATTTACAAATAAATTACTGTTGCTGGGATATGACTTGAACCATTTAAGAACAGCCCCAGAAAGTCACATCTGCCTGAGTGTGTCTTATGAAATGGTTTAGTTAGTTTATACAAAAGCCTAAACCTTTTTTTTTTTTTTTCAAAAAAGGTGTTTTTATATACCTGCTCATTGTGCACTATTAAAATAAATTTTTAAGGCAATAAACATTTGCCGTTTAAATTATTCAAACCCTAATCCAGCATGTAAGTTTGTTTTCTTTTCTTTTCAATAATGCTTTAATTATAACATTACCTATTTTATATTGGTAACAAATTCCACCAAAGCCTTTTGATTAGAACTTAGCTGAAGATGGTAGTTCAGTCTATAGTTGTTCTGAATCATTTTGGAAACCTCTAACAATTTGTTTAGCAGTGTGGAAGCTTCCTAATGTTTTATAACTTGCCACTCCTCTTTTTTTTTACCTACCCACTTTTCCTCCTGTCCTGATACATCACACCCTCCTGTTGATCTTCTGCCGTCCTCTTCAAACCATTTTGTTTTTAAACCTATGAGGAATCCACCTTTGTCAAACAACTCATTGAGTCATAAGTGTCAAACATTTGTTTTCTTCTCTCGCTGCAGACTGAAGTGTTTTGGCAGTATTTTCTTCATCACAAGGTGAGCTTTTTAATCTGATTTCTTAAATCTAAACGCCTGAACTGAAACCATGAACTGAAACCATGCATTTGTAAAATCACATCTTTATGATTTATTTTTCAGTCCTTGTTCTTGATCATGGATGACTTTGTTTGTGACAAACTAACCAAGTGGGGTCTGAGTGAGCTGATAGAAAAATTTAAAGGTAAAGTACAACACTGTATTACTGTTACAGGACAAAAAGCAATACATGTATATGTGCTCCCGTTCTTATGCATGTAAAACTGAAGTAATTATGTAATTATTGTAACACAACAATTGCACAAGGAAGTTAAAAGTGCTGTATCTGTATGTGTACAATGTTGTAGTGACAAAAAAGACATGGATTTACAAACATTGAATAAGGTGTTTATTAAATACCTTGAGCTTTATTAGAAGTTGCTCCTGTAATACATTACCGTTAAGCGGTCTGATGGCTCATTGAAAAAAAAGACTGCTTTGTTAAATTGCCCTCCAGTAATAATGTAAAGAACCTGGGCATTTTTTTTACCAAGACATGACATTTAAATCCCATATTAAACAGCTTTCTAGGAATTCCTTCTTTCACCTCCGGAATATTGCTACAATTAGAAACCTCCTGTTTAGGAGTGATGCTGAGAAACTAGTCCATGCATTTGTTACCTCAAGGCTGGACTAATGTAATGCTTTACTATCACAAAGTCCACAAAATGCAATTAGAAACCTTCATTTGATCCAAAATGCTGCAGCAAGAGTTCTGATGAAAATTAAAAAGAAAGATCACATTTCTCCTGTTTTAGCTTCCCTTCATTGGCTCCCTGTTAAATCCAGAATAGAATCTAAGATCCTCCTTCTTACATATAAAGCCCTTAATAATCAGCTCCATCATACATCAGAGATCTAATTGTTCCATATGTTCCTAACAGAGCACTTCGCTCTCAGACTGCCGATTTACTTGTGGTTCCTAGGATTTCTAAATGTAGAATGGGAGGCAGATCTTTTAGTTATCAGGCTCCTCTCCTGTGGAACCAGCTCCCAGTTTTAGTCTGTGAGGCAGACACTCTGTTTACTTTTAAGGCCAGGCTTAAAACTGTATACCTTTTTTATAAATAAACTGAATTAAATTGAAACTGAATAGAATTGTTCTGCTTTTTAAGCCCCTGAAGCGCATCTCAGTGGACAGAAGGTCAAACAGAAGTTCTTCTTATTAGTTATTCTTATTGTGGGAAATTCAGTAGCTTCACAATCTCACATTTCACAATTTGAATGCATGGAGCCACTTAGGCCTGCCACACCACTTATTACTTGAGGAAAATGAGCACCAAAAACCCCTCATACCATATTTAAAACACCATTTACATCCGTTTCAACATTAAATTGGCACAACTGATATCTAATGATATATCGTTTAATTGCAGATGAAGGCATTGACTCAGAAAGTCTTTTTCACCTTGGGGATGCAGAAATTGATCAATTGATTCCAAGGATGGGGCCGAAGTTAAAATTCAAATTGAGATTCAAGCAGTTGAAGGTAATGTACTGTACTGTTAAACATGTTTTTAGTATAATAACTTTCAGTAGTGTGGATAAATGTTTTAAAAGATTATTATTATTATTATTATTATTATGAAAGCTAAAATTAAATGTTGTTATTAATCAGGATACAACTGTTTTTTTCGCCCCCTATTTTGGGGTTGTCACTAGGAGGAACAAAACCAAAATCAGAGGATGGATCTCTTTTCAACACATGTAACTCAGGTATATTCTTACAGTGGTTTAAAGTAAAATATTATATCTTAAAATCTATGATATGACTTCCCAGTTTTCATTTTTGATTAAAAGCTTTACACCAGGATTACTTTATTTGCAGGATAAACAAAAGGGTGAAGAAGCAACTGATATAACTGAGGTGAGAAGGAATAGTCATAAATCTGTGCTTTAAAGCAATAAACCTTCCTGAGACGTTGCTGGAATGAAGAAATATTACATTTTCTATTATTTACTGAAAAAAGTAGTAATGCAATTCTTGATTGTACACTTTTTGAGTCATTTGCCCTGGCATTTATCTTATAAGAAATGAGATCATAAGTGCAACATTTTGAGTTTATTGAAGTAAATTTCTTTTTGTCATCTAGTAAATAAATAAATAAATTCATAATCTACAGAGGCCCCTAGGGGACACATGGAAATTCGATCCCTGCTCTATAACATAAACATTACAGAAAGAAAGAAAGAAAGAAAGAAAGAAAGAAAGAAAGAAAGAAAGAAAGAAAGAAAGAAAGAAAGAAAGAAAGAAAGAAAGAAAGAAAGAAAGAAAGAAAGAAAGAAAGAAAGAAAGTTGGTGGAGTAATAGTGCCACCTGCTGTCAGTTTTGGTTGTGGAGTCTTTTTTTGTGTTTGTAGTTCGACTGGTGATAAAAGTTTTTTAATTTGCCATTTGTTTTGGGGTTTTTTGATAAGATACACAAAGATGAACACCCAGTTAATAAATCGATTTTCAACCACTTTTCTGCACCAAATAAACAAGAATGTATACACATTTAAACGTGTACATATGTGTAAATATAAATTGACATTTGTTATCACTGTGACTGTATACAGAATAGACCAGGGTGTATTTGCAAACATATTGAGAAGGAATAAGAAAATAAGAAAAACAAATCCTCTATGTCCCCTAGGAGGCTCCATGTTAAAAATATTTGTAAGTATGATCAAACTTTTCTGTTCATCTTCAGGTTTTGCCATCTACAAGTAAAGCAGGTGAAAAATACAAAATCGTATTCAAAACCTTTTCATGAGCCCTTATAAAGAAACAAGCAAATAAGTAACCAAGGCTACTAACTCTTTTTGAATTTTATAAATAGGAAAGCGAAAACTTGACTCACAGTGGGAGTTTAGCAAAGGACAAACAGCTGTAAAAAGGACATGTGAGACAAATTCATCAGCAGGTATTTACTTTTTACTAATGTTTGGGCACATGAAAGTAGTATTATTGTGATACATAAATTGCAGTCCAGCTTTTCAACAAAAATTTCTATTTTAGGGCTTTTCAAAGGGGAATTAAATTTTACTTCATACAAATGTGATATTGATAATGATTCTAATCCAACATTATTTTCACATTTCATTACTCACACTGTGAATGGTTACCATAATATCTGGGGATTTGTTAATTGAGTAAGAGATGTAAAGGGTACAGACAGCTGTCATTTAGACACAGGTCTTCATGAGGTGCTATATAACCCTGAACTAAATATCAATAAGTTCAGGATGTGTTTAGACCCTGGAGGTTTGCCTGTATTATTTGATTGATATATCACAAAAAATGAAAAAGAGCAACCAAAGTTAAGCTAAAATGCCAGAATGCATAAGCTAAAGCTCAAACACAGCTTAAAGCATCTGCTCATGATCTGCTTCTGCCTCCTTTGAGTTTTAATTGCTGCAATTTAGCTCACAGCATAGTGGTGGATATGAATATTATTTACACAACTGCATTCTACTGGCACATACAGGGAATCAGCTCTAAACGACTTTGCACTGATAAAATCCCTTTTATGTGAAGAAGAAGCTGATATACACATTCTATTGTTTATATGATCCAATTTACTAATTCAAAAATATATCCTTTTGAAGAATAAAACTGTTCTCGTTTCGAGTGAGTGTAGCTGTGATTATACTTCTAATCAAATTGACAACGTTTTTTTAACAACAATGAATTTTTGTCAACAGTGAAGTATTTTTTTACAGCGTTACAATTAACATGAATGTCACACATGCCTTAATAGAAGAAATAGTGCTGGTGTACGTTTTAAAGAACACATACTAAAAATCTGCCCTCTTTCAACAGTTATGGTTATTTTTTACTTGTTTAATTCTTGAAACAGAATCAAGGATATTAAATGATGTGAAAAACACGATGGGGAACACCCTTGCCATACTAAGCAATCAAGATGACACAAATCTCAATATATTCTTGAAGTAAGGACATTTTCTGTTTTCTCTTGGTTTTTTCTAACTGGAAAAAAAGTCTTGAATAATCTAGATATGTAATTTTTCAAAGCACTGTAAGATTTGCATCTCCTTACAGAATGTAAAGTTTTGTAATTGTAAATGAATTCCAGGTATTCAGTCCTACATTTAAATCATATTAATATGCACAAAGCTGTTATTAAACTCCTTCTGCTCTTCAAACTGACTAAATTCTCAAAAGGACTAAAATCAGGAATCTGGAGACAGAAAAGAAGGAGATGGTTGGTGTCTTTGGTAAAACTGGAGCTGGAAAGACCTCTTTGATAAATGCTGTCATTGAAGAGAAGAATCTTTTACCCTCTGGAAGTGTCAGTGCCTGTACCTCAGTCATGATTAAAGTGGAGGCTAACAAGCACAGTGAAAAGTATGAAGCAGACATTGAATTCATTTCTCCAGACGTAAGCAGAAAATATGTTTCTAAAAGTCTGATGAAAATTTAACTACTGTACCTTTGAACATCTCTTGAAAAAAAAACTGTTGATTTATTTTTTCAGGAATGGGAAGATGAGTTGGGATCAATGCTTTGTACAATTGAAAAAGGAGATCAAGAAAAACATGATGAGGATGATGATGTCACAGATGATGATAACGATGATTATCATGATGCTATTGATAAGCTGTCAGCTTTGTATGAAGGAGAATGGAGAGAAAAGACTTATGACCAGCTCATGGAGCACAAGTACTTCAAAGAAATTCCTGAATTTCTTCATTCAACACAGAAGTCCTTGGCCTATGATTCGGTAAGATGCAATGATTATGTAAACAGTACCTTTGTGTAGCAGTGTGACAGAAAATATGACATTTTTATGTTTAATTTGTCATGTTTGTCATGGTGAATCAGTTGGTGAAGCTGAATCATTTTCACCAACTGAATGATTGTTAGTCACGTTTCTGATGGGATCTTTTGGTCTTACTGTATTTTAAGACATATACCTGGGCATAGACGATTTACAAAAGAATAGGCTGCCATGCATTGTTTTTTATGTAATTAGGGTAATTAGCAAAGTTAAGTCTATTTTCATTTATTTAAAAGTCCCTCGGATCACTTCAAACAAGGTTACAGGTGGTTTTGTGCCCCTAAGATATGATGAATAAAGGAACACTTAAGAACACTCACAAACATGCACACACATATATATAAAGACCCTTTCCAAAAAATTTGAATATCATGGAAAAGTTTATTTTTTCTATAATTCCATTCAAAATGTTAAACTTCTATTGATTATAGATTCATAGCCCATAACTTAAACGATTTCCAGTATTTAGTTGTTCCTTTTTACATAATTTGGGCATCCAGCTCATAAAACCCAGGAAAACAGGAATTCAAAAAATTAGAATGCTGTGAAGAAAACGCCATTTAGTTCTCAGGTTTTGGAGGAAAAAAAGAAATTAGGATCACATTAAATCAATCAAAATGTAGTAATTTCAAAACGATATGTCAATCTTCAATACTTGGTAGGGAATCCATTTGCCTTACTCACTGCCTCGATGTGCTGTGGCATTGAGGCAATCAGTCTGTGGGGCATTGCCTGGGAGTTATGGAAGCCCAGATTTCCTTGATGCTTGCTGTCAGCTCTTCTTTGTTTTTTGGGCTGGCGCCCCTCATTTTCCTATTGATGATACCCCATAGATTCTCAATGGGGTTTAGGTGCGGCGAGTTGGATGGCCAGTCAAGCACTGTGATGGCATGGGCATCAAACCAGGTTTAGGTGCTTCTGGTGGTATGGACAGAGGCCAGGTCCTGCTGGAAGATGAAATCTGAATCTCCATACAGATCCTCAGCAGAAGGAATCATGAAGTCATCTAAAACATTCTGGTAGACTGATGCAGTGACCTTGGATGTAGGAAAGCAGAGTTTACCAACACCTGCACTTGACATTGCACCCCAAATTATGACTAACTGTGGATATTTCACACTGGACCTCAAGCAGCTTGGGTTCTGTTCCTCCAAACCCTTGGGCCTTGATTCCAGAATGAAAGGCACACTTTACTTTCATTGGAAAAGAGGACCTTGGACCACTGGCCAACAGCCCAGTCCTTCTTCTCCTTGCCCCAGTTGAGACTCTTCCTACGTTGGCTTAAGCTCAGGAGTGATTTGACCCAAGGAACCCGACAGTTGTATCTCCTGGATGTGTCTGAATGTGGTGGATTTTGAAGCTGTGACTCCCGCCTCATTCCACTCTTTCTGGATCTCTGCCAGATTCATTAATCTTTTCTGTTTGATAATCTGCTGAAGCCCACGGTCAGCTCTTCTTTTGTCAAGTCTGCAGTCTTCCACATGTTGAACCTAACTGAGACAATTGAACCAAAGTGAAGGAATTTAATGACACCTGGGAAAACCTGTGCAGGTGCTTTGAGTTTAGTAGATGAGTAGTGTGTGACACTCAGTTTAAAGCATTCATGCCCTGTAAAATGTGGGCTCATTTCTTCACAGTATTCAAATTTTTTGAATTCCTGTTTTCATGGTTATGAGTTGGAAGCCCAAATAATGTACAAATAAACAACTAAATACTTGAAATTGTTTAAGTTGTGGGCCCTGAATCTATAATCTGTGGAAGTTTAACGTTTTGAATGGAATTATCGAAATAAATAAACTTTTCCATGATATCATGATATTTAAATTTATTATATATATATATAATGTCACATGGAACTTGATTTGACCCTCCCAATTCTAGCTTGCTACAAGGTACACTAAAATCATAGCCGGGATATTTCAGTACTTTCAGCTTGATAATATACAGTTTTTATTATTATTATTATTATTATTATTATTATTATTATTATTATTATTATTATTATTATTATTATTATTATTGTTATTATTGTGATGTTTTGCAGGCTAAAGACATATCTACAGGTATTGTCAAGTACACAAGGGATGCCACAAAAGAAGCTAAATATAAAGAAATAAAGCGGTGGTATTGGCCACTTGTAAAGTGTGTGACTATCAGGGTACCAAACAATGATTTCCTCCAACACGTCACACTTGTGGACCTTCCTGGGAATGGAGACCGTAATAAGAGCAGAGATACAATGTGGAAAGGGGTAATAGATCCTTAAGTCCTGTTTCCTACTTAAACTTGCCACATTTTTTCAAAGTATTGACAATCTTTAATAAGATAAAATGTTACTATCCATTTACAATGAACATTTTATTTTCTCCTAATATATATATATGTGTGTGTGTGTGTGTGTGTGTGTGTGTACATGTGCTTTTAGATTGTTGGAAACTGTTCCACCATCTGGGTTGTTACTGAAATCAACCGAGCAGCATCAGAAACAGAGTCCTGGAACATCCTGAAAAATATTAATGCGCTAATTGGAAATGGTGGCGAGTGTCGACACATTCACATTATCTGTACCAAGTCTGATGATGTTGACAGTTTGGATGAACTGTGAGTTCACTGCTTTGCTAAAAGTGCATTGCTAAACAAAACTGGAAGAGCCAAAAGCCATAGATGGTCCACTACATTCTAGTAATGTTGTACTTTATTGCATGCAGATTCATATGTATGCTAAGATCCTGTGGATCTTTTCTCTTCTTTTAGCTCCAAGGCTGAAGTGCAGGATTTGGTACTGGATAGAAACATAAAAGCCAAGAAAAGTGTGCACAAAGAATTAAACAAACTGACCAAGATTAAGGTGAGTTTTGAATATTGTTAGAATATGTAGCACTACTACTAGAAACAGACTTGATTACTACAATAACAAAATATTAATCTTGCCTAGAAACACTTCAGTGAAGAATGTTTCCAAGTGTTCACAGTGAGCTCCAGAGAATATTTTAGAAAGGCACGTTTAAGTCCAGAAAACACTGGTAGGTTGTGTCCATATGTATTAAACCTTTATTAGATAACAGTTTTCCAGGACTACAAACTGTATGTGAAGTATTTTATAAGAAGATAATAATAGAAATAATTTTGTTTTCATAGAAATACCCAGGCTTCAGGATTTTTTGCAAAAACTCAATGACTGTCACTCAGAGACATTAAACTATGTGTCTGGAGCTCATGGTATCCTCTCCTTGATTTATGGGGCCACCATAAGAAAAGAGGTGAGAGTAAAAAGTTCAAACTCATTTACTGTGTGTTTACTGTGTACTGTGTCTGAATTTTGTAATGCAGAGCAAAATACACTGAAGTCAGTTTGCTGAATATTACATGAAGTAAAAGTTTTATTGCATCTTAAAGTTTGAGGTCTTGTCATGGTGTGAGTGATGGTTGGATGCAGATGCAGGCAGAACAGCAAGCGAAGAATGGAGTTAGGGTATTTGCTGTAACACAGTCTAATTACTTCCCAAAAGCAATTGCAATATGCGCTTTTTTATAAATAGCCTAGTTGTCTTTGTAGTTTTTCTAGGAATGCATGAGATGAACATACCTGCATGTCTTTGGTCAAGTTATTGGTTTTAGTCTGGTAATACAAACTGAAGCTTCATTCGTTTGCAACTACAGCCAAGAACACAATTTCAGCCTTGACTTCAGTAAAAAGGAATTCTTAGATGTCCATGTCATTCTGGATGAGATTTACTCTTTTTGGCACACAGTAACATTTTATGAGATTACTTGCACAGTTTAAGAACTCTTTTAACCAAAACAGAACCTGTTTACACATCAGAATGATACCATAACTACAGAAAGGCTCAAACTATTGGTGGTTGCTTTCAAATCCCTGTTTTTCTGATTTGCTAAAACACTAAACTCGATTCTTTGAACTAAATTATCAATGGCTTTAACTCACTTTTCAATGCAAACACTGTTTTGACCAAACCTTAAACACATTTTCCAATACTTAGACAAAATTTGGTCATTCACTCTTTTTCAAAACACATTTTCAGCTCCTAAGCACATTTCATATTTGTAAAATAAAACTGGAAACACTGGCAGAAAATGTGAACACAACTAAAGCACATCTGTCATCTTTTACACATGGGAACTCACAATTCAACACACACGCATCTGTTGATGTGATCAGGGCAATTGGGCAGGATAAAAGTCAGTTCAGAGGTCACAGATGTGTACATCTACAATCCATGTGAGAGGTGATAGATGAGGAGGAAGGCGACTAGGACGACAAAGAACGGTCATTACTGATGAAATTTGGGCATCGACTGTAAACTATTGTTAATCTGTGAATTACAGTATTGTGCTTTTTATTTTTTACTTTTTTTATTTACATTCAGCACTTCATTCACTCTAATTATTGTATTTTTTGTTAAATACACTTAAAATATTTGCTATTAACCACCTGCCTTGTATTCAATTATTTGATGTAGTGTCTAATGAATATTCTGTGGTAGTAATTATACTTTTACTTGCTGTATATTTGAGGTGAACACGTTGTTTGGTTTTGAGGACTGAAGACATTGGTTTTGAGGACTGACTGATTTTGAGGTGATAGTTTGATTTTGACAGGAAAGGCTGGTGTTTTGTGAATGTGCTAAGAATTTTGGATTTGTGTTCAAAGTTTTGAGAAAATCGGTGGGGGAAAAACTGTGATTGCTGGTATAAACTCAGCTTGTTTGAATGTATCATAACTGATTTTGAAAAACTAATCTAGTTAAATATGACCTATGACCGTAGAATAATATGTTTTACAAAAAATTTTTGGCCTGTCACTATTTATTCCATCTCAAAACACAATTTTTTCTTGGCACCGAGCTAACTCTTAAAATTATGTTGGTCGTTTTTTTTCAGGGGTACTAAATAAATAAAAACATTTAGAGATGTCTGAAAACAGCCTAGGATAACGACTGGCATTGTTTTTCTAGGATGGCAGAAATAAGGAAGTATGTGAAGCCCTTGAAAAAAACCTGAGCTTTCAAACTGAATCAATCAAAAATGAAATGATGAAGAGTTACAGAACTTTCAAAGAATGCCTTCAGAAGGGAGTTGAGAGATCCAAAAACTCATGTGAAAAAATTTTAAACTCAGCCCTGTATCCCACGGTATGTATTCTAATAATAGTAAGGAATTATATTGAAAATGTATGGAAATGTATTATATTTTTATTGATTTTTGTATTAAATTTAATTACTTTTTTATGTTATTCCCTCAGAGAAGGAATGGTCGTGGTTTTCATAAGCAACTGAAAAAAGCAGTAGAAAATGGAGGCATATGCAAATCCAAAAAAGGGAAAGAAATGAACTTCAACATGAACTTAACTTCCTCTCTGACAGACAGCATTGACGAAAAATTCAAAGAAACCTTTCCGTAAGAGATTTTTAGGCACCTAAAGGGTCTTTCCCAATAGAATGTATTGAAAAAGTATTTTGCGAGTATCTATCACATAGGCCACAAATAGAATACAAAGAAGTTTCTGTTTCCAATTACATGTATATACAGTATAGTGCCCATAATACACACCCATTGTGTAGGCTACAGTTGGTGTATTGGGATGAAATCTTTAAAATTGACTGCATCAGTAAAGAGTTTTAGTTCTTGTGTCACTATCTCCCTTTTTTTCTATACGTAATGATCAGGCTGACCATATTGAACTTTAAAATTAAACCGTCCTTAAAAGGTTTCTCAGGCTTTCACAAGTACAACATGATTTGCCTGGCCTGTTCAAACCCCAGCTCTGTGTCTCTGTAGTTGTGTCCTTGGACAAGACACTTCACCCACTGCCTACTGGTGGTGGTCAGAGTGTTCGTCAGCCTCGCTTCTGTCAATGTGCCCCAGGCTACAATGTAGCTTACCATCACCAGTGTGAGAATGTGAGCGTGAATGACTGAAGTGTGAAGCTCTTTGGGGTCCTCTGAACTAGATTAAGCGTTAGGGATGGGTATCGTTAAGGATTTACCAATACTACTACTCTTGACGATACTCCTTATCGATCCGGTACTTTATCGGTATCCTTATCGGTACTTTTTTTTTTTGAAATACTAAAACAAAAGGGGAAAAACACAAATAATTAACTGTAGTTTAAGAAAAAAAAATTAAATTGATAAGAAGGAAGCTGTTGTTCAAAATATCCAGCATTTATTAATTGTAAGAATGAAATGGCAAACTTATGTCCATGCTTCACGTGTTTGCTTTGCATTCAAATACCTGTTGTATCTGATTCAGGGGTCTGTTGTTGCTGCAGCACTCAGGCGGTCAAATACCATGCATCTTTTGGTTTGTAGTTGGTGTATTTTGGCAAGTTGTTTGGTCAAATTACTTGTGTTCCCGCCTTTGCAAGCAAAGCTTTTATTACATATGTGACAGCGTGCATTGTCGGCATCTATTTTCGTAAAATGAAGCCAAATTTTGGATCTTTTCGCTCGCTCTGCCATCATATCTGTAATGGCACGTTCACACCGGTCAGCGCGTCCAGGCAGCAGGGCAGCTAGATTACTGCTTGCCATAGATGAGTTGACCAACACACACGTGAGCGCGCAGCAGTCGCCACTCTGTCCCCGCAGCGTGTGTGCTTGTTAAGGAGGAGTGGGCTGCAACACAGTGTTTGGCTTGTGTTTATATCTCCCGCAAAACATGAATACGACCTTAATTGTACCGTTAAGAGAACCAATTAACCTGAAGCTTATCGGTCCGGGTAGACCGTCAGAATCAGCCCCCGGGCCAATTTAATACCGGGCTTCGGTACCCATCCCTATAAAGCGCTATACAAGTACAGGCACAGAAACTTTACCACACACAGAAACACATATACCAGTTTTGCCAGCAATGTTGTCCATAAAACTACAATTGAGCTTTGAAATCTTGTAAATAGCTGAAGCACAGCACAACACTGCACTGAGGGGGACCAGTTCATCGCAGCGCAGCACTGAAAAAAATGGATGAGTTTGGCAAATTGTCTCTAAGTACCTGAGCAATGTTTTACGTTTGGCCAAAACAGTGTTTGATTCGAAAAGTACGTTTAGGCCACTGAGAATTTGGTTTAAGGAACAGAGTTTAGTGTTTTAGCAATTAGGAAAAACTAATATAGCCATATCTTTCTACACTGTTGAACTGATAGTCAGATGCAGAATAGTGTGATCAGGGTATTAGATTTTTTTAAGATACTCACAGCATGAATGATTTTCATATTATTTAATATATTTTATGTTTCATACATGTTTCAGAAACGAAGGAAAATGTGATCCATTCAATGGAGTCATCAATAAATTTTCACTTGTCACTGAAGAAGTAAAAGAAATGTACAAAGATGTTGAACTGCAGCTGATATTCCTAGAGTCAGAGGTAATTTATAAGGAAAGCATGCTATAAAATCCTAAAATTCATATACCTGTCAAGATATATAGTAGATAGCATTAGATACAAAACTGAAAATACTGAAAATGTTATTTTTAATGTATTTTTTAATAACTGTCTTTTTTAATATTTCTTTTAGGAGGACTGTCTAAAGTCAGACCTGATCAAAATTATTCGTACGCGCAAAAAAGCTATCTACAGGAGTTTAACAAAAACAGTTGAGGAAACCATGCAAAACTGCTATAAAAGTAAGAAAAATCATCAAATCATCAAAATGCCAGACATATTCTTTGTTATTGTTAGCACCTAATACTTCATTCTTCTGTTTTCCAGGAGCTGCAGTGTTTAGAGGACCTGGGACACTGAACAACATGCGGGAAACTATAGAGAAACATGTACATGAATCAAAGAACACCATGTTTGAGAATGCTAAAAATGTTATGATGAACCAATTGGAAAACTTGAAGGTTTGTTGCTTTAAATATGCAAAAAAATTAAACATAAATTACTTTATTGTTCTTTATCATTTTAGATTTCTCCACTTGCGTTACCATAGCCATATGTTGATCCATACTATGCTGTAAAAGAACACACTCCTTCTTTTTCTTGTTTCTGTTCATTTCTGTTCATTTCTTCTCTCTTCTAAAAAGGTCTTGAGGAACTATCCCATTTATATTCAATCTGTAGATCAGTGGAGAAACATTCTTGATATGTTAGACAACATGGTCAGGTTGAAAAGTTAGACTCTTACTAAAAATACTCTTCCACTGCACTGAGCTGTTTGGAAAAAGGTTTCAGTCAAACTGATGATGAACATCTGTGTCACTCTATCTTGATAATAACGTATGATTAAGGCTCTAAGTGATAAAGGTTTTAATTCCAAATCAGGAGGATGTCCTGAAAAGACTGGAGAATACAATGAAGGAAGCTATTGAGCTCTCACTCAAAACTGATGACCACTCAATTCCAGGTAAAGAGTCAGCTCCTAAAGTAAAATATTTAAATTATTTTTTCACCAAAAACCTGACTAAAACTGGCCTCTTAGATGTTTCTGCAGAGCACGAGATGGTTCGAAAACTCTACAATGAGCTGAAAAGCAGCTAAAACACAGGACCTTCTTGGGTAAGAGCATGATCTGTAAATGGCATTTTCTGTTGACTGATGCAGCCACAACTTTCAGTTCTGTTTGTGGCTTTTTTCTTAAACAGCTGTACTCACAGAAGGGATTCATCATAACAGATGCTGCATCTACAGGCCTTTACGATGAAAAACTTTAGTATAAAGAAAAACATTAATGATGTAATCTTTCTTTGCCACTATGTTATTTCTTGATGTCTTGATTATAGCCATTTTAAGTCTATTTTCCCTTGGAGTGTTCTTTGCAGCTGTTTAGAAATCTTTATAAATCTATTAAGAACCAAAAGCTTTGCATTTATTCAGAAAAACAATCTTACATTTGAAATATTTGGTACCCTCAAAGGAAAGTTTTACAGAGTACTTTTTTCACTGATATTGGAGCATACATGTACAATTTAAAGGGTTATATAAAAGTTAGCATTATTTCTGGCTTCGGAAGATAACTATACTAGGTTCTAGGGATTTAAGAAAATATCGATACGCCGATATATCGCGATACTGTATCGATTTTCAAAAGCAATGTATCAATTTTTAAAAGATTTTTTTAGAATTTGAATGGAACTATTAATGACAGTAATTTTTGTAGTAAAAAGTAGCAGTAGTTAAAAGTATGACGGCTAGTTTGTAGCTGTCTTCACCTTCTTCTTTCCAGTGAGTCAGCTAGATCTAGGAATAAAACTGGATGGGTTTTTTTTATGTATGAAACAGGTTGGAGTGTTTAGAATGCTGTGACAGTTTTTCTACAGTTAAATTGAGTTTTAAAAATTATAATATATAGTCTTACTCATAGTATCGCAATATATCATATCACTGTTCCAGCTGTATCGTGATACATATCATATCACCAGATTCTTGTCAATACACGGCCTTACTAGGTTCTAATCATTCTTCATTTTTTTCATGTGTAACTGTAAACCTGATGTGTACGATTTGGCATCCTGTAATGTACCTCAAGATAATAAAATGAATGTAAATGTCAGTGCCAACTCATTATTGTAACTTGCTGTGGGCAATTAATTAGATTTTTTTCTTTTTTAGATGTGGTGTCACTGTGAGACTCAAAAGTATAGTTGTATTTAGCACGACAATGGGTTGTCATGTTATGTGAAATACAAAACTGAAAGGTAATCACATTGTCACTTTTCAAACACAAATTGTAATGTTTATTTGTGTTGTGATGATGCAACAAAGCATAAAGCAATTTATTTGGGAGCTTTAGATTTGTAATTTTAAAATAATTGCAGGGGTAGTAGGACACTATAATACATATATATATATATATATTGAGTTATATGGTGTTCTTTGATTCAAATACATGGTCCTCTGTAATTGTAATTATATATATGCAATTATTTTAAAATTACAAATCTAAAGCTCCCAAATAAATTGCTTTATGCTTTGTTGCATCATCACAAATGTTTCAGTTTCAAAAAATTCACTAAGAAAAATAGCAATGTCCAGCAAGAAAAGTTAACTGAACTTTACATATGTCAAAGATATTACAGTGATCAATTACCTGCAGCAATTCAGTATACAAGTAAAGCTAAATATATTAAATACTGTCAAAGTTCTATTCTGTCCCTCTTTTCATAAAGTGACATTTTACAATGTTCAAATTTTATAAGCTGTAGTTGTATAATGACTAAACAGTTAGGCTTACATTCATTCTTAGTCTTAACTAGTCTGTTTCCAGATCCACATTTTCAAAAGAAAGCATTCTTTTATTGTGCATCTTGATTATGTGAAATCACAATTAAACACCACAGCAGAGAGTGAACATTTTAACAGACTTTGAGCAGTAATAAGCAATAAGCAGTAAAACACAGAAATGTGAGTACACTCAGCACCATTATCTCAGAAACCACAGAAAGCTACTCAAAGACCTTCAATAAAAACATTTGTCAACACACTTGTGCGATGCCTTGCAAAACTATTCATGCCACACTTTGTAAAACAAATTCAGTGTTTTACTCAGATTTTATGCAACAAACCAACAAGAATTAGTGCAAAATTGTTAGGCAGAAGAAAACTGAAACAGTTCTAATTATTTCCTGTAAGTAGATTTATAAAATAATCAAATCTTGGGGGGGGGGGGGGGGGGAAGATTATGTCTAAACTATTTTCATTCTGTAACTTGTACACATGAGATCCTTGCACCACCTTCCTCCAAATATCATTGTTTTCCACAACACCTAGCTGGCTCCAGGCTTGTCCTCCTTCCTAGAAAATGTTAGGTTGAACGCTGACCAAATATCTGAGTTCAACCTTTTTCCTTTTCCATCTCTCCTATACTATTAGTAGTTTTCTGCATTAATTAAATTGATTTACATTGCATTTTTTTAAAAACCTGAATGCAACCTATTAGCAAAATAAAAATCAGATAACTTTGTATTTAGTAGTCTACTCCAATAAACCCAAAATAAAATTCCCTGCAATAAACTGGCTTTGGAAGTCACATAAGTGGTGAAAGGAGTCCACTTGTGTTTAATCTAATCTTGGTATAAATCCATCTGTTCTGTAAAAGCCTCTGAGGTTTGTTAAAGAACATTAGAGGAACTGCATCATGAAGAACATTTTCTCAAGTTTTAACTATCTCATGATGCACTGCTCAATCCATCATCTCAAAATGAAGACTGTGAGACAAGTGTAGGCCAGGCAAGGAGCGCATTAATCAGGGAAGAACCCAGGAAGCCCAGCATAACTCTGGAGGAGCTGCAGAGATCCACATCTCAGCTGGAAGAATATTCTTACAGAACTATCAGATGTCCACTCCAAGAAAACCCATGTTGTAAATGAGCCATGAAGGGAACATAGTTTTAGTAGGGGACACAACAAAGGTGTGGAAGTAGTTGCTCTGGTCACACGTTGCCACGGTTGAACTCTGGCTTTTGCAAAAAAAAAACATTATTACTAGCAAAAACTAAGACCGCACATCTCAACTAACACACCATCCCCACTGTAAAACATGGTGGAGGCAGTACCATGTTGTGGGGGTGTTTTTGTCTGGCAGGGCTAGGAGAAGTGGTCAAAGTTGATGAAAGAATGGATTTATGTCTAAAACATTTTGAAAACCCCTCATCTGTTTAATTCCACAATTGTGCACCACTGTTAGTTTTTCGCATAAAATCCCTATAAAAACATTGCAATCTGTGGTTTTAAGTTAAATCTTTTGGAAAGGTCACGGGGTATGAATACATTTGCAAGGCACTGTATATTGGAACTCTTAAGATAAGTATATCATCATGAAACAGATATTTGTGAAATTTTCTTACCACCACAAGCACTTAAGAGTTTATGACCACAGGAGATAAATAGAGAATAAACATGCTGGCATCATGGCGTAGTTCTCAGGCACGGATAGATTTCTATCTTGTCTTTTGCCTCTGACTTACTTTCAGCCAGCGAGCAGCTGGCCCCCTCTTTCTTAAAAAACACCAGCCTAGTTATTAAATTACTCAACACGCTTTACATTCTTCTAGTACAATCAGTTTTTGGGGAAAAAAACAGCTTCAGCAGTTAAGAACTAAATTGAACAAGTAGGCTACAGTGTAATGGCGAACACAGATGGGAGTAAAATTCAGCAGCACTGACAGTAGTGGTTTCACTTGTACAGGATTTGTAATAAAAGCTTAAAAATTCAAGTTAACAGATCAGGCATTAATGTGTTTGTTAGCCCAAGGAATGCTGCTTCTTCATGGTGTCCAAGCGCCTTACTCTCTCTTCTGGAGTCTTTCTGTACCAGCTCCTGGGAACAAACAGACACAGTAAATTTCGCAACTTTAAAGGCATGTAAAGAAGCATGCTCCAACTGATGTCATTGTTTTTTATGGCATTTCCTGATATCTGGATCATAGATCTTTAAAGTTTTCTCTTGGACCATTATTGGCAACTATTTAGCATTTTTTATCAGATCATAAATATGGAATGTAATTTTGCAAATCAGTCTGACTTCATGTGAAATCAAGGTGTCTTTACTCCATACAAAAGCTTTGCATTTATTGAGGAAAGAAAGGAGTGTCCATTTTCTCTTTTCCTACCCATTGAACTTAGGAAAAGTTCAGGAGGTAGGATTACTCCTGAGAATCTCTAACTATAGATGCAGTTCTGGAGTATATGTGAAACAGCTAAAAGAAAAGAAAAAGAACTGGAAAAAAGAAAAAGAAGAAGAAGCAAAAAAGAAGCAAGAAAATTCACCCCTGGCGTTTCAGCTGGCCTGGAGAAGACGAGGTCTGGCCCTGACTTGGCCTCAGTACTCTGGAAAATAAATAAGATAGAAATCTCAAGAAAATCTGGGAACCTTAAGGAATAAACAACACAAACCCTGAGAACATGACGTCAAAGAAAGTGAAAAAAAAATCTGTAACCTGTTGGTGGTGGGACTTTTTGGCTTTTGCTGCATCTTCCTGACCCCCGCAGGGGATTCACTGGCCCTGAAGAATCACAAAACATAAAGAACAAAAACAGCTAATCTTCTGAAATCATCATCACATGGATGGGTGTGTTTTTCCTTCTCATCTTACTTCTTCTTCCTGTCCATAGACCTCTGTGTGGCAGCAGAGATAGACACTCTGTCTTTGGCGGACTTGGCTTTCTCCTGCAGGGGAGAAAAAAGATTTAAAATAAAACGTCAACTTTGGGAGCTAGAGAGAAATCAGAAAAATTCCCCATGTAAATTCCCAAGGAAACTTCAAACAAAAGCAGTTCAGCATTTATCCAAATACAAAGGACTTGATTTGGGGGAATGAATCAATTTACACACTGGAACCTATGATCTCAGTAAATGAAATAAAACAGAACAAGTGCCTCTAATATCTGAAGGTTTCTGTGCAAATCGTAAATAACATCCTCCATTGCTTTATTTTGTGTATGTGATATCTGGCCAGTATTTTCAGATTACCAAGTCTCGAAGCTTCCTCTCTGCACGCAGCTCCCTGTCCTGCTGCAGAAGCGCCAATCGGTCCCTCAGAGGTGTTTTAAAGAAGATCTCATGGACGTCAAACAGGGCTGCACGTAACTGTGGGAGAAATGCGCCCATATAAACACAAAAGGCAAGAAGGACCTCCGCTGGCTGCAGACAGTGATAACATAGTCATACCTGGGCTCTGACCCTCTCCTGCAGGGAGAGATCTTGCACTGTGTAGGCCCCTCTCTTCTGTGCAGCTTCAGTTTCAAATGATCGAATGAATTCTTGAGTATCCTAAGATAGAGAGTCATAAAAGTATAATTTTGGCCGGTTCATTTAATAGGTAAAATATTCCAATCAGTTTTCCTGTTCTTATTTGTACACTCTTTTTGTCTGGATGTGATCTTACCACAACAGTTTGCCACAGGTGTTTCACCTTCTCTGTTTTGAGCAGTCTGCGTGTTAGGAAGCCACGAATCATGGCACCAATTTGACAGAATGCTCTCTGATGCTCTGCTGTAAGAACCTGAAAAACCACAGCACAGAAAGACAAAATCATACCAGAGGGACAAGTAGTTCATTTAAACTTTCTGCATCCATAATTCTACAATGAGCAGATTAAATGATGATCTAAACTAAACCCAGTCCAAGAATCTTGTGTCCAGTTTTAAACACAGATGTTAAAGGATCCAGAGTCTAAAAGAGTTGTAAAAATGGCCCATTTTGATTTTAAAATTAGGATTTGGTTTATCTATTAGTAACTAAAATATATATCAAACTCTTTTTCTTCCAAGTTATCTAGAAATCAGATTTCATGCCTTTCCATACTTTTAAAGACGGTCATAAACGTAAAGTTTTCATTACACAAGTTCCAAATATTTTGTGGAGCTTGAGTGTGTTGCTGAATTGAAATGCTGTATTTTTCTATAATTTCTTTAAAAAAACAGAAGATCTTGGGAAAGAAATTGTGTTTCATCCATCAATAATATGATAATTATCAGTCGGGGGTTGGAACTTGAATTGAAAGTGTTACCAGCTCACACCATGGAAAAAATAAAATTGTTTTCCTTTAGTTTGTTGAAGGCAGACAGAGATAACTGGAGAGCCACAGTGAAAAATTGAGATTGCACTCCACTTTGGAGGAAGCATGTTTACACTGACCAAACTTAGCCTCGTTCTCGATTTGTTTGCTGCCCGCAAAGAGCCCCACAAATAAACGGTGGGCTGTACGGAGGGAGTCGTCACACTAGAAGGAACCGGACTGGGAAAACCTGGAAGAACATCAAATACTGTACTTTTAATAAAACAAATGTAGTTTCAAACTATTATCTACAGCAAAACATTTTAAGACGAGACACATTTTAACTGTAGGACATTGTGAATCATCAAAATATGCTGCCACTGTATTTAAATATACAAGCCATACATTATAATACAACAACTATAGATATGTGACTTCATGGGTATCTTAACAGTTAAATGAGGACTAATTAGATATTTAACTTTTTAATCAAACAGTTTAGGAGCAGTGGGCCTAATGAAGTCTGATGGTCTTCTGTGTCTCAGTGTTATAATGAATGAACTGGTACCTAAAGTGTGTCCAGATGATCGCTCTGATGGTGTGTGAATGGGGCTCAGTCCTGGACAGGAGGGGCTCATAATGGGGCAGCTGCCACTCACAGACCTATAGCTCCAGTCAAATGTGTCCCCACTTGTTGGCTTCTCACACTCGTGCTCGTTCAGTCTTCTCTCTGTCTCCTCAAGCTCCTGAACATCAGAGATCAAATTAAACCTTTCTGAATTGATTGAAACACAAAGAAAAGATAATATACTGTTTATACACAGGTTACTGCTTGAAAATACAATTTAAACTGGTTTGTGTTCTGACAAAACTAAACATTTTATAGTTATCTTATATAAGTGCATCACAATAAATTTTTTGATGATGGTGTATATTAAGTTATTCAAAAACAAAAAAATTAACTGATATTTTACATTCATTACTCACAGTGTGACATATTTCAAGTGTGTTTTTCTGCTAATTCTGATGGTTTTGACCTATAGTCAGTGAAAGTCCATCATCCAGTCTCCATCTGCAGTCCATGCCTTGTGAACCACCCCACTCTCCCCCAAACTCCTGACTTGGCTTTACTTTACAAGACTCTAAAGGCTGCAGTTATCCCTGTTGTGTACGCTTTTCCTCCCACTTAACTTCCCATAAATAAGTTTGTATACGGCACTCTACACAGCCAGCTTCTTTGGCCTAGAGGTATCGTTGAGGGTGTCAATGAATGTCTGCTGTACAACTGTCACATCAGGAGTCTTCCTCATCATTGCAAATGGCATTAAAACATTTTTTTTTTAATAACAAAGTTTTTTCTTTATTGGTCTTATGTAATATTGTAAATTTGTGAGGAAATTGCATTTTTGTAAGCCATAATCATCAAATTAAGAGAAATAAAGGCTTGAAATGTATTCATCTGCGTGTAATGAATCGGTTTTATATTAATGTTCTGAAATAAATGGTTGAGTTACAGGAAATGTTACATCACACTCTAGCTAACTTAGCCTCTGAACCTCGAGAAAACGCAGCAAAATTAATGACAAAAAGAAAACTGCATTACTAAGTACTTCGTGACACTTTGTTCTCACCAGCTGGAGGCGCTGTTGCTCCCTTTCCTGCTCAGCTAGAAGAATGGACATCTGCAGGGCATGTTCCTCCTCTAAACGCCTTTGCATGTCCTCCAGAGCCTTTGCTCGCCACTGGGTCTCCTCTGTTAATTCCCAGATGTAAATACAAGCAAAATCTTTTATCTAATTCCTCTATAGAATAACAAGGAGAATTGCCCTTGCAAAAAAGACAAAAAAGATATGTCTCAGTAGGAATAAAACAATTCAAAAACAAAATCTTTCCCAAATATCCAATAAATAAACTCACCTGACTTGGATTTTAGCTCAGCCGTATTTTTCAGGACAGCTGGTGTTTTCTTGCTGTTGCTTGGACCCTGGGACTCGTCAGGACTTCCACAGGGCCTCAGCAGACATGGAGAGGGGCTTTCTACCTTGTGTGATTGGTTTAAAGGGCCTGCAGGAGTGCGCCTACTAGGAGCTAGCCACGTAATGCCTGCCATGAAGCGAGGGACCCTTTCCTGGCTTCGGTCGACATGCTCCGCTCCAGACTGGAAGGTGTTAAGTTGGCTGTCCAACGTGTGGCAGCGCCGGCGAAATCCTAAAGACAGATGATCGTGGTGCGTCATGGAGCTGGGTACAGAGGCACTTACAGGGCTTTTGTTCTCTTGCACCGGACTGGTACCGCAGTGACTGGACCGACGGTTGCCATCCTTCCCCTCTGCGCCCCAGCTGCAGATGGAACCGGCCGACAGAGCCTCTGACCAGTCCACCCGACCAGCGCCATCCTCTAACCTCCCCTGGCATCGAGGGATTAGGTCTGCGGGGCCAACTGGAAACGAGATGTGGATGTTCCCTGTAGAAACCGGCCGGGGTTTACGCCTACAAGGACGGGGGCAGGACTCCGGGCTGGGGAGGTGAGCATACCGCTCTGGGTTAATAGGTGAGAGAGGGGCAGATTTTGGGGGACTGGAGTCATGCAGAGGCTGGTGCTGAGTTGGAGATGGGCCAACTGGGCTATGGTGTAGACTGAATCCAAAGTCAACACCTGTGTCCCTGATGGGGCTACACCTTTGCTGCTGTTTGAGAGAAACCATCTCTGCTGGGGAAATCTTGCTGATGGGCTCAACCATCTGTGCTGATCTCTGCTGATTCTGCTCTCGCTGCACATACTCCCTCGATCTCTTAAGAAGGCTGTCCAAGCTTATGTCCTCATCCTCCTCCTCTTCCTCTTCACTCTTCTCTTGATTCTCCATCTTTACATCCTTCTCTTCTTTATACCCATTAATTAAGGGAGTCTCAGAGCTTGGCTTAGAAGGTGACTCTGGTACCTCTGACCTAAATCCAGGAACTTTGGGAAGCCCAGGTAAGTCAGTGACCAAAGTATAGCCAAAGACGGTAGCAGATTTACAAACTAGAGGCTTGATATTTTTCTCACATGGAACTTCATGGACCTGAACAAAATATGCACAGACAAAGAGCTTGTCATGTAGAGGGACTGCTGTATGTACAGTAAACATTGCTTTAAGTAATTAGTTATCATTGTATCAGCAAATTGGATTTTACAAGTTCCCATTATAATTACGGGAAGAAGGCTTTTGGACTGGAAAAATCAGAGCTTTCCAAGCAGCCCAGAGTTATGGATTCATGAATAGAAAATGTTATAAAAACTGCAGACTTCTGATGGTTTGTGTCTCATTAAACCAGTGGCACATAGAGCTGCAAAGATCTATTTGTGAACACTGTGAATATCAGCTTGTATTGCTAACATTAGAAACATTAAAATAATTTGTTTTTTTACTTTTGACTAAGTTGCTTTTGAACTCGGGTGTGAAGTCATCCCCAGCTCTGACCTCTGGCTTCAGAGACAAAGCGAATGTAACTGCACCACTACAGTTCATTGCAGGCTTGAATGTCTTTGAGCACTTAATGGCCTGGTTGCGCTATACTTTTATGTTTTTTAGGCTGGGATAATCAAACAACATAAAGTTTTAATGCATTCTAATGTCTGAATTTATTATGGCTTTCTTTCTACTCACACAGTGTTAAATTTTCTGTACAACCCTATATGTATATTATATTTCAATAAATGTGACTTGCAAGTTGCAGAGACCTTGTGTTAATGGTAAAATGGCTTCATCCGATGTTTAGCTTGAGCTAAACAAACTGCTCTTAAACATCCCAACCAATTTCCTTTAATTTCTGATTGATAGTTTGAGTCAGATGGTTAAATGGACTGAACTTACATAGCGCTTTTCTAGTCATACTGACCACTCAAAGCATTTTACGCCAGAGCCACATTCACCCATTCGCACCCACAAACACTTACAGACCAGCACAGGGCTTGGTTGGCAACTTGGGGTTAAGAGCTTTGCCCAGGGACACATCAACATGTGACAGGAGGAAGCTGAAATTGAACCTGGAATTGCAAGACAACTACTCTACCTACTGAGCCATAGTCAACCCAGATGGTTGAGAACAATGACCCCAAACACATATCAGATTGTTTTTAGTATTGATAAAGGCAAGGCAAGGCAATTTTATTTGTATAGCACATTTTCAACAACAAGGTAATTCAATGTGCTTTAAAGGAGAATAACATTAAACCTCTGGAATTGTCCCAGCCTAAATTGGGGACATATGATAGAACACTACTCGGGTAGTACATATAGGCTACTAAAACCTGTATGTATAATTTTGAACCTGTGAGGATTAGAGAAAATTCACATGTACACCTAATTCTTGTTTTGTTTTTTTAAATGCATAAAAAATGTATCATCATTCTGCCCGTATCTAATTAATTTGACAATCGTGCCCATGATAACTGTATGTAACCTTTGACTGGAGCTGAATGTTTGTCCCAGTTTGTCAGATTGGCAAGAGAGCAACACTGCTTTACAAAATAAGTTCACAAAACATTGCTTTAATCAGATAAAAATATATCAACTCCCTGGAGAAGATGTTACAGCAGACACTCTGTATTCAACTCTGCAAATGTCACTAGAGACTTTAGGCCAACGTGTAATTTAGGTTTTGTGCCACATCTTTTCACAGACACATATTTTTACATTTGAGGCAAGAACGTGACATCTTTGTATGGAGCAAAACATCCCTCCTATTATTTTCTGTTTGTGAATGAATAAACATCTATTACTTTTTTAAGCTTTAGATTGTATTTTAATAATTTGCTTACATTGGACAGTTTAATTTGCCAACGCAGCATTCATATCATCATCTTAGCGGCTGTTAGATATCCAGGAGCCATGCAGCATACACTGACCTGAGCTTGATCCAGTATGTCCTGAACCCGGACCATAAGCCTGTCTCTCTGCAGGTTCTCTATGTTCTGCTCTAGCTGGATCGCCCTCTTTCTGTAGCCATACATCTCAGTGTGCTGCTCTGCACTCAGCTGAAAAAGAAAGAGATAATTTACTGTACCTTATATTTAAAAATAAAAGTGATTCCTGTTTCCATATCACAGACTCAGACTATGTCCACAAAGGTAACAAAAGATTTGTTTAAAACTCTTTAAATCCTTCTTTCCTTACCAAAATATGTTTTTTTTTAACTTTTTTTAAAATAAAGCAACCTAGAAAGTTTTGATTCTTTCTGTATAATCCAGTGAAAGCTTGTCTGACATGGTAGAATTCCTGAACACCTTTTGTCAGCAGTGAGGTAGAAATTGTTATTTCAATTAGCCCTGCACTCAGCTCCTCATCGATTACCTTTTCTCTATTTTCTGTGCCAACTGCTGATGTAATTAGACTCTTCTCATGAGAGGCCTTCTGACTTGTTTTAGCAAGAAAATCACCGCTTCAAATAGTAGAGCTGGATGCCTGAAGTGGAATGTTGTTTTTCAAGCTACAAACTGGACTCATGCTTTCTCTGTTAAGAGAAGCCAAACGATGAGCCAAATTAGACCTTGAAGTTGGAAATGTTGGTTTCTGAAAATTTTATAAAGAAATGCTTGAGTATGTTTTTTTAATGCTTTACTGTCTTACATTTCTCAAGAAGATACTTATTACCTGCTTATTACCGGGTAGGAGCACCTATTCTATTATTAATAACTGCACAATAGTATTTTTCCTAGGTTGTGAATTTGCCCTTTCAGCAAAGTCTCCTGTTTAATTTTTTGTATGTATATTTTTAACTTTGTGTGAATCGACATGATTCCATTTTGCTGCTGGTATACCAGAATTTCCCGAATGAGGGACAATAAAGGGTATTTCTCATCTATGCTATAGAAATTAGACAGAAATAGAATAGAAGCTCTAATCTTAACATTATTGAAGATTTTCAAAATAATTAAAATCAAATGTACTTGTTCTTCAGAGAAGAGTGGTTAAATATCCAACAAGAAGCTTGTTGGTGTCTGGTCAAGTTTCAAGTTTCTAAGATACATTTAGATACGTTTTAGAGGGGTTAAATGTATACAAAGTTATATTTTTGTATTTGTAAGACCATGTCTGGATTTGAAAATTTTTTACATTTAAGCACGCAATTTTTGTTTTTAATACTCATTGAAGCTGACTTATGATAATTCCACCAAAACAAACAAACAAATTAAAATACAAAAAATTGGTCAAACAAAATAACAAAAGCCACAAATTATTTTGATTTTAATGCCTATAATGAGAGTAAGTAAACTTCTCATTGGAACTGAAACTCCCAAACATTCAATAGATATTATTATTACATTAATTTAAAAATTATGGAAAACCCTGAGCATCCTCTTCATGAGACTATCCTGCAACAACAGAGTGTCTTCAGTCGGAGGCTTCTTCAGTTTCGCTGCAACACAGCCTGCTACAGGAAATCTTTCCTGCCCACAGCCATTGTTATGTACAACAACTCCAAGAAGAATTAATTGTATGAGCTACAACAACACTTAATTTCCCTCTGGGATCAATAAAGTATTTTTGAATTGAATTTGAATCGAATATGGCTTCTGTTTTGGACTAATAGGAAAGCTCGTTATTTCACATGTCATGCTTGCTTATCTTTTCCTTACCAGAGGCAAAAGTATAGATCTTCCATGAAAGCGAATAACAGAGCGAGCTTTCATTGAACAAAGTGGTTCACATGTCTTCTTCTTGAGTTTCCCCTCCTGCAGTATGGCCAAACTCCGCAGACAGAACTCCTCATAGCTCTCCATCCCTCCACTCTCCGGGCAGGAAACACAAACCATGTAGCCTCGTCACCAAGCTGTTAAAATCAAAGCAAATGAAAATGTGGAATTATAGAACAGCTTGAAAACCATTGGGACTCATCTACAATTAGTTTGACTGATATAATGCCATGCAGAAGTACCCATACCCTGTTAACTTTTATCACATTTTTGTCACCCTGTAATTTCAAACGTAAGCATATTTTGTTTGAATCTTATGTGGCAGACCAACATGAAGTTGTGCATAGGTTTTTATTAACAAAACCATTTGAAAACCATGCATCCTTTTTTCATTCCACTTTTTTAGTTATGCACCACTTTGTGTTGGTTCATCACATAAAAGCTCCACGAAATATCTTGTTTATAATGTTAGAGATAGTGTGTGGAGGGGGGAGTAAGCATGTAAGCAGGAGAAGCCGCCTATAACAACATAAGCTCTGTTTGCTCTCATGTTGTCTCATCACATTCCTGCCATTCTTCTCTGAAGGACTTAGCTGCTGACTCGTTTCCTTGTTCCGGTGGACGTGAAAATGCAGATGGGATTGTGTGTCCAATCAATACAGTGTATGTCTGAAATATCTGCCAGGACATAGTAGTCCATGCAGATTTAGGGTTTTAAGACAATTGGCACAAATAGGCTATGTTTTTTATTCATCAAACGTGATAACACATTTGTAGGTATTTACAGTGTCACTGCATTAGTTTTGAATGAAAGCTGTATATTCAGACTACCACACGGATTCATGATGCAGCCCATTACAGCACAGCACGGGTGGTTTACCTGGTTGTCCCGCGCTATTTCACAGCATGCTTAATGCTTAGTTCGTACACTGTGATTCAAACACGATCACTGGTATCTTCTGAAACGCTAAAGACCTTTTAATCCAGATGTGCCACATAGAATGGCAGCTGATAAACAGCGCATATCCATACCTGCGGTTCAGACGGGGAAACAGCCTGCTGTCTTCTTCCCTTTTGCCCCGACGGACGGAGTGAAGACGCAGAATAATCTCACCGAGATGCTAAAAAACTGGATGTTTTAGCAGCATGCTTTAGCGTTTCTGCTCCCAATCACGGTCTGACCATCATCACGGTCATGATCGTTTCCAACCCTTCCTCCTCCAACAGCGCCTCCTAGCAACAGCAGCACGCGCCGAACATTCCCTCAGCGGTTCCGTCTCGTGTAATTCAAAATTTTCCGCGCGAGGTTTGGTTAAAGTAAAGCAGCGAGAAAAAGAATGAATTACCTCTCACCTCATAAATTAAAGATCATAAAGCTATTTATCTACTTTTTAAAGTAAAGTAGGCTACTAGATTTAAATTATTTCTCTACTCAGTTTTACTAAGATAAAATAGGCTAAATGCCACATTTATTACTAAGAAAATGTTTGGAAAGAATGGAAATATAGGCTACAATCAACAAAAAAACCACATACAATGGCTTCATTTGCTCAGTAATGAGGAAAAATGTAACTGTAACAAATTCTTACCCAGCTCTGTTTTGTTAAGTGGCCTAGCTGGTAAAAGGCACATTATTAGCCACAAATCATAAACAATGTGTGATCTGTGACCGCATATCTGACTCTATTTGCCTTTTGGGACAACCCAAATCCTCCTGCACACTCAGGAAAGAGACCAGAAATTTGCTGGAGGATTTGCAAAATAATGTGGGAAAATGTCACATCTGATTAGAAGTGAAACCAGTCAACCATCCATCCATGGTCTTCAAATGATCGATGATTGGGTTCCAGAGGTGGCATCAGGTAAACCCTGGCATCTGTTTTACCATTGACTCAGCCTCGTTTGCAAGATTCCAAAATGTCCCCAGGTCAGAAGAAAGGAGTCCCTCCAGCCGGTTCTAGGTCACACTAGAAGAACCTCTGACAGGAGCCATCTTGGAGGCACTCTAATCAGATGCCCATTCCACCCCAACTGACTCATTGTGGTGGAGCAGTTCTAGTCTGAGTTTACCTCTGATTATGGAGCTCCTGACATTATCTCTTAGAGTGGGGCCCAATCATTCTACAGAAGGAGCTCATTTCATGCACTGATACCTAAACCCAGAGCATAGGTTTTTTAAATGTCAGAAATGACTCAAATGTGAGCATAATGTATATAAATTGTGACTGAAGCAAGCAATATCTTCATCCCCAAGACAGCTAGAAGCAATAAAAATTGTCCTATTAGTCAGTAATAACAAATGGTCATTGATTCAGAACGAGTGAACCTGAATAACAGCTTCCTTTAAAATGAGAGGACAAACAAATTATCAACGGCCAGATATTGTCTTTCCATTACTATGGCGCTCACCTCTGGAACAGGCTGTCGGACCTGAGGATGTCAGGGCCGCAGAAAATGTTCATGTTTTTAAGAGCAGGCTCAGGACTCACCTTTTTAGCCATGCTTTTAACTGATTATTATTTATTATAGTCCGTTTAATTGCTCTGCATGTTTAACTTCATACATTTGATCAGTGTTTTTACTCTTAATCTTACCATACTTATTCTCTGTTTATAATATATTTAAACTTGTTTTTTTAGTCTTCCTTCCAGTGTTTCCTCTGTGGGAGGCCTCTGCCTCGGGAGTGATGGCCGGATGTGGGTGCTCTCCAGGTAGTGCTTGGTGGAGGTGGGGGTCTCAGCCTCGCCTCCTCTGGGCGCCCTGGGCGCCCTGGGTCAGGGCTTTGGCGACTGCTGTTGATCTACTGCTCCGGTGCGGATGGCTCCTTTGATAGCGCTTCCTTACCTGGCTCATCTGTACTCAGCCCATTGTCCTTTTTACTGTCACTTTTAAGTGTGTGCTTGCATGAGGATTGGGTTGGGGGGGAGGGGTAAATAACTATGATCATGCTTTTAAATCTGTGGGGGAAGGATATGAATGTGGTTCATGTGGGTTCAGTTAAATACTGCAAAGCACTTTGAACAGCAATTTGTGTATGAAAAGTGCTTTATGAATAAAGCTTGATTTGATTGGATTTGAAAATACAAAACTCTACATTAACTGAAAAAAAGAACAGTAAAAACTGTAAAATATTGAAGGTCCAATAATATGGTGCTTACATTTAAGTTGATACCTTGTTAAATTTAATTGACTTCCAGAATTCTGTTGTAATAAGTAGGAAGTTGTCAGCATTCCAGATTTTGACTTGGCAATATTTCTTCACTTTACCTGGGAAAAAGGTGTTAAGATAAGATAGGAAATACCTTATTGATCCCACAGGGGGAAATTCACATGCTACGGCAGCATACATAACAAATAAAGGAATAAGGTGCAGAGGTAAAAGACAGACAGCAACATAATACTGGTGGAAGATAAAATACGTAGAATAAAATACAAACAATTATTTTTAAAAGGAACTGTACATGAATAAATATAAATATACAATAAACAATGGGATATTGTACTGAGCAGATTATAGTGATGAGCCAACAGCAGTTAAAGGGTGTAGTTTTAGAGTCTCACAGAGGTGGGAATAAGTGATCTACGAGAACGTTCTGTTTTGCATTTAGATGTTTTAACCGTCCGCTGAAAGAACTGCTGCGAGCCTCGACAATCAGGTGCAGCGGGTGAGAGGAGTTGTCTAAGATGGAGGTCAACTTCGCCAGGATCTTCCTCTCACTCACCTCCTCCACAGAGTCCAGCGGGCAGCGCAGGACCGAGATGGCTCTCTTCACTAGCCTGTTCAGTCTCTTCCTGTCTCGGTCCGAGCTGCCTGCACCCCAGAAAACCACCGCGAAGTGGATTATGGAGCCAACAACAGAGTGATAAAATGCAATTACCAAATAAGTGCTCACTACAAAGGACCTCGGCCTTCTCAGGAGGTTTTCAGAGCCTCAATCCTATGGGACCAGTTCAGTTTATTGTTGAAGTGAACACCTAGGTACTTAAAGGTATCTACAACCTCAATGTCTGAGCCCTGAATGTTCACTGATGTATGAGGTTGTGTGTTTCTCTGGAAGTCAATCACCATCTCCTTTGTCTTACTGGTGTTCAAGCGCAGGTGGTTTCACTCACACCAGTCCACAAAGCCCTTTATGACCGACCTATATTTCAGATTGTTCCTTTCAGTCACAGAGCCAACAATGGCTGAGTCATCGGAGAACTTCTGGAGGTGACAGCTGCTGGTGTTATAAGTGAAGTCTGAGGTGGAGAGGGTAAAGAGGAAAGGTGAGAGCACTATACCCTGCGGTGCTCCTGTGGTGCACACGGTCATCTCAGACACACAGTTCTGAAGGTTCACAGGTTCACAGTTTTGAGGGTTCACAGGGTTCACAGTTCACAGGCCTCACGTACTGAAGCCTGTTGGTGAGGTAGTTGGTGATCCATGAGGTCAGATGTTTGTCCACTCCTGCTCCTCTCAGCTTCTGCTGCAGTGGAGACGGCTGGATGGTGTTGAAAGCGCTTGAGAAGTCAAAAAACATGACTCTCACAGCATTCTTAGGTGTCTCCAGATGAGCCAGCACCCGATGTAGCAGGTAGATGATGACTCCGTCTTCCAACCCCTTGTTTGGTCTGTAGGCGAACTGCAGAGGGTTCAACGTTGAGCTCACCATGGAGAGAAACTGGGTGAGGATGAGTCTCGCCATGATCTTCATCAGGTGGGAGGTCAAAGCAACTGGTCTGTAGTGGTCTGTCTCCCTTGCATGTGTTATTTTGGGAACTGGAACCAAACAGGAGGTCTTCTACAGGATGGGGACCTTCTCCAGACGGAGGCTCAGGTTGAACATATAGGTGACCACCTTTATGTATTATGAAGTCACTTACTTCATTATACCCCGACTAAGGTGGGGGTATAATGAAGTAATATTGTTTTACAAAGCTTTGTGATATTTAATCTCAAACTTTCATGTCAGTTTGGAGGCTTCAATATCCAGAAGAATTCAACAGTTCATATTCCAGGTTTGATGTAGTTTTTACCAGAGAATTTTGCTTTTTCCTAATTGATTCTTTTACTAAAACATGTTTTTTTTACTTAGGCTAAATACTTTTTTTGTGCTAAACAATATTATATAATTTTGTTTTGCATGCCATGTATGAATGTACAGAATCAGATCTCATTTTTAGTATTTCATCCCAAAAAGCACTGAAAACTCTATAAAAACAAAAGTTGCTTTTGACCCATTAAAAAAGAGAACATGATATATGCATAGTTTTTACTTATATATATATTTTAATTCATGTCGTGTTGCATGTTACACGGGAACTCGTATTTCTAATGCAATGTCAAGTGTGGTATAAAGAAATTCACTAACAAACAAACAAACAAACAAAAAGGTATAGAATGCTCAGGTAGATATAACAAGATTGTATTTTATGTGATTTCTTTTTTATATTGACACGCAAATTATGTTAAAGACAATACACCATAAAAACAAATTGATGTTTCAGGTTCACAACTCATTTCTTCTCTGTTCAGGCAAAGCTGCATGTATTGGCTGAGCAACGCGTAAATTTTCATTGTTGTCCCGAACCAAAGCAGCAATTTCAGTGTCTGTAAAGGTCGCTTTGGAGTCCTGTCACAAAGACAAAACAATTTTTTAAAATGTATTGCAGAACAAGGTAATTAGACTTAAGCAATATATCTAAATCTTACTTGAAAGGTCTTTCGCTTGACCCCTATGCATGCATGGGACAGTTCATAACACAACACTATGTCCAAATTCTTTGGCTCTGCCTTCACTAAAGCGGCCCGGAAATGCTTACGGTGAGAATCTGGATTGTGTATTAAAAAATAAGTGATTGATTAGGCTGTAGCATATGCATTTTTATTGTGAATTTGCTTTTTTCCATCACATATTTACCTAACAAGTGCATGCAGGCTGATTGTATTGTGTCTTGTGTCAGAAGTTTCTCACACAGGCGCCAACTGAGGAGATTCTCTATCACCGTTTGTCTCTTCCCAGCTGGGGTGTCTTTTATTCCTTTCTCAATCTCTGAAAAGCATTATGCATAAACTGTTATTTGCTCTCCATGCCTTAAAGAAAATAAAAAGTCATACCACAAACATGTGCCTCCCAGATATAATAAATCATTTACAAGTTGGGAGGCAAGTTTAGTCCTGCATACCTCGTGCTGCTGTTAGACAGCTTTCGCAGTAAGAGTCTGATAAATAAAAAACAAACAACAGACTGGAGATTTGATTACAGTTACACCAAAACATGCAAACAACAAATTATTTTCAAAGCTAGGTAAAGATCTACACAGGTCATTTTTTGCTTACTTACTGCGATCTGTGTTGTGAGGCTGCACAGGAAGATGGTAACATATACACATAAGGAAAATTATTATTTTCGTGGGCTTTGATGTGTACATTGTGAGCCAGCCAAAAGCATAGAAACAGAAATGAACTGTGAGAACAAGCTTTTTCCCTTTTATACAGTCTAGTCATGTGATCTCAGCAACAATGGGCTTACATCACAACCACTAGCAAATACCTACTGTACTGTCCAGTTTTTCAGGTTTTGTCCAAATGACAAAAAAATAGCTCAGGTGCTGAATGGAACACTAGAAGGGGAGAAGGGATTATTTAACCAGCTTCTAAATTTGAACCTAAAATCAAGCTAAATACGTAAATGTAAATCATAATTTGTTGTTTTAGATTTCCGTTGATAAAAGCTTCCTGAAAGTAGCTTATCTGAGTAGTTATGTAACTAATTTATGTTAATTATCAAGAGATGTTTATAAATCTTTATTAGTTGTATAATAATAATAATATTAACAACAACAACAACAATAATTCCTAAAGCTTCGTTTTAACCAGCCTTGAAAAAAGACAGTTGCTGTTTTTAGTAGTGGTCACTGGGTGGCGCTGTTGTACGTTGAGAGAGTGGTCGCTGTTTGAAAGTTTGACATATTTGGGCATTTTCACCTTATATGGACAGACCATGTGACGTATGTGTCCGAACGGAAAGTATGACCGCGTGTGCGGGAAAGGCGAACGTTAGAGTGAAAAGTTGTTTTAATGGAGCAGAAACCCTGTCAAGCTGCGGGCTCAGGATACAGCTAGGATACAGCACTAAATGTTTTACAGGCGGAGTAAACGCAGTTTTACAGGCGGAGTAAACGCAGTGAGTAGTTTGATTTTTGGGTTTCTAGTTATTTATATTAACCGATTCCTCATGTTTCATTCTGAGCTGTGAAGATTTGTTTTGAAGCTAACATTGCAGTTCTTAACATTTCTGTTTGCCCAGTGGTGTCGTTGTTTTGTTCGGTGATAAAGCTGTGTTCCCAGTTGATTTATTGTGTGCTTTATGAGACAGTGTGCTGCTGAAGTAGCGGCTGGCAAAAGAAAAACTGGTTCCAGCATTATGGTTTTTTTTCCAGACGGACCAGTCCTGTAACTAGCCAAACTGGAGCTCTTTTCTCAGTTTGATCTCCAGTAAAGCCACAGCAATCCCTGTGAATCCATGTCGTTGTCTCCTGTGCAACTTTCATATCGTTTCAGTTGTTTAACTTTATCTCCTTCTAAATAAGCGATTGAGTGAATTTTGTTTATCTGTTGATGCATCAGAAAACAACTTTCAATGTGCTGACTGCCTGATAAAAAAGAATGAAGTGGGAAATGATACAAGAATGAACAAATAAGCGAGCAAAAATGATGTACACTTTGTCTGACAAGTAGTTTGTCAAGTATCTAATCCCTACAGAAAGCTACATTTAAACCCCTAAAAATCAGGTGACGGCTACAAATGTTGAAGCCGACAGAGTATTATGGTCGATGTCATTGATCATGTTGACTAGGAGCAGAAGCCCAACTCCAGATGTTTACTCTTTGGGGAAGAGCTGCATTCTGTCTTTAGTCTGAAGGTCGCAGTGAGATCTAGTCCAAAGAACCACTTGGCTGTCCAGCAGATGGAGCCATAGTTGTAATAATCTTATTCTCATTAGTTCAATGAAGGATTAGAATCAATATCTGTGCAGCTCTTTGAGTTGCCTATTCGGAGTTAACACAATAGCACAGCAACTCTTATTCAGATTTTAAAACCTTAATAATTTTAGAGTACTGCAGTTGTTGAATTATTTAGCTAGTGAACACAACCACTTCTAAAAATCTAAGCCTAGGTCATACCTTTTTTCAGAAATGGCGTTTTGTCAGGCTGCTTACTTATTTGGTCAATGTGCTAAGTATTTGTGTTGCAGGGCCAAATAGAAGTGTAATGAGGTACTTAGCTGTGTGATTATTGTGATCTAGATTTTACTGTAGAGCTGATTGTTTAATATGACAGCAAGATATTGACATTTACCAGCCTGATTTGGGCTTCACATAGTGCCTGTTCCCTCTGGTTGTCAAAATCAAACGTTTAGAAAAGAACAATGGAGCCTCCAGTGCACCATAAGCATATTTTCCACTTGGCCAAAAGAAATCCATTGTCCAAACATGAAGATTGCGTCTGAGGGTTTATTATTTCTTTGAGGAAAGTATTAAAACTGAGATCCATTCTCACAATTCTCCACTACTCCCCCTGCACTGTTTTATTTTAAAAAAATCATCCCAGTTATATATATATATATATATATATATATATATATATATATATATATATATATATATATATATATATACATATATATATATATATATATATATATATATATATATATATATATATACATACATACACACACAAATACAAACCCTATAGCTTTCTACCATATATGGGTCGTAGTTTTAGCTCACTAACGTTAAGATGAGCAATTACCTAATAATAAACTTACGAATTGAATTAGCTGAATTAAAATTAGATTTTTTTTTTCACATTTTTCTGCTTAACTAAAATTTTACAGCATGAAACAGTAAAGATAAAGCCCTGACATTTTTTTTTTTTTTTTTGTGATTCTAAATAAATAATTTTCAAGCTGCAAGATATCATAAGGTTTTATAATCCCAAATATACAGGACTAGCCATTATTTACTATTTGTCTGTGTTGTGTTTTGGTTTTATTAGGGGAGGCGTTGGTTGGTGTTTTTTTATGTCGCTGGTTCCTACAGATTTGAGAAGATACTTTATCAGTTGTGTTGAAGAAAGGATCTAAAATCAAAATGGAACATTATCTTGGCTGGAGACAAACTACATGAGAGACAAACTTCTGAAACAATGGAGTACAGTTTTGGAAATGGTGGTAAAATTCTGTTGCTCCTAGATTATAACCAGCATGTACAAGATCTCTATCTTTTTGTAAACGTGTTTATTCCTTTTTTTACATTAACAAATTGTGTGTTGCAACAAGTTAAACATACTTAACTAGCTTTTAGTTATTTTCTTTTTTGCCATATTCTGTCTTCATCCTTCATCCCCTTATATATTCTGAAAAAGAAAATCTGCTGCTGGCTCTTCCTCATTCAAGATTAGTTAGAAAAGAAAACTTTGCAGTTGCACCATATTTGCATGGTTCTGTCCCCAGGCTTTTTTTCTCCACAACATAACAAACATTTTATTTTTAATTCCTTTGAACTTGTAATATACATTTTTTATGTTTTTTGAGTGGGCTGCATAGTGGCTCAGTTGGTAGCACTGTTGCCTTGCAGCAAGAAGGTCCTGGGTTCAAATCCCGGCCTGGGGTCTTTCTGCATGGAGTTTGCATGTTCTCCCTGTGGGTTCTCTCCGGGTACTCCGGCTTCCTCCCACAGTCCAAAAACATGACTGTTAGGTGAATTGGTCTCTCTAAATGATGACAGCTGGAGATAAGCACAACCCTGCATTAGGATGGACATACTTTAATTACACAAAACTCGCAAATCAGTGAATTGTTTAAATAGATTTATATACTTAATTAGACCGCCATTAAAAAAAATACAGATTCAGGTTTCTGTTTTTTTTTATGTTTTGTTATTTATCAAAAACAAGCTTGGTGAAATGACAATGATTTTAAATCTAATTCAGCCAGGAGTATGAATAGTTTAGGTCTTAACGGTATACACTTTATCTTTAAAAGAGCATTTTTGTTAAAAGTGTAGTGCAACATGAGAGGAACCCCAAGGGTTAGGAACGATTATGTGAGGAAAAACAGGTGTAATTCATTATTTTTGTTTAAGAAATGTATTGCACTGAATAAAACATAAACCAGCTACAACTTAAATAAATTGCTTTAATTGGTCACAAGTAGTTGTGGGCAATATAAAAGTTAGAATAAATTTAGCCAAAGGTAAAGATTTGGACTATACCGGCCTACCATGATTGTGCATTTTGATGATGTCATCAAGCTGTCATCAAGGAGGCATTTACATATTGCCCATTTAAAATTAGTTGTTTTCCATTTAATGGGGGGAAAAAACCCTGTTGAACTTGACATTTTTTAAATTCAAATATGTGCAGGTTTATTTTTGTGCGATATCAAATTTCTAAATAAGTAACCGGGAAAGCAGACAATTTTGAACTCATAACATTCAGCTCTTAATTTATTTAAAATATCTTCATCATGTGGGCATTTTTGTGTAGTATTTTGGGGGGAAAAGACTTGAATATTTTAAAAATGCATTTTACACAATAAACGTTCTTTAAATGGCATTCTATAGGCTACTATTCTGAAGTAGTTGAGCTGCAATGTATCTGGAAAGTGAGATTTTACAAAGAAAAGAATATATCGCAATAGATATCGTTGCCGCACATCTTTAAGATCATATTGCAATATAAATGTGAGGCTATATTGCCCAGCCCTATAAGTAATTAAATTAAGTTTATCCTACTTGATGTATTTACATTTGTTTAACTTGGACACATGTAATTCAATTACTTGTGACCAACTAAAGCACTTCATTTCAGTTGGATCAGCTATTCTCTTTTTTCAGTGTACAGTGTAATAATCTGATACCTTTAATTACTGGGATGAGGACAACATCCACAGGTTTCTAACATCTTTGCGTCACCACTATAAGTCGTCAGTGACCATATTACCTGACCTGTCTACTTGCATATTGATGGTAATAAATAACTGATAGGTTGTTGTCGTTGGTAATAGATGGGCTTTATTGGAGGGGGCGTGCATTAACCCCCTCCCTCCTCTGGTTCGGCGTGAGTCCTGGCCGTGCAGCATGCCTCTTCCTCCAATAGATTCAAACCGGGCGCTCCGTCCCGACAATAGAGGGCCTGGGAGTGGGAGGATCAGCTCGGGAGCGATCCTTCTCCGGCTTTGTTAACGCCCGGGAAGCCATTTTGGAAGTTGGCTTGTTGTGCCGTAGCAGCTAGGAGACACTTGCTGCCTGCAAACTTTCGAGTGTTTCTGTCAGAAAACGAAGGAGAAAGGAAGGCGTTGGAGCGGATCGACCCGTCCGCGGTGATTTAGGAACCCCCGAGGATTCCTGCGGCGGGATGCCGGAGGAACCTGACGCGTCTGGCGCTGGTCCTTCTGGTTACGCTTTTAAAGAATAACAACATCCATGGATTACAACGCGGGCAAGTTGATCGCCTTGCTGTAGCCACAGTTTTGTGTTGATGTGCATATGAGTCCGTTTTCAATTTAACCTTGCTGCTCTCCTTTACCAACAACTGTTTTGATAGCGAACGCAGATTCCGGCCTTTGTTTATTTCATTTATTTATTACGAATCTACACGAATGTCGTTGTCTGCGTGTATATATATATATATAAAAACACGCACTGTGTAATTGGACCTGGTTGCATGTTTCCATTGAAATGTGTTAGGCGTGTTTGCTTGGGGGGGAACATAAAGACAGAGCGGCGCAGTGTGAGTGACGCTGTTATCTAAATACTGCCAGCTCCAGATATAGCGATGCTACGAGGCTTACGTGTTATTCGACTCGACCGCCTGCTGTCATTCTGAATGTAAACATGTTGGACTCTAAACGGATTTGTGGACTGGAGCATTGTTTTGACGGTCGCTGGCCTGATGTTTTGCGGTGTTCGTCGCAGGTGGTTTGCGTAAAGGAGGCAGCAAAAGCTACGTATGACATGAGGTGAACCATAACATAACTATAGGGAAGCTGTGTTTTTTTTTTTAAATATATGAACTGCAGTGATGCTTTTTTTTACTGTTATTGTTCAGTCTGTCTCATTCTGATAATTTTGGAGTTGATTCATTGCACCACTTGACATGTCTAGAAACTAACTAATCCTGGCTGAATTTAATCAGTCCCCCTGGCTTTTGGGTATTTGTTTCCCTTTATCCCTCCTTTTCGGCTTGGGGACTTTGGGTTGGATTTGATTAAGATTATGTGTAGGGATTTTGATGGTGATTTGTTTTCTATTAATTGATTGTGCCAGTTTTTTTCCCTCATCTGAAGCCTTACATGCTACATGATTGGGCCTACTGGTAAACTGTCAGTGTCCAATGAGAACCACAAACTTCATTTATGGTTTAACCTGCGTTACTCAAGCGTCACCAGATATATTACTGGCCTAAACAGCCTGGATGCACGGCACTATCCATTAATATTTATTGCATCCAACCAGTACTTGTGATTATTTTATAGCATATTTTATACAGTAATCTTGCTATAAGGATGAAATGAGGAATTAGTGATGTGTTGTGCAGGCCTACTGAAAACCTACCAAGGCTTGGCCAGACGCCTAAACAGACAGATGGGGCAACAAAAAAGAAAAAAGGATGAATCAGATAAGGATCCAAGCGGGAACACAGCAAAGATGTGAAAAAGGGTGTAAAAGAAAGGAGAAAATAAATTTTGATGTTACAAAAGACTTCAGATTGGGTAAGATGTTCACCTCCCTGCAGGAGTCTCGCCTCCCTGCAGATACAGAGCAACAATTCATGGGTTTAGATCAGGGATATCGACCTCCAGTCTCCGAGGGCCAGTGTCCTGCAACTTTTAGAGGCTTCTTTGCTTCAACACACCAAAATCAAGTAATTAGGCTATTAGCAGAACCTTGTAAAACTCGCTTGCATGTTGGGAGGGCAATTGGTTAATTAGATTCAGGTGTGTTAGGCCAGGAAAGCATTAGACATTTGCAGTTCACCATCCCCCGAGGACTGCTGGTTTATATCCCTCGATTAGGTCAAAGCATAGTCATATGTTGTGTTGGCCAACTCAAACTCTGGACCAAAATCCAATGAAAAATGTGTGGCAAGAAGAGGACTGTTCAGAGTTTCTCTCCTATGAGTTTAACTTAATTTGAACTGCTTTCAATAAAAAATGGGAAAAGATTTCCATCTCCAAATGTGGGGAAACGAATAGAGACACAACCCTGAAAGGCCAGACTCTGTGGGGCTGAATACAAACGCACTCCACACTTCTTGTTGTAAAAAACAAACAAAAAAAGTAAAAACCATTCAAAATTTAGTTTTTACTTTACAATATGGTACGCCAATGTTTTGGTTCCTAACTTAAAAGTCCAATAAGATACATTCAGGTTTGTGGTTTTAATGCAGCATTGTTTAAATGGGTATGAATACTTTTGCAAGGCGCTGTTGTTCTGAGTTGAGGTTCTAATGATGAGCAGCTGACATTTACTTGTTTTCCCCCTGAACTGTAAGTGTTTCTGCTTTCCTACTAAGGGTGATTGATTGGGGGGTAAGGATGTAGAAAATAACATAAACCTTTATCAGTGCTGCACGTGCAGCTTTATCCTCTACAGGTGCTGTAAAGTAGAACCAGCACCAACACTACTGAGAACGGTGTGTTTTATAATGCTAGATTTTCATATTTGCGTTGGTCTCAGACATATAGAGAAAAAAAACTGTCAGAGTAACAGAAACGCCTTTTCACATTCAGCAGGCTTCACTCACAGGAGCTCAGCTCTTAGGCGCGTTGCTTCCCGCCCACTGCTTCATGGTCCTCCCCACCCCTCTGCCGTTTTATGAGCTTTCTTAACGCCGAGCATTACTGAAGTCGGCCGCCGTAGGGACTAGTCGTCCTCGTGGTTAGTCTGCTGAATAGAAACGGAGAGAGGATCGTCCCGTCTCCACCAACCCCCCCTTGTGCTCCGAGCGGAGGAGGCCGGCCGCTGATTACAGCTTCGCTGGAGTCCAGCATGCAGGAAGAGGTCAGCCAGCTCTCTCTTACAGTAGCACTGTTGTGTCTGAAAGGGAACGGGAATGCCTATAGTATCTCTAGGTGTCGGGTGGGACTGAGCTTTCTGACAGGACCGCACAGCAGAGAACTTACAGAGCTACAACTTATTTGGGGGATTGTTATATTGTTTTCATTGTGGTGTCCTGAGTCATTTCAAAAATATATTTCTTTTAGATAAATATGGCTAAAACTGAAAAAGAGGTACATCCACGAGACAGACTGAACAAAGCAGCGCATGCATTCGTCCCTTCCTGTGTCTAGCACTTTGTTTTTCTTTCTTTCGTTACTCTACTCCTGACATGTCAACTGTGACTAAAGGGAGTCCTATTCTTTGCACAATAACTTTTTCAGTCTAAGCAAAGAAGAATGACCATGGACTTTTCCCAGCTGCACACGTACACGCCTCCACAGTGTGCCCCGGAGAACACCGGCTATACTTACTCTCTCAGGTGAGATCTCAGCGCTGCGCTGCGGTTCACGAGCTGCGGCATCAGACGTTCAGGTTACGGCATTAAAAGTGTCGCCGTGTGTGTCTGTTGTGACTCGGGGCAAGCACAGAAACAAACTGGGAAAGGAGGAATGTTGTCTCTGAGATCCTTCCGCTGGCTTTTAAACCGCTTTTATGTGTTTTAAAAACCTTGTAAGTGGAAGTTTTTTTGCAAGCTTTTCCATCTGTTGTTTCTATCTCAGGGTTTGTTTGTGTTTTTGTTTATCTGATGTAGATTAAATCAAGCCGTAGCCAAACAACATATCTAATATCTGTTTGTCTTTGCTGGCAGTTATGCATTTATAAGCATTTGTGAGATTGTTTTGTGTTTTATAAATAAGAGACATTTTAGGCATGTTGAACCCACCACCGTCTTTCACTGGCTAACCTTCATCATCCATTTTATGCTCCGGACATGGTCAGCACCTTGCCAGCAAAGTCTGCGCCTGTGGAGGAATGTTGCTGTCACCTTACTCTGCCAGAAGCTGTTAGACCACAGAAAGGCATTTGGGTGTGTAGGTCAGGCAGGGAAGTATTAACGGGTGTGTGCTCCAGTTTCTAACAATCCTTGAGTTGACATGTGATTGCTTGACTTTTAGAAGGATGGGCCCCCCATGTCCCAAGGGAAAGAATGCAAGTCTCTTGTAAAAAAGAAAAAAAAGAAATCGTAAATCGAGTTTAAACAAAGACCTCATCAGGTTTTCTGGAGTGTCAGGTAGAAAGAACTTCTATTTTCCCTGCAAACTGGAGAAAGTCTGTCTAAGGAAAAAAATGAAGCGTTTGGATCCTAATTGACGCGCCTGCTTTAGGCATGGGCCCCTATGAGGTTCTTATTGTATGATAGCGTTGTAAGAACCATGTAAGATGAAAAAAAATGTAAATTATCCACTTGCTTTTATACAAAACAATTATTAATACAGTGCTAATGTGTAACAGCGGGATAATAGTTACTAGGGATGTGCATTGGTAAAAATCAGGCGATGCAATATATCGCGATACTATGAGTAAGACTATGTATTGTGAGTTTTAAAACTGAATTTAACTATTTAAAAAAAGTGTCACAGCATTCTAAACACTCCAACCTGTTTTCATACTTTAACACATCAAGTTTCATTACTAGATCTAATTGATCCACTGGAACGAAGGAGGTGAAAACAGCCACCAACTAGTGGTCATACTTTTAATTTTACTTTAAAAATTACTGTCATCATTAATGGTTCCACTTAAATCCTAAAAAACGGGGTTGGGGGGATCGATATTTTGCTTTTGAATATCAGGAAATAAAATTTACTGATATTGTATCGATATTTTCTTACATCCCTATTGGTTACAATTACGTTCTCTAATATATTTCTCTAAATTAGTTTTTAATCGACGTCTTTCAAGAGTTTTTTGTGAACGTGCTTATTGGGTTGAACATGAAACATTTTAGCTGTTCTACTCTTAATAGAGTAATACTGAGATTACAACAAATTATTTTAGCTGGTTAGTCAGGCTATTTGCTCAGGTAGAGCCTTCAGTCAGCCCCTTTAAAGACATGCTTCTCCAAGCTTGCGAACTAATTTTAAAACAATGTAACCTTGAGAGAAGTGATAGTTGTCAATGTTGATGTGGGGTTGTGCATGAAGCCGTTTTTAAAACATTTCCAGTCAAACCAAAGTTATAAACAACAAGGTGAAGGAGGGCCAGAAAACCGTCAACCTTTTAATGGAAACGATAATAAAACAAGAGAAACAAGACGAAATAAAATGAAACCGAAGTGACTTTAAAATTCCAGTTTTAAAGACAAAAACAACACAACATGGGAACATCAGGTTGCCAAACTTAAGTGGAAATGAAAGCAAACGAAAATGGATGAGTGTTTCGAAATGAACCGCAAGCATTTTCTATTGGTTGGCATTTTTTTAGGGTTCACACAATGATTGGTTTTTTTTTAATGACCTGAAATGTTTCCAAACAGCCAAAATCACCTTTCTTGTAGTTGTGAGAGAGGCTTTCTTTCAGCCATCTGAATAGCAGTGTGCAGCAACAGGTGGGAAGCAGCTCTGGTCAGAGAAAACCCTGGCGGTTTTTCTGTAATTCTCTATCTTTAAATCTGTAACTTTATAAAACTCTGATGTACCTCAGTACTCCTGGTTCTTGATCCAAGCCAACTCTGCTTAGTCTTACAGTTTTGTGAGTGAATCTGAATACAGCTCTAGTTCTTTCTGAATCAAAATAAATCAAAGAATTTGAGTTCTTTGTCATTTATTTGGGTTAGATTCTAAGTTAAAAAAGAAGTTGTTGCACTAAATCTAAAGAATCAGCTTTGTACAGTTTAGGATGACTTTATAAAAGCTTTCCACCCTTCTTTGCACTCTGCCAGGTAGATGGAGAGACTGGAACGAGCTAATCGTGTTCCTTTGAATGCAGTCAGCTGAAAGGCTATTAGTGAACCTTCCTGTTACAGCCATGGCCCTGATCCTAGGATTAGACTAAGAGTTTATGCTTCTTGACTAACTAGCTCTGTGGTATTTTATTAGCTTCTTGCTGCTGAAGCGGTGATGATTCTCTGCTCTCCTGAGAAACAGACCCTCGAAATGCAGTAAGAGTTTACATCCTAGATTTATTGAGTGTAGTCGCATGTGTCTGAATGGAGTGGGTCTGCCGTGGGTAAAAGAGCAGTGCAGCAACAGACAAGGTCAGGTGACAGAAACGGTTGGTCCATCTGTTGTCAAAACTCAAAGGAGCAGTGACAAGGTTTGTGGCACTGAATAGACCAAGTGTTGCAGGAAAAGGAGGCCCTCCACGGTGCTAGAGACACTAGCACAGCGCACACATTCAGTTACGGTCCTGTATGCAGCAAGGTGAGAAGGCTTTAATAAAAATCCAGACTGTGAATCTAAAGACGTTTGCTCTCATTTGACTTCTAAACAATCAAGTGGTTGTTAGAAAGGCAAACTTGTTGGTATTTGTTGCTCCCTGCCCTCATATAGCAGATAAAAGCTTATATGGCCTGTATGAAAGGTTTTTAGGGCAGTTTTAAAATATATCATGCGTCATGCAAACTTTAAGTTCCAACTTAGTATAATTTAGAGCCAATGTCATACATGAAACGTCATGGCATTCATCTGTTATAAGTGATGCTTTTTTAGGGTATCCGCGGGGTCTTGAAAAGTATTAATTTGATTAATTGATATCAAGAAATTAATTGATTAAAAAGTCTTAAATCCATTTTGTGATGTCTTAAAGAGTAACTAAACCCCAAAACAACTTTTTTTTGCTTCTAAACTGTATAAATGGGTCTTTACCATTACAGTCTTTCAGTTTCTGGGGATTTTTTTTACATTTGGTGTAAACTTGTTTAATTCTAATTCCGGTGGCGAGTTTGGAGTGGGATTGCGTTTTTCAGGTTACCATTATTATCACATTAGCACTTAGCGTAGCTAACATACTGTTTTGAACGTTAGCCTATGTTAGCATTACCATTCAGAGACTGGACCCATCCTGTCTCTCCCTCAGCAGCAGCGCCAGCCTCGGGCAGCGCTGACTCAGCGCCCAGAGCTGGCGGCTCGAATTGATAAGGCTCGCGGCCGCTGAGCTCCATAAACCTCCCTCTACCTCCTCTATCTCCGGTGACGACGGAGGAGATCCCCTGGTACAGGGCGCCGAGCCAGCGCCGCCCGAGCTCGGTGCTGCTGAGGCAGAGGAAGACAGGATGAGTCCAGTCTCTGAGTGGTAATGCTAACATAGGTTAACGTTCAAAACAGATGAATGTTGATCAGATTGATCAGTCGCAAAACTACCAACGTCGCTTTGGTCACTGTCCATGTTTCAGTGTCACATTAAGCGAGCTGTCATTGTCCTCCTGAACACACACCCACGTTCCCCCCTCCGCTTTTCCTCAACACTTGGCCATACCCCTCAATTTTTCCTGGCACCGCCCACTTTGTAGAATTTTTCAAATGTTGTCTGGGGGCGGGGTTATGATTTTTAACGGGCTTCAGTTACACTTTAAATTTGGTTAGCATGGACATGTTTTAAAAATAAAATTCGAAAATAGACGCGCGTCACATAATAACATAAAACACATTTTCGTTCTTTTACGTCGGCTGTTTGCTCGGGTTTCCATACCACGTGACTTTACGTACTATCGCTATAGATGGGCCATCGTGACGTATCCTGTTAGCTTATTATAGTGAAATGGCTTGCTCCATTAGCACATGAATGGAGCTAGCTTCAAAACCACTGCCATTAGCTGCCGTGAACATCCGTAGCGATCAATGGCTAGTTTTTGTTCTGAAGCTGGGGAACCAAATTTGGCCACTTTAGCATCTGCGACACCTGTGACTAACCCACGGCTGCATCCAACCTCAGAGTGGCGCTAGCGTGCACGCCAGCGCAAGGGGCCGAGGTGATTTGTTTTTTTACATGCATCGGTTAACCACCACTTGTTGAACTCTGACAAGGGTCCCTCGTTACTTGGGCAAATCTGAATAAACTTCGCCTTTGGTTAAAAGTTTTATCAAACTATGACAATTTAAAAAGTTTATTAGCGCATTGCAATAAAGTCTTTTTTTTTTCTTTTTGAAGTTTTCTTTTAGAAGGGCTTAAAGTCTTGAAAAGGTATTAAAAATTTATTTTGAGGTCCCTGCTTATGCCTTATAAAATTTGGATTGATTGGATTTTTTTGCCGTTTTGTAAAAGGTAGATATTTGTTACTTGTACATTTTCAGCAATCTTCTAGTTGTGATAAAAAGAAGCATTTTAATGTAGCTTTTTTTGGGGGGGTCAAATTCTAATTCTGTCTCTTTCGAATTGGTCTCATACAATGGAACACAAGTTAAATCCTTGTACTGACTCTAGCCCTCAAACAGCTGTGCCATTGCAATTAATGGTAACAATAGACTGACACAGGTAAAACAGATGCGTCACAATCATCCTATTCCCTTCCACTATCACAACACAAACAGCACAGCTGGTTTTTTAAAATGAAACCTTGTGGTAAAGAGAAATATTTCAACTTGTGATGGGCCTTGAAACAGAATGTAGCTGCACATCATCCAGAAAAACAGGCCGACTGGCTTCACCCATGTTCCCCTGAAAACAGGCGTGTTTGTGCTGAGAATCCACCCAGGGAGAGCCTTCATATTTTATGACTGGAGAAGTGGGTCAGTGGGGTTTCTGGATGGTGTCCTGCTGTTTTCTATCCTCATCCTTGGACTATATACATGTTCAGTATCAACTTTGAGGACACGATACTACCGGAAGATCTGGTGGGTAAGATAAGAATCCCCTTCCAGTAATCCTTTTTGGACCAATTGTGAGTGAAAAGCGACAAACGATGTTCAGATCTGCGGCTGCAGCAGAGTCTGATCTGTTTCAGCTGGACGGCTGTTGTGCAACCCACTGTTACAGTTTGCGTTAATACATGCACGGCTGGCCAAGTGGCAAGCAGCTGTATTTAGGAGAAATTGTCTTTCTTTTTTTTTAAACGTAGATATTACTCAATAATACACGTTTGCGACATTGACTCCTCAGTCTCGAGAATGTTGCGTAACAAGGTGTAGTTCAGATTTGCCTTTATGTATAGTTCATCCAGCTTTCTATCATCACCAACAACCTTCCCTATCCTGCTGAAGTAAATGAGGTACGATTCTGCTGTGTTGTGTTTAGGGTGTTGTTTTTACAACTCATTAAGTTTTTTGCATGTAGGTGAGAAATGTATGTATTTATTTATTTATTTATTCATTTTAGCTGAGCGATATCCCCTACACGGCTTTTGGCAAACCGCTAACCTCCTTACGGCTGTCCTTTCACAATGGCTGTCTTCTTGATGACTAGTTGTTGTCGACATATTATTGTGTTTTAGCGATGGATTTCTGCAGCTCCTCCAGAGTTACCCTGGGTATCGCTCCTCTTGATTAAAGCTCTCCTTTCCCGCCCTGTCAGTGTAGGTGTATATCCATTTGTTGCTAGGTTTACAGATGTGCAATACTTTCTGTTTTATAGATGATGGTTTGAACTGTGTTTCATTAGATGTTTAAAGCTTGTAATATTTGATTTATAACCTAATCCTGCTTTAAACTTAATCAAAACTTTCACCCTGAGATGTTTGACGTGTTCCTTGGTCATGATGCTGTTTGTTCTCTACTTCTGAAAGCAACTGATTGCATTTATTTAGGGATATCGAAGTACGGGGTGCTGAATTTAAATGCACAGAAGTTCTCAGATTTTAGTTTGTAGAAATATGTTTCCTTTCACTTCAGCTATCCACGACTTTATATGGATCTATCACACACACTCAAAAAAACATTGAAGTTTGTGATAGGACAAATTGTGTAAAAGTAAGTGGTGTGATTACTTTAGCAAAGCAGTGAAAGCCTGGGGTTTTTTCACAATGGGGTATCTGTCCATCTAGGGATCTGTCCTGCTGAGTTGAGGATTAGTTTATAGTCGTCTCCATAGCAACCGCAGCAACATGCGACGTTCGTCGTTGTGCTGGTGAGCGAAGGACGTTTTGTTACAGCGAGGCAGAAGGGAAGTGCTGTCAGTGGGAGGGAAAATGAGGCCAAGCCCGATGGATCCTAATCACAAAGCCAAATCCTTCCCACTCAGAGATGGTTGGATGGAAATGTGAAAACTCTGTTTGGGCCCAAGTTCCCTTTCCTGTCCTCTAGTAAATATAGGCTGCGATATTTTGTGGAAAGTACTTTCTCCACTCAATAACAGTTTAGGGAAATGGTACGTTTTTTTTTTTTTTCTACCTCTGTCCTGGTTTTCTCCCAGGGATTTCCCAAGTTCAAACCAGTAATTCCAGCAAATGCAACAGGGGCCTGTGGTGTTGCAGTGCTTCGTCTGAAACGTTCAGCCTTTGGCTCAGAAGTCTCAGCTTGTGAAATATCCATATAACACATTCTGACCTGAGTGAAGAAGTCACAAACTTATGTTAAAATCCAGTTATCCACTCCAAAGCTTTTACATCTGCCATGTTTGGTCTCTTGTACATTGGTTTCAGTCTACGCAGAAGTCTGCGCAGAAGCCTGAACTGTAACATGTTTGTTTCTTGGGCAGCTCTTGGCATTTTTTAAATAACTTATTGATAAAAAAAAAACTTTAGTTGTTGTGTTTACTTCTGCGTGTGAGGTTTAGGACATTTCTGGCAAGCTTTTGACACAACACTGTGGTTTTGCTGCTGAGATTTACAACCCACATGGTTCCGATAATCCCAGGCTAAAGTGTGTGCGTTTCTCACAAATGGTAGCCAGAGTTTGTGGGTAAAGTGTAGTAACTGAGCTGACTACGGTTAACTAAGAGCTGTGCCATCTTGGGAACCTCACGATTTCGATTCGATTACGATTAGGTTTTAAAACGATTGTTTTCGTTGCATTTAGGGTTTTTTCTTCATTCCTTCCATGGCTAATTTCTGCTCTTAAATCCATTTAGTTTCCATTTATTGAAACATTCAAACCAATTGATGTCCTGTCTTTTGTTAATGTCAAATCACAAATAAACCAACACATGTCCAAAATATATTTCATAATCATATCAATGTCATAATTTTAATGAAAGCTAAAGGAAAGGTGTTTTAGCATTTAAAATATAATACAGGGTGACTCTATTATGATTTCCATAAAAGAGGAAACTTGGTCCAGTCCTTAAACACATCATAATCATATTCTGTTTACTTAAAAAAGACTTTTGATTTTAACATATTTAAGGTTTTCCTGCTCTGTTTAAAAAGAAAAATTCAATAAACTTCAGATCAGCTTTTACAAGTCAACCATTACAGAAATGACTTTAAAAACTAAATAGAAATAATTAATCTTTTTTATTAGAAAATAAATGTATGACGATAATGGCTCCATAGTCATACAGGACAAAAAATACACAAAAATCTGAAAGTATGTTCTGAGAAAATAAGTATTTTTCTATTCAAAGTAATAGAAAATAATCATTCTCCCAAAGACACAAAGTGTATAATCCTCTCTTTGTTTTTTTACACTGTCAATTTAATACAGAACTCTTAACTTTGCAGCGTTTTCATAGTTTTTGCATCAGTTTGACCAATGGGATGTTTGCCACCTGTCATACACAGAAACTAATCTGCCAGCTTTGAGTACGGTGCTCTCCGCCACACATTAGTCACGACTGGGATGGAATGAAGGACATTTGCTTTGTGTTTCATGCTTAAAGCTACACTTGGGCTGACGTCTGGTAAACATGAGCTGCAGCTCGGGGAGGACGCCCCGGAAAGCACAGAAAAGGTGGACATGTCTGGAGGAAAAGAGGACGTTGCTGCTAACATGATACGCAGCAACAAAGACGCTTCTTTCACAAATAAAGTGCAAAATATATGCTGTATTTTGTCAATTTTGCGCTGCCACTAGCCGCAGCCATGATGTTTTTGCCGGTCTGTTCCCTAAAATTGTCTGTGCGGAACGTCTGACTTTTATGTTTGTCTCATTTAATTATAATGAAAGTAATCGAGTTTTCAACACTTTTTATTCGCTATTGATTTTGCACGTTTCACATCGCAATTAATCGGTTTATGGTGAAGTGGCACACCTCTGTAAAGTATTACTACCTCAGGTCCTTCAAGGTCCTTTTGGATTGTAATGTGTTTGGTTTTGTTTGTAGCAAGCAAGAAAATCAGCAACATGCTCTCTGAATACATCCTACAGAAATCACAGGCTCTGCTTTCCTTCAGCTAAAATAGCAGCTGGTGGGAAAAACCACACTTATGGGAAAACTAATTAAATTCTTGCTCTTTCTTGCCATATATCGTTCTATCAATGGGTTTGACTCCTCAGACACTCTCCAGATAACACAGACACTTTCAGGGCGTAGAGCTAACAGCTGAAATCCAAGCATTTAATTGAAAGCCTTTTTATATCATCAGTTGCCGATGAAGTTATGTGTGCACAGGAGTATTTTTATGTACAATGTTAATGACGCTAATCACTGAAATGCAATATAAATGTATTTTTTTTTATCATAGTGTAGGTGTCACGCTTTGCATGCCGATAAGATATTCAGGCCGTTCACTGGAGTCCAGCTGCAGTCACACCTGGTACAGATCATGGTGTAAGATGCTGAAGACCACAGAAAGTGATGGAGGCGTCGTGACGACAGATGTGAAACCCTTGCTGCCCCAATGCACAGAGTGAAATACTGTAGTTCAGCTTAGGTAGATTTAGTGTTTTTAGTTTTTATCTTCTCTTGAAAATCTGCACACCAAAAAACTCAGCATTTAACATTAAATAGCTTTTTTTTTGTCTGATCACAAAATAGTTTAAAAATGATCATATACAGAATTTTGCTGAAAAATTAATCTGAATCAAGTTTAGCTATTCCTAATTATAATAATGTTTACTGCATACTAGTAATGGAGGTTATTAGACAGCATAGTCATAGAGGCTAGGTTCATTAAATGATAAGTTTGAAAACAAAAAGTGAGGGAAAGGCATAAAAGTTTGGTTGTGCCCACTAAAGTGTGAGAAGTTGAGTCTTAATTGTTATGTAACATGAAATTCCAGCAAACGTAACAAGGCGGGAATAATTTTTTTAGGTTTTTTGTTTTTGCATAGGACTGGCTCTTTATCAGTGTCTTCTTTTCTTGCCTCAAAATCGACTTGGTCCATCTCTATTTATATCTCTGATGTGGGCTGTGATTGTCGCCGGGGAATAAAGCGACGCACAGATCAACTTGGAGAATGAGAGCAAACGGAGAGTTTGTAAACTAAACACTACCAGGAGTTTTTGAGGAAACATGAGCTAGCTGCACGACCATTGTTGTAATCTGACATAGAGATAAAGAGCATTGATGATGCGGGGCTTAATGGTGGAAAAACGGAGCAACTTTGCTTTTGTTTGTTTCATAGGCGCTTTTATGATCAATAAAGAGGTGTACACCATTTTATTTTACAAATGAGAACGTAGAAAATGTGGGGTGCACACGTATTCAATCTAATTTACTTAGATACCTGTAAACAAATTATGGTGCAGCATATTGCCCTCAGCTATCACCTACTTATAAATAGAAATTTTATAATAATATCAATATATTAATACTACTAATAAATGGAGTCCACCCGAGGAGGCAGTTCAGCGATTTGATTTGAGTGTTTTGGAGCAGAGATGCATCTAAAGTTTGCAGGGCCCACGAGGCCTGGAGTTTGGGAGCTCGAATTTAGGTCAAAGCATGTTCATGTGTTAAAATGGCCTAGTCAAAGTCCAGGCATAAATGTAATCGAGAATCTGTGCCCAGACTTAAAAATGCTGTTCAATCAACCTCTCCATTACATCTGAGCTTCAGCTGTTTTGTAAAGAATAAACAAAACTTTTGGTCTCTTGATATAAGCTAACGGAGGCAAAGAGTCAACGGGGCTGAATACAAATGCAAAGAGCCACACTTTTCAGATTTTTATTGAAAATCATGAATCATTTTACTTCTTCCACTTCAAGGTTATGCCCTACTTTGTGTTGGTTTATTAGATAAAATTCCTAATTGAGGTTCAGTGGGTATGAATGCTGTATTGTAATGTTTGCATGTGCCTGCAGGCTGCACTGATAAAACACATTTGTTTCCTTATCACACAGTCCTGCCCTCTAATGACGCATCCGTACCATGAACATACATGACTTGGCGTTAGTGCCGCAGAGTTTTTTTTGTTTTGTTTTGTTTTATACAGCAGCTGTTCTGGCTCAGGATGTAACTTGGAAACATGCATCTAGTATTCAGAGGTTTTTTTTGCAGACCAGACAGATGGGATGAAGTACTTTTTGGTTCATTTTTCTTTCTCAGGGTATAAAGAGCAACACAGTTTAAAAAATATATATATACAAAAACAAGCCTACCCCCAAAAAAATTATACTTTGAGGTAGTGGTGGGGGATATAAAGGTATAAGGTAGAAATTATATAAATTTGCTGAACTTGAAGCATTTTCAATTCAAATATGTGCAGGTTTGTTTTTGTGCGATATTAAAATGATAAATAACCAGGAAACCGGACAATTTTGAACTTTGTGGTTTTTTTTAAATAACATTTATCTAAAATATCTTCACCTTTATATTGTGAGAATTTTTGTGTTGCATTTTTTTGAAAAACATTTCATTATTTTTTTTAATGCATTTTGCACAATAGATGTTCATTAAATGGCATTCTAAACTTTTTTGAAGTTCTGCTGCAATGTATCTGGAAAGTGAGAATGTTCATAAACTATTATTTTGACATGTATAAAGAAAACAATATATCGCAATAGATATCGTTACCGCACATGCTTTAGATTATATTGTGATATACATTTGAGGCTATATCACCCAGCCCTACTTTGAGGCAGAAAAGACCACAAAGCACTATTAAAAACATAAAAAAAAAAAACTTTTATTGGTAGGATACTATTGTTCTGGAGAAAGATGGTTTATATAACAATAATTTAATAGTGCAACACAAAGTAACCATTTCTTTTTACACACATTTTGAATGATGACATGGCATTTAACTCTAATGAAGGAGTTTCCTGCACAAACATGCAAATATGTGTAAGAAATGACAGAATGTGGGTTGCGTTTGTTTGGTGGTGTGGTCTTCTGAACAACTGTGCCCATTAGCTTGTGTTACCAATCGTTGGTCCAACGTTCAGCAGCAGATGCATTCCACACAAAACGCAGAGCAGGAAAGTGGTTCCTGGTCGTGTTTTCGGGAGAGGGGACCGTTGGCTGAGCAGGCAGGAGGCCGACTCAAGACAGAAGCGCATAATTGGCCCTGTCAGCGTGCGTAATCCCCAAGTTTTATTACCAGACAGACTGGCAGAGACCAGACCTGTGCGGGATGAACACACTCGTGCTGGACTTTACGGCTTTATTAGCTTTCACAGTGAAGTCAGGTGTGGGACATTGTCCTTCCTGTGCACGCTCGCCGTCCTTGTGCCCAAGCTATAACACTGGCAGCTTTAGTGTGAACAGTGAGTCAAACCGATTGTCAAGTGTGTAACGGGAAGAGTATTATCTTTCATCATGGTCAAAGGCTCTTTGTAGCTTCTACTCTCTCAAAATGTAATCCTTTTGAAGTAAAAAACTCTGACATTTCACATTTCCATTGCCATGTTCTGTATTTACCATCTAAGAGGAACTAATAACTGAGAGAATTGTTGCAGATGTTAGTCATGCCTGAGTTTTGGCACTGAAAGCCTACTGAGTGGAGTGGGTGTGGCCCTCTGAGTCACAGTAAGGCACGACCCTGAAAATTCACAGCATGTTTCCTCTTAGCCTAATACACTGCAGCGGGCCGAGTTTAATTCTTTCTCCGTACATAGTTAGGGATGTTTACTTCGTATAATTGTCTTGATTTCTTTTTTTTTTCTTTTTGAAACGGATTCATCCTGAGCTGTTTTTTTCTCCTCTCTTTCCCATGTGAGTGAGTCATTTCCTGTGAGGAACAACCAAACACCCAGCAGCTTCTCAGCTCTATAAAAAGCCTGTTTGTTTTCATTTAAGAAATCTCTAACAGTGAGATGTTGAAGACAAGGAACTAGGAATTAAACTGCTTTCTCGGTTGAAACTGTGCTTTTTCAACTTTGTTCTTTAACATAATTTCAGTGGTGTAAATAAGAGAAACAACCCAACTCTCATGTGCTGCCTCACAACTTTGTTTTTTTTTTTTTGCAAACCTTCTAACGCTCTTTCTCTTTCTTTGTTTCTTGCTCTTGTCATAGTTCGAGTTACTCAACTGCAGCATTAGAGTTTGAGAAGGAGCACCAGATTGCTCCTGTGTACGAGTCGCCCAAGATGTCACGGCGGAGCCTGCGTCTGCAGAACAGTGCCGGCCATTATGGCACGGAGAGTGCAGCTGATTACTCCGAGAACCGCAGCAGCTATACCAGCACCAGGAAAGAGACTCGGTGAGTTGAGCTGTGACCGCTCTCTATCTGACTCTGACAAGCCCCATTGCTGAAGACTGATTGTATCTAAATTTATATCTAGTTGTCATATATATATGACAACTGATATATATGCTATTATGAGAAGGGAATAAGGAAGTTGACTTATTCACTTGGCTGAAAAGACTGCAAATTTGTTAGGGAGTGCAACTTGTTTGCACAAACTATTTAGTCATACATTTGAAACTGAAATTTTGGTTTAAACGACTAAAATGAAAGCAGACTGAGTAGGTTTCTGAAGTGATGTGGGAATTAAGTTCAGTAGAATGTGACTCCTTAAAAATGCCCCTAATGCCCCTAATGCAATGCTTCCTCTTTGGGTAATTTTGTGTCTTAATAGAATAGAAGAAAATTCAAACTGATCAGACTTTGAAAATAATTGAAAACAAGAACAGAAATCAATGCATCGCTTAAAAAAACTGTAATCTGGAAGAAACCATAAATGACTACCTTTTGAAATTGGTTGTTGGGAAGTTTGGAGAAAAAAAAAAGATCAGTAAGTTTCCATTATTTAATCATTCACGGCCTACAGTATAAGCTGAAGCTCATGTAGATACTACATTGTTAATGTTGCATGTATATTTTGTGCACCACCTAAAAAGAAATGTATTTTTATATAACATTTTTTTCTGGGTTTAACAATCAAGCAGAATCCCAAACCATCTTATTTATATGGTTTATATCATCATATAAGTCATCATTTATTGTATGCTTAATTATTTTAGATGGGAGCTGATCTGACTGACAATTTCAGTGCTCTCAACATGCCTCAGACACGACGTGCTTACATGCAGCAAAGTGCACAGTTTAATAATTTTTTTGTGTTTTGCTTTTCCAGGACGCCACGAAGCAGAAAGCAGCAGTCCACATCCAGCTCTGTGTCTTTATCACTGAGCCAGATTGCAACACCGAGACAAACCCTGTCCTTCTCAGCTGCCAGTACCCCGATTGACAGCAGCAGAACAACTCATGAAAGCGTCAGAACGTCCGCCGCCTCACAGCTCGCATCGGCTCACGAACAGTCTCACCTGAGGCAGCGTAGAGTAACCACCACCACAACCACCACCACTACTGTGGATGGACAGTGGGGTGAGCGGCAACAAATATAGATTTGATCACAGAAAGTTTTTGAATGCTCCGTCTTACCTCAGAAAAGCCGCCATTTGCAATGAAGGTTTTATCTCGAAAATCAATTTGATTGAATTTGCTGTTTGGCCGTCCTCCTGCAGGGCAGAGCTCCAGCCACAGTTCATCAAACGTTAATGGAGATGCCAGCATTTCGAAGTCCCACGCCTCTCTCCCTAACGGTTACATCTGCAAAGATTGCTCGTTTCACTCTCAGAAAAGTGACTCCCATATCACGCGGTCGTCTTCGTCTTCACTATCACTATCGTCATCATCTTGCCAAGCAGCAGAACTTTCCACTGATGCCCTCACCTCCGTATCTTCACCTTACACAAGTATTTATACCAGAGACAGGAGTCGAAGGAACAAGACGGGTGAGACAGTACTTTTTCACAGTTTTGAAAGGTTATATGTTAAAGGTTTAAAGCCATATGGGCATTTCAAGGCTGTGACGAGGTGAACGTTAACCATTAGTGATGTCTCTCTCCAGGTGTCCTGATGTCAATATGCAACTCATGTGTGCGCTACAGTAAAAAAGCCCTGGCCCCCATTGTGTCCTTAGTCTCCGTTCTCTACAGCAGTTTGGTCTGGCTGGGAACAAAAGCCAGGAACTCGGCAGGAAAAGGTATTCTGAGTCTCTAATCATCTATCCATCGTTCCTTTATTCTCCAAATCTGATCTTCTGCTCTATTTTTAATTCAATTCACTCTTCTCTGTTGTTTGATCATTCTTACATTCTTCTCTTCCTGCTGTCTGGATTGATTTTGGGGAATTTTCACATATTTATCTTCTTGATAATGTCTTTAATTTTTCTACAGTTCCTCGTAAAAATATTCCTACCCCTAAAACCTTCACACTACACTCTTTGTCAAACTACCCTCTTAAGCTTCAATGTATTTTATCAGAATTTTATGTGATAGACCGACACAAAGTAGGACATCATTATGAAGCGAAAGCAAGAGGATACATGATTTTTTTAAAGTCTTTACAGCTACAACAGGTGAAAGTGCCGCCTGTATTTATCAACTTACTAAATAAATTCCTGTGAAACCAAATACCTTCACAATTCACATAATTGATAGTTCATCTCTGTGTAATGTAATTTTGCTACATATATAGCTGTTCTGTATAGGCCTCAGATGTTTGTTAGAGAACATCAGTGAACAAACGGCATCATGAAGATCAAAATAAACACAGCAGCCACGTCAGATATAAAGTTGTGGAGAAGTTTCAAGCAGGGTGAGGTTGTAAAACAAAACGCCAAGCTTTGAACATTTTGATGGGTACTGTTCAATAAGTCATCACAAAATGGAAATAGTACCAGGCCAAAACCAACCTGCCAAAAAAAAATGCATCTAAACTGACAAGGCCAGGCACGGATCGAATCAGGTCAGACCCAAAATTGAACTCTTTGCCCAATATGCAAAACGCTCTGTGTTCCTGGAAACTAATACAGCAACATCCCTATAACACGTGATACTGGTAGCACCCTGCTGTGGGGTTGCTTTTCTTCCCCAGAGACCAAGAAGATGGCCAGAGTTGATGAGAAAAGAGAATTTAATTCAGAAAAATATGAAAATGTGACAAAAGTTGAAGGGATATGCTTATATTTGCAAGGTACTGTATTTGTCTCTGATCACCAATCAAGTTTCCATCTTGACTAACAATGGTTGTTTGGACAGGGGTGTCAACGGATGTGTCAACAGGAGTCCAAACCTCGTTCTCAGACTGCTTGAGACGAGCGTGGTCCTCAAGTTTGTCCAAACTTTGGCTGTTTAAGCAGGCTACTCTCCACAGGATGATGGGCTCCAAGGTTTATGGCTTTGAAGAACAAGGTATCTGCTGTTGCTTCACTGGAGACTGGCTAAAAATCACAGCTCCAGACTTCTGCTGCGGCTCTCCCTTAAATAAACTTGCTCTCCTTTCTGAACTTTTACCATTCTGTTAAACGAGATAGAAGCCTCCTTAGGAGTGAGCGATGCAGTCTTTCTCAGGATGTGGGCGAGCCCTTGAAGAATGTCATAATCTTCCTATCTCTCCTTATCGACCCAGCTTTCACTTTCACACGTTTCTATTTTTGTGAGAGGAAGCATGCTGGGATGAAATAGCCACACCATCATTTCAAAACTTTAGACAACATTGTACTTCTTCATTTTGTTAAATTAGTTTATGAGAGCAGATATGCATGTAATTGACCCTTTAAGCAGAAACTCTAAAACTCTTTAACCCTATCCTTTTCATTTCTATGCTTTTCTTAAAAGAAGCCCTCAGACTGTAGCCAAAAAGCTTTAATGGCTCCAGCCAATTGACTGTAGTTTCAGTATATAAAAGGTCATGTTTCTTTCCAGTATATTCTCTAATTATATTTTTTCCGCAGAGGTATATTTGCTTTGATGGTTCAGTTTCACTACTTTTTTTTCATTCCTGTTTCTAACAGGTTTCTTCTGTGTATTCTCTTCATTTTCAAGCAGCTATAGTTTGTCTACTTTTATTCTTCTCTGTAGGAGCTAAATTTCCCCCACAGTCACACTGGTGGCATGATGGTTCTCTCGTCTTCTCCTTCATTTTCGCCATGATGTTTTCCCTTAAATCCTGTTGTTATACAAATAAAGATATTTGTGTGTTGCAGGTCACTCAAGCTTCTGTGGAAGCATGAACGTGAAGGATCTGGTGACTGAAGAAAAATCACATCTCAATCTCAATGGTTCCCTGTGTAAGCATACACAGCACATGTTCTCTTTGTGTGCCGTTCCTGATATGCAGCTTTGATTGACAAAGTCAATGATATGCGTGCCCTGTGTCCAGATCAGTGGGCAGAGGTTGTGTGAACTGCTTTAGCTACTCCTCTGCCTGTTGAACTTCATGACCTGCAGAAAGGGAAGCCAAATCATTACTCATGTATGATATAAAGACATTTTCAAAAGCATCACTTGAGAATTGATCATACTTGGTCATTAATTATATGTTTTAGACTTACAAACGGATACAATATGAAAAAAAAAAGAAACAGAACTGATGTCAAACGGCTTTTCCGTAGCTCTTCAAACAAAAGAAACATATCAACACTCAAACATAAAAGTAATAAAGTTGTTATAAAATCCAGCTGGCCCACTAAATCGCACAGGAAAGCAAAGGGTCTGAGGAAGTGAAATGGTTGATTCATGCTGTAGAAAGTAGACTTGTGTCAGACAGTCTAACTTTGCATTGAAGTCAAGTTGATCAGTCGGTGACCCAAACCGGTGTACTTTTTAAATCATTTGGCATCAAGCTAACAAAAAAAGGTATTTAAAGAAATGGAGAAAGGTATTGTTTTTGTTTTTTTCCCACCAAGCTTTGCGGCACATTTCATTGTATAATTTGCTGTAATTTGTTATGATTTGCTTGATTACCGTTCATAATAAATAATTACTTACTATATTCAGGCAGCTTATTTTCCCTTTTTGCTTGCTTATGTTTGCGTTCTGCTTGTCTGCTCTCCATCATTTTGGACACACACAGGTGACGACTGTAAGGGAAAGCAGTACTTTGAGTCTCGCAGCGTCGTCCTTACTCAGCGCTCTAGGTCACAGCACTTGGTGGGGGCGCTGTGGAGCATCCTAGCTTACGCAGGTTAACTGAAGTTTCATCATTTTGAACTCTGATCATTCTATTACAAAGATATATTTATATGCATGTTTCTGTTGGTAATTTATAGATAAATTTCTTAAAGCTTTAGATGTAATTGGTGAACCTCGTTCTCTTTGTCTTACAGGTTCCTGCCTTCTGCTGCTTGGTCACTGTGTGGTTGGAGCAGGTAAAGCTTTAGGTTCAGGAGTCAACACAGCAGCACAAAGGCTTCTCTCATTCTTCTGGATGATCCTAGCAGCGCCAGGTAGGTTCAAGTCTGTCACTTTCAACAAATCAGGATTCTTATCCTCCTTTGTTCAGTTGTTTGAATATTTTCTTTTTTTTGTATTTCTAGTAAAAGCAGGAAAGGGACTGATGTGGTTTCTTGCAAGAGGATGGTACCAACTAGTGTCTCTCATGTCTCTCCTCAACGTCTTCTTTCTGACTCAGTAAGAGTTCTTACCTTTTAGAACAGTGAATTAATCATACATATTTGATGTTTTATTAGTAACAATTATTAAAAGGTGAACATGGCTACTTTTGCTGCACAACATTTGACAGTGAGAAATATAAAGTTTTGCTCACGGCTAAAAATGTAATTTAATTACGGATAAACAACGATCATATGTGTTTATGCTTTCTGGATTTTTGTGATCGCTATAAATTAAAGTATAGAAAAAAAAATTTATTTGTGGTTTCTATAATGTCTTTTTAAATAGTTATCTAAATAAAAATTAAACAATTTCTGACCTAGATTTTTCTCTTTTCAAATGTTTCATTGATATATATATATATTTTTTTACCAGATAAAAAATTCTGTGTTCTTCTGCGTTTCAGATGCCTTCCCAAACTCTGGAAGCTCCTGTTGCTACTTTTGCTCCTTTTACTACTGCTGCGTGAGTAAACCGCCCCCTTTTTAAACAGATGGAACCCATTTACGCTAGTCAGCACACAACGAAAGATATATGGATATTAGAACCAGCACAGATCTCTAGAGTCTGCTGTAAATCTAGCTGCAGATTCAGGTCAACCATTCGGAGTCTTCACTGTGGCTCAAGCGTTCTTAAACAGTTTCTTCTTTTTCTGCTGACGCATGCTGCTTTTAAAATAAATGATCCCTTTTATTTAATGTTAGCATGAAGTATTCTTTAAAGGCTGAAAAGCTATTTTGCCATGTTTAAGAGTCAAAAACATTTAAATCCAGTGTATTATTTGTCTGCAATGCTAGTTCAATTCTAGATGTAAATATGCTAACTCTATCTAACTGTATCTATATAAATGTATCTAAAATACATTTACAAAATGTTTAAATAATACTTAACCAAACAGAGAGAGGTTTTTTTAAAAGTGCTCTCTCTTGAGTAACGTTTAACCTCACATTCTTTTGTCTGCCTGCAGTTTTATGGTGGTGGATCCCGTCCAATGCTGCCCTGCTTGCCTACCTTCCAGCAATAAACCTCACCGAGTGGCGTTCTACATCTAGATTTGCCTTCTTCTCTAACATGGCTGCTGCTCCCGTTGCCGTCCCTGCAACAGAGACCCCCATGGAGCAGGCTCATGCCACTTCAGTCTCCCAAGCAACGGTGAGTAGCACGATGTGATAGTACAGTGCTTCACATAATGTGTATAGCCTATAAACTTTCTCACAACCACAAGCTTCTGTATATTTTTATTCAGATTTTATTTTTTGTAGTAACAGAAATGATTGCATAATTGTTAAGTGGAAATGAAAGCATACATGGTTTTCAAATAAAAAGCAAATGAAAAGTGTGCATTTGCACTCACCTCCCCTAATATCTCTTAGGTTACTTGTTATATATTGCATTATGACCTAACCCTGCGTTGTTCTTCTCTCTGACCGATCTGCTGGGTTCCTCTGTCTTTAGGATGCTTAATGTTCACTAATCTTCTCTGAGGCCTTTACAGAACAGCTGAATTGAACTGAGATTAAATTACACACAGTAGGACACTATTTACTTATAATACGACCTTAATCTAGTTCAATTGATTGCACTGGATTTTATTTAGGGGTATCAGAGTAAAGAGGGACGAAAACAAGTGCATGCCAGAATTTTCAGGTTTTATATGTAAAAAATTGAAAACCATGTTAAATTTGTTTATGGTTGTATTGTTAAAATTCAAGGTGTGTCATTACTTTTGCAAGCGGCTGTATGTGGTAACTTTACACAATGCTGAGTTTGACTCCAGATATAAACATATATGTAATCATCTTCACTCTATTCCTTCTCAGCCAATCCTTCCCCCAGCAACTGTTCACAGTGGCATGGACTTGGAGCGTCTCGAGCGTGTTGAGCGACAGCTGGCCTTGTTGTGGGAGAAAGTCCAGCAGGGAGACCAGAAGCAGGATCAGCGTCACAGCGACATTCTCGGTCTCTACAGCTCCCTGAGAGAGCAGCTCCACAGTCAGAACGAAAGGGAGAGCTTCGAACTGTGGGTGTCCTCTTTGCTGGAGCAGCGTCTGGGTGTGCTGCGAGCAGAGCTGGAGCAGGAGAGCACAAACAGAGCACAGGTAGGTTCGATGAACATTGACATGTGGTCCTGACACTATGATGGGATGAGAGGTTGTGAAAGTAAATATGTAATTTGCTTATTTTGCAGAGTTCAGAGCAGCAGAAACAGCAGCAGGAAAGTCAGGCAACACGTCTGGCTGACTTAGAGCTTCTCCTGAAGGCTTTGGCCACCAAGACTGAGGTACGCACATATGATTTTCTGCATGGCCAAGAACGACAAACCTTTCAATGCAAATTAATCATCAAAATGAACATTTTAATGTGGGAATTATAGGAGATGCAGCAGAAGCAACAGCAGCATGAGGACGAGACGAAGGAAAGGGAGAAAGAGGTTTCTAAGTCAGCTGCAGTCACAGCTCCTGTCAGGTACAGAGGAGAAATAACTAAACAGCCAAACTGACATGAAGAAAACACAATTTTTTCTTATTTTACATGCGATTGAGCTTTTCACTATTAAGGTGCATAATGTGTGGTGTCTGTCCTTTGTCAGTGTGGGTGTGAAGCAGGAGGACCATGATGCACTGCTGCTAGAGGTGCAAAGACTTGAGGCAGAGCTGAGTAAAATCAGGGGAGACCTGCTGGGTGTTGCAGGATGTAAGGGCAAATGTGAGCAGCTGGACACACTGCAGGAGACTGTAAGTAACATAAACTTCCCAGTCACTTAGCAATGCTCTTAAATTGTCCAAACTTCTCTCAGTATTCCTTGCTGTTTTTATTTTAAAATCCCTCTCTCTCTCTCTTCAGATATCGGGTCACGTGTCGTCGCAGGTGCGGAAGGAGCTGCAGGGTCTGTTCTTTGGCAGTGGCACATCAGCAGAGCAGCAGCAGGGGGAGATCCCAGAATCTCTGATCCACTGGCTGTCGCAGCGCTACGTGAGCACGCCCGACCTGCAGGCGGTGCTGGCCTCCATCGAGCTGAGCATCCTGAAAAACATATCGTTGCAGCTGGAGCACAGTCGAACCCAGGTGCTGGGCGAGGCCGAGTCCAGAACCAGAAGCATCGTTGAGACTGTAAGGGGGACGGTCCAGTACAGTTCTACCGCTGAGGGCCTGTCTGAGCAGGTAATGCACAAACGCCTACTGCTATTTAGGATTCAAGGTCAAGTTTATTTATATAGCATTTTACAACAGTGACAACTGCCCAAAGTGCTTCACAGGATATCACAAAATAAGACATATAAAAGAAAATGATGTTGAAGGGATGACTGTTCCAGAGCTCGGGGCAGCCACACAAAAAGCTCTATCACCACGCGACCTTTATTTGGTTCTAGGCACGACTAGGCATTTAAAAACAAAAAGTAGCACTTTAAATTGAATCCTAAAGGACACAGGAAGCCAATGCAGTGTCTTTTTTTCCACATCTTTACCACATAATTTAATGGGAAATATAAAAAAAAAGTTTGTCTGACATGAACTTTTATTGTCATTTGCAACCCAGCACGTGAAACTGATTGTCCAGAACGCTCTGAGGCTTTACTCTCAAGACCGGACGGGTCAGGTGGACTACGCCCTGGAGTCTGGAGGTAAGAAGGAAACCTGTCCATCCTGAGCCTGTATCCAGGTCAGTAGTTCCCTCTGGTGTGGTTTAAAGGGATTAGCAACCTAGCTGTTCTATAACTGTGTAACGTCTGTCTTACGCAATGAGGACTAAGGCATTAGCAGACACTACGTCTGCAGGGTATTTAACTGTAGGGAAGCGACATGTCTCACCTTTCTGTTGACCTGTTTGGGATATTAACTTTCATAGTTTGGCTGGGTGCTGGAACATTGTTGTTTTTTGGTTATCCATCCATCCATTCTTACACTTGAATATCCTTCAACTCACTCCCAAGAGCAGTGTAGAGAGGCCTTTAGATCTTTTTTGCATATTTTTTTAATGTGGAAGGAAGCCAATGTACCCGGAAGAACCCCCTGCATGCATGGGCAGAACATGCAAACTCTATGCAGGAAGACCCCTAGCCAAGATTTAAAGGCATGAGCTTCTTGCTGCAGGGCTACAGTGCTGACAACTGGCTATCACTTGTTATAAAGATGCTAATAATTTATTATTAAAGCTGTGATACAGATTCATTCTTCTTTTTCCTTCCCCACATTTTCTGTCGTTAGAAACAATAAGAATTTAGTCTTGTGGTCTTAATGACGATCTGGTTGCAATATTTTAGTTGTAGCAACTAAACCTGCCTTTATTCAGTGTTTATGCTAATGCTTGGGGAATGCAGTGCTGTGCAAACCCCTATAACCTTTTTACATTTTACAACCACAAACTTGAATCTATTTTGTTGGCATTTTATTTGATAAACTGGTGGTAGGGAAATGATGCACTATATTTCCATGAAAAAGTGGTATGCATCTAATTAATAAAGAGTTTGTAATTTGAGATCAGCAGATATCTAGCTGTTCTGTTTAGACCTCCGAGGTTCACGAAGAGCATGGAACACAGCAGAGAGTCTAGGGATAAAATGTTGGAGAGGTTTGAAGCGGACTTGGGTTATAAAACAATATCCTGATATGATTGAATCCTGGACAATCCATCAAACCATTTCCTTATGTTGGAATAGTACAGATCTAAATCCAATCGGGAATCAGTAGCAATTTTCAAAAAATGAGATAGATTGGCGTTCCATCCAATCTGATTGGGATTTAAAGTTTCTGCAAAGAAGGATGTGAAAAATGTTCCGCCTCCTAATTTGCAAAGCTGGATGAGACATACCACTGAAGACCTGCAGTAGTAATCATGGTGAAAAGTGGGGAATGACTACATATTACATCCCACTCTTCAGATTTTCATTTGTAAGCATTTCCGAAAATCATGAACTTATTTGCTTCCATTTCATAATTAGGTGCTACTTTGTGTTTATCTCATAACCTGGAACTAAAACGCATTAAAAAGGTCCAGAGGTGTGAGTACTTCAAGAAGCCCCTGTATTTGAGTATTGTTATATGACAAAGAATCAATTGACACATTTGGCATAACCTTTTCAGAAATGTTTTCTTAAAGTAAAAATAATGCATCCTAAATAATAGCTTTTAACCTTTACTGATTTCTAATTATTGCTACTTAAAATAAGAGCTCAGTCCTAGATTACGAACTGTATCCTCTGACTAAGCAGCAGTTCATGCTGTTTAAAGATGGCACTTGTATAAACTTGGGTAGAAGATGGTTTTATGTTATTATCCTGTATCTAATTCATTGTTCTTTATTTTATCAGGTGGTAGCATCCTAAGCACCCGCTGCTCTGAGACATACGAGACAAAGACGGCCCTCATGAGTCTGTTCGGCCTGCCGCTCTGGTACTTCTCCCAGTCTCCACGGGTTGTCATCCAGGTGAGCCCCACCTTCAGATATCCAGAGAAAGAAAGTGTAACCATGAAAAAACAGAAACGTGCATAAAAAAACAATCTATAACGGTTAAACTGCTGACTTTTGATTTAAAAGAAATAATCCTGTGCACTCCCTTTCCATCAGCCCGATGTTTATCCTGGCAACTGCTGGGCATTTAAAGGCTCTCAAGGTTATCTGGTGATCAGACTGTCCCTGAGGATTCTGCCCACATCCTTCTGTGTGGAGCACATCGCTAAGGCGCTCTCTCCAACAGGAAACATCACCAGCGCCCCACGCAACTTCACTGTCTTTGTAAGAAACACTGACCTAAAGCCTAAAAAGGCTGTGAAAGATCAAATGGAAACACTAGTCTTGTTTTGACTGTTTTTGATTATTATTATTTTTTCCTCTTTAGGGTCTAGATGATGAGTACCAAGAAGAGGGAACGCTGCTGGGACACTACATATACGAGGAAGATGGCGAGTCTTTGCAGATCTTCCCTGTTAAGGTAACTTTAAAAGCAACTTTCTAACCTTTTCAAATGTAAAAGAAATTGTCTTTCAGTAAAAAAAACAAACATGAAAATTTGTTTTATTTTTCAGGAGAAAAACGACAAGGCTTTTCAGATCATTGAGGTGCGGGTTCTGTCTAACTGGGGTCATCCAGAATACACATGCTTATACCGCTTCAGGGTCCACGGAGAACCTCGACCTGAATGAAGCAACCACCGCCGGACACGCTAATAAAACAACATTACACCCTATCTGTATATAACTCTCACCAGCTTCTTTAAAACGAAGGGGAACTGACTGTGGACAGTTTGGTATGAAAGCCATGCAAACAGAGAAGTCGTGAATTGTAAAAGCAAATGTCCCGAGATGGGATCAGAAAAGCAGGAAAGTATGTTTATGAAATACTGAAAGAATCGCTGGGAAGTTTTATATCTGGACTGTCGAGGAATGCGAAGAGAAATGGAACCACGGAAGAAGCTAAAAGTCCCCTTTTCATTGCACTGAGTTGCTCGTAGGGAAGCGAGGCTTCCCTGAGCAGACAAATCCATCCCCACTTCTACAAGAAGGTCCTTAAATAGGGCGGGGATTTCAGACTCATCTCATCTCACCTTTTCAGTCTGCATCTGATTTGTTTTAATTCTTTTACCTGTTTTTATCTTTCTTATTAGATTCAGCTATTTTTAGGAACAAAACCACTTTCTTTGCCTGAGATGCTGTCTAGGCATGTCACTCCGTTAGTTACTGCTTCCACTGATGGGTTCAGAATGCTTTCCCATAGCCATAAGAACTGAACATGCTGCCTGTTAACATGTTCTGAATGTTTGATCAAGTGCAGGCTGAACGCAAGTTTTCTTTAATCACACAGCGAGGTTATGAAACCACTCACCTTAGCTCTATGTGATGCAAACTTTAGGATGCTCCTTACTACACTCAATGTAGGAAATCATGCCAACATGTGGCTCCTCCTCTGAAACGCACTAAGATTTTACATCCATCATGTACAATGCCTTGCAAAAGCATTCTTACTTTTTTCACATTTCATCATGTTGCAATCACGAACTCCAGGGTGTTTTATTAGGATTTTATGTGATAGACTAACACAAAAGTTTATAATAGTGAAGCGGAAGGAAAAAGACAGTTTTCACATTTTTACAAAATAAAAATCCAAAGTAAGGTGTGCATTTGTGTTCTGAACCTCTGAGACAACACTTGGTAGAATCACCTTTTGCTTCAATTACAGCTGAAAGTCCTTGGAGTGTATATCTTTACTAGCTTTGCACATTTATTGATGGAATTCTTTGCAAAACTCTCAAGGTCAGTCAGATTTTATGGAGATAGTCAGCGAAGATTAATGTTCAAGTCTTAGGACAGACTATTGATTTGATTTAAGTCTGGACATTGACTAGGCCAGTCTAGCACAGGAATAAGCTTTGATCTAAACCACTTCATTGTAGCTCTGACTGTTTAGTGTTGTCCTGCTGAAAGGTGAACTTCTGTACAAGGGTCAAAGTTTTGGCAGCCTCTAACAGGTTTTCAAGTTTAGCCTGTGTTGAGCTATATCCATCTTCCCATCAGTTCTGAACTGCTTTCCTGACCCTGCTGAGGAAGAGAAGCATCCCCATAGTATGATGCTTCCACTGCCATGTTTCACTGTGGTGTTGGCATGTTCATTATGATGTTTAGTGTTAGTTTTGTGTCACAGATAGAATTGTAATGTAGACCAAAGTGTTAAGATTTGGTTTACTGTGTCCTCTACATTGCTTGTAGCAAATTTCTTAATGACTCCTTTCACCGGTGGATTTGTCTGGCGTTTCTTCTATAGAACCATTGTCCTGTCAATGGGTTCGGCCACATAAGCTGTGGATCTCTGCAGCTCCTCCACAGTTAAGGCCTCTTGGCTGCTTCTCTCATTCACTGTTCTTGCCTGTCTTGTCGGTTTAGGTGAATGACCACTTCTTAGTAGGCTTGCAGTTTTGCTTCACTCTTTCTCAGATGATAAAAAAATGGAATAATGCTCCATTAGGTGTTCAAAGCTTGACATATTGTTCTATTAACTAACACTAGTTTAAACTTCTCCACAACTTTATCTGACCTCTCTGGGGTTCACGGTCTTCATGATGCTAATGTTGTCTAGCAAACCTCTGATACTGAGATTGAATTGAGCCATGTTGAACTCTTTTTACCAGTGAGGTATTGCCTGAAAGAAGTTGGTTGCACTGGATTTTATGTAGGGGAATCGAAGTAAAGGGAGTTAAATACAGAAGATTTCTGCAAGAATATTTTTTGTCACTGGGGGAAAAGGTTCACCTTCCAGCACGTCAACCATAAATAGACAACCAGAGCTATAATGGAATGGGTTAGCACAGTGGTCTCCAAAGTCAGTTCTCGATCGTCAGCGCTCCACGTTTTAGAGTTTCCCTGGCTCTACACACCAGGATTAAATGCATCTCTTAATGGCATGCTGACGAGGTAATTCAGCCATTTGTGTTTTGAAGCAGGGACACTTCTAAAACTTGCAGAGTGCCAGCCCTTGAGGATATGAGTTTGACACCCCAGGTTAGCGCTAAACATGTTTATGTGTTAGAATGGCCCAGTAAACGTTCAGACCTAAATCCAATTGAGAATCTGTGGCAATACTTGAAAAGTGATGTTTACAGACTCTCTCCCTACAGTCTGACTGAACTTGAGCTGTTTTGTAAAGGAGCAAAGTTTTATGTGTGTAGATGTTAAAAGCTGCTAGATGAATGCTCTAAAACTTTGCTTGGTCCAACAAAATTATGACTCGGGTTGAATACATATGCATTTTTTATGATTTTATTTGGAAAATACTTTGAAGCCGTGGATCCATTTCCACTTCGCAATTATGCACTACTTTCTGTTGATCTTATGAACAGATGATTTAATGTGATCTATGAAGAGAGTTTGTTAGGATTTAATTCAGAGATCTCAAAGTAAGGGGGAATTAACACAGATGTACACCACTTTTTTTCTTCTTCATTGTGATAAAAGCCATGTATCATTCACTTAATCCCACTACTTGGTGTTGTTAAATCACATAAAAATCCATTGAAAACCATCAAAGTTAGTGGTTGTAACGAAATAAAATGTTGAAACGTTTGAGGTGCATGAATGAATTTTGTGTGGCACTCTGTATGAAACTTGTTTAATCCAGTGCCTGGAGCTCAGATCTTAACCAGAGCTGCGAGGTCATGTTGACCAGAGTTTGGTTTTATCTTTTTCGCGCTCTCCCTTTTACTTCACCTAAATGTCCCTTTTCACATGGGCTCTTAAAACTCTAAAACCCTGAAGGAATGTAATTTGTATATTTTATTGTTTATAGTTGGTCCTTTTATGATATCTACTTTTATCAGTGTTGCTTTATTAAGAGAATTCCTGTCATAATTATGATCATGTTACTATTATTTCTACAGTTGCTCATTGTGTTTGCTTTCTTTTTGTTTTCTTTTAATTTTGGGGGATATTCACAACACGGGATGCACTGCAACAACTCGTAAGACAAAAGTTTGTGGCAACGGGTATTTTTGTTCAAAAATGGGGCTATGTAAAGTTGGGTCAAAAATGCTATTTGTGAAAACGTTTTGCTCACAATCTTATTTATTGACAAGTTAATAGTGGCTGCAAATTATGAGTTTTGTCATTGTATATTTTGTTAAAAGCTGTTCAGTGCATTTTTGGATTTTTTTAAAAATAAAATAAGAAATGGCTATTTTTGTTCAGTCATGCGATGACTTAACTGCTTTGGAATATATTCCAATAAAGACTTTAATTTTGATCTTTTATACCATTTATTTGTGTAACTATTTTAACATAAATGTGACTGTTGTGTGATAAATATTAAGGAAGCAGAATTCTCCAATATAAAATCCTCTGGATTCTTGATTAGATTTGGATGACTGTAACTCAAACACTTAAAGACAAAGCAGTTTTATTTATACAGCAACATTCATACACCAGGAAATCCAAAGTGCTTGACAGGGCATCAATGGAAAGACAGGAAATAAGAATTCTAAGCACATAAACGTATAAAAGAAAAATATGTGAAAATACAGATTATTAGGATTACTATCCCTCTTGTTTTATGAATGACAACGTGCTGCCACCTGGTGGTACATGCCAGTACTAGCTAAAATGTGTCTTTTTCAATGTTTTCAGTTACTCTGCAGCTGTGTTAAAGCTGTTGGATGTAAAATGCACTTCGCTGATTATATTATTCTATGTTGTAAATAATTTAAACATACGGAGGACACTTCCCATCATTCTCGCATCTAAAATCGTAACTGGACAACGAAGTAGCTGCAATATCAACGAAGGACGGATGCTAACTATGATGCTAACCTACATTTTAAAACTACAAACTGTATGGGGCGGGAAATATGCTAAACAACACAACAGATCAGGCGCCAATGTTTACATTGGAGGGTAAAGGTTACGCACTTCCCTAGCAACAACACTCCTTGACGACGGCTAATGAACACACGCTGAAGAATGGCGAAAGTATTAGCTGCTGAAATATCGCTATGGGAACAAGTTTGCCAAGGTAAGATGCATATGGCTGTATGAGTTTGAGCGTAATGTAAATTATATTAATTGTTTGTTGTATATTTTAAGAGTTTGAAGCTGAGCAGCCCAGTCCTCCTATTCAGAAGTGGAAGGTAAGCTACAGTGCCTCCCTCTAAGGTATTCACATGACTAGAATATTGTCATATTGAGTCAAGGTACAATCACAAACTTCTTTTTCATTGGGATTTCATGTAACAAACAAACAAAAAAAAGTCCATAACTGGGAACTGGTTTTCAGATTTTACTCTGACACCCCTAAATAAATTCCAATGCAAAGAGTTGCTTTCAGAAGTCCCCTTATTAGTAAATAGAGTCCACTTGTTTGTAATTTAATCTCAGTACAAATCCATTTGGTAAGGCGTCAGAGAACATTATTGAACAAAACACATTAACACAATGGAACAGAGTGGATAAGGGAGAAATGAGTGGAGAAATGTAAAGCAGAGTGACGTCATACAATAATATCAAAGCTTTGAAGATTTCACAAATTGTTCAAATCGTCATCTGAGTTTTTCCCAAGCGCACAGCTACCTATCTTCATCCACTTCACAAGTCCAATCCATGCAGAGGATGCTGCAACCACCTGGTTAGCTGAGACCAAAATGTAACTTTCTGGTCTACATGCCAAGCGCTTTCTGTGGAAGGTACACGTCTCCAAAAACACACCACATACAGTTATGATTCTTTTCTTCAGCGGAGAAGGTGATCGGATTTAATTGGAGGATGGATAGAGTTGAAAACAAGGCAAAATGCAAGAGACTGGGGTGAAGGTATCCCAGAACAGCTTTACATTGTGCAGTATCTACAAATTGTTGATTCAAGGGGCTGGAATACATTTGGATACCACACTTTTCTGATTTTTATTTAATAAAAATAGGGAAAACCTTATGTGAGTCCCCTTCTGTCTGTCAAATAAAATCCTAATTAGACAAGTTTAAGTCTGAGTTTTAAAGTGAGAAAGTTCTAAGAAAATCTTGAAGGAAATGAATACCTTTGCAATGCACTTTATAAATACATCTAGTCTGCTTTAGGATTATTATGGCTTTCTTAGGCATTGATAGATGATGGCCATCTGAGGGACACTGACCCTCTTGCTAGTGTTGCTGGATGGAAATCTCACCCGAAGACAGCTGAAACTACACCATCTCTACATATTTATGAACGTAAGATTACCCAACCGTATCAACAAAGTCTTACCAATCCTGATCTGTTTTTAGAAAGAGTAACGTTTGTGTGTTTTAGGGCCTGTGAAGCGGTTCTTAGAGAAAACAGTGTTCCCTGCATTGTTGCCTGGTCTTGAAGCTTTGCTTAGAGAAGCCCAGAAATACGGCTGCTTTGAGGTCTGTATTTCTTCTGATAAACACAATGCCGAATATTTAAACAAGACAAAAGTACTGAGGTGATGCACTGCTGGCCACATTGATTGCCATTGCTACTGAAGATATTTAAAAATAAAATTGATCTTTTATCATAGTAGCATAATCTTGAAATTATAATTTTTTCTTTCAAAAATCCAACCTTTACTTTGACCAGAGAGCACATTTATTCAGTGCCACTGTTGTGATATTCACAGTGAGCAGGTAAGGAAGGGAATAAAATCTCCAAAACTTGCTGCTAGTAAACTGCAGTAAAACCTCCAGACCATTGGTTAGAGATTATCAACGATGCCAGAATAAAAGCCCTCTCTGTCCTGCATTAACAATCGTAAACATATCTCTGGAACCATGTGCTTTAGTCAGAGGAGATCATGATTGAGCATTTTGGCTTAAAACACTCCAGGTGGGTTTGGTGTAAAGCAATCATGCCCACTGTATGGTGGAGGACCTGTGATGCTGTGGGTCTGTTTCTCTTCGAAAGACCCTGGGGGACAGTGTTTGAATGTCATGATAAATTGAAATGAGTAGACATTTGGGTCTTTTGGCTGGATGATGATTTAAAACAAATGGGCAAATTTCTCAGAAATGGTTCAGAAATCCAGGAATTAGGGCTTTGAAATTATTTTTTTACTTTCCGGTAGTACGTTTGTGTCAACACCTGTATACTTTACTTATAAGTCTCTACTTTTTATCTACAGAGAGATGTTAATTGGTTTAAAAATCTGTTTTTTTTCTGTCCCAGAGAAAAATAACCAAATTTGTCCCCTGTGACTTCCTAACCGAGTGGCTCTACAAGTAAGAGCCCTCACACACACACAGACACACACACACACACACACACGCACTGCATCACTAATATCCCACTGCATAGCTGAGCCACAAAGCTTTCTTAACTTATGCTGTGTCTTATCTGTTTTCAGTCAGAACCCCCGCAGGCATGGACAGGATCCAGTGAACTTTTCTGACATTCCCTTTGTCACTGACTGGCTCAGAAAGCAGTGAGCGTCTCACAAATGCAAACATACACATGGAGATATTTAGAATAGAGTTAGGCCTGGAAACACTTGGACAATGATGCCTTTGTGTTTTTAGAGTTTCTTACCACTGTGCACTGAGATTATGAATAAGTGAAGAATGTGAACTCAAAGACCTTTTAGAATTTGTTCTTTCATATTGTGCATGTTTAGATTATCAGACATGACAAAATTAACGTCAGTCATAAAGGTTTGTAGGTTCCAATTTTGTTAATATATTTGAATGTCCTCTTGCAATTCCTATGATTTCATTTTTGATGCCTTAATAATCATCTCTATTTGATCCTAAAATGTTTTCTTCTTAATTTCTTGCCTCGTATTTTTCAGTCCAAGGCCTCCCATTCCTTTGTTTCTACTGCTCAGTGAGGAGCAGGCCGCTCTGCTTGTCCAGGCTTTCTGGAGAGGATATAAGGTACGCCACACCATGTTTGTTTAAAGGTGGCCTATACAGTTGTAATGATGGGAGAAAAAAAGTATATGCTCATCATAGGCATGAAAACCAAGTTACTTTTGGACTTTTAATGATGGATTTGATTCGTTTTTTTCAGTATAAAATGGTTTTACAACAAACAATTTCCGTGTGTTTTTTTAAAGCAAGAATTGAGTGCAAAAACTAGCTCTTTTTTTAAGTATACACACATATACGTACACCCACACTAACATTTACATAAAACTCCCTCAACAAGTTAGACTTTGACCACATGATTTTGTAGGCATCAGCAAATGTCTGGCATAATTCTGGATGAGCATTTGACCATGCCTGTGGGCAGAAACTGTAACATTCATTTAAATTGGTTGGTTTCTTAACACGGATCCTGCTTTTAAGCATAGTCTCACATGTTATGTAGGCTTGAGTTCCTGCATGACTTTTAGGCCCATAAAGAGTGGATGTTACAGTCACATAAAAATATGACCACACTTCAAGAAATGTTCAAATCCTTCACCAGAAATGTTTACATATAAATGTTACATCTTTTTTTATTCATCACTGGAAAGTAAAGGAATTCATTACAGGTAAATGCTAATGCTGAACCTGGCTTTGGTCATTAAATAAAAGACACCAGCAAAAATGTGGGTTCTAACCAAAGATAAAGTTAGAACACCCTTTCTCTTAATAGCTAGTGTTGCCCTCTTTGGCTGAAATGACTTCAATAAGCTTTCTCTGAGGAAAAACTCCTCGCTTCGAGCTGTAAGGTGTTTGGATTATATTTGCAACCTGTTTAAGATCACCCCACAACATCTCATTAAGATCAAGATCTGGTTATGACCCACCCAAGCTGTCTTTGGTGGATTTACTGGTCTGTTTTGGGTCATTGTCACGTTGCAGGGTCCAGATATGCCTCAGCTAAAATTTCTTTAACAGATGGTCTCATATTTTCCACAGCCACCCCCTGATGCACAGTTGAATATATATCGAATTCTATGATGGTGAGCTGTTTACTTCCTACTGCATAAAGCATACCCAAACCATGACACTTCCACCTCTATGCTTCACAGTTGGTATAGTGTTCTTTTCCTGCACTTTTCTGTATTTTGTTTAAGCCAGATATGTCCTCTTTTCTTGAGGGCACATTAAATTTTTCACTCATTTGTCTATAGAACATTATTTCAAAATTCCATGTTCTCTCTGGGAGAATCTAATCTTACTTTCATGTTTCTTAGAGAGCAAAGATCTCCTTCTTGCACACCATCCATGAAAGTTAAATTTTTCCAGCCTCTTTCTGATTGTACTGGCACTTCTGATTAATCTAAAATAAATAAAATGAAGCGTATGCGGCATAGTCAGTCCACAACAACATGGTAACCATTTATCGCTGTGTGCGTGTGTGTGTCTGTGTGTGGTCATGTTAGGATACAATAGACACCCTCCCTGTCAGAAAATTAGCTCACACCATGAGTTTGTTTTATAATCCCATGTCGCTGTAAAAGCTCAGTCCCTCACAGGGTCCTGTGGTTTCATTCAGCAGCTTGATTATGTCATCGGTGATGCCAGGCTTTAATTCCCTACAGTGTGGCTGCTGCGATAGAAATAGTCAGACGCAGCCAGAGTCAAACAGCAGCAGTTTTGTCAGTCTCAGGCAACAGATAAACACGTGGTTCTGTGTTGTGAGGCCAAGTGAAAGGGTCATGAATTTGCTGCTTTCAGATCCTAATTGTTGTGTCATCTTTAATTGCTTTTGAATGAATCAGCAAACTTACTCAAACATGTAGCTGAATTTATGGGTTTGTGCCTAAAAATATTTGCTGAATTGCAGGTACAAGCATTCTCTTTTGGATGTTTTTTTTTTATTTATTTATTTTTTACCGCCAGCAGGGGGAGACGGTATCCTTTTTTTCAGGCAGTGTTCATCTGTGGTGGCAGCAGTGTGTTTACCCTGAGTTAGGAGACTGTTCAGAAAAGGCCACTGATGGCACTGCAGACGGTCACCCCAAGGGATCTCGAGGGAGAGACACACAGCCAAAGAGAGGAAGTGAGTTGGTAGAGAGAGAGCGGGAGGGATTAAGTGGAAAGATGAAGCTATATTTGGTACATTCTCGGGTGGATGACAAAGGGGAGGAAAGAAAGCATGCTGATGTTGCAGAGTAGTGTCAGATTAGAGAATGAAGCAGGATGGAAGGAAAGGCAGCTTTGCCAGCAGAGATCAAGGATTAAAAGTGCGGTACAGTCAGTGTCGGAAGTTAGAGATTGGGTTTTGACAGACGCAAGATCACAAGTTATTAAACACTCGCAGTGTGGGGATATTTTGGGTTTGCAAAGTACTGACAGAGGCTGCAGAGTGTCATCACTGGAGTATTTGTATAAAGTCATTTGTGAAGCTGTGCAAGTCCTGCAGAACCTTCATGATTTATTCACAGAATTCTGAACTCGAGCGCACAGATAATTTACAATATATTTTCACTGAAATCAGAGCATCACTGTTAGATTTTCAAGTAATGGCAAATAGTTCTGGAGTTTATAAAAAATCCTAATGGGGTGATGGGACTTTGCTCCACTGTATACAATCAATCCCAATCACCCCAACGCCCAAAACGGGTCCCTATATTTGCTCCCCTCAGTCTCACGCTCTAAACTGTTATATAACCTGCCTGACGCAGCGCTGACTCCCTGACTGCAGTGTGTGTGTCTGTGTGCCTGTCTTTGTGGATTTGTGCGAGTATGCGTGTTCTGGTTAAGAAACACAGACGGGCCGAAAGCGCAGGAAGCAGAGACAGAGAGTATTTTTGCAGAGCGGTATTTTCATCCCTCCATTATTAATCTCTCTCATCACAACGCAGAGGACTAAATAGGAGAAGCAGTGGAGCTGCCTAACACACTCCCACATGCACTAGCTCACATCGACACGGCGACTGTGTCTCGTTTCCCTAGCATATACAATGCCTTATAAAAGTATTCATACGCCTTGAACTTTTTCACGTCACATTTTTTTAAGATGCTCCGACACAAAGTAGTCCATAGTTGTGAAGTGTACGGAGAATAATGCATGGTTTACACATTCTTTGCAAATAAAAATCTGAAAAGGGTTGGGAAGATTGGTATTCAGCCTCCTTTGCTCTGGTACCCCTAAATAAAATCCAGTTGAATCAATTGCCTTTAGAGTTACTTCATTAGTAAAGAGAATCCATTTGTGTAAACCCAGCTGTTTTGAGAAGGTCTCAGAAGCTTGTTAGAGAACATTAGGGAACAAAGAGCATCACGCAGACCAAGGAACACAGCAGACATGTCAGGGTGAAAGTTTTGAAGCTGCTTAAAGCAGGGTTAGGTTATAAAATATATCCCAAGCTTTAAACATGTCATGGAGCTCTGATCAACCATCCAAAAATGGAAATAGCAGAGTGGCACACATGGGTGTCCACCTGGCAAGAAGAGCATGTATCAGAGAAGCAGCCAAAATGCATACAGTAACTTGGAAGGAGCTGCAGAAATCCTCAGCTCCAACACCTATTGAACAACCTTTAGCATTGCACGGGTATGTAAATGATTTGTAAAGCCTGGGGGTTGCAGCATTATGCTATGGGGACGCCTTTCTTCAGCAGAGACCGGAAAGGAGGTGAGAGTTGATGGGAGGACAATACTATAAGAAAACTTAGTAGAGGCTGCAGAAGGTTTGAAACCCGACAATGACCCAAAACATACAATAAAGGCTACAAGGACCGTTTTTTCTTTTAGATCAAAGCATATTTGTGTTTTAATAGCCCAGACAAAATCCAGACTTAAATCCAATTAAGAATTTTCAGTAATACTTTTATTGTAGGACTTTGTCCAATCAGTGAGGCTGTGGTTGAGCTATTATGTAAATAATGATCAAAATATTCTCTAAATGTCCAAAGCTGATGAAGACATAAACCAGTAGATCTGTAGCTCCAATTACAGTGAAAGGTTCTACAAAAGCACTCCACACTTTTCAGTTTGTTACTGGTAAAAAAAAATCTTGTTATTTTTCTTTGACCTCCCAGCGATGTTGTTTTATCACATAAAATCCTAGTAAAAAACAGCGAAGTTAGTTGTTACAATGAGACACGTGAAAATGTTCATGAGGTATGAAGACTATAACTGTGAAGAGCGGCAAGACCGTAACATATTGCATAATCTTCTTTAAACTATGTGCCTTAGCACAGCCATAATCCATTCATCCATGCCTGCTGCTGTAACACACATGTACTGCATCACACACAAACACTTTTTATGATCACTAAGACTTATTAGGATTACTAGAATCTGGTCAGCTGAGTTGGAGCAGTGTAGCTGTTGTATAATAAACTAGTTTGTTTATACTTTGAAGTTGTGGTCAAGTACTTCAGAGGACTTTTTCCACCGTTTCCTTTTCTTGTTTATTACAATTTATTCAGCATGCACACACTCTCTACTATTAATCACATGGCACTCCAGCTAAAGTGTGCTTGTGTTAGGTAAAAAGGTTGTGGCTGACTTTATTTCCCGTTCTAGACTGCTGCTGCACATTAGTATCTGTTAAATTTATTGGTAGTCTTCCACCATAAACATAAAACACACTTAAAAGATGCACAAGTGTCTCTGAAATAACTCAAAACTGACATGATTTTTAATGCTATTCCTTATTGTTTATTACACATTAAACACACAACCCAGTGTGGGATATTTTTCTAGCCCAGCCTTGGGTCAAATATAAAAAATCCAACCCTGGGTTGGTTTTGGGTTCGATCTAGCATTCTGGGTCAAAAATGGGTTAAGATGACCAATATCTACTATTAATTAAGTAATATTTGGGTTAAATGGAAAAATCTTTGCATTTCTTTTTACCACTTAATCCACTAGGAGTCATGGACAGGCTTGTTCAAAATAGGGAACCTGGGAAGAATGCTGAGGCTCCTTATTTCTTTTCTAAACCCAAAAAGTGCGTCACTATTTTTTTAACAGGTTTTGGTTAAAACTACCCCGTCATAACATGACCCAGCTGTTTATAGAGTGCATGGGTAAGACTTGCTTTTGCTTTTTTGATCAAATGTTTCATAGTATATTTGAAAAATAAAAATGATATAGACCAAAAAGATCGACCCCTCAAAATAAAATTCTGTCGCTGCACCTTCACAAGCTATGTCTGCACAAACTAAAATGTCCACATTTGCCCAAAGGTATTGGCAGTGAGAATTGTGAAAGATTTCCATGGATGCATCCCACAAAGTAAATTCTACTACTTAACCCAAAAATGCATTTTCAGCCAAAAAATGTACTGTTAAAAGTAATTCAAACTGGCTTTCCTACAGCATAAGATTTATTGCTCTGGCATATTGTAAAAACAAAGAAAAAAATCCACCAAAATCAAAAAATTAATTCCTTTTTGTGCTAAGTTTATGATTTAGACTGTCAGGTTTTATGTATTTAAGCAGTGTTTTCCTTTTCACAGTTTAATCCTGTTGGATTTTCAGGCCTGGCTTACAATAAAAAGTAGGACACTACTTCTGCTGAGTAATATTTCATTTGACATGATCTGATATTGATGGTTTGCCACATTAACACCCTCTCTGCCCACAGACAACTGTGTAGTCGATCAGAGAATTAGGTCTGTGATTCCAGCTCAACGATCTAAGGGCAGCTAAAGTTGAATGGTCTGAACTGAGCTTTAGTGTTAGGTTAGTTGACAAATCACGTGCAGCGACACTCATAGAGAAAGAAAATGTCACAGGCACTCAGTACATTAAATAGCCATTCTTTCTGCTTTCACTTGGTCCCCACTTACTTACTTACAGCAAAGAGGTCTATCAAGGCACCCTTTCCATAAGATGGGATTTCTATACACGATATGGGACGTGCAAGAATAAGATTACCTGTCAGTAGTTTTAAAAAAGCACAGTGGGGGTAATTTTGAAGCCACTGTGCTCAAGTCTGCAGAAGCACATATCAGCTCACAGGTCACTGATGATGGATGGGTGGGTGGATGAGGTGTGATGGCGAAAATCGAGCAGTTTTTTCGGATGTCTCAGTGTGACTTGTCTACATTGGCGATATTACTGCAGTAAACAGAGGCCTTTGTGCTGCTGCAGAATGTAAAACTTACACCGCAAAGGAGAGCAGCCTGAGAGGCTGTGCAGCAGGGCTGAAGTATGTGTGTGTGAGAGAGCGCGTACAATGTTTGTTGGAGTTATGCAACTTGTGGGAGTGTGGTTTATGTAGGGGTTCATCTTCTGCTGCCACTGGAGTGATATTTATGAAGATGTCTGTGGGACTTGAGTTGGCGGCTGTCTTCTTGTAGTATCTCCTTCTGTCTTAGTTTGGTGGTGTGTGTCTATGCTCATCTTTGCATTTTACATCTGAAGTGATACATTTGGAAGGCTACTGCCTCGCAGTGTCCTGGCGATGTTTCTAATCACTTTTAATCCATGCCTGCGTGCATTGTACATAGCATGAGAGGAGTGACTCACATGCACTAAACCAAACTCGGCCACGTGTTCAGTGACACGATTGATCCTAACAACAGCATGCTGTGTCCGCAAACAGTCATAAACGATTTGGACTTAGATGACTGTGTCAGAAAAAAACACAAATTTAAAGCCATAAAGTGAGATCGGCTGCTACTGACCGAAGCTGCATTAAAACAGAGAAAGATTGCTTGTTTCAAGGTTCATGGTCCATCTGCCCATCAAAAAACAGACTTTCTCTTCCATCCATACCAGCTCTGGTTTGCACGTTTATATTTTAAGTCTGATGACTTTAGAAGGTTATCCACCATTAATTAATTATGGAGTTTTTACTTTAACGTGATGCTAATAAAGGACCAAAAAAATTCCTACACTGAAAATTGTGTAGGGACATTGTTATTTTGCAGATATTCAAAAACAGCACCTTTTACCGGTAGATCAACTGTACTTATTCACCCAGATATGATTTAAAACAGCTCAGCTTCCTTTATCTGTCAGTCACACACAAACATTTTGATCATGTGTGGCCTGTTTTTAAACTTGTTTTTTATTGGATTTTCTTCCATTTGGAAGCAGGCAACAGCAGCATAACAAGGTATAAGATTTACGGAGAAAGCCAATGAAAATTGACATTCAGTCTCACACAGAGAGAAAACAAGCAATGGTGAGCAAACACAAGCGGCTCCAACCCCCCACCAGTCTTGACCCTCACCCCTCATTTCCATTTCTATGGTTTGCTCCCATCAGGACAGGGGCTGCCGCGGCACCACGACTCCCATTGAATTTACTCACTGGTTTTACCAATTCGTCAGCCCCATGGCCAGCCTTATATAACAGACCTACTTTTATTCTCCTCAGTAGGAACACTATTGCAGCCCCACAACCAGACACTTGAGAGAATGTGGAGGTTCAGTGAGGCAGAGGGGTAAAAGATGGGTGAGAGGAGATGTGGAGAATGCAAAACAGAGAGGGATGAAACATTGATGTGTGGAGAATCTCAAGAGGGTCTGAGGTGTTGTTATGAGACACTGGGGAGCTGAAGGTAAGCAGAGGCAAAGATGAAAATCTCTATATAGTGAAAAAAAAGAGAAGACCTTTTTAGTGGGAGGGGAATAGGCAAGTTAGCCCTACGGGGACATTTTCTTTTCATCTTAAACAGCAAACATAGTCAGTTGGTCTCTCAGTAAACGCAGCAGCCCACACACAAACACAAAACCACTACAGGGGTTTCCTCCAGGAACAAAAGCAAGAGTCATGCCAACAACTTAAAATCAGAGATGCATCAAAGCCAGCTTGTTAAAAATAGGGCTGCATGAATCTTACCCATTTAGCCAACCAAACAATGCAGACACCATCATACTCAGACATACATCCTAACAGTGACTCATAAAATGACAAACTGCTTTGTAAAACTACAAAGTTGTTATTTTTATCTTTTTTAGGATATAGATGAAGACTTGGCTTCACCTTGGCTTTGTAACCCTTTTCAGTCTTTATTTAGATTAGGATGTGATGTGTGGCTTTTTCACACATTTTAGCCTACTACATGTTGTCATACAGGTTTTATTTAAGTCCTTCCTGTATCCCATCCCTGGCAGGTCTGAATAAAGAGCTTAGTTTATGCTTCTCCATCTGTGGAAGTGCAGAGAGACGCAGCACCATCATCCATCGACGCAAGGGAGAGCGCACGTCTGTGATTGGTCAGCCTAATATCAGCCCCAGATCATTTCACCAGAACAGTTCTCTATCCAGATAACTAGTAGTCATTGCAGCTTTTGGGCACTAAATGCTTTATGTTGCAAGGTCAATTTATCTAATCTGGTCTTTTGGCGATTTTCAACACCAGGAAGTTTAGATAACAACAAAACAGACAGCTGTGTTTGTTTACATGTGTTTTTAGAGTGTTGAATGAGCTGCACTTCTAGTAAAAACCTTTCCAGCTCAATCAAAACTCGCTTTCTGTTGGCCATTGCTCCTTGAGTGGATGTACATTTACAAGATGAAGTAAATAAACTGAATTGCTTTGCAACACTGACACCAATGGAGAAGTATAAAAGGAAAACGTCTCGGTCAATACGTGTGCATTTGGGTGCAAACTTGCTGACGGAGGAGTATAAACTAGGCTTATGGGCAGAGAAAGTGAACCCCCAAATATGTGTTAATTGATCATTTGATTAGGGCAGTTGCTTTTTGACATAGACCCAGATTGGTTTGCTTTTGTTGTTTTTTAAAGGTTAGTTTGATCTTTGACATTTAAGTTCTAGATTAGTTCATTTCAATTCGTTCTTTCGTAATTTAACCAGATCTTTTTCTGACGGGGTAATCTGTCTGCCTGCCCCTCTCAGCCACTGTGTCTCCATACACACTTCCGCACACAGTTTGAGCAGTAGCGTCACTGATCAGTGCAAAAAGGCACCCAGAGCAGCAGAAATAACAAAACATTGGCATGGAAGAAGCAAAGATTGTTGCTGCTTTTCTGTTTGTTGTTGTTATAAACTGCTTCGCCAGCAACTCTTCTTTTTTTTACAAAGCCATTTGTTTGGTGCGGTCTGCTCATTTTCCTCTGAATTACAACCAATCAGCGTGACGTAACCACAGCTCTCGCTGAGTGATTAGATCGGGTCATTCTGAGTACATACCCCCATACAGGTGCTCCGTTGGTTCCTGAAATGGCCCCAAAGACTGCCCTGTCGGTCCCTCCCGTTGAAGTGGAGACACATGCATACCGGGAATGACCGGTCCTGATTTTGTTTCATTTCATACCACTTGGATCTGCCTTGTTCTCCTCATGCCTTGAAAGTCATTTTTTTTTTATATTTGTTAACATTATAACCCTTCTACTCATCATGCCATTTTTATGCCCTTATCTCCGCTTTGATCCAGCCATAACCTCACCAATGCATGACTTTAGACTCTTGTTTATTAAATATACCAAGTCAAATATCAGCACTGGTATACATTAAAGATAAAAGCCCTGAGAAATTGTGTGTTGACCAGTTTTCAGTTTGATTAGCTGGTCGGAAATGAAAAAATCAGCATTATTTTTATTTTTTTAATCCGACCATACTAAATGTTATACCTGGTCAGGTTCACTTCAACACTCTTCAGTGTGGAACCTGTTACTAAGTGAAAAATACTTAATGTTAGCTATTTTCAGAATCTGTGATGTGTATGAAAATAAAGTCAGAGGAAGCATAGAGTGGTAAAAAGCTATCTTAAAACTTTATTTCCAAATGTACAGATAGAAGTTGGATTATTTTCAGGAATACAAAAACCTAAGAAATAGTTTTGAACAGCAGGTTCATGTTATGATTATTAGTAAACACGGAGAAGCAGCTATCAGTTTCTTTGATCCTCTAACCTGGAACAAACTTCAGACAACTGCACAGCTGCTGAAACAGAGTTATTTTAAATCACAACTAAAAACTCATGTTTAGAGCTGCCTTTGAGTAATGTTTGAATGTATCATATTTTTGGTGTATGCCTCTTGCTTTATTGCTGTTTTTACTTTATATGGTTTGTCTGTGTTTTACTGCAGTTTTTATTTTACCCCTTAATGATGTAAAGCACCTTGAATTACCTTGTTGTTGAAAGTGTGCTATACAAATAAAATTCCCTGGCCTTGTATTCTGGACAAACAACTGATTTACTGAAAGCGCAAAGCTCTAATTTGGCGTAAGAACTAGCTAGCCAACGTGTAAGGAGGTTTTGAGTTTCTCAAATTTTCTTCCTACATGCTCTGCCAAAAACAAACTCTATTCTGAACAGTTGAAACAGTTTATTAATGAGTAGCTTCATTTATCTTCAAGTTAATCATGACATTTGCTTACTTTAACATATGCACTTGGTTGTTCAGGTCAGAGCACGGACAGATGTGCAGGAATTACGCCGATGGCAAAGAGAGCTGAGGGAGAGTCATGACATTGCCAAAACAGTTGCATGTTTCTGGGCCCAGCAAGAGACCCGAGGTATACACACACACACACACGCACGGCTTGCTATCCTTGTGTTGACATTGTATTGACTTCCATTGATTTTACTATGCCTAACCAAGACACTTTCCCTCAACCTAACCATTAGTGATACATGCCTAACCCTAACCTTAACCTAAACCTAATTCACACCATACCTCTAAACCTAACTAGTAGAGTTTAATAGCTAGTTAAACATTGTGGGGACCAGGCAAAATGTCCTCACAACTACAAATGTCCACACAATGCTGGTGGCCTGTCAAAGGTTGGTCCTCACAAGTATAGCTATACATGTACACACACACACACACACACACACACACACACACTCACTTTTAGCCACCGGGTACCAGTCCTTGGACTTAAAGATATTACTACTGCAGCACTGCAGTTTACAGCAGTTGTTGTTTATACAGTATTGAGGTATTAGTAAATGCATTATGCAAAGACATGCTTATATAATGCCGTCAACTCCATGCACCGTACACAGTCATGCACCTAAATTGCCGCAGAGATACCGTATTCATCCTAACACAGCTTTGATGTCAAAACTGAGACGAGGATTCTTGCAGCAGCGGCACAGAGTGAGAATGAGGCCAGCGGCGGAGATAAAGACACGGCATGAAAAAGAAAAAAAAGAATCTCTGCAGGGCTCGGGGTGTGTTTGTGTGATGGAGATGGCAGAGTGTGGGGGCTGGGGGGATACACGTGAAGAAAGAAAGGAGCTACATGGAGATTAAGGCAGAGAAATGGAAGACTATGGATAGTTCTGGTTTGCACACATGAAGGATGGAGCGCAGCAGCTGAGAATGCAGATCTGTGAACAGTTTGAGTGACTGGCATTAGGGCTCAAGGATAAAGGCTAAACTTTGGAATGTGCACAAAAAAAGTGTTTAGCAAATAAAACTTCTGACATGATTAATGTTTAATGCTGTTTTCAACACATAAAGATCCATAAAAGATCAGAAATCTGTGAAACATTGGCCAGTATGAGATACTCACTGTATGACAGCTGTCAGTAAGAATATCACAGTTTCATGGTAAAATTTGGAACAGAAACATAAAACCTGATCTAAGTGCTTGCCTTTAAAACATAAAAGTAACAATTATTCCTTATTTTGAAAAATTGTGCTGCATATTGATTAGTACAGCTCTATAAACACTTAAGTTAATTTTGATACGTAGGTCACTGCAAAACTATAGACTATAAACAACTACTTCATTCAGTAGTAGTTTAAAAGTGCTTTTTTCTAAAAAATATTATCACTTTATGCTATTGTGCTCTTTATAGGGGGACATGAGTAGAACAAGCTGATATTAGCTGGTTAATTAGCTGGATTATCTGCTCTGGTTGCCAGCCTGCACTTGACCTAACAGTGTTACCTTTAAGAGTGATGGGTGCTTTAGTTTCCAACCCATAACTCTCTATGTTTTACATGACCTGAACTATTTCAGAAACAGAGGAAGTTGTTTTTTGTGTATGCAAAGAAAAAGTGTAGGAATGACTGGACATGCAGAAGCAGGTGGGGAGAGGGGAGCGCTGCCCCTCTCTGGTCAGTCCGACACTTTCTGCGCTATCTTCTTAAAAGTACTTTATGAAAGAAAACTTTAGCCGTTTTGAGCTTTCAAACCAGTAACTAGCCAATGCTTTGTCACATATGTAATATATTATTGGTTGGATTGTTATTCAATCTCACTTATCTTTAAAAATGTTTTTTTAATCTCTTATCCGGTTGTCTAGTAACCTTTACTGGACCTTTAAAATTGTTATTTATAATAATTAAAAAAAGATAAGATGGAGACTGGTCAAGGAGGAATCTATGGAATTATATGTCAGTCAAAAATCCTGAGCGAGATTTTCAACCCTAACCTGCACGTATTCAACAAGGCACGCATGTAATTGCTCATGCGCGCATATTCAACAACGCGCGCGTGTAGAATTAATCTCATGAGTATCCAACAACCCGCGCATGTGGATTTCACCTCACACACGCTCTACACGAAGCTTTCATACACGCGTGAGGGTAAATCTTAGGAGAGGCTGCGCCCTTGAAAGGAAATTCTGTGCGAGCGAGTAAAAGACTTTTGACTGTTTAGAGGAGGAGCCTAAGGTCGGCACTAACCCTGTGTAATTGGTCTTTTGAAATCAGTAACGCCCACAGGATCAGTGATTTTTTTCATAAGAGTTCACAAAACATCACATTACTTTTAGAATCCTATGAAAAAAAAAAAAACCCTCTTATTGAATGTCATAATTTATTTTCTGTTGTTAGTTTTTCATTCATAAATGTAAATTTCTCAAATGCAAACCTCTGTTTTATACCTTTCTGAAAGAACTGAAACTCTTCTTCTCCATCACTTTCTTTAATGGAGAAAAGCACTACATGCTACACCAATGTACTTTTGCTATTTTCCTGGCTATCTGGCATCACCAAAGTCATGTTTTCTTTGTTTGACAAATGCCATTTTCTTGTATTGTTAAACTGTGAAAAACAAATACATAACTCTGATTTAAAAAGACCAACTACACAGGATCAGTGCCGACCTTAGGCTCCTCCTCCAAACAGTCAAAAGTATTTTACTCGCTCGCACAGAATTTCCTTTCAAGGGCGCAGCATCTCCTAAGATTTACCCTCACACGTGTATGAAAGCTTCGTGTAGAGCGCGTGTGAGGTGAAATCCACATGTGCGGGTTGTTGGATACTCATGAGAGAAATTCTACACGCACGTGTTGTTGAATATGCGCGCACGCGCATGAGCAATTACATGCATGCCTTGTTGAATACGCGCAGGTGAGGGTTGAAAATCTCGCTCGAGATTTTTGACTGAAATATAATTCCATAGGAATCCAAGACCCAGACAGTAACACCAAAGAAGCAGGAATTACTTTTTTGAATGGTTTTTGAATGCTATTTAATAAATTCTTAAACCATCGTCTTGTTTGCACTGGTTTGTTATTTACCGTGAAATTGTTGATTATTTAAATGGGAAATGAAAGTCCAATGGTGTGCGCTACCAGTGATCGTCCTATTTGAAACATGTTCTGGAAACGAAAAATTCAAAGTCTTTCTGGTAAGAGTAATTCACCAATAAAATAGTACAATAATTGTATAAAAAGCAAATTAAGTGAATACTATTTTTTTTTACTTTTTACACTTTTTTAGATTTCTATTAGGCAAAAAATGCTTTAAAAGTTCTGTTCTTAATACAAGTTTGACACAGGGAGATTATTGGTGGCAAATCATCTGCTTGTGAGGAAGTGCATAAGGTTTATAAAATAGCATTTACACAGGAAGTCTGCTTTGGTCTTGCCCCCTCTCGGACTAGGTCAGTTTACTATAATCTAGATCTCTATCAATGAAGACACTGAGCGTTATCTACTGCTCGTTGGATATTAGCTACTCATAATCTTTTAGCACAACTTCATTCCAAAAATCCTGCCTTCAGTCAGACACATTTTTCCTTTGTAGGTTTGCTCTTTCTTATTGTGGGTGCACTATTACAAACGCACTCTCCAACATGCACATTAAAGCTCATCATGATTATTTTCCTGCTTGTGTTTCTTACCAACACTGACAGACACCATCGTGATTGCAGGTTGTCTCCACACTAACACATTCCACATAACAAAAGGGCTCACAGCAGCCACAGCAGGCGGTCAAACATTCCTGTGCTGTGGTGCCACAGCGTCACTGCTGCTGCTGCTGCTGACCTGACATAAAAGCAGGGGGCCTGGGGGTCTGAGTGCATGTGCAACAATGTGTGTAAAACAAAAAGGTCTGCCCAGACCATCGTCCTGAGTGGAAATCATTTTCTGACCTCATTAGCAGAATATGAACTGGACTAGGAAGGGAGGAAGCAGAAATGTGTGCAGTGAAAGAAGGGAGCGGAGAGATGAAGAACAGTGGTGAATTTGCTGTGCTGCGTATTGTTTCGGTTGAGAGCACTGACAGATAAATGAGCCATGTTTGCCACTGCGACAGAAGCAGAGTGTGAGCAAAAATTATTTAGGGAAGCTCCCCTTTGTGTATGGAGGCTCTTTAAGTGGATCCAGGAACAGCTGCACTCACCTTATTTGACCTAAGGAGCAAATGTGCCGCAGTATTTCCTGGTCTGAAATCCGATTAAGCCTGAGACGGAAACTGAAAACAATAAAACAAAGGGCAAAGAGCAGACACAGAATCATTTGTCAACTTTGAAGGGTTGGAGCTCCATGAACAGGTGCAGCTATTGGCAATTCGTCTATCACCACATGACTATCATCAGTGGGATGTTTATCAAATCAAATCAAATCAAACTTTATTTATGAAGCGCTTTTCATACAAGAAGTTGCATCACAAAGTGCTTTACAGATTAAAATGACCCCACATAAAACCACCTTCCCTTCCCTCCCCCACAGATTTAAAAGCATGGTCACAGTTATACCCCCCTCCCCCCAACCCGTCTCCCATGCACACACACAGTTAAAAGAAAAGGTAAAAAAGGACATTGGGCCGAGTGCAGATGAACCATGCAAGGAAACGCCATCAGAGGAGCCATATGCCCCGGCAGCAGTAGATTAACAGCAGCAGCCGAGGCACCGACACAGGGCACCCAGTGGAGGCAAGGCCAAGACCCCCACCTCCACCCAAGCTCCACCCGGAGAGCACCCAGGCAGCTACAGCCGACCACCGCTCCCGGGGCAGAGGGCTCCCACAGAGGAAACACTGGAACGGGGATTAAGATAAATTAAAGTATAAAAAGAAACGGTAAATTAATGTGCTAAGATTGAAAAGTAAAACTGATAAAAAATATAATCATATAAAACATCCAAAGCAATTAAACAAACAGTGATAAATAATAATCAGTTAAAAGCTAAGCTAAAAAGGTGAGTCTTGAGCCTGCTCTTAAAAACATGAATATTCTCTGCAGCCCTGAGGTTCTCTGGCAGCCTGTTCCAGAGGTGAGGGCCATAAAACTGGAAAGACGCCTCGCCATTCGGAACATGCCCTGTTTGTTTCAGCAAAGAATTGCATTGTACTGAAAGGAAAAGTTATTATTGTGTCCATGTGAGATGTATCATATTTTTGTTTCTATTTTATGTGTTTATCGGAATTTCTGACCAGTCTTTTTAAAAAAAACATTAAAGAGGTCAGACACTGATGTTGGATGAGAAGGCCCGGTTCGCAGTCGCTGCTGTAATTCATCCCAAAGGTGTATTAATCAGGTGACGGTCAGGACTCTGCAGGCCAGTCAAGTTCTTCCACACCAAACTTGCTCACCCTTGTTTTTATGGAGCATGGTTTGTGCAGTGGTAGACTATAGGCGCGTTGACATTATCGGAACTTCAGGGTAATTTTACCGGACCTTCCCGGTTTGCGTGTCTCCACTACACCAGGTCCGCCCACAGGACCATTTTCGGTGCCATTTCAGGAACCAACCAAGTACAAGTTTTGGGGTAGAGTCGCTGGGCGGGTCCTGTGGTTACGTCGCGGTGATTGGTTGTAATTCAGAGGGAAATGAGCAGACCTCGCCAAACTACAGGCTTTGTAAAAGTAAGAAGAGTTGCTGCCGAAGCAGTTTATAACAACAACAAAAAGAAACACAGCAAATATCCCGGCTTCTTCCATGTTGATCTCTTGTTATTTCTGCTGCTGTGGGCGTCCTTTTTGCGCTGATCAGTAATGCTACTCACTAGGGATGTAAGAAAATATCAATGAGTCGATACATCGGATTAATTTATGTCACAATATTGTATCGATATTCAAAAGCTATGAATCGATTTTTTATTTATTTTATTTTTTCAGAATTTGAATGGAACCATTAATGATGACAGTAATTTTTGTAGTAAAATTAAAAGTATGACTGCTAGTTGGTGGCTGTTTTCACCTCCTTCGTTCCAGTGGATCAACTAGATCTAGTAATAAAACTGGATGTGTTAAAGTATGAAACAGGTTGGAGTGTTTAGAATGCTGTGAAAGGTCTACAGTTAAACAAAGTTTTAAAAATCACAATACATAGTGGTACTCATAGTAATATATCGTATCATCTCCCCGTATTGTGATAAACATCGTATCACCAGATTCTTGCCAATAGACATCACTACTACTCATTGCCAAAACGGTCGTTTTTATGTTGACGTCTTAGGAAATTACTTAAAGGGCCAATTTTGTATGGAGACACGACGGCTGAGAGGGGCGGGCTAACAGCTTTACACCGATAGATGAAAGTCTGGTAAAATTACCTTGACGTTCTGATAGTGGAAACGTGCCTTATGTTGTAACAGGAAGGAGTCATTCCCAAACAAACAAGTCTTGGTCTGCTGAAGCATTAGAAGTTTCTCTCCCTTGAAGGGTACTTAGCAAGCCACAGTCGCCCCAGACTGAAGGTTTGACTGAATACTTTTGGAAGTATGGTGTGTTAAAGTTTGCCAGAGTGCAACCTCAGAAAAATTCGAATTGGAGCAGATAGCAAGAAGCTTCAAAGCCCCAAATATAGACGTGTGTTTTAATGGTACTCAGAAGTTGCCTTTTTCAAGTTCTCCATCAGAAAATCAAAAAGGATGTCCATCAAAGTCAGAATTCGGACTTAGCGGTATGAGTTCCCACCTGTCCCAAATTCAAAACCCAATATGGCTGCTGCAAATATTAATTTTGTAAAAAAATATTTGCTGGTATAAGCTATAAGCTGAATAAATACAAAAATCACTTTTCAAATGATGATGATTTTATTGATTAAGGGAAAAAAGGTATCTAAACCAACCTTAGCCTATATGAAAATGTAATCCCCCCCCCCTTGTTAAATCATGAATTAACTGTAATTAATTCAACTTATTGTAACACCGAGCACATTTTCAATAGACACACCCAGGCCTGATTCCTGTGGAATCATTAAAATATAACCTAAATCATAAACATAACGTTTGAGTTGTGTTAGGTGGAAAGATAATATCAAATGTGAAACTTATAGATGTTGTGTTGTACTTAAAGCTGTGTTAAATTTGCATTATCCAGATTGTTTTTTCATCTATATTTAGGAGTTATACTTTTTTAATTTTACAAGCAAATAGGAAATGTCTTTATTTTTAATTACCTTCTCAAATTATTTATGTTGTTATGAAATCCAACAATTGTGCTTTTTTTCCCCCACTCTAAGACCAACAAAAGCGTTCTGGGCAGATTTTAACTATTTAGCATTCTTTTATTTATTTATTTATTTTTTATTATTTATTTATTCAGAGATTCTGAAATTCTCCAAAGCAGAGTCCATTTTTTAGTAATGCACATCTTTTTTTGTTGTTAATTTGCTTGAAAAGCAATCAACATAATAAAGACACCTTACTGTTGTTGTTTCTAGTTGGTCTGACCCAGACGGATGTAGCAGACAGCCCTGATGTGGACCACTCTCTGTCCCTCAGTTGAGCATGGTCCACTCCACCCCGATGACCTTACTGGCCGGTGAGTTGCTGACCTGTGCCAGGAAAAGGAAAAATCCTCGACATGAATGAGTAATTTTCTTACTCTATCAAACACTGTAATGAAAAAACTTACAATTAAATAACACTCAAACACTTCAGCTAACTTTTTTGTAATATTTTCTGTGAAATCATGATCTCCTAGTTCTGTGTGTTTTTATGGTGTTAAAGGGCTGTTAAACTTTGTTACCCTGATGTCAAACTGACCAAAGTGATCAGTCAAACAAGCTATTCAAAGGCGTACAGGGTCAAGCAAGAATTTATGATCTGATCCGTGACCAATCGTTTTATTGCTCCCATTACATCTTTGAATGATCACTTCCCTTCATGCGTCTTACCCAGCAAATTAATTCCATATAACTTGGTTCCCATAATGCTGTCAGAAGGGAAACCTCTTTCAGCAGACCTAATATTTTGTCTTGGCACCTCCAGCTGATATCTCACCAGAAGACAATCGTATTTCCACGTTCTGTCTCTTCTTTTTTATCGCAGCAGTACATATAATAAAAAAGGTTGTGGCTTTTCCATTCAAGCAGACAATTAAGTGCAGAGTGAGGAGTAACTTGGCAGCAGCACTTTCTATCCTGATTACCAGGAAAGTAAATGTTCCTGTCAGGGAAGCAGAGTTTAAAAACAATGTTTTAAACACCAGAGATCACAGATGGATGATTGGCCTCTGTGTTACAGAGCATATGAACTATCATTCTCCTAAAACAGTCAATCATTTATGTAGTCTTAGAATGTTGCCTTGTTTAATAACATGCTTTTAACACTTACAATAAATTCAAACAAATAAATTTATCAGCAATCCTTTCCTGTTCCTTTATCCTGTAGCGATCAAGCATTATCTCAGGTTTTGATGAATCAGCCTTGAAGAGTTTATGAAATTTGGTTTGCAAAAATGAAACCCTGCATGATGCTCAACTGACTTTGCACTTCTTTGACCTCCTTTATTCTAAACTAGAGGTGTCTGAGCTGTAAATCTCCTATCCTGACTGCAAATTACCTGAAATGCTACAGTAAGTGCCCCTCTGGCATATTTCCACCTCCCCACAAACTGAATGTACCTGAAAGGATGCTCTGCGGTTGTGTGATGGGAGGATCTCTTGATCCTTGCCGTCTCTGATTTTGTTAAACTGTGGCCTTTAGAGGGGCAACGTTCGTCCTCCTTTGCAGCTGCCATTTGGTAGCTGGTAGACAGCTGCCATTGGGTAAGCTGATAAAATCACCCATTTTATTCTGGGGACATCTGACACTGAACCAAGCTCCAGAGAGTCTGGCATCAGTGGATCAGACTGAAACAAGATCCCATGGTGCTAGAGATAAAGTGACACTGGGATGACACTAAATAGCTAAACACCTCTAATCTTCCAGAGTAGAGGTGGAAGTGTACATTGAAATTATTGTATATGGGTGTGAAGAAAAAAAGGTTATAATCAAGCATTTTAGCTACTCATGAGCTGGAAAAAAATTATAATCAACCATCTTTCAAACTAGTTGAAATTGATAGTAAAACAATTCTGCATCAGTTGGCAAAATCCTTTTTTCTTTTACTTTTAACTACTTTTTTCACATTTTTTATTGTGATTCAGTCATTGGGTTTCCTTATATAAATATATATATATATATATATATATATATAAAAAAAAAAATATATATATATATATATATATATATATATATATATATATATATATATATATATAAATATATATATATATATATATATATATATATATATATAAATATATATATATATATATAAATATATATATATATATATATATATATATATATATATATATATATATAAAATTTTTTTTTTACCAATTGAATCATAAACAAACTTGACTCCATTGTTTGATAACTGTGATCAATTGGAATGTATGACTGATCGGATTGAATTGACTGTTATGCAAGATTACGTGTTGTAAATTGTTACTATATAGCGAGGAACATAAGTATTTGAACACTCTGCGATTTTGCAATTTCTCCCACTTAGAAATTATGGAGGGGTCTGAAATTCACATTGTAGGTGCATTTCCACTGTGAGAGACAGCTTTTATTTTTTCAAATTCACAAAATCACATGGTCTGATTTTAAATAATTTATTTGTATTATATTGCTGCACATAAGTATTTGAACACCTGAGAAAATCAGTGTTAATATTTGGTGCAGAAGCCATTTTTTGCAATTACAGAGGTCAAATGTTTCCTGTAGGTTTGCAAACACTGCCACAGGGATTTTGGCCCACTCCTCCAGATCTGTCAGGTTTCGTGGCTGTCGCTGAGCAACACGGAGTTTCAGCTCTCTCCAAAGATTTTCTATTGAATTTAGGTCTGGATACTGGCTAGGCCCTCCAGAACCTTGATATGCTTCTTACGGAGCCACTCCTTGGTTATCCTGGCTGTGAGCTTCGGTACATTGTCATGTTGGAAGACTCAGCCACAACCCATCTTCAATGCTCTGACTGAGGGAAGGAGGTTGTTGCTAAAAATCTCCCAATACTCGGCCCCATTCATCCTCTCTTTAATACACTGCAGTTGTCCTGTCCCCTTTGCAGAAAAGCACCCCCAAATTCACAGTAGGGATGGTGTTCTTGGGATGCAACTCATCCTTCTTTTTCCTCCAAACACGACGATTGAAGTTTAGACAAAAAAGTTCTATTTTTGTTCTCATCGGACCACATGACATTCTCCCATGCTTCCTCTGGATCATCCAGATGGTCATTGGCAAAATTCAGACGGGCCTGGACATGTGATGACTTGAGCAGGGGAGCCTTCTGTGCATGATTTTAAACCATGATGGCGTAGTGTTCTACCGACAGTAACCTTTGAAACTGTGGTCCCAGCTCTCTCCATGTCATTGACCAGCTCCTCCTGTGTAGTCCTGGGCTGATTCCTCACCTTTCTGATCATCAGTGACACCCCATGAGGTGAGATATTGCATGGAGCACCAGTCCGCAGGAAATTGACAGTCATCTTTAGCCTTATCCATTTTCTACCAATTGCTCCAACAGTTGATATATTTTCACCAAGCTGCTTGGCAATTTTTTTGTCAATTTTCTCTGGTGTCTTTTGACAGCTCTTTGGTCTTGTCCATATTAGTTGGAGTCTGACCGACTGTGGGGTGGCCAGGTGTTTTTAACGAGCTCAGACAGGTGCTACTAATTTAGATTAATAAGTGGAGTGGAGGTGGATTTTTTAAAGGCAGATCAACAGGTCTTTGAGAGCCAGAATCCTTGCTGATTGCCAGGTGTTCACTTATGTGCAGCAATGAAATACAAACAAATTCCCTAAAGAGCAGACAATGTGATTTCCTGATTTTTTTTTTTTAATGTTGTCTCTCACAGTGGAAATGCACCTACAATGTGAATTTCTGACCCCTCCATAACTTGCAAAATCACAGGGTGTTCAAATACTTATGTTCCTCACTGTATAAATAAACTAAATTTAATTGAATTATGCTACTGCAATTAAAGATGGATTAATTTAAGGCATTTTGTACATCTATACTGTAGAGGGTGTTGCACATACTACATATTTATATGATAATTCAAAAGATAAAGTAGTAATCTAACTTTATTATATCTGAAAGTCATACTTCTTCAAAAAAAGTGTAATCATTTTTTAAAATGCTTAAAAACAGCAGGTTTGGCCATATAACTCTATTCACAAAGGTAGACAGTGTTTTTTCTTCTTTAAATCAACTTTTAATAGTTAAGTTTCTTTACCAAAAATAAATAAATAAAAAACGGAAATTTTTACTTTCCTCCCAAAAGTTCAACATTATTTTGACTTTTTTTCCACACTTTTTAAAACAATTACAAATTACAAGAATAAAACACCATATCCAGGTAAAAGTTAACTACAAACATGACACTTTTATTGAACTTTTTTTCTTCCTGAATTGGTTACAGAAACAACAGAGTTAACTGTTTTTTGTTTTTTTCTCTTTTTTCTCTAATCAATAAATCAAGTTTCTATACATATGCATGCCTCATCACTGCACAGTCATAGCTGTGAAAACCAATACTGCCCCTGTCAGCTGTCCGGCTGGACCAGTCTGAAGGCAAGAAGAATCGGGAGAGGAAAGCCCAGGAGGATGTGGGTGGGGGGGTTGGATGGGGGTGTTCAGATAGGCTGCCCAGGGACAACAAACTCAACATAGAAGTTTTGTGCAAATTTCACCACAGTCTACTTGATTTGTAACACATAGACAATATCACTCAGACAATTCTCTTTTTTAAAAGCTTTAAGTCTTCAAACCCGAGCAGAGGAAAGTGTTACTAGGTCCACTGAAGATGGCGTGTTGCTTCCTTTATTGGGAGTAACACTATGTTGGACCATCCTCCGATTTTATTCTCTTTACTTCACAACCACCAGCTTCCTTTCGTGTTTTCCAAAGCACAGACATTAAGTGTGTCTTCTGATATACACGGAAATTATGATTGCTGTCACATGACCGTTACATAAATAGTTAGTATTGAAAAGTACATCTGAGAAAGATCTTATATGTAGAAATGGTGATTAAGCATGCACAGATAGGTAGTTGACGAGTGCAAAATCTACAAAGTCACAACATGTTGTTATTCTTCCTTTTTTTTGTACTCCACACTGAGTGAAAACATCACGAGAATTCAAACATCCCCCCTCAACTGTGAGTATCGAAACATACTGGTGGCCATGAAAACCCCTGAGGAGACTTCCCATTGCGTGGTCAATCCCATTTCTGACCAGGATTGGCCCAGACACAGTTCGGGCTGAGAGGACAAGCTGTGTCTGGGCATGAAGCTGACCTGCAAGTAGTCGTCCTGTTTCTAGAGTAGCCAGAGTTTGAGACACAAATGTACAGCAGCAGTCAGGGGCTAACCCCCTAATCTTTTCTTAGCTCGGGGCTGATGCAAGTTCAGATATCACTACCATGGCTTTTGGTGATCTTATAGTGCCTTTCAAAAGTATTTATACCTCTTGAACTTTGTCACATCTTGTCACATTACAACCACAAACATTTATGTATTTCAATAGGATTTTATCTGAGACCAACACAAAGTAGTGTCTAATTGTGACGTAAAGAACAATGATGCATGGTTTTCAAATTGTTTTACAAATAAAATTCTGAAAGGGGGGTCATACATTTGTATTCTGCCCTCCCTGAAAAAAAGTCCAGTGCAGAATCCGCCAAATTAGAATAGAGTCTAATAAATAAAGTCAGTATAACACCAGCCGTTTTGTGAAGGCCTCAAAGGAACACACAAGACAGATCAATGACAAAGTTTTAGGTTATAAAACAACAGCATATTGTAACTCTGGAGGAGCTGCAGAGATTCACAATACAGGTGAGGAAATTTGTTGAGAAGCCTTTATTGAAAAGTGGCATGCATCGGATGAGATGAGACCAAAATTGAGCTCTAGTCTCTATTAAAAATGCTGAGTGTAGCGGAAAACTAATACTGCACATCATCTTGAACACACCACCCACACAATGAAACATGGCAATGTGTCATGATGTGGGCACAGATTACTGGAGGAAAACCGTAGAGGCTCTAAAAGAATAATCCAACCCTGACTCAGAGTTCTCTATGCAAATAAACTATTTCCAGTTTTTTATGAATGTTTTTTTAAATAACTTTTATCCTTTCCAATCTCAATTTTCACTGCTTTGTGTTGGTCTTTTATATACTGCAATTTCACAATAAAATATCTTGAAGTTAAATACTTTTGCAAATGACTGTATGATTTAGTGTGGTCTACCCACCCTGCTCTGCTCTGGGTATCATAAAAATAGTCTTTGTTTACTGCATGAAGTGCCAAAGTTAGTCACAGCTATTGTCATTTTTCTGAAAATAAAAAACAGCGATCAGTAGGTACAACCAACACAAATCCCTTTAAATGAATCGCAAAATATCCATGAACAATAGTCCAACAGGAAAAAATAAAAGCACATCTAGTGTTGGCAAAAACATTTCCATAACACTAGCTAAAAAAAGGAATTAAAGACACAAGCAAGAGAAAAACAAAAGCATATGAAAGCAAGGCAGAGCATGAACTAAAAGCAAGCAAGTTAATCCAAAATAAAATCAGTTATCCAGTGCGCAACTGTTGTCTAAACCCAGCCTAGTATTAAAATAAAAAGAAAGAGAAAAAACGTAAACGAGCAAGCAAAGCTTTACAGCACTTCTATGTACACAGTTTCTCAGGTGAAGCAGAGAGCTGGTGCCACAATGTAGGGAAAGCGTGTAAAACAGCGACTCCAGTGAAACATGGAGTCCTTCTTGGCATAGGGACTTCAGCTATGAGAGACAGGAAGAAGGTGAGGAGGAAGAGAGGCTTCCACATCATGCACACATAGAGATTGGAAGGCTTTTTTCTCATATAGATTTGAGAGTGACTGAAGAAGATCCGGCCTTTACACCGTCCCTCTCTATATCCCCCCTTCCTGCATCTTCTTCTCCATTTGATCCTCTTCTTTCCATCCCACAGTGTAAACCTGATCTCTCTGAGACTCCAGAAGATCTCCACACAGCTGCAGCTGCTCTAAATATAGTCTGTCACTCGCTCTTTGACGAGTGGATCCACGCCGGCGTTGTTTCTGTCGCTTCTATACCTCACTGCAGAAAAAAAAATTAGCACCAGAAAACAACTTGTGAGCCCTCACAAAATCTCACATGCTGTACACACACAAACACAGACAGAGGAACCGGGAGCAGGAGGCCGATTCATTTCCTCGCTCCGCTTCCTACTGATCTAATGTGACGGTTTCTCCTGGCTGCCTCCATCCGGCACTGGCCACCGGAGATGTGGGGAGAGTGCAGCGGTCTGACCCAGATTCCCAAAGCTGCACCTCCCCTGCTGACGACTGGCGCCTTCCTTGTTCAATCACGATACCCTCTGCTCTTTTTTTTTTTTTTTTTTTTTCTCAAATCTCTAGTAACGGTTCAATAGCAGCATGATCAGTTCAGGTCATCCAGATTTACTTTTATTGTGTCTGTGCTCACTTTATGTCTCCCCCCTTCTTATTTTTTTTTAGGGCTTCACAGTTTGTATTCAAAATCTGTCCATGCTAGTGGGATGATGACACAAGGTGAGGAGAGTTATGTGTTGTAGTCACAGACAGGGCAGGGAGGAGGAGGAGGAAAGGCCAGGGCTAACAGTCCAAAGGAGGAGGAGGGTTTGTTGGAGTGTGAGAGCTGTACAGATCATACAAACAAACTCATTCCCGTATATAGACACCAACAGAGGGTGAATTGTTTTCAAGAGAGCCGCACTCTGGCTCAACCCTTACAGTGTGAATGGATGGAGAACAGAGTTAAAGGTTTCCGCTTCAATGCCAGCACCGTAAAGCGGAAAAGACATTGCACCTGACAGGATAAGCGCTAGAACAGGACGCAGAGTTCGCTTTCACAGTTTTCAAGGATGTCTTCAGTGCTGGAGTGTCAACGAAACAAATCATACCAAAAAAAGAGATTAAGGTATAATAATAATAATAATAATAATTTCAGATAAGATAGTGTGTTCTGTTTGGCCAGTGGCATACTGGACACATTTCAGGTTTTGCAACTCTTCTATGAACGCTAATTGTCTAGGAAAGTTTTAGCTCTGTCCTCCATAAGATGCCCTCTCTCAGTCTCACTCACATTCATTCCATAATTGTTTGGCACACAGTCAGTGATAAAGTTTGTACATGAAAGGGTCCTGCACGCACACAAGCCTAAAGTCCAGTCCAACTAGATGCCTGCCCCCTCCCACCCCATCTATCCTGGACCCCACTCCCTCCATCCTTTTCTTTTTGCCATTTTCCATCAAACATCTTCTTTCCCCTTGCTCACCACAGCTGCCTGCCCGTGTAGGTGGGAGGGGCAGAGGGCACCTGTAGATGGAAGAAAATGAGTTTGTAAATGATAAACCATCTGGAAACATCATGTAATCAAATATGTTTAGCTTCAAAAGTTAGCCGCATTGCAAAATTGCTATTTTTACCTTTTCCCTGCTTTTTTACTCTAATTTTAAGCTTTACACGGGAACTTTGCCACCAGACTGCAGATTATTTGGGCCTAACAAGAGACATGTTGGGTGCAAACTTTATTTCTATATTTCTCATATATGATGGGATTTTCTTTTGTTGCCCTTCATAAAAAAATTATCAATCAAAGCTAATTATTAAGTATCCCTTTTCCGGAATCAGTTTTAGCTACCAGCAACCTTTAGATACATTTGTACTTAGTAGTGAAATCGGACCCATGTCAACTTCTGACATTAAGGCTTCATCTCTCCCTCATATCATTCTGCAGGTGTCCACCAGGGTTAAAAACTCATAAAACAAACTGATGATCAGTTTTGATTTGCAGACAATGCGGTAAACACACTAAAACATATACAAATGATAATTTATTAAACTGCTTTATTTTCTCATTTATTGCATAATGATTAATTTTATGTTTCACCAATTTCAAGTGAGGTTATTTCTGCTATCAACCTTATTGACTCTTGTTTTATTTTGCCAAAAAATAAATTTTGGTCAGTGAGTCTGTGTTTACCTGTGTCTTGTTCCTAAATCAGCTATAGTACCTATTCTTTTTGTGTGAAACTGTCATGTTGGACCTTCCTGAATTAATTAAAAAATTTTGAAGGGAACGCCAGCTGATTCTTTATCTTTTAGTGTTTAAATAGAGCCAACAATGATCAAAAAGTGGCTTAGAAGATTAAATACAGAAATGTCTCCCACAAAGTTAGGCAAACATGCATTGATATTCTACACAAAGCAGGTTAAATAAGTAAAATCAGTACTAATGCATTATTAATAATATATGAACTAGGTACAAAATAGTTATTAGGTTATTGCTTTAGGATTTCAGTTATAGTGCTGTGGTGTAGCAAACCTACAGAGTCCCAAATTATTCATTCCACTGGCAGATTTTGATTTAAATTATTTTCATTCAACCAAGAACTTTGTTTCAGATATGAAATTGGACAGGTATTATAAAGGATGAACAAAAAATATAAGAGGAATATAAATCAAAATAAATTAAAATTAAAAAAAGCCATCCTATATACATTTTATCATAGCATGGTCTGTCAAACTATCAAACCCTAATTATAATTGTGTACCAAGGTACTGAATGTTTCCACTGGTGCTATGACAATTTATCTTGGGTGATGACCTCCAAGTCTTTAAGGTTGGAAGGCATCACCCAAATATTTAGCTGCCACCACAGATTCTTCATCATATTCAAGGCTGCTTTCTGGTTGGGCCAATCCAAAATGTTATGTTACTTATAGTCAAAAGAAACAGGTTTTGAAAATTGAAAGATTTCTTTAAACTTAAATCTGCCAGAGGTATGAATACTTTGGGCTTAACTGTATATTCAGAATGCAGTGGTTGGAAAGTGGTCGTCCTCTGCCAGCCAGAATGAACACTCATCTTGACTTTACAGTCCAGTGGGCAGTCGCATCAATCAGCAGACAAATACAATTTCTTGGTGAATTAAAGACGTTGAGGATCCCTCACCATCACTCACACAAGTCACTTTGAGAGTTTGAGTGATAAGTGACCAAACCCGTCCATGCATGTGCAGAGACATGAGCATGCAAGCACACACCTCTCTCATTGTTGTGCAATGACGCATGATCCATAGAGAACTAACGTGCATGCAGTCTGGTCGGCGTGATGGAGTGGAACAGCGGCGTGTACCTGTGACTGGGAAGATGTACTCACCGCTCCCCCGTTAAGGATCATGGTCATCTCTGTGGGTTGGTAGACATTGCTACGGAAGGGAGCACTGGGCCTGGCACCGGTGTTACTGTTGTGTTGGGGGGCACTGCCACCGCTCCTCAAGCCTAAGAGGGGAAGACAGATTACTCGTTTTGACTCATCACTTTGCTTTTCATCCTGAGTGAAGAAACACTTCCTACGCAACAGAAATTTTCCTCCAACACCTATTTCTAGGCTCTCATGCAAACCTTTCCTGGAGTTTTATTACTCACTTTGGCCTACATTTGTCCTACAAGCTGCCCACACAAATGATGCTCTCTAGAATATAACGGTGGTGTACCTGCTGTGTTCTCATCGTTGTATCCGTAGCCCTGGTTCTCCACAAACTGCCGGTGAGACAGAGGGATGTCTTCATCAAAGCTTGTCTCCCGCATTCGTGTTGAGTTCTGGGATGTGTCGAAGTAGTCTGGGGCGGTGGGTTGCGGTGGGGGTCTCAAGCAGATGTGGGATTCAGGAATAGCATGGAAGATCAGCAAGAGCCAGCCCTGGGCCACCAAGGCTATCGCCAGTGCCGGGTTGTTCCACTCCGGGGACCTGCCGAGCCAGTCATTACCATACAGGTAAAAGCCCACCCAGGCCACCCACAGCAGCAGTGACAGCAGGCAGGTCACCAGTAGCCAGACAGCATTGCAGCGCCACTGACGTGTTTTCCCACACAGGGCCAAGGAGGCGGCAGTAAGGGCAGCAAGAAGCAGGGCTAGCACATAGCTGCAAGCTAATGAGAAGTCCAAAGGTAGGTACTGACAGGCAGCTCTCCCTTCCCTCAGCACGGTCAGAAGTAGCCACTCGGCAGCAATGATGCCCTGTACGGCACTCAAACCTAAAGCCAGGCCTGTTAGAGCACATCCACCGGGGCTTCGCCGCTCTCGGCCTATCCTGCGCAGCCGAACCCCCTGAACCAACAGGCAGGAGAAGCAGACAGCAAAAAGAAGACCCCACAAAGCTCTACGGATCAGACAAAGAGATTCATCTTGCTCGATCAGGTAAGCAAAACTGAGGCCGAACAAGCCAAGAATGCCCAGGAGGAGCAGGAGGATGGGCCCCACTCCACTGCGTTTCTCCGCTTCACTGATGTGGCGCAGTCGACACAGCAGGACCAGGGAAAGTAGGATGGCAGCCAGCGTCCCACCGGCAGCCACAGATTCGACAGCTACACCCCAAATGGACTCCAGGTCGCAGAGGAGGGTGTAGGGCCGCACAAGGCCCCAGCCACAGCCTCTTGGGAGATCCTCAGAGTCAGCCGGATTCTGACCACAGGCGTGATGAGCAACAGCCAGCAGCAGGAGAACCACAGGTGGGAACGGCATCTCTGAGAGGTAAACAGAAGTGAGGATAGACAGAAAGATGATGCAGAGCATGAAGAGCAGAAAGTGGAGACAGGAAAAAGATCATGAGTCATAAACTTTTGTGAGCCATTAAAGTCGAGCCGTCAGTCATTTCCACAGCAATCATCTGACCTTGAAACAAACCAGAGAATTGGCCTTTGCTGTTTTTTTGGAGAGGGAACAAAGGACCAAAGTTCCTGCTGAGTGAATGAGTGAAGCTTCTCTGAACACACAAACAAACTACACGTCCTGTTTTACTAGTGGTGGGTCGTGGCCATTTTCCTTTTAAAACTTTTCTACAGCTTCAAATAAAAATAAAAACCATTAGAGAGCAAGCAGAGCTCAGATCCCCTGCCTTCAGCCTATTCACCATGTAAGACTTGAGTCTGAGCAGCTACAGACCCGGAGAAAACAAGAGCTGCAGCTTCATGAATATTTTCATGAAAAAAATACAGATACAGACACAAGATTGTGTCTGTACGAGCAACTTGACTCACTATCGGGCTTCTTGCAAGGTGTGAGATAATGCATAATGCACTACACACAAGAACACTGCATCTCGAGCAAAAATACAGGTACTTGTGTGTGCTTTTTGAAGTGTGCAACATCCATGCTGTCATATTCTACCATTTTGCCCTCTGTCAGGGTTATTTGTCACAACACACACACGCACACACTGATTCTTTCCATTTAATTGCTGGCTTTGCAGTGATCATCTGGGCTGTCGGCTCACCTGACATGCTTTGTGTTTTATAGAAGGCTGATCCGTGTTGAACAGCACCACCGCACCAGACAGATAAACATATCCTTTCGACAGGTTGTTGTCACTAAATGTCCTGACGTTCTTTGTGAGCTAAACAGTCAGCTTTCACACAGCGCTTTCTGTTTCTCTCTATGCTTGGAGCTAACCCTCAGATTGCTTGCTTCAGGGAGATGAGCCGTCATCGTAACTTTGACATGAGAATGTAACGGTGTCCACAAATAGACTACCCCAGTATTTGCATACCACATAAAGGACACTGGATATCCCTAGCTTCACATTCTCACCCCCAGTGTCAGTGAGTCAGAGTGGCAGACTGCGGGGAGAGTTTCAGGATCAGATAAACAACAGTCTGGTCCCACAACCAGGCCTGCGTGTTACATATGGAAAAGAAAATTTGGTGATTATGGGGAAACTGCAGGAAGGGGCTGAGACCCAAAATTACCCCAACCAGGGGTGAAACAAATACCAGTGCAATTTCTGTATGTTCGCCAATCTCTTCATGAGGTACACTTTGATAGTACGGGGGTGGATTAGCATTTGCCTTCAGGACAGCCTTAATTCTTCAAGGTATATTATTGCTTTATCAAGGTTTGAGATATCTTGGTTTCTATTGACATGATGGCATCACACAGTTGCTGCAGATTTGATGGCCTCACGCCAGTGATGGGAATCTCCCATTCCATCACATCCAAAGGTGCTTTATTGGATTAGGATCTGGTGAAGGTGGAGGACACTGGAGTACGATGAACCACTTAGAGATGGTTTCTTGAACATTTTAAGCCCCACACCTGTTGTTTACTGGATATTTACTTTCCTCCAGACTATTATCTATAAATGAGAAACATGATTGTGCCTGAAAATCCCAGCAGAAAAGCAGTTTATAAAGCACTTGGGCCGAGACTCGGCTTGTTTTATACCCCACAGTGGCAGGGTGGCTGACATCAGCCCTCACAGCAGAGTGATTGCCAATGCCTGATTCAAATTCAAATGCAGTGTAGACCTGATCAACCTGAATCATCAACCTGAAGAAGACACCACACTAATGGTTTTAGGCAGAATATTATCATTTTTACTAAGATGCACTAGAATACCAAAATAATTACCAGAAATGTTGACAGCACTATTAGACACTCATTTATACAGTTTATCAGCAAAAAACAATTTATTCATTGGTGAGTTGCTCTTTAAATACACTTTCTCCTTCATTCGGATACTCTGTTTGAAGTACCTTGAGTAATCTTCACCACATCCAGATGCCTAAATGCATTAGGCTGATGGCATGTGATTGGCTAATTTACTATTTGCGTTAACAAGCAATAGCCTACTTTATAGTTGACGTCACAATTTAGCCGCGAAAGTGCTGCTGGGTGCTATTGTCTGACAAACAAACCGCATTAACCAATTAGGAAAAAAAACACACAGAGCACGCTTGGAGGTCGATGTGATGGCAGAAATTATATGTGAAATATAAATGCATCTAACAAATTATCAAATATAAAATGGAGGAGGTTGTTTTGACGGAGAAAGACATACCAGGGGCTTTTCTTAATAACCCTGCTAATTATCGATTGCCAGAACTGAAGCGCTGGCTCAAATGTCAAAATGTGTCACTACCATATGCTATTGAAAAGGCGTGGAGATGTACTGCAAAGAAAATATAGGTTTATCCTGGAGTGGATGGAGGCAAATGGTATGAACTGAAAAATAAAGGACTCGCTAGCCAAACGTCCGTTACATCCGTTACCGTGACAACACCTGACAGCAGCTGGTCCATAAAGTTACCACTGTCAGTAAATCTAACTGGCAAAAGGTTCTTTTGACATATAAAATAAATGTAGTTTGTGTTTTTGTACCCTGAATTATTGTTTTATACATTTATTATGGCATTTCTCATTATTTTATAATTTGTTTCTCATAACTTTCTCCGACATCTTATCTGGGTATCTAGAGTCTGATTTGCACAACCCCCAACAGTGATGCTCAGTTCCTTCCCGTTCAAACATCTTTAGGAGACAAAACTACAACTTTGTGACGATTTGAGCAACTCAAACCCATAGGCCCCCATGCAAAATGCGCACTTGTTTGTCTAGGGCTACCTCCCAGAATGCATTGCAACGTTACGTCACAATCTATTTTTAGCTACTGTGAAAGGCGCTATTGTAAGCCAGCAGTAAATGGAGTCTAATAATTTGGAGGAATTGCTTGGTCTCTGCTGTTTTTACCTTGTACAACCTGTTTTGTCAATGAGCACTGAGTCTTCTCCTGTCGCAGCAGCTCAGATCCTGCGATGTAGTTAGCAGTGTTGACATGGTGAGCTTTTCCACATATTTATCCTCTATGGTCAGATCATGAAACCATATTGGGATATTTTTAATTGCATCAATGTTTAAACTGCTCCCACAATGAGAAAAAAAGGGTAAAGTTCTAATTTTTGACATGCATTGGTTTGATAAATTCTTCCTTACTTGCACTGTGGATTTAAATCGTCTTTATTTGTTTATAAGCTTTAGCTGTTTGTGTCCCCACATCTATTTTGAACAGGCAGCTGTTGTTTTCAAGTGAACTTCCTAGAAACCCCCAGCAGGCCCAACGGAGTCAGATGCATGCATGTATTTTTGTGCATGTTTATTAGTTACAAGTCAAAATACCCTTGTTGCCTTTTGTCTCTTTTCTGTAATTCTGCAGCAGCTCGAAACCACTTATTAATAGAGAGCACATCTGAATAATCTTCCTCGTCTCTAAATTACCGAGATAGAGCAAAGGATAGAAGTGAGAAAAAGCTCGCTCACTCCTCCATTACGCTTTCTTCACCACATTCTTTGTCTCGCTCCAATGACAGAGACAATGAAGCCACGCAGTCAAGACAGATGCACAACAAGAGGGTGAGTCTTGTGTCCTGCACACTAGTGGCTTTTCCACTCACTCGTCCTCCCGCCCCATCGCTCCCTCCTGCACAGATGGTTGCACTGGCTGCTTTTTGAGTGGGACTTGGGCACTTGACAGACCTATGAGCCGGAAGCAACCACAGGCCACACACACACGGTCACATGAACACCATCAGCTGCACATGTATGTTTAAAATCCCACACGCTGGGCATGATATGGACATGCAGAACACATGCTATTTAAGTCCACATATTCCTTTCAGATTAATGAGTCATGTGAAAAGGAAGGATGAGAGGACGCTGCAGCATACCCATCATCAACTCCCTTCTGTCTCTCTATACATGTTTCTACTGTTGCCATTTCTAGTTTCCATTTCAAATTCTCTGTTCTGCTAGACCTTCATGCCACTCCTCCTCCCAAACACTACCCATTTCAAAATGAGCTCTAAACACCCTTTATCTTCTCCTTCCTTCCATTTTGGATCCTTGTGGTCCTTTCTCCTCCTCCACTTCCTTCCAATTGCCTTTATTCTTGCTGTTTCTTATGCAATTCAGGAAAGATCCAGCTCCAGCCAGTTCTGCTGCAATTGCAAGCAGTCGGGTGGCACTGAACTCCTTTATTCTGCACATCACAAGGTTGCAAGCTTGCTTGCATGCTGCATACACATCCTACATGCATCTGTTGGCATGCAGATTTGACTTTTAGGTTGGCTGCATGCATTATACGTCCTCATGAAGATAACGTGCATGTATGAAACACAAATCCCCATTGTGAGGCATACAGTATGCTGCATGCATTCTTTGCAGCACTGAACAGGAACACAAGCGTGAGAGGACAAACGTGTAGCATTGCAGTCTTTTAGATGAGCTCCAGGCTGGACAGAGAAGGATGGGGGGAGATGAGTCAAGCGGTCCAGAACAATTACAGCCTCCTATAATTATCAGATGTAACACACAGCCAGATGCTGTCTAATTACTCTACTAACGATCAGAACGATTATTGCATTTTAACGACTTGCTTCGTTTCTTTCTGTTCTCCAACGGTTTTGGCCAGAATATTTCAACGATACACAAAATTACAGAGAGAACATTTATTGGAGTTTCTAAAAATATGCAAGTATTCGACAGGAATACCACTGATGCAGCTGTCGGGATGAGTTCTCAGCTTACAAATTAGTCATAAATAAAAACAGACCATCAGTTTTGTGCCAAGCTTTTTGGACTTTTTCCAGGAGTGTAAGTTGTGATAACCAAGTTGTGGTTACTGCTTCTGAATCAGCATTCAAAAGACATAAATTGATGTCTAGTTTGTTTTTTATATGAAACAGCCAATGAGGGATGATTAATTCTAAAAATGTCTGATTTGCTTAAACCAGTTTAATAAATGCTCTCTGCTAATAGCTTCAATATCATTAATTAAACAAGGAGCAGTGTCTATAGTCCATGTAATTACTCCCAGGCTTCCAATTTAATCTTTCTGGGGGTTTCTCCAAATAATTATCCAAAGCACATATTAGCTACTTTTGAAGAGCATTGACTTTTTCATTGTTTCTGCCTGTTGAAGGGAGTTGCCGTTTGTTTTCTTGCCCTGGATTAGGCACAAACAGGTTACCGGCATCAAGGTAGCCTGAGGTTTGAACATTTCAAGACTGCTAAAAGTTTCCATTAAACCCTTCCTAAAAGCTAAAGCCTTTTTAATGAGATGCCAGAGATTTTTCCTGCTGGATGGAGCACAGAGTAACATTGAACAGACCGAATAGCAACTGTTGCTGTGCACTAGATCAAATCAAATCAAACTTTATTTATAAAGCGCTTTTCATATAAGAAGTTGCATCACAAAGTGCTTTACAGATTAAAATGACCCCACATAAAACCACCTTCCCTTCCCTCCCCCACAGATTTAAAAGCATGGTCACAGTTATACCCCCCACCCCCCAACCCAACTCCCATGCACACACACAGTTAAAAGAAAAAGTAAAAAAGGACATTGGGCCGAGTGTAGATGAACCATGCAAGGAAATGCCGTCAGAGGAGCCATCTGCCCCGGCAGCGGTAGATTAACAGCAGCAGCTGTGGCACCGACACAGGGCACCCAGTGGAGGCAAGGCCAAGACCCCCACCTCCACCCAAGCTCCACCTGGAGAGCACCCAGGCAGCCACAGCCGACCACCGCTCCCGGGGCAGAGGGCTCCCACAGAGGAAACACTGGAACAGGGATTAAGATAAATTAAAGTATAAAAATAAACAGTAAATTAATGTGCTAAGATTAAATAGTAAAACTGACAAAAATATAATCATATAAAACATGCAGAGCAATTAAACAAACAGTAATAAATAATAATCAGTTAAAAGCTAAGCTAAAAAGGTGAGTCTTGAGCCTGCTCTTAAAAACATGAACGTTCTCTGCAGCCCTGAGGTCCTCAGGCAGCCTGTTCCAGAGGTGAGGGCCATAAAACTGGAAAGACGCCTCGCCATGCGTGTGTGTCCTGACTTTTGGGGTGACAAGGAGCCCAGAGACCGTGAAGGTTTATATGGTAAAAGCAGTTCAGAGAGATAAGAAGGCCCAAGACCATTAAGACACTTAAAAACCATTAAAAGAACCTTAAAGTCGATCCTGAAATGTACGGGGAGCCAATGCAATGATTTTAAGACCGGTGTAATGTGCTCCCACCTCCTGGTCTTTGTCAGGACACGTGCTGCTGAATTTTGTAGTAGTTGTAAACCTGATATACTCTTTTTGGGAAGACCAGAAAGCAGGGCATTACAGTAATCAATTCTACTGGAGATAAAAGCATGCATCAGTGTCTCCGTATTGGCCCGAGAAAGAATGGGGCGGACTCTGGCGATGTTCTTTAGTTGATAAAAACCTATTTTAGTAATATTTTTTATGTGAGGAATAAAAGTCAGCTCAGAGTCAAAAATCACGCCCAGGTTCTTCAAATGTAAAGAGGGATAAAAGACAGTGATTGTAGTTTTGGTAAAAGTTTCTCTCTCTGAGCCTCAGGACCGATGACTAAAACTTCAGTTTTGTCCTGGTTGAGCTGGAGAAAGTTTTCTGCCATCCAGGATTTAATGTCTAAAATGCAGTTAAAAAGTGCATCCATTGGCCGTGTGTCATCGGGAGACATGGAGATGTACAACTGTGTATCATCAGCATAACTGTGAAAGTTGACTCCATGTCTTCTGATGACGCTGCCAAGAGGGAGCATATACAGGTTAAAAAGCACTGGGCCTAAAATCGAACCCTGATGTTAGCTTGCTGAGAGCAAGTGTTTCCAATTTTCCCTCCTGTACAAAAAGACAAGTTTGTCTGTTTGGAAATAGAAACCGCAGATAGCTATGAAGGGATTTGTTAAGGTAACACTGTTTGAAAACAAGCTAAGCATGTTTAAAGGAGCTGCAGGCTCCACCCTGAGCAGATAGGCCGCCTAATCCACCAGCTAATATAAGATTGTTTAGCTGCTATAAAGAACAAAATGGTATAATGCTCAACAAATAACAAATATATTTACTTAAAAAGCTCCTTCTAAATTTTGTGAATGTTTATTATAACACTGTTATCTTCAAGGCCACATATAAAAATCAAAATAATAAATAAAAAGGCCTAATTTAGGCTACAATAATCTATATATGTATTTGTGTTTATCTTTTCTAAATAAAAGCAATTAGATCACAGTATCTATTGTAGTTTTTAATATTTGTGTTAATACCTTCAAAGATTGGTAACGTTACTCCAGGTTATCTTACTATGAAAATTTCCTACTGGCCCATGTTTACCCTAAATACATGATATGATGACCATTATGGATTATTGAATTTTGTTTGTTGGAGTTTTATACGTTTTGACAGGAGAAAGTGTCTCTGTTGTCAAAGCTGTGCATTTTTTAGTCTAAATGTCGGGTTGGTGGTGTGAAACTAGCACAAGGACCAAAATGTAAGCACAGAAAGAAAATCATTGTTCAAATAATCTAAACATTTGCCTCCGAAAATTTAAGATACATGTCAAAACTAGCCTTCATTGCTCACCTTTATGCAGTGGATGTAAACAAAAGATGATTTTCGCTTTACACTTTACAAGGTATGCCAAGACTTTATATTGCCCCTCCCCTCCCTGTTTCTGTGCCATAGTGGTGAGCTGAATTCTGCGGTTTGGGCATTTTTTCTTTTTGCAGAAAACAACTGCCATGGTGTGGAAACTAAAGGAGCGCTACATATCACTGTTTTTATGGTAACAGTCTTTTAAAACTACAGGTTACAAGCTACAGAAGTCATACAAAACAACAGTAAAATCTTTTTTTACGGTTATATAATGTTGTTTTAGGTTTTTATGTAAATACAGTGATACCATAAAATGCGGTTTTTAAGGTTATCATACTGAGAGTCTAACAGAGGCTTATGCCTAATCAAAACAATGGCAGGAGAGAATGCAAACAGGCGCCTTTGCACAGGAAATAATTTGCTCTTCCTTTTTCCTTCAAAGTAGCCAGTGGCATTTACAAAAGTTTAGCGGGAAAGCAAGGAGGGGTTTCCCTCCTCACTATTCCGTGGCGTCCTGGGTCCCAATTTTACTATACAACTTAGACACTCCCACTTATAACATTTTCATGCGACACACATGTAGGGACTTTGGGGTGGGCACACTTTTCGGCATTCAGAGGGGGAGCGGTTCAATCAGTGCCGGCCGGTGCCCACTGTTAAACCACATATAGACACTGAGGGGTGGGGGATGTGTGGCTGCCTTCCCCACATCCCACCCCTCTGTTTTAAATGCACATTATAACAACACGCATCAACACCATACTCGAGCGGGAGGATAGAGGCTAGGGGTCTTCTCACACCCCTGTTCGCTACGGGCCATCAGGGTTGGGGTCCGGAGGAGGAACAGGTGGTCTGGTTGGGGTCCTAGGCTGTCGGGCTGCCTCGCCACTGTGTGGCCCTTGGCGGTCTGCTTGTCTCCTTCCTAGAAGGTAGGGGGTCCATCTCCCGGGTCCGGGGGCTGGTGGCTTTACTGGGGCATCGGTACCTGGACCTGGGAGCATAAAGTGTGTATGGGGTGTGTGAGTGAGGGTACAGCGTCATTTCTTGGTGAGTTAGTGAGAATGTAGGCTATGTGTTTAAGAGGGAGGGAATGTATGACTGTGTCTGTATTTCTTTGTCTGCCTGTCAGGTTGGGTCTTGGGCTGCCCTCTCGCCTGGCTCACCTCAGGCCTTACATTTAAAGGGGGGCCTATTTCCCCTCCGTCACTCCCTGCCAGTGACGGAAGCCCCTGCCTACTGGTGCGTCGGTGGCCAATCTGGTTCGGACCTGGTGCGTGCCTGGCCAGGCCTGGGGGGGGCGGTGTGTCGGTCGGCCGATGCGCTGGGCTGATATCTTCCTCTGGTTGGTTGGGGCACCTCTTTTAGGGGTGCCAGGTTTGGGATTGTTGGGTGGTGCCTGCTCGGTGGCTCTGCGGGATACGGATCTAGTGTCTCTGCTCGTTCGATCACCTGTTCTGTGCGCACCGTGCGTGGTCGGTTGGACCGGCCCTGGCCTTTGTCGGATGCCTGGTCTCGGTGCTCTGCATTGCGCAGGATCGGGGCTCGGGAGCTGGTACAACTTGGTGTCCAGGTGCTGGCTGAGCTCGGCCTGGGGATGCTGTCCATCCGCTGCGGCTATGGGTGGGGTGCTGGAATGTTGGCGGTGGGGATTGGCCTAGGGTGGTGGTGGCGCATGGCAACCGGCCGCAGCCCCTGTGGTGCCGGGGACCCCTCGTCAGCCGGTCCCTTGTCGGGTCCCTGCTGGGGGGTGGGGCGCCCCTGGGCCCCGGCTCTCCTGGTCCATGGACCGTCCCGCCCTGGCGCGGCTGGTTGCCGGCGGGGCCCGTGGGCTCGTCTCTGCTGCCCCCCGGGCCCCTGCATAGTGGCAGCTGGATGTTCCCCTGGGGTTCTCCTTTGCTCCTCTCTTGGGGGATGCGGTCGCCCCGCCCGGGTCCGCCTGCGGCTCTGGGGGTCCTTTGGACGTGTTGGCTCCAAACTCCTTCATGTCTGCATCGATTACTGGGAGACGGATTGATTGCTGCTCACACCAGCTATCGAACAATCTTATAGAGAAGCCTTATATGCACCAGCATGCTAACACACACACATAGATGTGGAGTCTCTGGTGTTTACTGATATATTCTTGGGCTGAGGTTATCATTACTAGAGCTTGATTAATCGGTACCATGAGTTTTTCTGTGACATTGTTGTTGTATTTTTATATCCATTTTTGTGTGATGTGGTTGTGTAGTTCTTAGTTCACGATGTTAGGTTTGTTTTGTCAATGTTCCTTTTTCGTGTTTTGTTTTGTTTTTTCCCCTCTCTCTGCCATCCTGTGGGTGTGGAGGCAGACTTCAATGTTTTCCTGTGTTTTCTTTGTTCCCCTTCCTCTCTTGTATTTTAAACTCACCCTCTCTCTTGACTTTTTGTTTCCTACCTCTCTTCTTCATCTTCTTTCTTTCTTCCCCTTAATTTTCCATCCCCGTGTCCACAACATCAGGAAATAAAAACCCCAGCAATTCATAATAAAGATTTTTCACACATATATCAAGTGGAGTACTATAGCAAAAGCTGTAATGCTCGGCTTGTGAAAGTAAATCTGTTGGGCTTCTACTTGGTACTCAGACACCAATTCTGAGCTCCACACTGCCAAACGGGACACGCAAAAAAAAAAGGCAAAGGAGAGCACGGATGGAGAATGTAGCTGTAGAGTACTCACTAAAGTAATCAGGTAATAATTTTTGTTTAATTTTGAAGATACAAGCATAACTTCTCCCTTCTAAAGGTACATAATTATACTTTTAATAACCTTAAAGTGAGTACAGTTCTTGATACAGAGGATAAGCTGCTGATTGTTCTGGGCTCTAATCTCATCTGCAGCCTTTGTGAGAAGAGTTTTTACACTCGGATTGTGCATGCGTAGGTCTCCTCCGAGTACAACTACTGCTTCCTCCCACATTCCCAAAATATGCTCACTTGTTTAACTGGTGATTTTAAACAGAATGTAGGTGTGAGCAAATGTGGTTGTTTCCCATGGATCTTTTTTTCTTTTCAGACTAGGACATAATTGTAGAGTTTTGTAACTTTTGGATGCAAAACTACTCAATTAAATGTAGAAAAAAGAGAATGGAAAATTTGTTTTTCAAGCATTATGTTAGATGCAGTGATGTGCTTCTACTGAGTTGCCCTGAACCTAACCCTGAAGTGATTTCTTTCTGTGTGGATTCACAGACATCTGAGGGGGAGCTTGAAACATAAAATTCATTTTTTTTAAAATCGGATCAGAAAAGGCAACATAAAATTAAATGCATGGTTAAAAACAATGAGACATTTCCAACCTCTTGGGGGCCATTTTATGGAAACTGTCAGCACACATATTCATCCCTTGCCTCCTCAAAGATCCCTAGTCCCCCTAATTATGCCTCATTATCATGAGCCTGGGCTTACAGCAAGACCATATGCTAATTGACTTTGCAATTAGCAGAGCCAGTGTTACAATTCAACCCTCCTACCCCCTTCCTTCTCTTTTATCATCATAATAGATACAGTATGGGATGACCAATCGGATGTGATGGCACGCAAAAGTGTATCCTGAGCACGCACAGCTCCGGTGTCATGTGTTCTGCTTTGCTGCAATATGATTAAGCATCTTCAATTATAGATTGAGATCCGGAAAGAGGATGAGTGGTGGGATGATGGCAGGGTGGGGGGTGGGGGGCATCAGATTGGGTTTGAGAGCATGATAGTGATCAGGGGGGCAAGAGGAGCGAGGAACAGCCGGATGCTTGGAGGAGGAATTGGAGTGAGCCACTTGCCGTGAGTGTGTGTGTTTTGGAAGAGGGGGTGGGGGCATGAACACACATGCATATATAAGAGAAGAAGCAGAGATGTTCCAACGCACATTGCAACCTGGCCTTTTAACGACACACATGCAAACAGTTCATTACAAAAGGAAACTTATACACATCAGGTCACTTTACAGCCACAAGCTTTAGTGTTTTATTGGGATTTTAGGTGATAGATCAATACAAAGTAGTGCATCATTGTGAAGTAGAAGAAATATGATAAATGTTTTGTTAACTTTAAAAAAAATAAACCCCCTAAGCGTGTGCTGTGTATTTGTTTTCACCCCTCTTTACTCCGATACCCCTAAATAGTCAGTCGACCACCTTCAGAAGTCATTGTTTTTACTCTCATTCTATAATAAATACAGATGTTTTGTGAACAAACCACATTATAAAGCTGTGGAGAAGTTTCAACCTGGGTTAGATTATAAATCCATCTCAGACCGCACTGTTCAATCCATCATTTGAAAATTGATACAGCATTGCACAACTGCAAGCCTGAAAAGACACAGATGTCCATCTAAACTGACAGGCAACAAGGACATTAATCAAAGAATCAGTTGAGAGACTCATGGTAACTCTGGGCGAGCTGCAGAGATCCAGAGGTCAGTTAGTTGTTCACTCTGAAAATCTGTATGGATGATTGCCAACAGGGAAGCCATTGTTAAAAGAAAGTCTCATTTTGCCACAAGTCTTCTAGTGGACTTGCAAACATGTGAATTGAGAGGCTTTAGTCAGATGAGACCAAAATGAAACTTTTTGGCCTGAATCCAAAATGCTTTGTGTGGCAGAGTTAACACTGCACATCAACCTGCACACGCTACGCTTGTAATGAAACATGGTGGTAGCAGCATCATGTGGGAGTACTTTTTATTCAGCAGCAACAAGGAAGCTGTACACAGCTGATGTGAAGATGGATGGAGCAAAATAAATAGGACTATCCTGGAAGAAAACTAGTTAGAGATTGGAACAGACAAAGGCAGAGGTCCCCCTTCCAGCAGGACCACAACCCTAAAAATATAGCCAGAGCTACAATGGAAGGGTTTAGATCAAAGCACGTTCATGTGCTAGAATGGCCCAGTCAGAGTCCAGACCTAAATCCAACAGGGAATATGTGCCAAGAGTTAAAAATGTACGTTTATACATGCTTTATGTCCAATTTGATAGAGCTTGAGCTAGTGGAAAATGATTGTGCAAAGATTTCAGTCTTAATCCAAAGCTCAGCCTCAAAGGAGTTTCAACTCTAATTACAGTGAAAGGGAAAGGCCCTAGATAACCTTGGAGGAGCTGCAGAGATCTACTGCCCAAATGGATGAATATGTTGACAGGACAACCACTACTTGTACATCCAAGAATCAGCCATTGTTGAAAGGAAGCCAATCAGAAATCTTTTTTGTAAACAGATGGAGGACGAGAATGAGTCCAAAATGGAACCCGGTGGCTTACACTGACAAGACTTAAATGTTCACCGAAGCTCTTCATCCAGCCTTGCTGATCTACAGTATTTTGCACAAGAATGTACAAAAATCTCTCTCCAGACGTGCAAAGATGGTGATGACCAACCTCAAAAAGCTGCAACTGAGATAGCAACAAAAGTGCTTATTGACTCAGGGGGGCTGAATACAAATGCAGTGCATTTCAGTTAATACAGTGGCAAGATTTTTTATGAAATGAATAAATGTAAAAAGCATGTATTATTTTCTTTCCGCTCAACAGTTGTGTGCTATATTACCTTGATTTATCACCTATAAGCCCCAATAAAATACATTAAAGTTAATGGCTGTAACGTGGGGAAATTAATACGTTTTGTAGGATCTGTGCAGTAATCCATACTGGGTACATATGGCTTCAGCCCGGAGGACATGTTAGTGTCATCTACTCCCAAGAGGGGGCTAACTAACTGATGAATGCACAGTCTGAGAATAAACAGCTCCACTCAGCTGAATATTGATTCATGAGGGAAAACAGAACAGTAGAAAAAAGGCCCAGGAGCTTTTGGAGAGCAAATCCTGCACTGACAATAGGCTCATATGTCATATATTGACCTACAGAAAGTCGGACATCTATTTCCATGTAAAATGCCTCAGTCAGATTAGACTCCTATAGGTGCAGAGCTGGGAGGAACATATACTAAGGGTGTCTCCCTCTAGGTTTTAGCTGACCAACAGAAGCAGCTAAATGTAATCCCACATTTAGAATAAGCCCTTTTTTTCTTTTCTTTCTTTTTCCATTCTTTCCACACACCCCATCTCGTTTAACAATAAAGGCCACATGGGAGGGTCCCTGGGGGTTCCAGAAGAGTGTGTTTGTTTGAGGAGGGGGGGCAGCAGCTATGAACCATTGTTACTGAGGTGCCTGAGTGTGTGTCATCCAAAAATAGGGACTGGTATCTAACCTCAAAGCTAAAGAATAGAGAAGTGATTGACACCCATGAAACCCCCCATCCCTCCCCTCATAGTGTGATGAAAATGGAGGCGCAGCCAAAAGACACAGACGCCTTTATCTTCGAGAGAAAAAAATGTGTAAAAAATGAACATCGACTGGAGCCCTAAACAGATTTGTGTTGAATTCGGTCTTTTTAAATGCACCATTAAGGTCAAGAGCATATGTGTCCATACAGTCTCTCCGTGTCACACACACCTATGCATTTGGTGCATAGATATATCCGTTTTCTCCTCCAAATACAGCAGTTGGTGCGGTTTCCATCTTATTTGACACATAACAACCATAGTCTAAATAAAACCAGATCCTCTGCGTGATATTTAAAACACAGACCTCTAAATAAACCAGGCGCACGGATGTCCACACTACTCCCCACCCCCATGATTCAATCAATCAGCCTTCTACGATCAGCGCCTACCTTGATCGATGTAAACAGATGTGATCTAGTATGAAGAGGGATTCACAGTCGCCAGGTTTGATGTGCTGAATGTTATTTTTCAAATGTCACATTTCAGATTGAGCTCAGCTCGCCGCGTTTGATGCTCCTCTGTCGCTCCACATGGACCTCAAAGCAGACGAGAGAGCCCGGAGATTCAGCCCGTGTCCGCGGTCCTCAGAGCCAAAACAGGCATTGATACAAGTCCGAACCGATACGGGTGTCCGGGTTAAAATACAAGGGAGATCCCGTATCCTTACCAAAAATGCAACTAAATCCTTTGTTTAGCGGTGCGCATCTTCTCCGCGACAGACCGATTAAAAAGGAGTGAAGATCCCCCCATAACAAACCGGGTCTCCCCTTCTTCTTCTCTCCTGTTATTCTGTTGATTCTGCCGCTGAGTCTCCGGTTTAACGCTCGGAGCTCCTCGCTGCACCTCTCCCGACTGAACGCATCACCAAAACAGCGCTCCGCATAACGTGCGTAATTGTAATCCCGCTACGCAGCCAATCGCGCGCACACCCACAGAAAGTGACATCTCTCCATACCCTCAGCGCGGACTCCTCTCTGTCTTTCCCTCACTGTAAAACAGCCTCGCTTTGATAAATGACTTGTTTACTGGCATGCAGTCAGCTTACAGGATACCTCCCTGCTGGAGACAGCGAGTCAGCTCCTAAATCTGTTGTCTTTAGACTAATTAAAAAAAGGCGGGTAGAGTACACAATAATTGTACTCAGCTAAGAGTAGCACTACTTCAACATAGTTTTACTTAAGTAAAAATAAAAAATAACTGTCCAAAGATTTACTCGAGTAAAACACCACAAAAACCGCATGAACAGAATTGTGTTATAAAAGCCAGTACAATCACAGGCCAACAACAAATGCCCCTCTTGTATTTATGAGAGACTTGTTTTAAAGAAGGCTCTCGGTTCTGGCCTGCCCTAAGCATCCTCTGGGGATAGAGTTTGATCTTCTCCCATCAGGTAGGAGATACAGGCTCCCAAAAATCAAGAGCAACAGATTTCAGTTTTCTTTTGTGCCCCTTGCTGTTAACATGTTGAACTTGCCTAATTGCCTAGGTGAGCATTACTCGGGTCCACTAAGCTTTTATGTTCCAGTGGGAGGAATCTGTGGTTTGGTTGTCTGTGAATTGTTTTTATTTTTGGATTGATGATTGAGAGTTTGTTTATTGTAACTGTTTTATTGTATTTCGTACACTACTGCAAGACAAATTTCCATTTGGGACAATAAAGCTGAAGTGAAGTGAAAAGTATTTGGTGAAAAGGCTACTTGCGTAACATCTGATTTAATATTTTTGAAATTATGTCGTTAGACAGACAAAGATATAAAGTTCTGGGCAAATTCAGATATTTTCAAGAATAAAAAAAAAAACTGTACACGAATAAATAGTAACAAAATTAAAAACATTTAAGCAAAAGAAACACTTTTCTAATTCAGTGTTTTTCAATATAATACCAATACAGTATGTGCATTTATATACAGACCAAGGTAAAATCTACTTCCAGTGCCATTGTGTTTACTGTATATTTACTTGATCTCAAAATGCAACAAGCTCAACAGATAGAAAATTATATTAGAAAAACAAAGCTTGTGTAGAAACATTTGGTCTCCTTCAATAAACTGTAGATGTGTGTCTGGGTCTGGTGTATTTTTGTTAAAACATGTTTTCTTCTTCATTCCGTGAAGTTACTTGCAGTAGCATATTCAGAAATTTTTTCAAGTAAAAATAGCGATACTTCATAATAATATTACCAAAGTAAAAATAAAAAGTACGGTGTTGTAAAAGTACGCTTGAAAGTACCTTTTTTCGGAAAGTTACTCAAGTAAAAATAACTAGTTACTATGGTTACTACCCACCTCTGCTAATTAAAGTGTGAACACAATTTGAATTCTTTGAATGCCACCATCGCCGTCATGTACAGGACCATACAAAAATATCCATACCTTTTGAATTTTATACACATTTTTCATGTTGCAGCCATAAATTTAAATGGATTTCTTTGGATCCTATTAGATTAACACAAAGTAGTGGATGGAGCAAATCTGTGAACAGCAATTTTGAAGTCTTGCTGCAAATTGTAATTTGGATATAGGTATAGACTTTGACTGGGTAATTATAACCCATAAATACACTCTTTCATATGCAGGTGTTCCCACATCATCATTCTACCACCACCATGTTTGTGTTTAAGGTGTTGAGCACTATTTCGGTTTCATAAGCAGATCTCCTGCCACATGTCTGCTGCATTTCATGGGGATTAGGTAAAATAAAGAGGATAGAACGGGTTTAATAATTTAAGATGTTACAGTAAAGTAATCAGATATTTATTGTCACACACTTAAAAAAATCATCTGCAGAGTTTACAGGAGCAATTTCATTTACCTTTAAAAACCCCAAGGATAAAGATGTACGCTCATTACACCTACATGAACCACAAGATTGGTGTTATTGTAAACGTAAATACTGTTTTTTATGAAAGTCTTCCATTGTTTTTATAGCATAGATTCATTTTCCTGCTTCCACCGGTTATCTCAAAGGTCTTGATGCAGCAACAAACTGTGAGTCTTATAATTTCTCAATTTCATCACGTTTGTTGCCACAGCTGCTCCGGTCCATCTTATCGGCGAACAAATCCGTGGTGACCCCCCGCCACTACTCCATCCTGCACCTCCTCCTCTCTGGTTCTTGTCCTGCCTTTCTCACCAAACACATCTGCTGTTGCTGTGTTCTTTTACTTTTCCTACCATTACACTTTAAGACAAGCAGGAGCAGGCATGTCACCTCTATACAGGTTGTTGTTATTGATTGTGTCAGATCTTATTGTATTTAATCGCAAGTAATCCATCAATAGGGTGTTAATCCACATTATGGCTTTTGCACATACATGGAATCAGTCCAAATGTAGCAGAAAATTATGGCTACACTAACATTTGACACATGCTTTTTTAGCTCTGAATAAATCTATTGTTTTTCTGCTGTTTTCCTTTTCATTCAAAATATAACTAAGCAAAAAGGGGTCACACACAGTCTCTGGGAGCAGGAAGGAGGTGTATCATATGGAATGGCAGCTGAGGATGTGAAACTAACGTGACAGGTGCAGGCTGAGAGAGTGACAGCATGGGAAGAGGGGGTGGAGGAGGACCATGTGGAGGAGGGGTCAGTGCTTGAAACAGGAGGATTGAGAGAGATTAATGGTTCTTTCACTTATCAGCAGACAGGCCAATGCAGTATATCACTGGTAGTGCTGCCATTCTAATTATCTTTATATGAGCCGTGGAAGATGTGAAAAGGGAAGGGAAATCATTGAACAACCACACGTATTTAATCACGGTAAATTGATTTCAAAGAAACATCCCTCATCAGGTTAGAGTAATAAGGTAATTGAGAGGCTTATGACCATGTAATTACTGCACATGGGCATTACTGAGATACTCAAGAGTTAGATTACAGATAAATCTCTCATATACAGTGCCTGATGAATAATGTGTAAATAGCATTGAAATAAATACAGCTTTGTTTGCAGTTGCACAATCTCACTCTGTCTAGGAACTTTTATTCAGCAATCCATGACTATCTGTTTTCTCTTAGTTGCCATTTAAAATGGGAAAGGCGAGAGGACACACTCTTCAAGTTAAACAGATAATGTGTTGATTTAATTTTTAAAATGACAAAAAATTGCTCACCCAACTCCTGAATTTGCAATACTCACTCAGTAAGAAAGATGGTTATGAAGGTAAAAAAAGAAATCCCAAAAGAATATTCAGTGTGAGATTTGGCTGCTGCAAAGGAAGATTGAATTATTTTAGGGCCCTGTTACACACATTTACCAGGGGTGCCCAGCATTGTCGGGTGCAGCAACTTTGTGCAAAGACTGGATGTAGATATGAGAGAAAGAAATGTCATTAAATTTTTTTAACCTATACAAGGTTACTAGGTGATTATTCCATCTTTTTCAGAATATAAACGTAAGTGCAACAGCAATTTGACCTGACTGCTTTGTTTTCTCAGTCTCTAACCATAACCAGAAAGAGATTTAAAGGCGAGCAGCAGGAGCAAATGAGGTGGATTAGCAGTGCTTGCTGATTGTGTCATCCAGGACATGTTACAGTGAAAATGTAATCTTTGTCCCTGGATATTGAGCTGTTAGCATTTCATGACATTCATGTATTATAGTTATGAGACATACAGCAACAGTCTTTAGTCCAAGGCTTCTTCAGATTCGCTGCAAGACTGACCGCTATCCTTCCTACCCACAGCATCAGCCTTGACAATGACTCTTTGAAGATACTAGAATGTTGTGAGTTACAACAAATTTTAATTTCCCTTTGGGATTAAAAAATGTATTTTTGAATCTAATTGAATGTCAGACAGTTAGAAAAGGAGTCATATATCGTTTTATAAAGTGTATGAAAATATCTGGTGTCCGCTGCTGCTCTTAATGTATTTTAGCTTTCGAAATTCAATTAATCTGTGAACTGGAAATATTAGTTTGTCTTTATTCCACACCTTATTACTGCATTTGAACGTTTCAGCCTAGTCTCTTGAGAACATCTGGTTCAGACTGAAAGTGAGTGCACACGTAATGCTTGTTCCCATCAGTAGTTTAAGGTTCAGACGAGAACGTCAGAGTATTTATAGAGGGTTCCTCAGTGACTTGGATCAGCGTGATCACATGTGAGGCTCAGTCACTGACCAATATAACAGTACTGACAGCCTGTACTAACTGTGGCTCAGCCTTGTGAGTTATTGTCTGATAATGCAGAGCACACTTACTGTTTTGCAGGAGAACAACAGCCTCACAGGTGGTGTCCTGGTTTATTTTGACTCATCTACTTTTATATATGTTTGTGTAATCCCTCTCTTTCCATTCATATTTTGATGTATGTTTTTCTTTTTTTCTTTCCTCTTCCTTCTCCGGAGGTTGCCTCGTCTCGTTGTCAAGGCCTGCTTTTGGCCTCCACACAACAAACAGCGCTGTGACAGTAGGGTGGCCGACATGCAGGCGTGCATCTGTTTCCAGGGGCAAGCATCACAATGAGATCCTGTGACCTTACAGGATGCAATAACTATGACAGGATGCAGGTGTCCACAATTAACAGGAAGAGTGACTAATTATAAAGAGTTCCTTTATTTCCAGAGATATATCCCACTGTACACACACTGTAATGTATTCAACAAGGATAGGGGGTGTGCATCTGAGATGCTGGTGCTTTTTGGGGAGGAAACATTTAAAACATTTGACTTACTGCGAGTTTCATGAGTTGTTCAGCTCTCATCCCTTCTGTAAAGTCACCAGATATTTCAGTTCTTATCCTGTTTTGTCATGTCTCCGTATCTTATCCTAACATTTTAGAAAGAACTACCTTGTAATACCTTTCACTAACACAATGCAGTTCGGTTAACATGCACAAACTGCCAATCTGGGGCATTAATATGTCTCTGAGTTGGTAAATGTAAATGCCTAAATCTCAAATGTATCTCCTTTTTTTATAGATAAAGTTGCAGCTGGAAAGCTCCCTCTGTCTTGTTGTCTACTCCATCTGAGTTGTGTTTCTTAGAGAAAGACCCAATCAGACTGGATTAAAATGCTTCAGAATCCACATAGCAATCTGTCAAAGGTCCTTTGTCTTGCACAGTGGTTCCTAAGGATGATAATTCCCCATGAAACTTGCTTGTTTCTGTCAATTGCAGTTGTTTACTGCTGCGTTTTACTGACTGTTGTCAGACCTCTCTATGTGACATCAGGGACCAGCTGTTTAGGACTTTTTAAAGTGTTTGTTTTTTAATCCTGCAATGGAATATAAGAACTTATTACCCTGCTGTGCTATTTTTATAGTTATACAGTTGCTATGAAGGAAATGCACTCTTGCTATTTCCTTCAACGTAGGTAATTCAGTTAAGCAGGATAATCCAAACTTCATCCATTCACCACACTGTCTATTCAGTTCGGACTCCAGCAGTCGTCATGGTCAAGACTCCAAGCAGTAGAACAGAAGCCAGCATGATGCTAAAGCTCACTTAAATGCCAGGGAATCAAGTTGACAATAAACAATAAATTGCATTGAAAGAGTAAAACATACTTTTTGGTTATACAAATATTGGCCTGGTATTGTCTGACCGTGTTAGGCCCCTGTAAAGGGAAATAGTGAAGAACAGACACAAACACGGTGTTGTAATGGCCGAGCAGAAGCAAAAGGTTTCACCTGCGCCAACTCAGACAAAACCAGTCGAGACACGATCTGTAAATGAACTCTTAAAACATACATTTTGAAAAGCTAAAACTCTCTAAAGAACTGAACCAACTGTAGTCGGAAAGCAACATTAAATAAACGCTTTTTAAATGCACTTTGCATTTTACTGCATCATTTTGTGACTTTTAAATCGGCTAGACCAGAATAATCGCTCATAGATCACTAGATCAGCAATCACAGTGCATCTTATTTTTAATAATTTTAACCAAATAGAGGAATGAATTATGGCTTTTTTAAGCATGTACATTTTCCACATCTTACCATGAAATAAAGACAATTTCCCCCAAATAATTCAAAGCAATATTATTTGTCTGTTATTTTCTGTATTTTCTTTTAGCCAAGCATTTTATAACCATTACACACTCCTCTGCACAGAAATGTCGTCCTCGACATTCAATAATTAGGGCAATTACACAACAAACAGTACATCAAATCAAAATCAATCTAGTCCTTTCACAGGAACTTGGCCTATTCAAAGTCCTTAAACGTGCCAAGGTGATGCATATGCAAAATCTCAGCTGCTCCTACAGTCCATAAAGGGTGTCCCATGTATGTGTTCATAAGAATAGTCCATTTGGAGAACAGTCCATGAGTGTGTGTCAGTCCAAATCACATTCTACGTTCATCCGTACAAGAACACAGGATAGAAGTTGGGGATCTGGGTTGGATCTGACCACGTAGATCTTGGCTGAAGGTGTCCATAATATTGCACAGGGTCCTGTACCCATGTGGACCCAGTTGGAAGTCCCAGACTGTAACAAGCTGGATAAACAAGTTCATCATAGGTGGATCGCTTTGGTGGGCGTCGTTCTCTTTTGGGCCTGTCTGGCACTTGCTCGTTGCAAATATGACTTTCACCTGAAGGGGGTGACATGGTTGGCAATGCAGGGCTGTCTTCACACTGTCCTAGTTCCTCAGACACTCTACCTCTTACTTGCACGTCAGTCAGCACCTGATCCTCCTCCAGTTGTGACACTCTCATCTTATTTTTATGAATTTTAACCAAATAGAGGAATGAATCATGCCTTTTTTAAGCATGTACATTTTCCACATCTTACCATATAATAAAGATAATTTTCCCCAAATAATTCAAAGCAATATTATTTGTCTGTTATTTTCTGTGTTTTCTTTTAGCCAAACATTTTATAACCATTACAACCGCTTTAAAGACCTCACCATGTACCGTTCACTTGTTTTCATTCAGTGAGCCTTGAACACCTTTCTGTCAGCTTCTCAGGTCTCTCAATGGTCCTTTAAACAGGGTTTAACCCACAGAAGATCAAGGTGAGGGCACTGGAATAAAGGCAGCACCAGGATTTACCCTCCTGCCCCGTCGTCCTGCCACTAGGCCCCCATGCTGGATGTGACATGTCTTTGAGGCTTGGCTGAACAGCAGGACCTAGTTATGTCAGAGATGAGTTAACAACACTCTTTTAAATAAACAAGCTCTGCTTCGTGGCAGTGTTGCATGTAGGGAAGTATTTGGACTTACACTTGTTTTTTTTTAAAGATTTGCTCTTTTTGTCTTGGTTAAGGGTACGGCAATCACAAAGTCAATTAATATGATGTGCCAATTTAAAGTCACCAACAAGTTGAACATACATTGAACTTTGGGAGAAAATCAGCAAGAACACCAAGTGAGAACACCAAGATCCTGGTAGAGAATGTGAAAAGGTCCAGTGCTTTACTCTAAATCCCAAGTTGATTATTCATGTCAAGATAACTAAGCTAATCTAATATAAAAAAGCTTTGTTTTCACACAGTCACAAGGGAATTACATGGAAGAAATGGGTGGTTCTCTTATGTTTTCGAGGTTCATTCTTTAGTTCTGCTACCATGGAGTCTGATGATGACTTATAACACTAATGGGATCAGTGATAAATGTTCTTTGATGAGAAACTTACAGCTGAAATCAGTAGAAGTTTTTTTTTACAATGCTATCAAAATACCTTAAATTTATAATGACAAAATGAGCTTTTCAAAGTCAAAATAAACCCATTAACTTTTCTTCAATAAACCGGAGTCACTAAATAATAATCGATAACAGATAATCAGATAAATAACTTATTACAAATTACAAAGCATGTCTTCACTTAGCTTTCATTGGACTGGTTAAAATCAAGGAGCTTATTGCTGTGAGACAACCAGCTAACAATTACTCAGCTGTGCAGACTTTTGAATGTGACAACATAAAATCTGTGTCACTGCAGAAAGTGTGCGTGTTGCCAGGGGTGCAGCTCCCCATGGTGGTTGCTAAAGAACAACTAACTCAATTGTGCTTTTACACAAACGGCAGCAAAAAGGTTGTATTTTTATGTTAGCGAAGATGCTAACAAAAATTCTCCTAGCTGTTGCATTGCTATGAAGGTAAAAATAACACGACTGCCCTCCGTCCGGAAGTTTTTCCTCCTTGGTTTTGGAGACTATAAGCTAGAGTTAGCATTGCAGCACAGCTAGCTATTACAGGAAGTTAGAAATGTAGCAGTTTTAAACTCCCATGATATATTTATTGATTCTTGCCACGTTGCAAGAATAAAAGATAATAACTGTATAACAGGGGCACAGTTGACATACCTAAAATAAAAGCTATATCAATAAAACCCAAAAAGCCTGTGCTGTGATTTCTTTTTTTAAAATGTATATATAAACCAGCACATGCATATTAGCATCCTCTTTGAGGGCAGGAATTTGTACTAATGTGTTTCTCTCCGCTCCAAAGATATTGGCAAAAGTTATTCACTCAGTTCCTTCTGCATGAAATAGTTTATTTTCTGACAAATGGATTCATGCAAGATAATTGTACAAGTCAGATAAGAATATAAGGTGGTCATCGAGGTACAGCTGAAACACAATGCGTCAACTGTACACTGAATGTGGCCACAGTTAAATACAGCAAGTAAAGTGACAACATTTTTGTTGTTGTATTATTGTGCTTATTGTTTGTTACTAGGTTGAATTGTTGTTTCCATTTATGAGTATTCTGAAAAAAGGAACTACTTCAATATATTATTTGGTTAATCATAGTTTAATCCATGAGGAAAAGGCCTTTAGTTTTTGTGTAGTCATGGAAAAAAAGTGTCTTAACTGCCTGTGTGACCCAACGCTGACCGACACATGCATAGAACATAGTGCAAGCCTCTATTCAATGTTTTAAATAATAATGCATTTACTCATAACTCTGCATGCACATTGTTTTCCTTTTCATCTAAGCTGATTGTTCTGCAATTTTAATTAGTTTCTCTATTTATGTGTCAGGTAAAATTAAACATAAGTCATAAAGTGTTTTAGAGAGATGACGTTCAGTCAAAGGAATGTCTGGCTAGACTTCAGTGAGACCTGAAAAAGTAATGCACTTCTGTGAGTGGTGTAGACGAGGCATTGGACTTGATTAATATATTTTAGCATGCTAATGAGCTACTCTCAGACAATGGGCAAATGTCACAGAATGGCTACTAAATATTGGCTTTATGAAAGATTCCCTGTGAACAAGTTGGTATGCTAGCAAATGTATCCCCAACTAGATCTAAAAATAATAGCACAGACTCATTCCTTTGTCTCCAGGGTCCTATTCCTCCCATATTTAAATAAATTCAAAAGGCACATAACGGGAGAACCACAAATAGTCAGCAGAAGCCTCCAGACTCTTACATAGTTTCTGCCTGGTCAAATATGACCAAAATTGCTACAGCTGAGCCTACAAAAATAAATAAATAAATGGAAGTCCACAAAATGCTATTAAAAGCCTTCAGTTGATCCAAAATGCTTCCCTTCATTGGCTCCCTGTTAAATCCAGAATATAATTTAAGATCCTCCTTACATATAAAGCCCTTAATAATCAAGCTCCATCATACATCAGAGATCTAATTGTTCCATATGTTCCTAACAGAGCCCTTCGCTCTCAGACTGCAGGTTTGCTTGTAGTTCCTAGGATTTCTAAAAGTAGAAAGGGAGGCAGATATTTTAGTTATCAGGCTCCTCTCCTGTGGAACCAGCTCTCAGTTTTAGTCCATGAGGCAGACACTCTGTTTACTTTTAAGGCCAGTCTTAAAACTTTCCTGTTGATATAGCTTATATTTAGATTGGCTTAGGTCATCCTGAGCTATCTCTGTAGTTATGCTGCTATAGGCTTAGACTATTGGAGGACGTATTGACGACTTTTCTTCATTCTGCTACTTTTGTATTCTATCTGCTGGGATTCCTTGAATAGAAAACTAGCTAAAACTTTAAAATGATTGGAATGTTTGTATGACTTCATTGAAATGACTTTTCTTGTAAAGTGCCTTGAGAAGATCTGTTGTGAATCTGCGCTATATAAATAAACTGAATTTAATTGAAAATAAATAAATCCTCAAAAGTATTGGTTTGTTAGGTTTTAGTAGCTGGTTTAACGATATAATGAAAAAACATGTATTCAATATTTTAAGTTAAACCCAGCCAATTTTCCCCTAACGGGAAAGCCATTAAGTTTACCGCTGGACAGAGGAACATAAGGCCCAGTGAAGATGGACCCATTTCTAATATAGATGAATGTTTTACCTAAGGCAGAAGTTAGACTAAAGCAGTGTTATATAAAACTGTACTGCTCCTCTCATTCTTTCACTTTCAACCATTTCCTCCTGCCCAAGCTATAACCTCTTGAGGTCTCATTTTACCTCCACCCGTCTGAACAATTACCCAGTGAAGTAGAGGCTGCTCTGTCTGGCATTAGGCAGAGTCTGAATGGGGGTGGGACGAAAGGAAGTAGCTTTTCCACTGATTTAAACTAAGACATGAGCCAATGTGAGATAAAAAAGACTGGGGACAAACATTTTGAGAATCGGGGTCGCTGGAAAAGATCACAAAACATCTTTTGTGGATAGTAATGAACTCATAGATGAATCGACTCTTCAACGATGAAAGGTTTGGAAGCAGATAATCCTTCCCACAGTCTGTTTTTTGATGTCAGCCCCTCCTAAATAAACGTATATGAGTTTTTCATAAGAGTGTGCTTTCGAACATACACAAAATAGGATTTGAGATCACACCATGTGACTATTGTTGGGTTTTGGTTGATGTTATGGGACTTTGGTCAGATGTGGGCTCTGCTAAAATGTTCTAAGAATATGTAGGTTTCTCAAAAGTTTGCCATGACTTTTTTCATTATTAGGAATAGTATCACCAGTTAATTTGTACCCTTTGCAAGTGGATTGATAGAGTTTCTCACAGAGAAGGTTTCATTCATATCCACTGCTCCACAGGTCTCTCAACATGTACCTTTATCAACATTGCGATCACCAGGTCTTTTAAGCTTCTTCTGCAGGCCATGTTCTGATTAGCTCAGTAGTTTGTCAGGCAGCTCCCACATAGCATCTTTTCCCTCCTCTCAACATTCTCTTCACAACCTTGTCTCTACATTGAAAAACAGTAACTCTTCAATTTTCACACATTATGTGCAAATTCAAGTCCACGAATGTCCAGCTCAATTCATTAAAGGGCGGTGTGCTGCTGATTATAGATTTAGTGTCTTTGCTCCAATACAGCAGATTCAAGTGGTCCATCTACCTCCTCGGCATGGCGAAGTTTTGCAGAGACCTGCTGATGAACCATCGTTTGATTTAGGTGTGTTGAACCAGGGAAAATAATCCAAAATTTTGGCCAAAATTCCATGACAAAGTATTTTGCAGCCACTAAAATGTTTTCTTCCAGAATTGCCCTGTGTTTAGCTCTACTGTTCTTTCCACCAGCTCTGACTGGCTTCCCTCTCCCTACTGATTAAAAAAGCCTCCCCACACCACAATACTTTCACCAACATGCCTCACTGTGAGTGCGGCGTGTTCAGGATTATTTACATTGTTAGTTTTCCACCACAGAGTTTTGCATGTAGTCCTGACGGTTCCGTTTTGGTCTCCTCTGACCAGATCACCTTCTTCCACATGTTTGTTGTGATTCCTGTATGGGTCTTGGCAAACTGTGAGAAGGACCACTTATGGCTTTTATTGAACAATGGGTTTGCTCTCGACTCTCAACATGAAGCTCAATTTGAGAAGTCCTCAACTAATAGTTGTCATGTTGACAGGTTCTCCTACCTGAGCTGTGGATCTATGCAGGTCCTCCAGAGTTACCACAGACCTTCTGCCTCTCAGATTAATCCTCTCCTTGCCCGGCTTGTCAATTTAGGTGGGTGGCCATGTCTTGGCAGGATTGCCATGGTTTTGTATTTTCCCTATTTTTGGATGATGGATTGAACAGTGCTCTGTGAACTGTATGATCAAAATATTTTTTAGAGCTTAACTCTGCCTTTAACCTTTCCACAACGCTATCCTTGACCTGTTAAGTTTGTTCGCCAATGGACCTCCATTGCATAACTATAAGCTGTCTTTTGTGTCAGTGTTATACATATTTAGCTCTACTTACCAGTTCAGAGCTGTGTACATTTAGCTACTTCTTGGCTAATGCATGTTTTCGTCTCTCTCTATAAGCTTGAATACTGAGCTGGTAGAACCAGAGAGCAGGACCACACTCAGGAAGGAAGGTGCTCCGTCAAATGAATCTTCTCTGGATGTCCCAGTAAAGGAGCACGGCCATTTTTGGGGAGTAAGGAGCCATCTCCTTGGTGAGTACCATGGCAACAGCCAACATTGGCCCCAGCTTCCCGAGATGTTCTTTTCAAGCTCCCAATCTAAATTGGCAGGCCAGTTTTTTGTTATGGGCCTTCAATTGCTTCCACTCCCTCCAACCCATTCTTCTGTTTCTTCTATTTTTTTTCTGCCTGCATGACATGGCCCTGGCCTTGTTCACCAGCCCATCGAGGCTGTGAGAAGACTGCTGAGGGTGAGTGTCCGTGGGAAAATGTTGCCAGACAACACACTGGTATGTGACAGTCAGTCCAGGGTAATAATGTCTGTGTGGAACTGAATGGGAAAACATTGCGACAGAGCCTAACTTTTCTGAGTGGGTAGTTCTTGTATCAAAATCATAGTGTTTTTTTTCCATTCTTAACCCTCTTTTCCAAAGTCTCTGTTTTGATAAAGTCTACGGGTTCTCTCCTGCCTCTATTATGGAATTACTAACATGGCTTAGTATTCATACTTGGATACTTTGCATACTCACAAAATTTGTTGCAAGGAACCCTACTTATTGTCTTCTAAAGTGGTTTTGATAAGACTTGTTGAGGGTTTTTCGAAGTGTATTTTCAGTACTTTGATATTTTCTCTTTTTTGTCTAGTCCTTGTTCTTGACCATATCAACAAAGTGTGAAGCTTCTAAAATGAGAAAACTGGACAAATAGATGAATAAAGAAGTGTCAAACCTTGAAACAAATACAGTTTGCATAGCAGATTGCCAACATCTGAAAGTCATGTCTTTGGATATACTGTTGGTAAAAATCTTCTGTAGGCCTATTCCAAGTTTTAGGATGATAGCTCTTTGAAAATTACTGTTTTATATCCATCCATGCTTTCACCAATTCGTACCAATTTACTCTTTGCCATTTTGTTTATTTTTGTTTGTAGTTACATTTCATCAAAATGTCAAACTTTATTTAGGCTATATAGGACTTTTAATACAGTCAATTTTAACACAAAGTGCTTGCAGAGATTATTAACAGAAAGACAGACGTAAAACCACCAGAGACATGGATACCAGCAATGATCAAACTAAGTAATCAGATAAAATAAAAAGTAATGTCAATAATAGAAGGAGAAAGATTTAAAATAGAAAGAGAAATCAACCAATTGTATGTAATTGTATGTTAGTTTATAAACATGTATTGCACTCGCATTTCTGTTCTAATCCCTGTTTGGGCTAGTTGACTCCTACTAAATACATAACATTAAAACCCTTGATAAAACAAATTGGCCTTCTTTTGCTTGGTTAAACAACCAGAAAAAAGGTTTAACAACCTCCTGTGGATATATATTGGGTTGTTGAAATCCTTAAACCATATTTCTTTCCACGAGACTGAGTAAAAATCAACACTTAAAATTTTTGGTTGTCAACAATTTAAACTTCAAAGGTTTGAAATGGCGAAGAGGTAAAATGATCAGTAGCCTACCTCCAAATGGTTCATAGGTTAGTATTAGGATGTCAAAGGTGATTGAAAGGTGGGGACAACTGTGGAACATCTGGAGATGATGATGCAAAGAAGGATTCTTCATAAAATCCAAAATATTATGGACAACCCTGAGCATCCTCTTCATGAGACAGTCATACAACAACAGTGTCTTCAGTCGGAGGCTTCTTCAGTTTCGCTGCAATACAGACTGCTACAAGAAATCTTTCCTGCCCACAGCCATCATTATCTACAACATCTCCTTAAAGAATTAAGTATATGAGTTATACCAACACTTGATTTCCCTCTGGGATCAATAAAGTATTTTTGAATTGAATTGAATCGAATTATATCTGAAACGCAACAACATATTACCATGGTAACATCAGTGTACCTCAGTCTATGGTGTGCCTCTGTGATTGTCAGCAAATATATTTTGATAGTTTCAGGGCCAGGTAATAGAGAGTGTACTGTTGTGTCTGGGTGTTGATGCGTGAACACAGATTAAACAGCAAGCCAAACTCGTTCTTCTCAAGCCAGGATGGTGAGCGCCTTGCTCCTTTATTTTCTTGCTCTGTTTGTTGACACATGAAAAAGTGAGTAAAAAGATGTTGCTGGCATGAGGATAAAAACCATAAAAACACACAAACCCAAAGAAATTACTCTCAGTTGACGCCTTTGTACTGAATTATGTAAGTTTTGCGCTACCTAGCAACCTGAGAAATTACCGTTAACTCTGTACAGGATAATGCAGCCTAGCAGCCTGTGTAATTACTGTTATCACGCGACTTTAGAACATCTGAAACAGAAGGTTAAACTTCTCAACTTCACTTACTCTTTATGGGCAAAATGAAACAGCCTATACTAGGAATATAACAAAAATACACAAACATAAACTTTCTTATCATTACATCAACTCAGTAAGACTGACAGCAGAACAGAGAGGGTCCCTTAACTATTCTGCTAAAGTTTTGTAACTACACCTACATCATGGTAATGCTCAAATGTTTTTGGCTAAAGTTTATGTTCTGCATGACAATAGATTCACATTAATTTCAGTATTCCTGGTTATTGTCTACACTAAACAGATTTGTTTCTAATGTGTATTTCTCCTTTTTAAATACTTCTGTACACATATTTATTTACCCATACAATAATAACCCGATTTGTTACATTAAAGTACTTTGCAGGGCCTGTATTTACTGATGTATTTCTGAAATACACCAAAAACAAAGAAAAACTCGTGGAACAAGCACTGAAAAGAAAATTCTAGATCTGAGCCAAAATTACAGAGGGGCTCAACGAAGGAACAGGCGCTGAGTCCTGATATTTCAGACTGTGATCTACACAAGCCCCAGTTAAATAAAGGATCAATAAGTCAGGAAGTTCAGAACAACATATTTTAAATAAACAAGAACTCTGCTCCTCAGCTGGTTCTCCCGCTGGTGCACGGCAGATGAGCGAAGAAGGAAGATATTTTTGATCATTTGTAGGAATTTTACATTACAACTGACTGTGCACTGTGCATACTATTTTGGCTTCTGTACTCTTCTTAATTGTGTTATGAAAGATTACAAATCATCAAAGACTAAAAGATTTCAATAGAAATTACAAAGGCATAACTACAATGAATTTATCAGTCCCTGATCTCTGTATCACTCATAACATTTAGAATACATTTCACTCACTCATGTGGTATTCATGGTCTTTTACTCATTTTACTAGTCTTTTTTTAGTGAAAAACTGTGAAAAAGAATCTCCCTTTACAGATTCCTTCTGTGTTTGTCACACCTAAATGTTTCCGATTCTCAACCAAATTTTATTATCTGACCAAGATAACCAGAGGAAATTTCGTTTTCCAAACTGTCCTTATATAAAAAAAAGAACAAAACAAAACAAAAAAAACTAACCAACCCATCCAGGCCCATGTGTGAAATAGTAATCTGCAACCTTGTTACATCCCAAATTAACTGTGATTAACCACAGTTTTTTGACAGAGTTCAGTTTCACTAAACCAAAGTGTCATTAGGCAAGGCAGGGCAATTTTATTTGTATTGCACACTTTCAACAAGGTAATTCAAGGTGCTTTACATGATTAGGGGATAAAGAAAAAACAGCAGTAGAACACAGACAAAGCATATAAACTAAAACAGCAATAAAGCAAGAGGCATACACAAAACGTATGATACATGAAAGTATTACTCAAATGCAGCTCTAAACAGATACGTTTTTAGTTGTGATTTAAAAGAACTCAGGGTTTCAGCAGTTTTGCAGTTTTCTGGAAGTTTGTTCCAGATTAGAGGAACATAGAAACTGAAAGCTGCTTCTCCATGCTTGGTTTTAATTCTAGGGATGTTGAGTAGACTGGAATTAGAGGACCTGAGTGGTTTGGGGGGTTGGTATAGTAACAGTAGATCTTCAACATACCTGGGTGCTAAGCCATTCAATGATTTGTTAACTAGTAAAAGTATTTTGAAGTCTATTCTCTGAGCTACAGGGAGCCAGTGTTGTCATGATTTCTAAAGACTCTTAAGGGACACAACTTCAGACACACAAACAGTTTTATTAACCACAGGTCTAGGAGCGTAAATGGAACTGGAGACGGAAACCAGAATGACGATCACTGAAAGAACCGACAGGTATCATCTGAGTATCATCTGCATAGTTACGGTATTTAATGTTATTGGTTGTTATAATCTGGGCTAGTGGGAGCATGTAGATATTTAATAAAAAGGGCCCCAGGATGGAGCCCGGGGGCACTCCACATGTGATTTCTGTTCATGCTAATGAAAAGTTTCCTATTGAAACTAAGAAGTCCCTGTTCTTTAGGTAAGACTTGAATCAGGTAAGTACTGTACCAGAGTCCGACCCATCTCTCCAGTCGTTCCAATAGTATATCATGATCAACAGTGTCAAATGCTGCACTGAGATCCAGATGTGGTTCTACCACAATGCTACCACAGTATTTATGCAGATATCATTGAAAACTTTTACAGCCAGGAGTTCATAAAAGGACCCAGAACATCAAAAGCACTGCAAACCTCACTTGCCTCAGTTCCGGTCAGTTTTCAAAAGAGATTGGTCAGAAATGAAAGAACACAAAGACCTGTCTCATAGTTTAAAAAAATTATCTTAAAAATTCCCAAGACTTTTGGAAAATATTTTGTCGATCGAAGAGACAAAAGCAGAATTTTTGCAAATTAACATAAAACTAACACAGCATCATTCGAAGAGTCAAACATGGTGGTGGTAGTGTCCTAGCCTGAAACTGCTTCATGACTTGAGTACTGTAAATACTACAATTATGAATTATTCTCTCTAGAAGAAAATACCAAAAGAGAAATGTCTACATTATATCAGCAAATAAGATTAGTTACTATAACAATGCAGGTGGCACTCAGCTTTACATTACAATGTTACCAGGTGACTTTAAACCCATCCAAACCCTAAGAGAATGCATTAATCAAATCAATTGATGGATATGCCACAGTTTTCTCCAGCTGAATAGAAACAAAACTGTGATTATCTTTGAACCTAAAGACGAACAATCAAGTGTCAGCACACAGTTTAAGTTAATACAGCTAGAAACTACTGATCAGGCCCGAAATGTAGGTGTAGTAATGGACTCAGACCTGAACCTCCAGGGTCACATAAAGGCAATAACAAGGTCAGCCTTCTATCACCTGAAGAACATTTATAGGATTAAAGAACTGATGTTGCAACAGGACCTCAGAAAACTCATCCATGAGTTTATCTTTAGTTGGATTGATTACTGCAACAGCGTCCTCACAGGTCTACCTAAAAAGTCAATCAGACAGCCGCAGCTGATCCAGAACACTGCTGTTCGTGTCCTCACTAGAACCAGGAAAGTAGAGCACATCACTCCAGTTCTAAAGTCCTTACACTGGGTCCCTGTAGCTCAAAGAGACTTCAAAATACTTTACTAGTTTATAAATCAGTGAATGGCTTAGCACCAAATTATGTTGAAGATCTACTGTTACTATACCAACCCACCAGACCACTCAGATCCTCTAATTCCAGTCTACTAATCATCCCTAGAATTAGAACCAAACATGGAGAATCAGCTTTCAGTTTCTATGCTCCTCTAATCTGGAACAAACTTCAAGACAACTGCAAAGCTGCTGAAACCCTGAGTTCTTTTAAATCACGGCCAATAACTCAGCTGTTTAGAGCTGCCTTTGAGTAATGCTGTGATGTATCATGTTTTGTGTATGCTTCTTGCTTTATATGCTTTGTCTGTGTTCTACTGCTGTTTTTTCTTTATCCCCTAATCATTTAAAGCACCTTGAATTACCTTGTTGTTGAAAGTGTGCTATACAAATAAAATTGCCTTGCCTAATTGCTGATTTGTTCAGCAATTTGTATTGCTGATTTTCCTTATTTGATTGTTCTATTGCTGATTTTAATTTATCCGCTAATCATGTAAAGCACACTGAAATGCCCTGTTAAAGGTGTGCTATACAAATAAAAGTTGCCTTGCCATGGCATCAATTTGTAAACTTCAGTTTACATGCACTTGGGTTATGCAGTTTCCCCTCCAGAGGTGGCACAACCAGTTATCAGAGGACACTTACTTAACATAGGGCCTGGTTGGCTTGAATAACTTTTTTCTCTTAATAAATGTAATCCTTCTTTGAAAACTGCTTTTTGTTTTGCTTTTTACTTATCTTTCCTATTAAAGAAGAAATCTGTAAGGTGCAAATACTTCGTCACACTATGTGTATACATTTTGGAGAAAATCAGTGAGTATAGCCGTAATTAGATTGCTTTGTAGTTCACTAATATACATAATGATCTTGACAACCACCTTAAAAAGATATTTGACACTAATGTTCAAAAAGAAAACTCCACGTCTTGTCCACAAAAGACACAAACAACAAAATATGGCTTTTATGGTTTATTACATTCATGAAACCAGGAGTCCATTTAGGAGCCATGTCAATCATTACACTGTTGCTGAAATAAGATAGCTTTAATGGTATTGGAAAGTATGTTCACATCACAAACATGCTGAATAATGTGCAGGTCTTACTATCTCTGGTATTTGACACATACAAGATAAAAGCTCCTTACTGACGTTAACAGAGAGCCACCTTGTGGATAAAATATGAAGTGCATAAAGGAAGAAAAGCTGACTACAGTGTTTATTTTGTTAGGGATATTTTAAAATGATAAACACACACAAGCTTATAATGACTTAATTTAAAAGAAAGAAAAATGTACAACAGATTCCCTGTTTTAGTATATATTTACCTGCATTAGGCTAAATTCATAATAATGCTTGACGTGTTCCCTCCTTCACCGTTCTAACGTGAGTTCATAAACGTCTGCAACCATCTGAGGTGGCGTGACACTTTTTGGAAGATGTATCCTTTGGTGCAGTCAGCCCCTTCTGGTTGGCTCACCACTCCAGTGAGAAACATCACATCTCTGTACATTGTGAGCAAGGGGCTCCCGGTGCTCATGTTGCAGTCAGCATTGGCCCGGGCGGCGGTGCAGCCCATTTTATTGGTCATCAGGTTGGGGTACGTCTCCATGCACACAGGCAGCTTGCTGTACACCAGCTGGTTAATGGTGAGCCGGCCCTGGAAACTGGTCATCTGTGTAAGGTCTTTCCAGCCGGTGACTACAGCTGGGAAATCTCCAGACATTAGGATGCTCTCTGCGAAATCTTTCTCTGGCAGACAGGCTGCGATGACATTTGACTTAAAAATGATGCGTTCGCGGAGCTCAATCACAGCCAGGTCATTTTCAGGACGGTCTCTCACGTAACGAGGGTGAAGGTGAATTAGCTTTACATACAGTGTCTGCCCCTCCTCTTCAAGGCTGGTGCTGCGCTTTCCTGTGGAAACGCAGGTAAGGACAACATTAGTTTCTGTGTTGTTTAGAGAATTGCCTGGATTCAAGATGCATTCAGTGTCTGGGGAAAGTATTGTTATTACTGGACACTTCAATGTTGTGAGAGGTTATGTAAAGGGATTTGTATGTGACCGAGTTACCAAAAGTAGTGGATGATTTGTACTACTGTGCATGCCTATTTGCATATTTATCTCCATCCAGTGTGACTGAGCTGGGGTTGCTTCCAGAGAGGAATGCAAAAAAAATGTTAGCCTATAGATGTTGAAAGCTTTTAGACGTACTGCTCCAGATATAACCTGATGGCACACTTTTGAGATTTTTACATGTAAATTCATTTTAAAAATTGCTGCTTTCCTTTCACTTCAAAGTTTTTATACTACATAATCTTTTTATAAGTACATTCCAAACAGTAATTTAGTATTAATTTTATATCTATGTATATGTTAGTATTTCAAAAAAAAACTAAAGCTATTTGAATATTTGAATTATATTAACTTTTGTTTTATTGAATTAAATCAGAGGACTTGGAGATAAGTTAAACCCCTGGTCTTTTTAAATGTGTGATTTTCCCAAGGATGGTCAAGAAATCATATCAGATTTATAAATAGAAAAAAAAATCGATTCTCCGATTCTGAATCGATTCCTTTAAAAATTAAAAAAATTCTCAAAAATCGATTCATATGTCATATTTAACATTGTGTGTCCTTTTTACCGCTAGAAGGGAAAAGTCCAGAAGGGCATTTTAAGGGTTAGGTCTGAAAGGGTTAATACTGTTTCCACCAATGAACTGTAACCCCATCCAGTGTTGCATCATTGAATAACAATCATGTAATTTAAGTAACAGCTAAAAAATTTTTTTTAATAGCACTGACCCATATCAATATCGAATTGGAACAGATTGGATTGGATCAGATTGTGATAGCTGATTCTAACTCTTGAGAATCAAAATCAAATCAATTCTTGCAATTTGAATACATACCCAGCTCTATTGATTCAATATATACAATTTGAATTTAATAACTAATGTCCACTACACTGCGATGGACTGGCGACCTGTCCAGGGTTTACCCCGCCTCTCGTCCGATGATTGCTAGAGATAGGCACCAGCTCCCCACAACCCTGCATGGGATAGACAGTGTAGATAATGGATGGATTAATGTCCACTACACTTACCAACTGCCACCTGGAAGGAGCTATATTTGCTGGCACACTGAGCTGTAGTCAAGACCAGGTTCTCCTTCAGAATGACTCCACTGCAATAACCTTCAGACTCTGGACTCTTCAAGAGAGCCTGGGAAAATGATGGACATAACAAAATGGACATCTGAAGGAGTTTGTGCGAGGTGTTTCATTGGTGAGGGCTTCCCCTTACCTGCCAAGGACACTCGGAGGTAGTACAATGAAGTCCTTCAAAGGTACTGGCAGCAATAGTTGACTGTCTGTCCTTCCACTGAGGCAGAGTGTTCACCTTACCACATGGGTATCTGACTAACAAGCAAAGACAGTTCTGCTCAGATTTAGCTTCTGTTTGTGAAAACCAGAATCCTACTTAGTACAACAAAATACACAACATAACCTTTTTTCCTCACTGTCTGATGTTAAAATTATTAAAGATTTTCTGGATTAATGTCTGCTAGGATAAATTAATTACATTAGCTAAATCCCACAATAATTCTTTTTAGAAAATAAAAGTCTAGGCTTTACAGGTATCTGGTTAATTCACAACATTAAACAGTTGAATTAATGCACACCTTCAGATGTATTTTAGGGAAACATGTCAAACACTGTTTTCCATGTGTGACATTATGGGAATATAAAAAAATAAATCAGCAAAGATATCAGGAAAAGAAATGGGGACTTCCACAAGTTTGATTCATCCTGGGGCGCAATTTCCAGATGCAAGGAGACAGGTCTTATGTCTCGGAGGTCACTGCAAAATGTGTCAATCAACCCCAGATCAAAAGTAAAACACTTTGTAACTTTGTGCAGAAATACAGTGGCTTGCAAAAGTATTCGGCCCCCTTGAACTTTTCCACATTTTGTCACATTACAGCCACAAACATGAATCAATTTTATTGGAATTCCACGTAAAAGACCAAAACAAAGTGGTGTACACGTGAGAAGTGGAACGAAAATCATACATGATTCCAAACATTTTTTACAAATAAATAACTGAAAAGTGGGGATTCCTTCTCACTTTACCATTTCTCTTTTTCTCGATGTCTCTCTATCACACAAACTAGACTAATAAGGTACTTTACTGCCAACTAATTTATTAAAAATACATTTTAGGTGGAGTTAAATTACGTAATTAAGTGTAACCTATGATAAATAAGTAAGAAGCTTCACCTCATCTTAGCTGCAAAAAACACACACAAGAAAAAAAACATCAACATAAACATACCTGCAGGCTCACACATTTCCTTTTCTTTGTCTTTGAGCTTCCAGCCACGGGCACAGGAACACTCGTAAAATGTGTAGCCTGGTTTGCAAAATTGCGAGCAGCCCTTGTTCTTTTCCAGTGTGCAAACAGTCTCATCTACCTCATGAAACAGAGAAGGTAACAGAGCATGCACACTAGTGTTTAAGTAATAAATAAAAAGCAACCTTTACATGATGCCTGCAACAGTTCCGTACCCTTTTCACAGTGGATCCCTGTAAAACCCGACTTGCAGACGCAGTCATAGCCTCCAACACTGTCTGAACACATGGCTCCATTCTTGCAGGGTTTTACAGCACACTGGTCTCCATCTAAACAGAGAGCAAGACTGTGAGTAGAGGTAATGCATTCTTGAATGGGAGATTCTTGTAAAATATAACTTACCAATGTAGACAGACCAGAAGATGTCCTGGAAGAAAAATTTAACATAAGTGAGAAGCAGCCGCATATAGATCTTATCTGTTTATTGAGGCACAGGGATGTTTTGGAGGAACTTTGGAATGAAAAGGGAATACACAACAAGCTAACCGTGCGATATGAGTCTTGGAAATACTTCCTGGCTTCCTCATAGGTGCAAACCCTCTCCATGCAAGCCTGCTCCAAGGTGGACGCTTTAGTATTTCTCTTCTGTCGGGAGATCAGCGAGGTGGCCTGCTGCTTCTCCAGAAACACTGAAAGAACAGTGACTTTACTCAGCATGGCCACCTCATACAGTCCTTTATATAGCACATATTATGCTTCTTTGGACATTAACAATTTTATTTGAAAGGAACAGGACAATTCACATTTTTGATTATCCCATAATAGAATTGTTCATGCAGATCCCAAAAAGAGGGCAAATAGGAAAGAAAATATGACTAGTAGTGTTACTTTATTCCCCAACAAAATATGAAATCAATTTCTTGTTGACAAGTGAATTAATCTATTTCTTGTATTTACTCATATTAAAATTTGTTTGGTGATATAAACCTTTTAGTTTTAGAAAAAAACCAAAGACTCTAAATATCTAAAGGAGGAATGCCACAACAGCAGCCTTGCATTAGTATAACTCAAATAGAAAAGACAGAAACCAAGAGGCTCTGAGATCCATTATAGGTTTTTTAATACATGTTAATCTTGGCTAAAGCAGGTCTACATTTACACTTATAAAAAACTTTTAAAAACCCAATTTAAACATAATCTGTCACTTTTAGATTAAATACAGTATATCTCAATTCTAGCCAAGACGTTGATGCATTAATTATTGTTTGGATATACTTTCAACTAAAAAATGACCACTGGGTCAGCATCAGTGAGCTGTGACAAACAAAGTTTTTCAGCAGATAACAGGAAACCTAAAAGGATTAAAGCAAGACTTTTCTGTTTTATACTATTGAGCTTTAAACCACTATCTGTCACAATGTTCTATTCAGTGCATTTGTAAAATCATGTATAGCGTTGTTGTGTATGATCATTACTCCCATTATTTCCGGTCATTTATTCCATATTCATCTCCATATATCACTGTAAATTAATGAATCCAAATGCACCATATATAGCACCATTCCACAATAATTACAGCAATCAAGAAAATGTATAAACATTGTATGCAGCTTTATAGCTTACCACTATCACATATTTTTATTTAAAATCGAAATGGGAATATAAAGGATTAACAATATTTGGACATGAATATGTCAGTGAAATGACAAACTTAGTGAAAAACCCAACTTGTTAATAAATGAAACCTTTTCAGAGTAGCATATCTGTGCTTCTGCTTATTTCTAAAACTTTAGGAAGCCTTTCACAGCACAAGGTATTCTTTGGATGCGGCCATCTTTTATTCAAACTGACCCACCCTTGAGCCTTACAGCACCATCTGGTTTCAGTGGTGGCTTTTCTCACCTGTCTGTGGGGTCTGAATAGCTGTAGCTGCCCCAGCAAGGAGACAGAGCAGAGCAGCATATGTGGTGGAAGAATGCATGGTGACCACCGTCTGAGGTCTCAGTACTGCAGGGATCAACGTGCAATCCTGGGAGCACAACAAGAGGATAAGGGCAATACACAAAACCCCAAAACAATTAATTCATCTATCCATCATTCATCTGCCATCCATCCATTCATCCCGATGTTTTCCTATTAGGACAAGTAAAAAAAAACATTTTAGTTGATCTAATGAGTTTTGCATTTAGAAGAATATACAGTATAATAATATGGTATTTTTTTCCATAGTTTAAGAAAATATAAATGTTAGAAATGAGACCTCATTCTTTTGTGAACAGATGTTGATGTGGGGCAGCTGACGTGATTCAGCATCCCATGAAGCGCTGCCATGTTTTTGAGGCTTTATTTTGTTATATATTGAGAAACGAATTCCTCAAACTGTCTGTCCGTGTCTTATTTATTGCCTCAATACAGTATGTTTAACACTAACAAGAGGCTTACAAGAAAGCAAAAAAATGTTTTTGGTTGGAAACATCCTTTTCATCAAACAGCTTCATGCAGTAAAACACAATCTGTACAATTACGGTACGTTGTTTTTAGTAATATGCGCGAATTCAGGAGAAAACTACATAAACAAAATTAAATATGCTCAATTTGTTGCTGTGCGGGCGGGTTAGTCCAGCAGGCCGAAACCCGTCTAAACAACAAAGATAAAAAAAAAACATCTTGGTACTTACTGGGAGGGGCAGAATCAAGGTATGGACCCGACCTACTCCTTCTCCCTCCCGGTTCCGAAAAATAGAAGGAACCGACCGGACGGATTCGGGCCTGTCCGTCCAAAATAACGGAGGCTCAGATCACATCCAATATATCCGCCTTCCTCTGTTTACTGCGTTTGATGCTTGTAATGAAAAAAGAAGCCAGTAGAGGGCGCTGCTACACAGTGCTTCAACAGGAGGAGCCACTTCAGAATCTGTCATTATTCAAATGTAATTTATTTATTTAAAGACATATAACTATGCATATAAATACATAAATACACTTTTCATGATATACAATGAGCACTACTGTAACTGATGATACCCTAAAGGAATAAACTGCCTAAAATTTTACCTTGTCTTCACTCTATTTATTCTTGACTCTGACAGCAGACACATTTGTTCAGACTGACTTTTAATTAGATGTTGGCTGCATGATTTTATGTTCTATTTATTTAATCTTATTTTGGTGTTTTTATCTCGCTTGTTTTATTTACATTTGTTTTATATATTTGTGAAGGACTTTGTGGTTTTTATCCTGTGAAGAGTGCTATATAAATAAAATTTACTTACTTACTTACTTTAAATGCGCCAGATTTAGCTCATGGGGGAAGGTTCTTCTGTAGTCCCTCCCTAGCCTGTTATTGTGTTAAATGAGAAATTTAATAAAAGACAAAAGCCTGTAGTTGAAGGCAAACTGACACTGAGCATCCCCCTGAACGCACCATCCCTTCACTGACACATGGTGGTAGCAGCACCATGCTGTGGGGGAGGCTTTCTTCAGGGAAGCTGGTCAAAGTTGATAGGAAGATGGATAAAAGCACAGCAAAAATCAAAGAAAACTTGTTGAAAACATGTAGCTAATTAGTCATTATAATAATTGTACACAGATTTTGATTCAGTTTTCAGTCCACTCATCAGTAATGTGCTACTTTGTGTTGTTTTACTTAAAATAATAGAAAATTACAGTGAGGTTTGCGGTTGTAATGTAACAAAATGTGTAAAAGTGATATGAATAGTTTTACAAAACACTGTATAGCTTCTATGAGCAGTGGTTCTCTTATTTTAATCTCATGTCTGGATTTGCTTGAAAATGTGATTCAGTAAATTATATGAAATTATTATTTTTTTAGTCAAGACAAATCTCTGTTGTACCAGCTGTTGAATACCGCTTTATAAGATTCATGTTTTAAAGATATTTAATTTCAAATTTTTTAAAACGATTTTTAAAACATAAAGCTCAGAATGGGGCCAAGATTTTGAAATCCAATGACAATGTTGATCTTCTCAACCATCAGAAAGATATTGTAATGTAACATAACTTTTATTTACAGAACATCAGTTTATTTGTTCAATATTACACAAGATTATTAAGCCAATTCTTTACTTGATTCAGAGCTGATGTAAGAATCCAAGATGGTTGTTTGATATTTTTTGCATGTGCAGAAATGGACAAATTTACTGCATATGCTTGGACATTTGTGCAAACATCCACTAATCATTAAGAGAAGATGTAAACAAGACAGATTCAGGAAAGTCATTGACTTTGCAGTCATCTCTCATCTGGCACAGTCTAAAGCAACATAACTACAGAGGAGGTACCTGGTGGTAGTCACCATTGTATCTGTAGCAGGTACTCCTGCAGATGGGGAAATGATCACTGTCTGCAGGCGGCTGGGAAAAATAAGCTGTCATTGCTGCTATTAGCAGGAAGTTTATCAACCTACATGGCTGGTTCAGCATTTTTGCGTGGATATGTTATGAGCGGTGAGTATCTTACCTGCAGTAGGTTGTAGCAAGCGTGATCTCAGTTTGGGTAATATTGGAAAATGTTCTATCTGGGACATCAACTGTATTGCTTTAAAGGTGATCCATTTGTGGCCTTGATTAATTATAGTCAAAGTGCTTTACACAATTAAAGCAACACTAAGTAAGTTTTGCTCTTGGGGTCCCCCTACAGTTGGGAAAAAGGTATTGTTTTCTACTACTGTCGTAAAATCTGTTATGGTTACACCAGGGGATTCACGTGTATTGACAAGCGATACCCTCTAACATTACAGATTTTCACGTCTTGGGTAGCCTCCGTTTCGTGTCAAATGTCTTCATCCCAGGTACATTTTCTATATTTCAGCTGTCATATGTACAGCGGCGTAGAGCTGTCAGCCATATAATAAAGATATTAGACCATATCACGTTATAACTTGATACTTTATTGTAAAGACGTGAAACTACTATTTCACGTTGTTTTCACGTTTTTACAATAAAACGTGAAAACCGGTCGATCTACGTAGGAACGTAGGAACGTAGGAACGTAGATCGACTGGTAAATCGAGAGCTTCGCCTTTCGGCTCAGCTCTCTCTTCACCACGACAGACCGGTACAGCGCCCGCATAACTGCAGCTGCCGTATCAATCTGTCTATTGATATCCCGCTCCATTTTTCCCTCGTTCGTGAACAAGACCCCCAAATACTTAAACTCCTCCACCTGGGGAAGGACCTCATCCCCGACCCGGAGAAGGCACCCCGCCCTTTTCTGGCTCAAGACCATGGCCTCGGATTTGGAGGTGCTGATTCTTATCCCAGCCGCTTCACACTCGGGTGCGAACCGCTCCAGCGAAAGCTGTAGATCACATTCTGATGAAGCCAACAGGACCACGTCATCTGCAAAAAGCAGAGACCCGATCCTGAGGCCACCGAAACGTATCCCATCAACACCTTGGCTGTGCTTAGAAATCCCGTCCATAAAGGTTATGAATAGGATCTGTGACAAAGGGCAACCTTGGCGGAGTCCAACTCCCACCGGAAACAAGCCTGACTTACTGCGAACCAAACTCTGGTACCAGTCGTATAGGGACCTAACAGCCCATTTCAAGGGGCCCGGTACCCCATACTCCTGGAGTATCCCCTACAGGGCTCCCCGAGGGACAAACGCCTTCTCCAAGTCCACAAAACACATGTAGGGCGAACTCCCACGCACCCTCCAGGACCCTGCTGAGGGTGTAGAGCTGGTCCAGTGTTTCATGGCCAGGACAAAAACCGCATTGTTCCCCCTGGATCCGAGGTTCGACTATCCGTCGGACCCTCCTCTCCAGAACCCCTGAATAGACCTTACCAGGGAGGCTCAGAAGTGTGATCCCCCTGTAGTTTGAACACACTCTGTCGCCCCCCTTTTTAAACAGGGGGACCACCACCCCAGCCTGCCAATCCAAGGGAACTGCCACTGATATCCACGCAATATTGCAGAGCCGCATTAACCAACACAGCCCCACAACATCCAGGGTCTTGAGGAACTCCGGTCGAATCTCATTCACCCCCAGAGCCTTGCCACTGAGGAGCTTTTTAACGACCCCGGTGACCTCAGCACCAGAGATTGGAGAGCCCGACCCAAAACCCCAAACTCTGCTTCCAGATTGGAAGGCGTGCCGGTGGGATTGAGGAGGTCTTCAAAGTATTCCATCCACCGACCCAAATTGTCCCGCGTCGAGGTCAGCAGCACACCATCCCCACTGTAAACGATGTTGGTGGCAGACCACTTCCCCCCCCTGAGACGCCGGCTGGTGGACCAGAATCACTTCGAAGCCGTACGGAAGTCGTTCTCCATGGCCTCTCCAAACTCCTCCCATGCCCGAGTTTTTGCCTCAGCGACCACCCGAGCCACACTTCGCCTGACCCGCCGGTACTTATCAGCTGCTTCAGAGGTCCCACAAGCCAAAACAAACCAATTGGACTCCTTCAGCCTGACAGCATCCCTTACTGCCGGTGTCCACCAGCGGGTTCGGGGTTGCCGCCACGACAGGCACCGACAACCTTGCGGCCACAGCTTCGGTCAGCCGCCTTGACAATGGAGGCACGGAACATGGTCCAGTCTGACTCAATTTCCCCCACCTCCCCTGGGACGTGTTCGAAGTTCTGCCGGAGGTGTGAGTTGAAGCTCCTTCTGACAGGAGACTCGGCCAGACGTTCCCAGCAGACCCTCACAACATGTTTGGGCCTTCCAGGTCTGTCCGGCGTCCTCCCCCACCATCGGAGCTGACTCACCACCAGGTAGTGGTCAGTGGACAGCTCACCCCCTCTCTTCACCCGAGTGTCCAAAACATGCGGCCGCAGATCAGATGAGACGACAACCAAGTCGATCATCAAGCTGCGGCCTAGGGTGTCCTGGTGCCAAGTGCACATATGGACACCTTTATGCTTGAACATGGTGTTTGTTAAGGACAATCCATGACGAGCACAGAAGTCCGATAACAAGACACTGCTCGGGTTCAGATCAGGGGGCCATTCCGCCGAACCCCTCCAGGTCTCACTGTCATTGCCCACATGAGCGTTGAAGTTCTCCAGCAGAAGAAGGGAGTCCCCGGAAGGAGCACTCTCCAGCACCCCCTCCAAGGACTCCAAAAAGGGTGGGTATTATGATCTGCCATTTTGCGCATAAGCACAAACAACAGTCAGGACCCGTCCCCCCACCATGGTAAACCCCAATGTACAGGCGCCGAGATGGGGGGCATCTCTCAGTATGCCCCCGCATACTCTCAGCGGGGGCAACTCCAGAGTGGAAGAGAGTCCAACCCCTCTCGAGGAAACGGGTTCCCGAGCCAGAGCCGTGCGTCGAGGCGAGTCCGACGATGTCCAGTTGAAACCTCTCAACCTCGCACACCAGCTCTGGCTCCTTCCCCACCAGAGAGGTGACGTTCCATGTCCCAAGGGCCAGCTTCTGCAGCCGAGGACCCCGCCTTTGGCCGCCTCCTGCATTGCACCCGAACCCTATGGCCCATCCCACAGGTGGTGAGCTCATGGGAAGGAGGACCCATGTTACCTCTTCGGTCTAAGCCCGACCGGGCCCCATGGGTAAAGGCCGGCCACCAGGCGCTCGCCAACGTGCCCTGCCTCCAGGCCTGGCTCCAGAGGAGGGGCCAGGTGACCCACCTCCGGGCGAGGAATATTGAATCCATTTATTGCATTCATCATAGGGGTCTTTTTGGCTGCACTTTGTTTGATCCCTCACCTAGAACCAAATTGCCGTGGGTGACCCTACCAAGAGCAAAAAGCCCCTGACAACATAGCTCCTAGGATCATTGGGACACTCAAACCCCTGGGCTGCCACTTTATTGTGCAAATTCATCCTTTTGTGACATCACAATAAGGCACTTTTTTCACACAGGTTGTAGAAGCACAAGATCTCAGCAAAAATTTGAAAAACAAAATGGATGGATGATTTTTATTCAAGTTTGGAGTGTTTATAGAAGCAGCAGATACCCAAATGGGAACACAAAAGGCAAGGCAAGGCAATTTCATTTGTATAGCACACTTTCAAAAACAAGGTAATTCAAGCTGCTTTACATGATTAACAGGTCAAATAAAAATAGCAGTAAAACACAGACAAAGCATATAAAGTAAAAACAGCAATTAAGCAAGAAGCACACACAAAACATATGATACATGAAAGCATTACTCAAAGACAACTCAAAACAGTTGAGTTTTCAGTTATGATTTAAAAGAATTCAGTGTTTCTGCAGCTTTGTAGTTGTCTGGAAGTTTCTACCAGATTAGAGTACAGAAGCTTAAAAAAGTGAAAACTTAAAAAAGATTTTAAAATGTGAGATTTGCATTATGTCGCCTTTGTAGAATACAATTAAGATCAGTCAAACTTAATGTGCAACTTAATTCTGAAACAACGGATATACAAGGAGGACGATTTTTATAATGCACTCAGATTACAGGCTAACATAAAATGGAAAACAAGCAAAAATATCTTCATACAGAAAAGTTATCCACAATAAAGACAAAAGAAAAATTGTTCATTGCTGCTATATCCCTAAAATGGTGTAATCAGATGGGCAAGTGATTCAGTGTGTACACCTCATCAGCAAAAACTGGGTGTAATCTGCTATGATTAGTAGGAGAACTCTATAGCTACAAACAAACAGCAGCCTGGAAACAACAAACAAGCAAATTGGAGCTTTACACAATTCAGAACAAGCAAAAGACTGTTGAGAACCTGTTGCTGCAAACTGTTGGTCTGCAGGAAACCAGTTCTATAGGCTAAGTAAGAATTGCATTTTTAATGTACTTTTTTCATCACGGATTAGAATTAAGAAGTACTTTAGAGTTATTGAATATCTGATATCAGACTCTAAAACAATGACTAAACCCATCTGACAATACATGTTTCTGAAACTGGACCTGAAGGCTAGAACCAGAGTCCTTTGTCAATGGTCATATTTTAATAAGACTGTTTGCAAGAGCAATGCAATTTACACGCAGAGCCGTAGGGGCTTCGTTCTTAGAGGCAGCCGTGTTAAATGTCTCCATCTCCCCAGTCTAATAACACAGGGATAATAGGAGCCTGCTCAGACCAGCTGGTCCCTGGTGCTGGACAGGGATGGGAGCTGAAGTGGCCAGTGAACGGAGAACAACCAAGAGCTGGTGTGCATAGACAAAGAGCATGTTTAAGCATGAAGCGCTCAAGCTGGATGTCTAAGTGATTAACATTGTAATCATTTTCCTGGTGAATCTGGGGTTAAATCCAAAACTGCAGCTCAGTAGAGGCTCCTATGAACATGTGTTGCAAAGACCGTAGTTTATGTTGACTGTATCTTTGCACATGTGAGCTGGCAGGTAGTTCAGCACTGTGTACAGGCTAGTTTGCAGCATACAGTGGTGGAAAGCACCACCAATCATCTGATCCATCTCTTTCAGTCTGTTTATGTTTTATTCAACATTCCCCTCTCATATTGTGTCTCACACTCTCTCTCACTGTCACTGTAGCTCTCATTTATTCCCTCTGCACTCATAATTTTTTGAGTGTCAGCTCTACATTGCTGGGCAGCACTAAGGAAAGAACACATCATTGCACACGAGTAGCCTGCTCTTCTTCAGTCCAGTTTTATAAGCAAATAAAACAAACACCCTGGGACGGTCATCACACAAGATATCAATAGTTAATGTCACCTCATGCTCTACAACGTTCAGATAAATTAAACAGGATGAAAACAAAATACCTGGAGATCTATAAATGTTTAGAGCCACCATTATTCCCCTCGTGTCTTTTAAAGCAACTATCAGCTTCTTTGGGTTGTATTAATGTACAGATATGTATAAATTGAAAATCTGTCTAATCATTTATCATAAACCTATCCAAATCTTTTTTGATGTATGAATCACTTACAGTACTTCTTCGCAAAAGAGTGATCACTTACAAATTTAAAGGAACCAGGGATCAAAATAAAGATTAATACTCCTCTACAATAATTTTAATTGGATGTAATTTAACAGTGTTTTTATTATCAAACACATTGAGGTTTATTTTCTTGATCTAACTAACTCAGGGCATCAGAAGGTGTCAGCCATAGGTGTCTCTGTGCAACCACTGTCAAAGCCATCCCTCTCCCTATCAAGAGCCCTGCAGGATCTAATTCAAAAAGGGAACCAGAGGGCTCTCAGGTGGCATCTGAGCTCAGAGCTCAGGCAAACGCATAGGTTTGCGGCATGGTAGTTGAGCTCAGTGCGGGAGTGGTGGTAGCTTGAGCGCGAAAAGTTTTCTCCGTCTGGGATGCAGGAAATCAGCATCGTTTGAATGGAAGGGTCATGTAGAGATGGGAATTTCGCCTCTTCTAGGAGAGCCGAAATATATGGCTCTGCTCACTAAGAAGAACCAGCTCTTTCTGCTCCCAAGTGACTCCTCACATTATTTGTTTCCTAAATGAATTTATTACCAAAAAGAATATAAAATTATGTGTAAAATGACTTACTAATCTACAAACATACATTATATCAAATATTTATTATTTACATGGCTTATTATATTCAGCATTGAACAGAATGATACAAAAATGAATTTTAAAGTACAAAAAAACTGATTGTATGTAAAATATGTATAAACTTTGGACTATTTGCAGTGAAAAAAAATAGAAAAGCTAAGATAATGTAAATAATTGTAGAATGATATTTTAACTTTGCATGCTCTACACTTTGCCACTTTGAATTATCAATTTAATTGAAATGCATCCAAATTTTGCTCATTTTCTCACCTTTACAGACTGTTTTGTCTGTAGCACTATTCTTTTTTTTTTCTCCTCTTACACCCTCCAGTTTCTGTGTGTTTTTGGCCCTATGTGTGTTTGTAGCCCAACCCCCGCCCGACCTCCTCTTGTTCAGTGTAGACACACAGACGGTGCCCAACACACATCAGGGATTTCACCAGTCACATGCAGCTTGAACAAAAAAAGCAGCTCTGGCTTCCAGGCAGGAGCCAGCTCTGATCGGTGGCTTCAAAGACCCGACTCTAAGAGCCATTTTCTTCACTGGGGTCATGGGATCATGGTTGAAGGCTTTTACAAAGGGATGCCAAATGCATATTGCATATTTGTCTTGGCACTTGCAAAAATATTCAACATTTTGCAAACGTGGTTTCTAATCAGTCAGTTGAGGTGGCTCGGGCATCTGGTCAGGATGCCTCCTGGACGCCTCCCTGGTGAGGTGTTTCAGGCACGTCTCACCGGGAGGAGGCCCAGGGGAAGGCCCAGGACACGCTGGAGGGACTATGTTTCTCGGCTGGCCTGGGAGCGCCTTGGGGTTCCTCCTGAGGAGCTGGAACAAGTGGCTGGGGAGAGGGAAGTCTGGGTCTCTTTGCTTAGGCTGCTGCCCCCGCGACCCGACCCCGGATAAGCGGAAGAAAATGGATGGATGGATGGGTTTCTAATCTATAAATTTGTTTTAAAAGTGTGCTTCGCCAAACTTAATTCTGTTTTGGAATTTGTTAACGTGTTTTTAGAAATGTAATTTTGTTTTTGAATTTGTAAAGTTGTTTTGTGAAATTCTTTAATTAGTTTCATGTAAATGTATTTTTTAAACATATTTGTGTTTTTGGATTTGTAAATTACATTTTTTTCATGTGTTTTGCACTTTTGAGCCACCGTAAAAACCTGATGAAATTAAAATAAAATGGTTTTAAAAAGAAACTCAATTCTTAGGAAAGAAATTACAGGTTAATAATGTTTAATATCAATAAACACAATTTTAAAGGAAAATGAAAAATATTCCATACTAATCACCTTAGAATTTCACATGC